>CM043324.1:35088110-35730610 GCA_023736055.1 Quercus glauca
ATAGTCAAGTTTGACTCTATCTAGATTCTCTCATCCATTATATTTCATTTGAATGAAATATGGCAATGGATATCAAGAAAGCTTCTTTTAGTAGCAATCTTGAGGAAGACATCTATATGATGTAACTAGACTTATTCATAGCAAAGAGCCAGTGGTGATTAGCATGCAAGTTGCTTAAAGTCCATTTTTGGACTAATGCAAGCATCTAGGTCATAAATATCATCTTTGATCAAGCAATCAAATTATTTGATTTTGATCAAGTATTAAAAGGCCTTAAGTGTGTAAAAGTTATATAGAATAATAAATTTCTTAATGTATATTGATGACATTCTAATCATTTAGGATGATGTAGAGTTATTGTCATCAATAGAGTTTTGGTTGTCTAGTCCAGTTTGATATAAAGTACTTGGGAAAGACTAGTCACATCCTAAGAATTATAACTTTGTTAAAATTCAGAAATTAGGATGTTGGGTCTATCTCAAACTGCTTAAATAGATTAGATTCTAGCCAAGTATAGCATATAATACTTCAAGAAAGGATTCTTTCCTTTTAAGTTTGAAGTTCCTTTATATAAGGACTATGGTCCTAAGACATATAAAAGGAAAAGCATATAAGACGATTTCTTATATCAAATCGATAGGAAATCTTTATGGTATGCTAAATACTAGGCTAAATGTCTATTTTGCGGAGGGCATAGTAAGCAAATATCAAGTGAATCAAAGATCACTTAATTTAGTGGGAGTAAAGCATATACTCAAATATCTTAGGAGAATGAGGGATTATATGCTTGTCCACAAAAGTGAAGCTTTGATATTTACTGGATGTACAAATACTGACTTGTAGTTTGATTGTGATTCAAGAAGTTGGACTTCAAGATATGTGTTCATCCTAGGTGGTGAAGACACACATTACGCGTATGTATTATCTCATTAGAGAGATATGAGTATGTGAGTAGTAGTAGTCGAAAAGATAATTTATACAATAAATCTGACTGAAACTTGTTTCCAAACCTTGCCTTAGAGTGATTTTGAATTACTCTAAAGGGAGATAAGTGTCGGATATATGATAAATTGTCTTTGAGGGCAAGTGGGAGATTGTTAGGGTTTGTGCCCTAAAATCCAATTTATTGGCATGTCTTAAATAATTAAATTGTTTAATCATATGAGACTATTTATGAACTAATGGGACATTATCTTAGTCCATGAGATGCATAGTATGTGATTTATGTGAAAAGTCACAGAAAGATATAAATCACAAGTTCTTTGTAAACTCATAGTTTTAGTTCGTAGTCGGTGATGAAATTGGACATTTCATCTGCGAAGACTATAACATATCAACTACGATGATTTGTCTTGATCATGGAAATGGAGATTTCTAGTTGGTATGTTGATATGTTTTAAGAGTTAAGACATATTGAACTGGACCGCTGTGAGATTTATTATTCTCCAAATGACTGTCAAATGAATAATAAATCTCACGACTTCTATTTACATCAACTCTAAATCCTGAGAGAATAATGGACCTGATCATGAGATGTAGGTTGCTTTGATATATCAGGAGTGAGATCTATTAGAACGGTCAAAACCTCAGTATGTTGGGCAACCGCATTTAATGTTGATGGAACATATATTCTCAAGATGGAATTCATAATCTCTTAACGGAGATATAAAATATTCCCTTGAGATAAGTTTAATGGGTTTGGTTATTCAGAGTGTCGGGCCCGACCACTTTAGTAATAAGTTACTAAAGTATATATATTTGTGAAATTGGATTTCATAAATATATATTGAATAACATAAAGGATTAAACTGGGTACTCAAGGATTAAGATGTAGTAATCTACAAAGTGACAGTCAACTTTTCATGACTTTGTATTACTACGAATATTTTAATGAAGGGGTTGCATGTACAATAAAGTATTGGGATATAATTTATTGATAAGGCCTAGAGTGCAACTATATTTATATAGTGGTATTAAATATAGTTAATGGTAACTTTGGACTTGTCAAGAGTTGACAGAAAAGCCCAAGGCCCATTGGAGCTAGTGTCTTATTGGTCCCTTTTGGTCCCACTCCAAGCCACAAACTTAAGCCCAATTGGAAAGGCCCAAAGGCCAGCCCAATTAGATAATTGGTTAGATACAAAAGGGAAAAACGTTCAGAATATTTTATGTAAGAAAACCATCATTGTAATGGTGTGGAAGAGAGTGAAAAACACTTTCTAAAATCCCTTTTGGTTACCAATTGAGAGACCACACATCTTGGGCATCTAGTGGAATTGGAGTGAAGATTGAAAGTCTTCCCAAGAACGTTTGATCTTCAAAGTTTTGAATTCCACCACACCAAGGTACGCATCTTGTTCTTTGTTCTAGAATTCATGGTTACGTGTTTATCATTCATGATTGAAGTAGATCCGTTTTTTTTTTTGTTGCTTCCGCTGCGTATGTTTTTGTATGAGATACAAAAACCAGAATTTACCAACAGTTAGGTGTTTGATAAAATGTCTAAGTGACATTGTTGTGCTTAATTGAACTCAAGTGAGTTCCAATTTGTGAGACTACATATGTTTGTCCTTAGTTTGGTCATTAATCAAGTGTTTCATACACTTTGCCCATGATGCACTCACTAGGCACACACCTAGGCACTCTTAGGCACCTCACATGCATCAGCACATGCACACAAACGCACACACATGCACAGTTATTTGATTTCATGCACAATGTCTTGTTTTTCATGCATTCTGGTTATGTGTTTATTGCTTTGTGTGTTTAAGCATGCTGGGTTGAGTTGTTTTTGCTCTGTCTCAAATTATTTCACTTGTTGTGAGCTAAATTAAATCTAATCAAGTTTTGGTTCTTTGTTTTGTGCTCTTGTATTCTGGTTGTTATGCTCCTTTGTGCAGATGTCTCCCACCAAGCATACAACAAAGAAGAAGTCTTCTAAACGTGCACGTACTGACTCTGAGCACTTCAAGTCAGCAGATGCAAATATGAAGTTTAATGACTACTACAAGAGAGCGACCATTATCATGGAACGAGTAGTGCAATTAGAGGATCTTGAGCACACCGTCATTCCGAATGCGTTCAAAGAGAGAACTTGGACCAAGTTGTTGAATCCTGTTGGCACCGTGTACTCAGAAATCATTAGAGAGTTCTTCTCAAATGCTGAGGTGGATGATGACAAGATAATGTGCTGGGTGAGGCACAAGGAATTTGTAATCACAATGGACAGTATTCAAGACCTGTTGGAGATACGTCCTACATATCAGCCAATGACAGTTCAATATGATGAAAGATTGGGATCAATCAAGGATATGATAATGGCTCTTGAAGGGGTTCCAAAGAAATCATCAATGGATACACTCAAGTTTTCTCCAGAAATGAGAACTTTGGGTTATGTGATGATTCATAATCTGTATCCAGTCACCAATCTCACCACACTATCTGCTCCAAGGACGAGGTTTCTCTATGATCTTCTCACCAACAAAGAAATTGACATTTGCAGCCACATCTTCCATATTCTGAAAAAGAGGATTACGAAGCAGAATTCACGAACCATAATGCCTTTTCCCTCACTGATCATGGGGTTCATTGCTAAGACGAAGCTGAAATTCCCAAGTGGTCTTACTATAGTTCAAAGGGATTACCCCATTGGTGCAAATACTCTGACTCGGAGCACAGCCCACATTAAAGGCCCCAAGACTGGTGTGCATACCATTCCACCGCCTCGTGTTGTGCCAGAAGAGGGTGGAGATACAAAGGAGGAGATTGGCAGGTTCACTTCTGCTCCAGAGACGTCAACACATCCCTCGTCTTCTGCTCCAGCACAAGGTTTTAGCAAGCTTGATCAAATACTAGCTAAAATGGATCACATGTCTACAGTGCTTGACTCTCATGTACAGCACACAACGGATCAATTTGCATACCTCCAGGAACAGATCACCACACTATCATCTTAGATTCAGGACTTGTCCTCCACACATGGATTAGACTCCGAATCCGACAAATTCTAGCCCTTTTGGCCATTCCGGTCAAAAAGGGGGAGAAGATTTTTGAGGGGGAGCTGATGAAGAAGTGCTTGCACAGCCTTAGGGGGAGCGTAGCTTAGAAACATAGTTGCATTAGCTATTGGTTAACGGGTTTATTCAGTTTCCTTTAGTTTTATAACTGGTTTATGTTTACTGTCTTACTGTTTTAGGTTTAAAGTTTTGACACTTATGCTTTGACTTCAGTATTAATTTCAGTATAATTTTAGAACTTTATGTTTATTTTCTATGCTTTGTGGCATATGTGCTTTATGGCTTTTCTTTTGTACCCATGTTGCTTATGTAAGCTTGAAGGGTTTTGTTTTTATGCACGGTTTGTAGGCTTTTATGGTTTGTGCTATGCATATGCAGTACCTTGTTTATGCAGCCTTTGTGCTTTGTTAAATCAGTACTTATAACTTAATGCTATGCATTTCGTTTTGTCTGTACTGTCACTCTTGTGCCCAAGTAGGATTGTTCCCAGATGCAAATACTTCGTGTATTTTGCATTGGTTGAGTGTTGAACTTGCAAATGATTCTCTTCAAATGAGCTTATCATTTTGCATGTCCGAATGTTCATTTCTTGTGTAAATGAACATAATGATCACTTTGTATAGTGATTGCTTGTTTGATCTTGCCATGGTCTACTGTTTTATTCCATTCTGCTTGATCACTTTTTGTTAGCTCCATATGCATTTCAAGTTTTCTACATACAATGATATTATTGTGTTGTTGTGTTTCAGGAGATACTTGTTCATATGTTCAAGAACTTATCAGCTTCTAAATTAGGTGTGAGTAAATTTTGCCTGTGTTCCCAAACTCACATTTAAGTCTAGAGTCTGTTTTAGGAGTTTTGTCACAGAATAGCCAAAGGGGGAGATTGTAAAGTTGTAATTTACAACTATGTATTTTGTTGGCTTTTATTCCATGCCAAATTTGATTGTAATTATTATCAATCGTATATTCCCTGTATCTATTGTGGCATTGGTTGTAAGGGTTGTGTGATAGAAAGAGAGTGTGAAGACTTAAGCATTTGTAGGCTGTAGAATTCTCGCGGGTATGTCGCGACCTAGCTTCCCGCGAGGTGAATCATGTGCCCTGCACATGCTGGAATGCGAAGAGTCAGGCTTGATGGAGACAGCTGTGTCTCGCAAGTATCTCGCGGGAAAGGCCTTCCCGCGAGACACCCGCAAGGCAATCTGGTCTGCCAGCCTGTACTGAATGACTCACACTTTTTGTACCTCTCCTATAGATACCCTCTTTACCCACAAATGTTGAGGAATGCTTCAGAGAGAAAACCCTAGCCAAATACATTGAAAATTAGAGATTATCATACCCACTTTTCTCTATACACTTGCTTGTGGTATTTCCTCAACTCTTCCCTTTCCATTTTCCATATCGTTGAGAGGTTGATAGCCCAAACACTTACCACACCTTTGAGAATGTTAAGTGACGTTTTGGTGCTGCTGGGAAGCATTAGAAGGAGCTTAGAATGGTAGATGCAACATGGAGCTTGTTGCGGGATCCGGAGAACTAAGACAAGACACGGTTCTGAAAAGCCTTGTTAGAGTAGGAGCTTGGAAGGCTTAGGTACATCAGGTAGACTAGGCTTGGAGGGTCTCTTGCTAACCCATGTATCCTAACTGATTGTCTAGTGGATCGATTTCCGCTTGGAGGGCGTCGGAGAGATTTTTCGCCAAGTTCTTCGGTTTCCTCTTCGATAACACGTCTCGGTGTTATCTGTGTTTGCATCCTTCTTCCCTACTCTTGTTCATTTCATTTTTACTACTGCGTTACTTTAAATATGGATTAGAGTAGTTGTATTGCTTATACACTTGTGTTTACACTATTCCGCACTTATTATTAAGTTAGTATAAAATCAACCAAGTCGTAATTTTAAATTTGGGGGTCTAAACCGCTCGTGTGTTTTCGACACATTTACGAGCTTTCAATGAGCTATTGACTCTTTTTATATATAGTTAATAGATATCAATGCAATCAAACCATTTTTTAATTAAAGCTTAAACCTTAGGCATTCATCCAGCATGCGCCATTAGATGATATCGGTTTACTCGCCGTGTTACGGGAATCATATATCCACTTGAAAACTGTTACTACACAATGCGGAATGCCCCCATTTTGGAAAGAGATGTGTTACATTAATAATATTTTCACAACAAATTATAGGCAGTTGGTTGTTATTGGTTCAAATTTGAACCTAACACTACGATTACTTTTTTGCTATAATAATAACAACCAGTAACAATATGTTACTTATGATTTGTTGTAAAAATATTGTGAAAATATTGTATACATATCATTTCTTTTTTGGAAAATCATTAGGTAATTTTATCACTTAGTGTTAGTTTGGATAGCAATGCGTTTGCGTTTGTGCTGGCGTCTACGGTTTTTGGTTAGGTCCTGTGCACTGTTCACGGGACCCATAAGTACAGGAAAATGTAAATTTAACTTTAAAACTGGGTCCCATTGTATTATTTACACATTTAAAAATTATTTTACTACAGTGTTTTCAGTTTTTAGTAATAAGTAGTATTTAAACAAAGTCTTATTAGCAATATAGCAGTACATTTCGTGGCCCATGCTGACGTTGACATAATGGCGGTGCAGAATTTTTGGAAAGTGGATCTCAAAATTATTAGTACTATGCAGAAATTTCGTCGTCACCTTTGTTATCAATTATCATCAACATCGTATCTTCATTAGGATTGACAAAAATGTTAGTTCCATAACAAAATAGTATACACAACCACAACTTTTTCTCAGGATTGACCACCAACATCAAACAATAGTTCTCTACATCTACACTATAGATCTATGTCGATCAATATGGTAAAATGAACACTGCACTAAAGTGAAGAGTCTAAAGAAATGCCAAAGTCCGTATATCCTAGAAGGAAGGAGATTATGAGAACCTCATGAAAGTTTTGAAAAGAGGCTACATCTCACTATCTATGTTTGACTTTGGCCATATTGCAAATGATGCGCAGTACTCTGCCTCTGGTTTTGTTTTGTTTTGTTTTTTTTTTTTTGTTATTTTGTTTTTTGTTTTTGGTTTTTTTGCTTGGTAAGTGCGGGGGATTGAATCCCCAACCAACAGGTCACAACGAAACCTGGGTACCAACTCGCCAAGATGGGCGGTGCTTTGCCTTTGGTTTTGCAACTTCACCTTTATTTATTATGTATCTATTGTAGTTCTGTTGCTCATTTACTTGCAAGGCGAACAGTTTTTTTTTTTTTTTTCATTTTTTGTTAGTTTGGATGGTGGATGTGCCAACAGATGTTTAATTTGTATTTTAGGCTAATTTGAACAGCCCCCTTAATAATATGGACTAAACTTCTTCTCAAAAATTAAATAAAGACATGCCGAGCCAAACGAGAAAGCCACAGAATTTTGCTAGCCTAGCTGACCTTAATTGGTTCGCAATACGGCAATTTCGGAATGAAGACAATGTGAAAACTGCAAACCAATTGGAAGGTTTTCTTTTTCTTTAAATATATGTGCAATAAATAGTATATTTTAATGCTAACATTTTATTTATCACTAATAATATACACATATGATGTATGGATTAAGGGCACGTTTGGTAGACTGTAATAGACACTGTAATTTAATAGCTATTCCTATGGTTTAACTATTCAATAGTTTGGTTATATTTTTATTACAGGGAATAGTCATTCTTTATGAATAGCTATTCTTTAAAATAAGTGTTGAGGTTCAAAAAGAAATTAGACAGCCCACCAATAGGCCCACAGAGAAAGAAAAGGTGTTCACACAAAGAAAAGGAAGAAAAAAAGAATAATGGGCCGTCACAAAAAAAAAGAAGAAAGAAAAAGTCCAGAGGGCTGGGATCCAGAGAAAGAAGCCCAACCAGCGAACTAGGCCAAACTAAGAAAGGAAGAAGCTGGGTCGGAATCCCAGAGAGCCTCCCAGAGGTACCCTAAGGCGCGCAGGGGGGGTCATAACAGAAAGAAATTAAAGAAAAGAGGCACGCGGACCTTGTGACCCAGACAAGCAGAGAAGGCACAGAGCATGCAAAACGCAGAAAACTTGATTCAACCATTTGGAGAAAAGACAAGGAAGAGTACAACTGTGAAAAGCTGGGACGCTGAGAAGAAGAAGCCAAAAGGAGCCTCAGGCCAGCCAACGGGGAAACCCGGAAATGGAAAGGAGCCGAGGGACTTTCACTTGGTCGGAACAAAAGCAAGGAAACTATGAAGAAAGAGGAAACGACACGATCCTGAAGCAGCCAGGCATGGTACAAGCTTCAGAGGGTAAAACAGGGGAATCACTGGTTCACCAGGGAGGCCGAAG
This sequence comes from Quercus glauca, assembly GCA_023736055.1. NCBI lineage: Eukaryota > Viridiplantae > Streptophyta > Magnoliopsida > Fagales > Fagaceae > Quercus > Quercus glauca. The sequence continues at coordinate 35,096,466 of CM043324.1, forward strand.
TTGTGCTATAAAAGGAGGAAGGGATCCATGCTACGGGGCATTCACTGATTTTCAGAACAATCAGACCATTCTTAGGCACTCAGCTTTGCTTTCCCAAAATCCCAGAAAATCACGAAAAACACTCTGTAACTTAATAGAAGAAACAGAGGAACCGCCCCGGTGTCCTCAGTGCAGCCACTATTGAACGAGCTCGGATTTAACAAGTTCAAATCTTGCAAGACTTTGAAGCTCGAATAGCTATCAAAGTCTGTAACTTATGAGCTTAGTTGAACCTTGCACCACGTCCTAGTGAGCATTGCAACCATAGTTTAATGAAATCAATGAAATATACCTCACTTAATTAGAGGATCCTCAGCTTGTTCTTATGTTATATTCTTTTCATTTTTGTCATTTGTATTAATCCTTTACTGCATGAATGTCGTTCAAATGCAAATATTCCAGCTTCTTTTTTTTTGCTAACCATTTGTATTATGGAAAGTATGTTCTGTGCACGAATTGATTCTTAAAACAGCCCTTTTAGCTGCGGAGAATCAATCCCAGTCCACCAAGAACATCTCACAAGGCCCAGAATCCTTGGGCCATAGTGCTGAAAAAAAGGCACTCTCACATTTTGGCGACTTCACTAGGGACTGGGTAAAGAAAAGGGAAGAAGCAATCCCTTCGCAGAACATGCCTCCAAGACAAAGGAACAGTAAAGGCGCAAACATGCCACCCACGGCCTCTGAGCCCGTGGGAGAAAATGAAGTAGCCTCCAGAGAAAGGGGCGAGGTGCCCCTAACAGAGCACGAGGCCGTGTCAGAACAGAGGAATGCAAGGCAAGAGCTAGACCCTATGGCTCAAATGACCACGATGTTGAAAGAGTTGCAACAAGAAGTTCACTTGCTCAAAGAAAGTAAGACGCAAGAAGTCAGAGACAATGCCCCCCATGTGGGTAACCAAGACAGAACCCAGCCAGAGGGAGCATCAGCAGTGGGAGGAGGAACTAACCCCCAATATCTGACAATGGCAGATGTCAGTGCCCTCCTGGACCAAGAAAGGGAAAAACTTTCCAGGACCCCCAAGCAATTTTCTCGGGATCCCCCATTCCCACTGGAACTCCTCGGCAAGCCATACCCCAAGGGATATGAGCCACCAAAGTTTCATCCTTTTGATGGAAGGAATGGAAGTGCAGTAGAACACGTGAGTAGGTTCGTCCAAACTATGGGCCCCTACGCAGGAGACCGGGAGCTGTGCCTAAGAGAATTTGCTAAGTCCCTGGTGGACAGAGCATACACTTGGTACACTACACTGAGGCCTGGGTCCATTAAGACCTGGGACGAAATGATGGAAAGATTTTGTGCAAAATATTACCCCGGTGAGGACAAGGTCACTTTCCAAAGCCTTCAGATGGTGAGACAGAGACCTGGAGAGGATCCTGTCCAGTTCATCAAAAGATTTGAAGATGTGTCCCTAGACTGTTATGGGGACCATGAAGAAAAGGAGCTCGTGGAGACTTGCATCTCTAACATGCTTTTCGATTACAGGCTCAACCTCGAAAACTTATGTATCACACAGTTCACTGACCTGTTGCAGAGAACAAGAAGGACAGCACAAACTATGAGGGTGAAGAGGGCACCAGCATCCCAAGCCATGACAGCATCAGTGGGAGAAAAAAGGAAGAGGCCTGATGGAAAAATGTTCGAGGAACCACCAGTGATCCCATGTACCGTAGAAGAATTAAACCACGTCCTGGACAAATGGATCGGGGATGGAGTGATCAGGCCATTCACTGTGTCCAGGCCACCCACCGAAGAAGAAAGGAAAAATCCTTTGTTTTGCAGGATTCACAATTACGTTAAGCATTCCACCAAGGATTGCTGGACCCTCCGCAGGCTTTTCCACAAGAAGCTAAGAGAAGGAACCCTGGAACTCACCCAGAATGAGCCAGAAGTACAAAGAAACCCCCTGCCTAACCATAAAGGAAAGGGAGTAGTAGCTGTGGTGATCCATGGGAACTCGGCAGAAGCAGAAGAGTCAGGAGGATCCTTCCACCCAAACACAGTCAGGACCCTCCAAAAGAATCCCAAGTTCAGGTCATTATTCAATCAGCTGGGATTTGGACCAGAAGCAAGAAAGGTGGCCACGGAATCCCTCATGACTATAGCAGCAGAGTCAGGAATGGAATGTTTCACGGCAGAATCACATGCCAGCCGAGCTTTCCTGGAGACAACAAATGCCATAACTTTCACTGATGAAGACATGGAGGTTGAGCATCCAGACCACCGCAGACCTCTTTACCTAATGGCCACCATAAATGGTGTCCAAATCAGAAGAGCACTTGTAGACACAGGGGCATCACTCAACCTCATAGCCCTGAGCACCTTGGAAGCCGTGGGCCTAGCTGGAAGGAGGATCCTGGGGGCTCCCATGGAGATAACCGGATTTGGAGGATCAGCAGAATCAACTGAAGGCTATATACAGCTGGCCCTAAGGGTAGGGCCAATAGTGGCCTTAACCAGATTTCACGTAATCAATTCAGAAGTGTCCTACCATGTACTCCTGGGACGGCCATGGCTCCATAAGCACCGCCTTATACCATCAACATACCACCAGTGCGTTAAGGGGAGATTGAATGGGAGGCCTGTAAGAATCCCTGCCAACCACAACCCTTTCAACCAAGGAGAAGTAAACTTTGTAGAAACAATGTTTTATGATGAGTTGGGACCGGATGATGAAAGTCCCATGTCAGGGACCCCAGGAACACCTATTTTGGAAAAAGAAGAGGGAGGAGGAACCTATGACTTGAGGGACCTCCTAAAGAGAAAAAGACAAAAGAAAGAGCCCAGCGCCTCAGGATCCCGGGAGTGTGTAGTAGTACGAGAGCCCGGGGGAAGATTAATATATCGTTTGTGAAGGTGCGCGGGACCTGAGTGCATCGTGCAGGAAGGTCCCGGACCACCAGAATGTATGATGGCCCAGGAGGAAGTCCAAGAGGAACCAGCCGAAAAGACACAAATCCAGCCTGAGGAAGAATTACAGGAAGTAAACTTAGGAGTTGAACCGGGATCCCAGAAACCGGTTTTCATCAGTAGTCGGTTGACAACACAAGAAAGGGGGCCACTACTGGCTTTGCTCAAAGAATACGCAGATGTGTTTGCATGGACTTATGATGAGATGCCCGGTCTGGATCCTGGATTAGTGGTCCATGCCCTCAATGTGGACTCAGGAGTTAAACCAGTGATCCAACCAGCTCGGGTCTTCCACACTGATATAGAAGCCCAGATAACTCAAGAGGTCAAGAAGCTACTAGCAGCTGGCTTTATCAAGCCCATCCAGCACCCCAGATGGCTTTCTAACATAGTACCTGTGAAGAAAAAGAATGGCCAGATCCGTTGCTGTGTAGATTTCCGCAACTTGAATAAAGCGTGTCCAAAAGACGAGTTCCCCCTGCCTAATATTGACCTCCTTGTGGACTCAGCTGCAGGAAATTCCATGTTCTCATTCATGGACGGGTATAGTGGGTACAACCAGATTCGCATGGCTGCCAAGGATGCCGAGAAAACAGCATTCAGGACACCAATCGGAAATTTTTATTATACTGTGATGCCCTTTGGTCTTAAAAATGCAGGAGCCACATACCAGCGAACCATGACAGCCATCTTCCATGACATGATGCATGAGGAAATGGAGGATTATGTGGATGATATTGTGGTCAAATCAAAAACTAGGACAGGGCACCTTCAGATACTTGAACGGGTTTTCAAAAGATGCAGAGAATACAAGCTACGCATGAACCCCATGAAATGCGCTTTTGGGGTATCTGCAGGAAAGTTCCTCGGGTTCCTGGTGCATCACAGAGGCATAAGTGTAGATCCAGTCAAAGCTGCAGCCATTGCTACTATGAGAAGACCAACGACAGTAAGGGAGCTCAAAAGCTTCCTAGGAAGGGTTTCCTACATCAGGAGATTTGTGCCAGGACTGGCTTCGGTCACAGGAGGCTTATCCAAGCTGTTAAAAAAGGGAACTGAGTTCACCTGGGGAGCAGAACAGCAGGAAGCCTTCCAAAGGGTCCAACAAATCATGAATCATCTGCCCACTCTCCAGGCACCAGTACGTGGGCGACCCTTGCTATTATACTTGGCATCAAATGCCCAAGCAATAGGAGCCCTGTTAGCCCAAGAGGATGATGGTGGGAACGAGCAGCCCGTTTACTATGTGAGCAGAACACTCAAGGATGCCGAAACCAGATATCTCAGGATAGAAAAGGCTTGCCTAGTGGTTATCTATGCATCTCAGAGGCTGAAGAGATATTTCTCAGCCCACCAGATCCTGCTGGTAACTAAATCACATCCCATAAAAGCACTCCTGCATCAGCCCCTCCTAACAGGGAGAATAGCACAATGGCTGGTCCTGCTTTCTCAATATGACATAGGCCTAAGGACCCCCAAGGCCGTCAAAAGTCAAGCCATAGCTGATCTCCTGGCACAATTCCCAGGGAAGGAGGAAAGCCCACTAAGCGAAGAGATCCCAGGTGAAGTGGCAGTAGCAGAAATCTCAGGGAAGAAATGGACAATGAGGTTTGATGGGTCAGCTACAGCAACTTCAAATGGGGTAGGAATTGTACTAAGTTGTGAAAACGGAGACACCATACCTCTATCCTTCAAGCTTGGTTTCTCCTGCTCCAATAATGCAGCTGAATACGAGGCGTACCTAACCGGGCTAACTATAGCACTAAGTATTCGGGTGAAACACATGAGAGTATTGGGAGATTCCAATCTTGTGGTATCCCAGGTGAAAGGCGACTTTGCATTAAGGGAACAAAGCTTGGCAGCCTACAGGACATGGGCACAAAGGCTGGAGCAGGAATTCCTGACCTTTAGCATAGAGTACACGCAGAGAAGTGAAAACAGATTTGCAGATGCGCTTGCCACCCTGGGATCCCAAGTACCATTCAAGGGAAAAGGCACTCTAGTCAGAATAGGAAGGCAGGAGCATTCCGTCTTAAAAATCCTCCAACAAATATCCCCCGAAGAGTCCAAGCAATGGGACTGGAGGAGCGAAGTGAAAGAAAAAATGAGAGAAACAGGGTCTGGAGGGAATGTCAAGGAGCTGAGAGACTACACTCTAATAGAAGGAGAACTATACAGAAGACTGCCCGGAGGAATCCTATCCAGATGTATCAATGAGAAAGAGGGAAAGCTGAGGTTGGAAGAACTACATACCCAAGTCTGCGGGACCTCGGAAAAGATCAGTCTATACAGGAGGATGCAATGCATGGGGTACTACTGGCCAGACATGAGCAAAGAAGCATCAACTATATAGGAAAAATGCCAAGAATGCCAACCTTCGATAGACAGGGGAGAAAGCTATGCTGTATTTGTTACAGAAGACTGGAGGACCCCTTTTATGGAATACTTGGCTCAAGGGATCCTGCCAACTAACAGGACGCTGGCCCACCAGCTCAAGAAGCTCGCGGTCAGGTATTTCTTACAGGACAAGATCCTATTCAAAAGGGGATACAGTGGAGATCCCTTAAGATGCCTGGGACCAAAGGAAGCCAGGGAAGTGGTCAAGGAAGTCCATTCTGGTGATTGTGGAAGTCACCCAGGTAAAAGAAGGCTCTATAAACAGTTACTGCTACTAGGATACTACTGGCCAACAATGAAAAAGGACTCCGAAGAGGTAGTCAAAACTTGCCACGCATGCCAAGTCCTTGGAGATGCAATCCATACTCACCCAAATACGTTACAAGACATGACAACCCCATGGCCTTTCCACACTTGGGGGCTTGATCTCATAGGGCCTATAAATCCTCCATCCAGTGGTTACATATGGATCTTGGCAGCCACTGAATATTTTACAAAATGGGTAGAGGCCATCCCCTTGAAGAAAGCCACTGGAGCAGCTATAGCAAACTTCATTCGAGGCCATATCATTACGAGGTTTGGGATCCCCAGGAGGTTGATCAGTGACAACGGGACCCCCTTCATAAATAAAGACATGAAGGGGTTAACAGAAGCTTACTACATCAAGCATGGAAGGTCTACACCATACTACCCACAAGGGAATGGCCAGGCAGAGGCCACTAATAGGGTAATCCTGAAGATCCTTAAAAAAATGAAGCAAGAATATGGAGGAAAATGGAGTGATCACCTGGCAGATGTACTTTGGGCATGCAGGAGCTCTGTGAAAACAGCTACGGGATTTTCACCATTCTCCTTGGTCTATGAGACAAAAGCTGTCAGCCCAGTAGAGTTAGTTGTTCCCACACCAAGAGTAGTATTTGAGGAAAGTCAGGAGGACACCGAAGACACAAACAATGAAAGGAGGTTAACAGACCTGGAAGGGGTAGAGGAAGAAAGAGAGCTGGCCAAAAGAAGAAGCCAGAGGTACCGGCAAAGGATGACAAGAGCATATGCACAAGCAGTACGCCCGAGGACTTTCACTACAGGGCAGTTGGTGCTAAGGACAGCAGAACATGTGAGAAGAAACCTACCGGGACCCTCCAAGTTTGCCCCAAAGTGGGAAGGACCCTACATCATCAGGGAGGCCCATGATAGTGGGTACTACTGCCTCACGAAGGAAGATGGAACAATCCTGACAGAGCCCATAAATGGGAAGTGGCTGAAACAATACTATGCATGAGAGGGGAAAGGTCTCAGTACCCTGGGATCCTTTTGGCAAAAAATTACTCCAACCTGCTAAGTGTTCCTCTTCTTTCCTTCTTTCATATATATACTATTATTTGAGTAGTTCTGTTCAAAAAAAAAAAAAAAAACTAGAGGTAGAAGGACATTCTAGGATCCTTACTATCTTGGTTAGATTTGCTGTGTTCCTTGAATGACATTTATGTTTTTAAGATTCAATGAAATTTCTGCTTTGCTTTTTCAGTTATTAAATTCTAAGTAGCACAAAATTTCTAACATGGACAAAATCAGGGGAGGATACCTGAGGAAAACTTCTTACATAACCCAGGATCACCCCACGGATAACTACAAACAGTTGAAATTAAATACATGGTCTAGGACCTCAAGCATGAACTGAGAGTACCTAGCCCAGTACTTGATGCAAAAAAAAAAACTCGCCAAGATTCATGAGCTGGGACAAGTAAGAATACATTACCAAACGTACCCAGCTCAGTACTTGTGCAACAAAAAAGGGGGGGATACCTGGGGAAATCTTTTGATACATAACCCAGGATCACCCCACAGATAGCTGCGAAGCAACCAAATCTCAAATACATGGTCTAGGATCTCAAGCATAAACTGAAGATACCTAGCCCAGTACTTGATGTAAAGGAAACCTGCCAAGTTCATGAGCTGGGACAAAAAGAAAAGAGTACAATAATACGTTGTCAAATGTACCCAGTTCAGTACTTGCGCAACCAGGAAGGAAAAGAATGAGTACCTAGTGGGAACCTGCAACAAAAATTTTTGTGGGGATCACAGGCTAGGACTCAGCAAAAAAAAAAAATAAGAAAAGAAGATCCACATGCCACTTGAAAAAGATTAGAAGCAGAGCTATACTAAAGCACAAACACATAGAAGCAGTCTCAAAGCACAAGTGCAGATCTAAACAAAAAAAAAAAAAAAACAGAAACATTGTTCAACCAAAATAGAAAATTATACAATCCCAAATTGTCCACGCATATCCAGACAGTTTTAAAAAAAAAAGGAAGGAAAAGCTAAGTAAGGAGGCCAGCCAACAAAGAGCCACTCGAAGGAAGAGCAAGTGCAGCTGAAGAAAGAACCCTCTGCCTTTTGACTTTCAGATCTTGCAAAGTCTTGTGAGCACGGGCCAGAGCTTCCTCAGCAGCAGCAATCTCAGCATCAATACTCTCAGAAGCTTGTCTCTGGAAGAGCGCTTGGGCTAGTGATCGCAGGTACTCCAACAAAAAGGATAAGCTAAACTTGGCCTCCAAAAGATCCTGAACAACTCCCCTCCATTCCAAGAGCTTCTCCTCAGAAAGAGAGTCCAGTGAGGAATCTCTCATAGAAATCAACACAGCACACAGCAGCTCCAGCAGAATGTTCCCCAAGAATACTCCTCCTCTGAAACCAAGGGTAAAGTCCCCATGACTTTTATGCAGCCCTTCTAGCAATGGCAGACCTTCCATAGGCACGGAGAACCGCAAGAAGTTGCCATAAGAGGATCCAAAGCGGCAGAAATGACTGGCAGGAAGGCTGTTGAATTCCAGGAGATCAAAACGAGCCAAAAAGGTGGGGAGCCTTGAAGCAGGGTCTGAAGCAACCACCTCTGGGGCCTTCCCCTTTGCTGCATCATCGCCCGGGGTCCCAAAGAGACCTTCAACCTCCTGAACAGCATAAGGAGCAGCAGCTTGAGCAGGTGCAGCTTGAGCAGACCCTACACCTCCCTCAGGAGTCACGATTTCAGGATTTTTGATATCAACCCCTGCCAAAAAAAAGAAAGGGGGGTGGGGGGAATTTAGCTTCAAAGAAAAAAGGGGAAAAGAAATGAAAGGAGGGAACAAAAAGTGATAGAAAAAAAAAAACCAGTGTCAGCCTCTTGAGGCGAAATTTCCTCCTTTTCCTCCTCTGATTTCTTGAAAGATTCTGGTAAAGAACACAGGGCAAGTTGAAGAAAAGGTGAGGAAGCCCCAGCAAAATAGCTAAAAGAAGGCAGGGACATAGGGGGCTTCGCCATAACAAAGAAAAGCAACACAAAAAAAGGGGGGGACAAAAAAAAAAGAAGAAAGAAAGAATGCAGTAAGTACAGTCAACACCCCACCTTCAGAATCCTCCGATTCCGAAGAAGTAGCAGCACCAGAAGCAGATCTTGCAGTAGCTTGGCCTGGAAAGAAGAAGAACTCAAAAAAAAAAGAAAGAAGGGGTGCGAAAGAGATAAAGATAAAAGGCTATATATATAAAAGAAAAGAAAGGCTCACCTGTTTGCCCAGATGATGATACGCCTCCCAAGGTCCTTGTACTTAACCCAGTCTGAGGTAGCACGGTCCTGACAGGGCTAGGAATCTGTTCAAAGTGAGAACCTGGGGACGCGGGAAGCTTGGGAGCCTCAGGATCTTGGACCCTGAACATCCTGCGTTGGTTGCCCGGTTTCCTCAGCTATGTCACCAATGGGAACCTCTTCCTCTTTACTCTGCGATGCAGCTTCAGCCATCTCCTCCTCCAAAGTCTCACCAACCACAGGGGGAGGAACCTCAACCTAAAAAAAAAGGGGGGGATGAGCAAAAGGACAGCACGAGTGAATGACACTCGTGAAATAAATATAAGGAAGCAGCAAAAGACACAGAGAAGGAAAACATACCACGTCTTCACCAGAAGATTGACTCTTACCCTTCCTGGGATCTAGCTTACGTTTGGACTGCACAAGAAAAATTTTACTCGTTAGTTCAAAAAAAAAAAAACAACAACAAAGCCACAAAAGAGCAAAGGAGGAAAGAGGCCTTGCCCTTCTTTCTCTTTCAACAGGGTCTCCAAGTCTCTGTTGTCTACTACGGGTACGTCCAGAGGGTCCCAAGGAACCATGAACTGAAGGACTCACAGGAGCTGGGGGAAAAGAAGGCTCTACCTTAGTCTTCACCCGGCCCTTTATGGCCAAAGGTTGCTCCACTTCTTTCTCCTCAACAAGTACCAACTGTTTCCGGGATTTTCCAGCCTTCTTCTTCTTTGGCTTAGGGCCAACATCCTCTGCACTCTCTTCAGCCACGGCTTCCTTCAACTTCTCCTGTTTGATTGCTTTTCCTTTACTCATGCCTATGGGGGCGCCGGGACTTATGGCTTCTACTGCACCTTTCTTAATTGGTACCCCAGCAGCAGCACCAACAACAAGGTCACACCCCAACCAGTTCTCTGGGAAATCCTGCGCATAAGTCACCCAGCCTTCTCTGGAAGCATGCCATTCTGCAAAGCCAGTTTTGCTGCTCACAGCAGCAGAAACAATACCAGCAGTAGGCAGGGACAGGCGCCTGTTGGATGTTGGAGCAGAAGAGATGTCAGGATTAGGCATTCTCCCAATTGTCTCAGAACCAGCATAATCAGCAAAAGATTTCTGAACCCTCCTCCAATAACTAGCATAGCCATTAGAGGCAAAAACTCCTCTCTGAGAATTAGGCACAACAAACTGAGGACCCCGCCGAGACCAATAAGAAAAGGCCTGAAGTCTCATGAAGGGATCCAAGGAGGGAAGAGAAGGAACTATGTCATTGAATACTGGGGGAATATCCTGGTCAAAACCGAACTGCCGAAGTACTCGATGCGCCGAGTAATGGGTGTACCGTGGACCAGTCGAAGAAAGCACAGGAAGCCAGGAAGGACTAATGCAAGCCAAATAGGCTAAACTACCCTCATCACCACGACGTAAATCAAAAGTATTTCCTGTAGAAGTCAGAAAAGGAGATAACACAGAATCGCAAACAAAACCAGGGCCAAACTCCCGAGGGGAGCGCCAATTCAAATGGCCCACTTGATCAAACAACTCAACCAAGTTAAGATTGCCACCTTTTAGACTCAGCCAACGAAAAATAATGGGGTGGCTGTCAGTAGAGCTGCCACAAAGCCCTTTTATCACATCAGGGGAACCCTGAAACTTATCTTTCACAAATTTTAAATTTCTGCATTTTGCCAATGTAACTGAAGAACGATCCCACATAAATACCTGGAGAATAGCGCAGTGAAGCGAAGAAGTGATAACATAACAAGAATCACCCTCTGCCTCATCACCATGGAGTTGATCCAACTGAGAGTAAACGTGGCCCAAAAACATGGGGGCTAAAGGATATTGAGCACCCTGAGCCAACTTAATCGCCAAAGGAAAAAGAGTGGACTTGATTCCATACCCAGGGAACTCGCTGAACAGGAACTTGCTAAGCCAGAATGCAAGGAACCTAGCACGCCTGACTTCCTTATCCTTCTCGCGCGAAAGAGTCATAACCCACCTGCCCATCCTGGCCGGTTTCCCACCAGAAGAAGCAGTACGCCCACCAAAATGAGCAAATAACTTCTCTTCAACTTTGAGATCCTCGTCGGAAAGCTTGATATCAAAGGGGTTTTCATCCCCAAGCACAGGAAGGAGAAAATTGTTGACTACATCTTCCAAGGTAACAGTCAACTCACCAACAGAAAAAGAAAAGGTGTGCAGAGAAGGACACCAGCGGCGCACCAAATGCCTAAGCCCTTTGGCATCTCTGAAACCCTCAAGGTTTCTGGAAATAGCCACCGCCTTCAGGACGCCGGCATGCTCCAAGCGACCCACAAACTCTTTATCAGAAAGCTCATTATCCACCCAAATGGGCCAGCCCTGAATCTTTCCAGCAACGAAATCAAAGAAGATAGGAACCGCTTCTCGAAGTCCTCGCCTGATTTGGAGATCAAAAATCTCCCTAGGGTCTGGGACTTGTGCAGAACCAACAAAACCTGCTTGACTAGAGAAAACCCAGGTGTGCGGAGATGGAGGAGTCTCGCCATGAGACACTCGAGGAAAGAATAAGCTAGGAGTGTACCAAGGGTCTCGCAAAGGGAAAGCAGGGCGCACAGTGACAGACTCATCCTGTGCAGAACTAGAAGAGCCCTCACCTTCAAAAGGACTGGGAGTACGCTCCTTCCTTTTTCGAGAAGAAGAAGAGGCCATTGGAGTAATGGGTATCTGAAGAAAGAAAAAGAAAGAAGATGGCAACGATACTGATTGAAAGAGAGGTTGGTAACAGAGAACTCAGGAAGACAAGGAAGAAGAATAATGAGAAGAACGCTAAAAGGGAAGGAATAAGAACAGTTAAAGAAGGCAATATATGGAAAGACGCGCCAGTTGCCAGGAATTAAATTTAAAAAGAAGGAGGTTATCAGCAGTTATTAATGAGTGTATGGGAAACGTAAAAGTAGGTGGTGGGAGTTTTATTTCAACCCAACTGCCACGTACCACAAAAAGGGGAAGAGTCACAAAAAAAAAAAAAGAGAAGAAACAAAAGAGACAGGATACCAAAAAAAAGGAGAAAGTAGAAGATCAGGATCTCCGAGGCAAAAATCAAAACAAAAAGGGATCCTGTAAAGAACTCACGCATGGGCTGCGGGCAACCCATAAGCTCGGGGGGCTAAATGTTGAGGTTCAAAAAGAAATTAGACAGCCCACCAATAGGCCCACAGAGAAAGAAAAGGTGGTCACACAAAGAAAAGGAAGAAAAAAAGAATAATGGGCCGTCACAAAAAAAAAGAAGAAAGAAAAAGCCCAGAGGGCTGGGATCTAGAGAAAGAAGCCCAACCAGCGAACTAGGCCAAACTAAGAAAGGAAGAAGCTGGGCCAGAATCCCAGAGAGCCTCCCAGAGGTACCCTAAGGCGCGCAGGGGGGGGGGGGTCATAACAGAAAGAAATTAAAGAAAAGAGGCACGCGGACCTTGTGACCCAGACAAGCAGAGAAGGTACAGAGCATGCAAAACGCAGAAAACTTGATTCAACCATTTGGAGAAAAGACAAGGAAGAGTACAACTGTGAAAAGCTGGGACGCTGAGAAGAAGAAGCCAAAAGGAGCCTCAGGCCAGCCAACGGGGAAACCCGGAAATGGAAAGGAGCCGAGGGACTTTCACTTTGTCGGAACAAAAGCAAGGAAACTATGAAGAAAGAGGAAACGACACGATCCTGAAGCAGCCAGGCATGGTACAAGCTTCAGAGGGTAAAACAGGGGAATCGCTGGTTCACCAGGGAGGCCGAAGTTGTGCTATAAAAGGAGGAAGGGATTCATGCTACGGGGCATTCACTGATTTTCAGAACAATCAGACCATTCTTAGGCACTCAGCTTTGCTTTCCCAAAATCCCAGAAAATCACGAAAAACACTCTGTAACTTAATAGAAGAAACAGAGGAACCGCCCCGGTGTCCTCAGTGCAGCCACTATTGAACGAGCTCGGATTTAACAAGTTCAAATCTTGCAAGACTTTGAAGCTCGAATAGCTATCAAAGTCTGTAACTTATGAGCTTAGTTGAACCTTGCACCACGTCCTAGTGAGCATTGCAACCATAGTTTAATGAAATCAATGAAATATACCTCACTTAATTAGAGGATCCTCAGCTTGTTCTTATGTTATATTCTTTTCATTTTTGTCATTTGTATTAATCCTTTACTGCATGAATGTCGTTCAAATGCAAATATTCCAGCTTCTTTTTTTTTTGCTAACCATTTGTATTATGGAAAGTATGTTCTGTGCACCAATTGATTCTTAAAACAGCCCTTTTAGCTGCGGAGAATCAATCCCAGTCCACCAAGAACATCTCACAAGGCCCAGAATCCTTGGGCCATAGTGCTGAAAAAAAGGCACTCTCACAATAAGGAATAACTATTCTTCTCTAAAAGGGTTGTAATAGCTATTCTTTATTAGATGTAATAATTTCTATTATTAATATATTCCTAAATAAATAAACTTTCCATATCCACCTAACAATTATGGAAATAAAAAATCATCAAAAAATAACTCATCTCTCTAAAATTTAAAATATATTATTTTCTAGGAAATTTAATTGTATGAATGAAATATTTCCTAAAATAGATCATAAGTTTTATTCTAATGTTACAACTCACAACCAAACTAATGAATATGTTTAGTTATTACATTACAACATATTTTATTCCCGGTAATAAAGATTACAATTCCTGTTATAATTCACATTCAGTGTACCAAACATACCCTAAGTAAAATTATACGTTATTATATTAAAAAAAAATTATATGTTATTAGCAACAATAAAATAAAATTATATGTAAAATAAAAAATATTAATTATAAATAAACAAATAAAAATGCTAAATCACAAATTGCACTTTCTCACTTTGACTAAAATTTAACTTAGTCCTCTAACTTTACCTTCGTTCAATTAAGTCATTTAACTTTCAAATTTATTCAATTTAGATCATCTGTTAGTCTTCAATAAAAAAATAAAAATAAAATAAAAGCTCTGCTAGGGACCTTATAAATAACGATGTTTTGTTTTACCAAATTTATGCTTTAGAGTATATTTTAATATTTTAAAATAAAAATAAATAGTATATTATAATGTTTTTTATTTTATTTTAATGATAGAATATTTTATTTATTTCTAATATAATATACCAGCACGATGTATGGATTTAGTAAAATTATATGTAAATAAAAATACATTAATCATATATAAATGAAATATTTTATAAACATTGTCAAAATTATTTTAATAATTAGCGAGTATTCATATGTAAAAAAATATATTAATTTTACGACATGTAATACATACATATATTGGGGGACAAAACTTAGGTACAGTATCTTAGATATTATTCCTTAGGTTCCCCTCTTAATTAAAAAAATACACTTCTATCTCATAAAAAAAAAAAAATTCACATGGTAGAATCTTAAGACACCTAAGTGCTGTACCTAAATCTTGCCCTATATTGGGTTACTTGGTAAAAGCATAGTGAGTAAATTTTAATATTTTAAAATATAAATTATGATTATAATTTAGGTAATTCAAGTGAAATTGAAATATTAGTTAATAGAGTTTGAAATATGCTAAACTCACCCTAGCAAATGTTTAGAACCTTAAAGCAAGCTTTTTATGGCTAAATCAATTTTAACCTAAACTACTTAAGTTAGTCCAAGTGTAAGTGACTTAACCAATTTCCAAACAAACAAACTACACTACACAAGACATGGCAATATAGTAGAATGGAGGAAATAAAAGGAAAAGCAAGCAAACCACACTAAACACCAAAACGTGTTTAGGAAGAGGAAAACCTAAGCCTCGAGCGTAAAAAACTCCCCCCCAATCACCCATCAGAAATCTCCACCAAAATGAATAATTACAGTACATGGATTAGCATAAACCCTCCAAGCCTATTTCTCTAAGTGTACTTGAGCCCTCGAAGCTCTAGCTAGCTAGCAACTAACTTCACCAAGTCTTTTCTTCATCTAGCTTACTAGAAAACCTCCATTGAAGCACCAATGGAAACACCACCAATAGAGATTGGATCTGAATGTGGCTTCTCAAGTTTCCTTAAGCTTTCGCTCACTCACAAGGTCTGTGATTATGGGTGAGGAAAGGGTTTACAAAATCTCAATCAATACAATGAAAAAGATGGAAAAGAGAGGATGGATTGTGTTTTTCTCAAAACAAAGGTTCTCTCTTTTCATACACTTAATGTGGCTTCTCTTGGATATCTCTCTTATAATTTCTAGGGTTTGTATACCCTTATCATAAGCCTTTGCCATGCCTCACAGTTGTGTGTGTGTGCTAGCAATTGTGCATTGGACAGGTGCAGTCCAGAATACAAAGTATAGAGATTGTGCAATTCGCGACCTGGTCGCACCCTAAGGTCGCGTTGTAGCTGCAAGGTGCATGTTAGCACTCTCATCCAGACCACCTGTCACGTGGATTTCACGAGCTAGCTTGGTTGCCTCCTAGTCGCCTCTAGGTGGCGAAATCTCTATCCATGTAGATTTCCAAAGTTGAGGGAGAGGTTCAAGTACATCTACCCCAAATTATATTAAAACCCCGGAAAGACACATTAAAAAGAAAATGCAATTCAAACAACTTTTTTCACTAAATTTAGCCAACAATAAAATGACTTCTTAGAGTTTAAGTTGGTGTAAATTTTTATATTTTTTAAAACTTAGGTAATAGAGTTTAAAGGAGGAAGTGAAGACGATTTTCTAATCAAATCAATGCAAAAGACATCCATTTATCACAAAAAAAAAAAAAAAAAAAAAAAAAAAAGATAGTCATTTGACACAATCAAGATTTCTAGAATCCAAATTTTATTATATAGCATATGATATTAAATAGAGATGAGTTCAAGTTACAATTAGTGTAACTTTACAAGAGTTAAACTTTTTTTTTTTAACAGTAGATTTTATAAATTTTTTAAAAATTTGTACCAAATTATCTAAATATTTTTTATATACCAAACCCTATTAAATTTTAGAAATTGCATCCTAAGTCCAACCAATTTATATTTGAAAAATCTACACCATCCATATATCTTACCGTGAGTAAAGTCAAATGGGTCAGATCAAGATGGATTAACCTAAAATTGAGCATTTAAAATTATATTTAACAAAATTGAAGTAAGTATATTTACACTAAGGCTGTGTTTGTTTCAGCATTTGTGGGTGTTTGGAGCAATTGAAATTGTTGGTTATCTGGAATTTTTTTTTTCAATTGACTGTAAAATAAAGGCACTTCTAGAAATAAATGTACTTTTGGTGGAAAATGTTTTACACTTTTATTAGTGATCCTTTCATTTTTGGCCTTACCCAAAACTCATCAATTGAACCTCCAACTCCTTTCCTCACTATTAGCCAACCAACTGCTACCAGTTGGCCTTAACCCTAATCCTTTATAAGCCTAGCTTTAAAAAGCTTGAATATGATCATTTTAACAATATCTTGGCAGTTTTAAACACACAAAAAAGCCTAATAACAAACCAATTTAATCTAAAATCTAGAAAATAAAATAAAATAAACAATAACAACAAAAGTAGAAATTTGTTAATATTAAACCTTAGAAAAAGTCCATTTTGATCTCAAAAATATGAAATAAATCAATCAAATGAGAGATCAGTGGATAAACGATTATTTGGCTATGTACATTGAAAGAGACGTATCTCGTAGGATTGATAATGAAAAAATCATGCAACGATTTCAATCTATGAAACCTCTTAAAAGGCAATTGTAAAACTTTTTGGTTTTTGTTTTTTGGTTTTTTTTTTTTTTTTTTTTGTGCCGATATATTCAAGCTTTCTTTTGTTTTTTATTTTATATAATTTATGTTTCTTATTTGTTAGGACATATGTGGAACATGTTAAAAACATATGTCATTTAGAATTGACTAATCTTTTGACAAAACGCACTTTACTTATAATTGGGTAAATCTAGGATGTGTTTAATACTTCAAGGAACAAGAGTTCAAGTCCAAGTATTGAAGCCATACAAATCTGTCCAAGAATCAAGTGAAGAAGTGTTGTGTTTTAAAGCTCGACAGATGTATCTATTGAGATTTAAAATGTGAAGCTCGACAGATAAGCTTGATAGTTGTATCTATCGAGAATTACGAAAATCAGTTTTTCAAAATTGTTTTTCACACATATCCAAGCTATGTGTTTAGGTTTTCTTTTCTCACAACCCTAGACATATATAAAGATTATTTTAAGAGCCGTCATAAGGTTGTTGCACTTGTAGTTGCAAGCATATTGTGACCAAAGACAACTTGCCCTAATTCATTTTTCTCTTAAAGGAGCTGCCGCATTTGTACGCCGTAGGGTTTTATGACCAAAGAGCTTCTTGATCTTCATCGTGTGGATGAACTGAAGAACTTTGCAACCAACATCCATCTCAAGTTGGTGTGTTAGTCACATACTAGGATCCGTGCATTGATTGGTTAGTCACATACTTGGAGCCGTGCATTGAAAGGAGTGATTGTCACTACATTACAAGTCCAATTGTGTATTGGAGTAAGGGTTCAACTGTAGGTTGGTATAAGGTACTGAGATTCCTTTATTTATAACCGCTTGTTTTGATGATAGTGGATTATTGGGAGTGGTGATCTTAAATTTATCCAATAGGATTTTGCCTCGGTGGTTTTCCCCATTCATAAACAAATCACCCGTGTCAAATTTAATTTCCGCTGCATCTAGTTTAATTGGTGATTTGTTTGTGCTACCAAGCTTATTGCATGTTAATTGACTTAATTAATTAACTTGACTAATTAATTGGTTAATTTACCATAAGGGGTCAATACATTCTTGGCCTATCATTATTAACCCCCTAAAAAATAATTATGGAGCCGCCACTATTTATTTTGTTCTTTGACCTAATCCATTACCATCCTTACAATCTCTTTTCTTTTTTTTTCTTTTTTTTCTCATACTTTCAATTCATAGCATTATTCGTTAGTAACACACACCAAACCACCCAATCTAAGTATTATTTGGATATAAGAAAATATGTAATTATTTATGCCAAAATAAATTAGTGGCTGCTGTTATAAAATTTAGACCCTAATTGATAGAATTAACTAGTTTTAAGGCCGAGTTATTAATTAGATCTATTATGAAAGCCTTAGGTTAATCAAACAAACATCAATATTATCCACAACAGAATAGTAACGTAGACAAGATATGATAACCCAAGAAAACCAATAACACAAATAATTTCATAGTAAAAAACCTAAGGGAAACCTTCCCAAAAGACAATTCACATAGTAAAAGGAACTTTAAGATCTAGTGCAAAACTTGTCCTTAGACTCTACAAACTCAGTAGATGAACATACAGTAAAGACCTTCTACAGTTTCAGAATCTCTAAATTCTTCAATATATGAATGCCTTTACAAATGATGCGCTCGCAATCACAATTGAAACTTCCGACTGACTTTAAGAACTTCTTGAAGGTTTTCTTCAAACAATGTTTGTGGTGGTTGCTATGGCTTTAGCTTCTTTACCAATCAAACTTCATATTTACTTGAAACTCTTTGATATGGTGAAATTAAGAGAATTTGGTTACAAAAATCCTAACCGCACAAACCAAGTTTTTCTCTCCCTAAAAAGCCTTCTAATATATGGCTTATAATTTCTTTTAAATTACAGTTTAAAACGGATCTAGAATTAGGCTTGAAATAAATAAGTTACGGACTTTTTAGCTTTGCTAATTTTTGCTGAAATGTGAAACTTGATCTATCGAGAGGTATCGAGGAGGTATCGAGATTGCTATCAGTATCGAGCCTGCTATCGGGAGATAGAAATTGGCCTAGAAGGGACTTAAGGTATTGAGAAGGTATCAAGACACATGCTTAAAATGCACTTTTCTTGAGCTGTTCTTAAACAAATTTTGTATTTTCAACTTGATCTTCAATTATCACTTCAAAACATATTAAAATTCAATAAGAGACACATAATTTGACACAGTTTGACAATACCAAAATATATGGACCTTACAGTTGCTTTGGTACGATAAGACAATGAAGCCAATCTCTTCTCACTTTGACCAATTTTGTTTACTTCTAAACTTAGCAAAAAACCTTGTGTTTTTTTTTTTTTTTTTTTGGGGTAACATTTAGATATAATTTCTTAAATGATATTTGATTCTCTAATTAAATTCAACATGGAGTTGTATTAGGATATTAGCCAACAAGTAACTTAGTTAAATTTGATTATCCTTTTAAGAGATAATATTGTTTACATTACATTGGTTAATAATAGTCACATAAACTAATTTAATTGTTGGATGTGGAAGTCCTTATAAGAACTGTACTTAAGATTTATCATTTTGGGAGTTCTATTATATATACACATATTTGCTTTAAGTAAAACTGGCCTGCAGCCATGGTTCTCAGAACCGGATCGAACCAGGAGGTCAGACCGTGAGAACTGGGAACCGTAATGAAAACCGGTTTTTTAAGCCTAAAGAACTGAATTTTTTGTTAATTCCGTGAACCGCTAAAACTGGGGTTGGACCGCACGAACCAATGAGAACCGTGCGGTCCAATCCCTTAGGAATTTTTTTTTTTTTTTATAAAAATAACTTAATACAATTTTATTCTACTTAATTAAATTATCCATATCTTACAAGGAATAAAAAAAATTATAATTAAAATCCTTCAAAGATATTCAACTTTACTTCAAAAATTAATCATAAATTTTAATGTTTTCATGGTTATTATTTATTTTGTTAACTTTCTTATTTAATTATTAAATATATGCTTGAAAATCATTAAATTTCCCTTACATATATAGATATATTAGTCAATTTTCCTAGTTTTATAGATTTAATATCTATATTTAGGCTTTAATTAATTATTAAATTAATTATGACGTCATCACGGTTCGACCCCAATTCAACCTCGGTTTGACCTCAAAAACCTTAAACCTCTCCCTTTTACGGTTCAATGAATGGTCCGGGTCTGAAAACCTTGCCTGCAGCACGAAACATTCACATTAAGCAACTTTTTTGATCAGGTTGTACTTGTATTCAGCATCACCTTAAATTGAATTCTAATTAGTGTCTAGTTTTGAGTTATGTGTCCTATTTAAGTTTTTTTTTTTTTTTTTTTCCTAAGTGAGTTAATGTTATTTAAAAATCAAGAGTTTAATATGAATAAACCATACAAAAAACCCAATATTTTAAGCTATATATATATATAAAACTTAAAAAAATGTGTAACGTTTATAGTAAGTATAATTTAAGCCTATATATGTGTAATTATAATTATTTTTAATTGTACTGTGCATATATACGGGTTATACCCTAGTTGGTACTAATATATATGAAAGATGAGCTTCTGGATACTTAAAATAGACAGCTCTTAAAATTTCAATGTATATAGTATCTATTTTAGGTACTCTATATCATTATTTCACATCAAGGACTTGCGGTGGAATTGGTTAATGCATCATCAACACCAAGGTCTGCTGCAGTAAATTAATTAATGCTTGGGATAAAACATTGGTTCAAGCGAAAATTAATTAGTTTCTTTTCTTCTCATTCATTCAAACGTCTGAAAGAATTACCCGAATGTTTTTTATTATGCGATTCATGAATATGGTATTGGTGGGCTTAATCACATATATTGTCTGATTTGATTGCGGTCAACTTCTCAACGCCAATAGCTTCCACACTTCTAAATTCTGATTATTATTCACTTATCATTAAAACAACAATGTAGGTTCTACTACTTGTATTTATACCCCCGTTCCATTAAAGTGGTTTTTCGATTACATTTACATCTTAGTTTTGAAGAAACAGGTTGGTCACAAGTCTACTATTTGCTCTGTACACTTTGATGTGGAAGATTTTATTACAATTACGCAGAGAAATTAAAGTACTAAAATGTCCAATAACTTTTGAAATCTTTGATCACATTAAATTCTTTAAATATTTGGGTTAATAATCTCTATTCTCTCTTGAACAATTTCCAGCATTCAAAAAATATTCATTGATTAGCAAGCAATGCTTGGTTCTTCGAGAAACTCTAGTTATGATATCAATTTTATCGGTGGATGGCTTTTGTCCTTTATATTTTCTTTACAGTACTTTAGAATCTTTTGGCTTTTTGTGAATAAAACCAAATGAACAAAAAAAAATTTTATCAAATCATGCTAACTTTCGATTACTTACTTCTTAAATAAAGACTAATATTAAGTATTAAAACTTTATCATATTACAGACATTATGTGTCGATATAATGGCAGAAGAAAGTGTGGTCAATAAATAGCAGAGATCACTTGTGTTATCCAATATGATCACTTGTTGCTATTAGTCATGGTTATTAAATTATGCAGGTTTATTTATTTATTTATAGGACAATGACGAATAATTGTGTAAGTGAAGAGAGTGAGAGAATCTTTGTGTGTGTGTGAAAGAGAAGTCCGTAACTGTTCGTTAAATAGCTTCAAACACTAGGGTTAATGCACCCTATGCTCTTTCCTCAACAGTCCTTCACCAGAATTCAAGACATATGCATTAATTATTGATAATCAAACAATGCTTGGTTCTCTGGGGAACTTTTAAGATATAACACGATATCTCTAGCTATGAGATCAATTTTATCAATGGATGTCTTTTATCATAATAATAAATTGGAATATTGCAAATAGATTCATTGCAATAGCCATTATTAAAGTAGTCATTTCCTTAATGCATGTGGACTTAATGCTTTCGTTTGTTTCAATAGAAATATGTATGTGGAGATAGTTTTCCGCAATTTGGGAGGATTTGAAAAAATTTATTTGAAGGAAAATTATATTTGGTTAAAAGAAAACTCTTTTAAAAATATGACTCATTTGTTAGAAGTTGTTTTCTTCAAAAGTTTTTTAGAAAACAAATTTATCTCAGGCCACGCAAAATAAAGGAACCCAAGAGGCATTATGTGGAACTAGTGAAACAAATCAAAAGGTTGTGCGGGTATAGGCATTTAGGTCTTTCTCTATCACTCAATTTATTTTAATTTATTATTAATTACTTTTTTAAGAAAAATAATATTAATTAAATTTGAAAATTGCAAATGACTATTAAAAAAAGTAACTAGACATTGAGAGAGATATGAAGTTTAAAATTTTTAAATGAAAGAAAGATACAAAAAGTTTCTGAATACATAAAGAGATCCGATATATGAGTTTAAAAATTGTAAATGACAAAACAAAATATAGTGGCTGGAGTCATAGACTCATAGCCTTCATGATACTTATATTAATTGACCGTTAAGTATAACCAATGAGATATATATTTTAATAAAAAATAAAAATAAAAACCCATGATAACTTACCTACAATTTGTTAGGTTTTGAGTTTGTAATGTTGGTAAACCATGACAAAAACTAAGTCTCATTGTGTTAGAATGGTGTACATTCAAGTCCAAGACAAAATAACTCAAGTTCAGAGTGAAAAAAGTGAGATACAATCTAGTTCTTTTGATTGTTGTTCGATTGCTGTTCGATTCCTTTCGATTGATCGAAAGTCGCATATCAGTAAAAAATCAGCAAATGTAAAAAGCCCATAACTTGTCCATTTGAAACCCAAATCGATATCCATTTTTTTCCATTATTTAAAGAACATTATAAGCTAAACATAGGGGTGGTTTTTAGAGAGAAAATAGTGCATCTTGTGCCTCCAATTGTAGATCTAGGATTTTTGTACCCAAAACTCTCTAAAGTCTTCTACGGGCAATATTCTTTGAAGAAATGCAAGATCCGATGATGTAGAGTTGCTGCTACAAGATCAACTACTAATGGTGAACTGAAACCTTTTAGTGGGATCTCAAAATCACAAATATGGGTGTTTGTGTGCAATAGATTCAAGATAAAAGAATTCGTGGATTCGGAGTTGCATTTGGCCGTGTGAGTAAGTTCTACAAGAGGTAGTTTTAGATTTTAGGGAGAAAATCTATTGTAAACTTGCATTCTATCATAGTGGATTTGTTAGCCTTGAGGATAGGTCAAGTTAAATCCTCCTCAGATTTTTTACCTTGAAACTATTGGTTTCATTGGTTTTCCTAAGTAATCATATCGTTGTCTTATTTATTTTCCTGCACTACATGATATGATTTATTGCTATTTAACCTAGATATGAATAATAAACCTAAGTGTTAACTTAGTTAATTAATTAAGTTAAACAATCTGAGTGTTCAGGGGTCTAAACAAACAAACACAATTAACTCAACTAATAGCATGCAAAGAACTGTGTTGGTGGAGGTCAAATGCTAATTGAAAATTGTTTTTTTTGTTAAATAAAGATTATTAATAACATCTATGATTGTAAATTTAAATAATTAGTTATTGCCCCGTGCATTGCACGTAATTTATTCATAAATTTATAAATAGTAGTCTTTAGACATCCAAAGTATATATATATATATATATATACACACATGTGGGGACAGAGGATTTGGCAACCCCGGCCCACTCTACGCTAAGCCGAAGGCCCATGCTGAGGAGAAAAATGTGTTCGAGGACGAGTCCATTCGCCAGTAATATCACCGAGGACAATCATGTCCTCGGCCTGCACTGATCATTGTAAGGAAGAATAAAGTGTCTTCAGAGGTAAACTTCCACAGCTATCCAAGGCAGAGGTAAGTACAGCGAGTTGGTCATATGAGCATGGTGGAGAAGCGATCCCAGGAGGAACTGTCACCTCCACATTAAATGCCCACAATTAACGTTCTAGCCGCATTAAATAGAGAAGTGACCCCTAAATAGTGCCGCTTCAGCTGCTACCACCCACAGAAAGGATGGGAAGGTAGCTGATGGGACAAGCACTGGCACGATAACCTGCATAAGCGACAAATGGAGGGCTGAGATTAACCAGAAGGGGGTATAAAATATAACAAGCCCTCCAGAAAAGGGGACGGCAGTTTGAAGGAAATGAGAGGTGTTTCAGTATTTGTATAATTTTTGTAACCCAATACCAATAGAGATATAAGAAAAAGACTATTAAAGAAAGTGGCCGAGGAGCCTAATTTCATACTTTCAGTCTGTATTCTTGTCAATCGAGCCATGCATTACCATGCTTAATCGCACAACCTTCGCTAAGGCCTAGCTCTTTGACCCGCTCTCTACAAATTTATTGTATTAGGCCAGCCGGGCTCGAGTCCACTCGTTCTCAAGGAATAGTGCTCGAATCAGGTCCCTACAATACATATATTTACTAAGAAATATAATAAGTATTATCAAATTGTTAAATTTTATTACACTTTTTTTTACCAATGCTACTCCATTTTTCCCACATATATGCTATGCGCATAGTTCTAGTGTAATATGTGGGGTTATTATTACTAAGCAAATTAGATCATATATTAAAATGTAAAATTTAATGTCGTTTTTATTGGTTAATTAAATTGAATGATATGTAACATCATATACTCTACTTGTTCCATATTTTGAAACCAAATGGGTTGAAAAGAATCACTCAATTTTTTCTCTGTATTAAATTTGAGTTCTATATATTAAATAATAAAAAATTCTATCAACATAATTTTGAAAATTTCACAACCTTTATGTGACAATGGATTTTATCAATGCTACAATGCTTGAATTTGCAAAAGGTGCCCTTAAAAATATGAGAGAGAGAGAGAGAAACCCTAGCAATAACTAATAATTGCATCAACCAATAAACAACTTTAGTAAATTTTATTGGAAATAATTACCAATAAATTGAAAAGAAGTACTATTAGGAAATTTCGTGTGATATTCATCACAACCTGAACAATTTATATAATTTTCATAATTCTTTTTCTTTTTTAACAATTCTATGATATACATTAAAAACCAATTGTTTTTTGTTCGTAAAAAAAAAAAAAAATTATGGTATTCTTAAGCACCATTTTCAATATTTGTTGATAAAATAAGCAAGTATACCGATAGTTAGAGAAAGATATGGTGTAATAAAATAAATGGTGGATTATCTAATTTACAATTTTAACATATTTTGGAGATACATGCAACTGATGGTTGTTTAATATAAAATCATATGAGTATTTCTTTATTCATTAATACGTAGCAATTTTGGACATAAAACTTGATTTGAAAGTGTATAATAAAATTGCGAGGTCCAAACCACTAGAGGCCGCTATCAACCATAACATAATCAATAGAAACATCTATATTTTTTTGCATAAAAATATATAAAATTAATTTATGTGAAATTACATATCAATTAAATATCTTGATCTATCAAAAGTTATAACGAAAAATATTTAAATCATTCATTTAACATATAACTTCAATTGTAATCATCAGAAATAGACGTCATAGGTTGAAACTCTCTCAAAAAAAAAAAAAAAAAAAAAAAAAAAAACCTTCAATTGTAATATTTGATCATAGTAATGGTATCTTCATATATCATTTATGATTGACCACAATAAATTTGAGAATATGAAACACCAAAATTGTTTAACTCATTAATTAATTGCAATTCTTTCCCCATAAACGATGTATATATCACATTATATAGCCTATTTTGCAATTTTATTGAGGGAGAGTATCTGATGGGTCTTAGAGTCTTGGTTGGAGAAGTGAAATGGATAAAAATACACATTCATTTAAACGGATCCTATTATGGTAATAGGAAATGGAATGAAGAGATAAGAAGAAGAGACATACATGTCATTATTTATTAACTAATCACAATTAAATTTGGAATTGAAGAGAGAATACTAAAAAGATTCTACCTTGAAATGAGAAAGTTGTGGTTCCTCGTTCTTATAGATTTTTTTTGAAAGAGTTTCAACCTATAGCGTTCGTTATTGATTATAGCTTTTTATTATCAGACTAAAATACCAATCAATTTTTAGTATAAGCAAGGATTAAACCCCAGATATTTTATTCATCCATTAGAAACTTTACCAGTTAAGCTAACTGAAACCCACATCTCTCATTCTCAAGTGATGATGAATTCAAACCTAAAAAAATAGCATGCAAATCAAATGTGAATCTTTTTTTTCTTTTTTTTTTTTTGAGAAAGGAATCAAATGTGAATCTTAAGAAAAAGAATTACTAAAAAATTTGAAGAGAGAATGCTAATTAATTAAAAACTAATATAATTGAAAACTAATATAATAGATTACCTTAGGTAGATTGTTAAAACGTTTTTGTTAATAGAAAATGTAATTTCGTTAATAATGAATAAAAAATAGTATAACCGAAAGAAATTTATTTTAGGAAGATTGATATAAACTTCTTTTTAAACAATGTTTTTTTGTGTACCCTTATCATAGTTTTGTGTACCCTTACCATAGTTTTTTGAACTTATTTTGAGATGATGGAGATGCCCTACCCAATTTGGATCTATAAAATTATGAAGATAAGTTAATAGGTAATTGAGTTTAGTAAAGAATAATTCAAAAATAATATAATTGATGACCTTAGGAAGATTAATAAAAACTTTTTTGTTAATAGCAAATGCAATTTAGTTAAGAATGAATAAAAAATATTAAAATTGAAAGAAATTACCTTCGGAAGAATGCTATAAAGTGTACTCTTGTGGTTCTCCATCTTTATGCTGTATCAACTCGTTTAGTCCTTCAGTAGATGTTACTTGTGATAAAGCTACATAGAACTCTATCAACACTTTCTTAGATTATTTTCTGCTGAAAATGGAATCCAATGTGTGATTGGTAATATATATGTGCAAGTATTATTTGCTAATCAAAGAAAGTTCTTATTTATTAATATTATTTAATTAGTTGTGTTTTTTTAAGAAAATGAAGAGACATGGATCACAAGAGATGTGTAGTGTATTAAGTGTGTAAGACCATAGGATGTTTGAGTGTTACAATGACTAAATTGAAAAAGATAAAAAGATTGGAGAATATGTGAGTCAATTTGGGATTCAGATCCTCTAGATTTCCTAGGGTACTCTACCAAATAAATTTCTTTAAATCTTAACTATTTTTTAATGATTTAATGGTCTAGATTTTGTCATATCAACATTCCATTAATAATAATTTTAATTATTTTGTTTGCAACATTATTATATTATTTTAAGAGTATTATTAATGGAATGCTGACATGGCAAAGTCTAGACCATTAAATCATTAAATGATGGTTAAGATTTAAAAAAATATATTGGTAGAGTGCCTTAAAAACTCTAGAGGATCTGAATCCGTCAAATTGTGGTTATTAATTAAAGAAAGAAACTGCAGATTGTGGGGAAGTTACGGCTAGGATGAAAAAAAAAATTAAAAAGCAATTAATGGACATCAAAACAATTAAAAAGATGATGATTTATTGTTTTAGAGTAATGCTAGAGATATAAACGCTAGAGATATAAACTTTTTACAAAATTTTTTTACCTAATGTGGTGAGTGGATATTAGTAAATGAAAAAGTTATGTTAATGGTGGACCTAAATGAAACTAATAAGTTGGACATATCAACAATTTGTAAAAATATTGTAAAATAATTTGTAACTGTAGAATTACTCATTGTTTTATGCATTAGCAAAGTGACACATGTCACCTTTTTGTGCATTCACCAGTTTTAGAGATCCAACTTTTATAATATATTATAGATAGGAAGTTCACAAAATTCGACAACTAATTTTGATAGTATCTAGTTTATTAATAACTTAAAATTTGCAAATTATTGCAGTATTAGAATTTAGAACAACAAGTCTTTTATTTTTTATTTTTAAATTTTAGTTGGAAAACCAAATTCATACTTACTTTTTCAATTGATATTGATTAAATTAGTTGGCTTACACAATATACATGTTATATATGTTTTTGAATTATACAAAAATTGTTAATAAGTTTTTGTGCATACCAAACACCAAAAAATATTTTCTACACAACAACAACAACAACAAAAACAACAACAAAAAAAGTTTTTCAAAAACTACTTTTTGGAAAAAATCTTATTTTCTCGAAAATGGGACAAAAGGGGCTTCTGCCCTTTTCAGGAAAATACCCTCCTTCTCAAACTAATTAGGGAAATGCCCCTCCTTTAAAAATTGAGTTTCTCAAAATCGATTTAGACCCTATAGCAGCGTTTTTAAGGAGCCTATAGTGATGTTTTAAAGACCTATAGTGAAGTTTTAAAGACCTATAGTGAAGTTTTTTAACTCGATTTCAATAAAATCAAGTTATAGGCAATGAAATCAACCTATAGTGGCCTTTTTTTACCTATAACTTGATTTCTTTAAAGTCGAGTTAAAAAATGTCACTATAGGTCCAAAAAACGTCACTATAGCTCCTTAAAAACGTCGTTATAGGGCCTAAATCGATTTTGAGAACTTGATTTTCAAAAGAGGAGCATTTCCCTATTTAGTTTGGGAAGGGGGGCATTTTCCTATTTAATTTTCCCAAAAAGGACAAAAGCCACTTTTGTCCCTCGAAAATGTTAATCTCAAAACATCGGAACGTTAATTTACCATATATTGAGTTAGTGATTCAATAAATATCATAAACATGTTCATCTTGGAATTGATCTAGATCTACTCTTAATGTTGCGTGTAGTCATACATCCTATTTAAGAACAATTTTTGTTGTTTTTACTTTTTAGTGAATAAAATCAAACAAGTACATTATCAAATCATGCTGACTTTTGATTACTTCACTTCTTAAACAAAAATTTTAGCACCACTGTTAGGACATATGTGTTTTACTTGTTAAGAATATATGTCATTCTTTTATGTAATTGGCTAATCTTTTGACAAAACGCACTTTACTTGTAATTTGGTAGATCTAGGTGTTTTTAATACTTCAAGAAACCTTGTTTCAAGTTCAAGTATTGAAGCCATACAAATCTGTCCAAGAAACAAGTGAAGAAGTGCTGATTTTCTAAAGCTCGATAGCTACCCGACACCTCTCGACAGCTAGGCTATCTATCAAGCTCTTCAGCTTGTTTTTATTGTAATCTCGATAGCTTCTCGACAGCAGGTCGATCGATCGAGAAATCTTCTATTCCCTCAATAGCTCCTCGATAGCTCTCAATAGCTCACAACAGATAGGCTCGACACCTCCTCGATCAATCGAGAATTACTGAGCCTTATGAAATTCAGATTTCCAAATCTGATTTTCGACCCATGTTTAAGTATTTATGTAGGGTTTCTTTTCTCACAACCTTAGACCTATATAAAGCTTATTTTAGAAGTCGTCACATAAGAGAATACAAGGAGAACATATACAAAAGGTGACTGATGCCTTATTTTCTCTGAAAGAAGTTACTGCGCCTTTGCGCCTTAAGATTTTGTAACCAAGTGCTTCTTGATCTTTATTATTGATGAAGTGAAGAACTTTGCAGCCAATATCTTCTTCAAGTTGGTATGTTAGTCACGTACTAGGAGCCGTGCATCTTTGATTAGTTACGTACTAGAATCCGTGCATCAAAAAAGTAGCGTTCATATATTGAAGAGTTCAAAGGTTCTAAAGCAGTAGAAGGTTTCTGCTGTAAATTCATCTATGGGGATTGTAGAATCTAGAGACAAAAGTTTTGTACTAGATCTGAAACTTCTCTTTACTATAATGGATTGTTTTTCGGGAAAGTTTCCCCCCAGGTTTTTTACTATGAAACTAGTTTGTTTCATTGGTTTTCTTGAGTCATTATATCTTTGTCTTATTTATTTTTCCGTTGCATTCATTATTAACATGATATTGATGTTTGTTTGTTTTAACAAGTTTTATTCATAATAAATTTAATTAACAACTTGAATTTAAAACTTGTTAATTATTTCAACCGGGATCTAAATTTCCCAACAACCACAAACTAAACCACAACTATTTATGTGTCTGATTGTAAATGGTGAAAAAAAAAAGTATTGAGTTCATATGAAAGTGATAGACTCTCAATAGACTCTCAATTACAGACTTCTACATAAATATATAATTGTGTAAAAAATTGTGGATTAGTTTGTGGTCTTATACCTACTTTTTAATTAATTAATTTATTTATTTATTTTTTGGAGGTAAAAGACAGAAAACTACTTCTTAAATAATGACCCTTAAGTATGGAATTTTATCTTTTGAAAGATAAACTACGTGTCAACACAATGACCTGAAAAAATGGTTAATAAATGGCAAAGACCGCTTCAGCTACCAAGTGATAAATCCTTCTCAGGATGACTTGCAGTTAGTCATGGTTATTAAGTTATGCAAGTTATGTCCATAATTTCTCGAGAGAAAGAGAGCGTGGAGTTGTACTGAATCTAATTTATAGAAATATTTTCTAGTAAAACTGAAAGAATTATAAAATTTTCAAAATAATAATTGGAACATCACAAATAGAGCCCTTGCAATTCCCATCAAAGGAGCAATTCCCCAGCTTCGAGTTACTTCAGTATGTTCCCAATCAATGGCTCAATAAACACTCTACACCATTTTGACTTAGACTAGATTAAGAACTATTTTTAATGGTTTGTGCTGTCATAAATCCTATTTAATAACCATTTTGTTGTTTTTAGTGAATAAAACCAAACGAGAAAATTATCAAGTCATGATTACTTCACTTCTTAAATAAAGACAAATAAGTATCGGAACTTTATCTTTTAGCAGACAAACTAGGTTTCCATAAATAAGGTTAAAAAAATGGTGAATAACAATGGGAAATGTTAATGGACATCTTAAGGGCGTTTGTTAATCAATTATTTTAAGAAAATGAATCAATTATTTTAAGAAAATTTTTATAGGAAAAGAAAAGAGTAATTAATGTTTTGACAATTTTTTCAATTTTTTTTTAAAAAAATATAAAAACATTTTTAAAATAGTTTATTAATAATTGTTTTAAGTGCACTTATTAATTTGACTCAATAATAATAGTAATGAAAAGATTGCTTCAACTACGGAGTGATGACGAAGCCTTTGTACATGACTTCGCCGTTAGTCATGCATGGCTATTAATAAATTGTGCAATGCTTAGTGTGATAAGGAAGAATTATTGGTGTAGCTGTATCGGGTCACGGGTTATTTAAAGATATCAATAAACATCTCTACTTAAAGTTTTGACAAAAGCAACCAAATAAGTATATTTTCACTATACAGACATTACCACTCGCACTTAGAATAGATTAGCTAATATGAGGATGAACCATGCATGAACTCTTATGAGTTATGACGATCCTAGCTACCCGGAAATGATTAATGAGTTGGTAGACGAGATTTTCAACATAAAAGGTATGCGTTGTCGATTTAGAAAGTAGTGCTTATCTTCTACCAAAAAAAAAAGAAAGTAGTGCTTATCTATACACTAGTAATCTATGTAGCTGTTAAATTATTTAGACTTGTTCTTTATTATTATGTCTCTTTATCTTCTCTTTCTACCTATTTTTTCGTTTACTCTTAAAAGCTATTCATTGTTAACATTAACTTGTATGTCCTTTTGCATCATTATGAACCATTTAGTTTGGAGAATTGGTTTCGAAAGTTGTGAATAACAAAACACATTTTCTCAAATTTTTAGCCAAGCTTCTACTAACTAAAGCCCCTGCCCTTTTGTTTTTGTTTTTGTTTTTTTTTTTTTTTTTTTTTTTTTTTTTTTGGTGACTAGCTATTCGCCCATGGGTTGCACAATTTTTTTAAATAAAGTTTTTGTAATAACTAAAGCAAATTATAGTGTCTATTAAAAAAAAATTATAATAAAACAAAGCAAAACGGTTGTTTCTTTTTACGTCAAAGATATTCAATTCCTTTTATATTTCTATTTCATTTTTTATTTTAATAAAATCTTTCCCAATTAATCATAGATTTGTTATCAATCTAATATGGGAAGTTTTGATTTGAAAGAAAAATGACAATGAAAATAGAGTTACGTCCTTATTATTAAAAAAAAAAGGGTTAATGATGCTTATTTTTAAAGAAAAAAAATTCTTTCTAAAAAAATGGAAAGCAAAAAAATAAATATAATACACCACCACCGATTATACTACTTTTTGATATACCACCACCTATTACAATGCTTACGGATATATTGATACTTAAAGATAAAGGTAAACAAAAATTTAACAATTATTGTCACTCTTGTAATGCACCACCACTGATTATATTGCTTTCTAATAATAAACAAAAACCCATGAACCAAAAATCATAACAATCAATCGGAATAATCTTTTTTTTTTTTGAGAAATAATTACAACATGCTGCTAATCCCGCATCTCGAACCCTTTTCCCCCTAACCCCCCAAACACTTTGTGCATGGAGATGTGCCAATTCAGCTACAAAGCCTTTGGCTCAATCGGAATAATCTAGATGTACTCTTTAGATGAATTTTTTATCCCAATGTCAAGGTTGATGATGTCAATCTTATTTAAAGGTATAATAATTCATCTAGAAACAAAACATAAAACAGGGAAATTATTGTGTACTCCCGGAGTACCATAAATGCGTGCTCCCTCCTCTCACATGAATAGTGGGTCCCACTAATTAAATTCATGGTGGGACCCACCATTCATGTGAGAGGAGAGAGCACGCATTTATAGTACTCCGGGAGTACCTAATAATTTTCCCATAAAACATGTTATGAGAAGATCACCATGTGGCTTTAATATTTGAACTAACTATATAAAGTCAATGATTCCTAAATATGTACACACACAAAAGTCAAGGTAGAAATTGCATTGCAAACTAAATTGAAAGGAGACTGGTCTGTTGCATTTGCCTTCAAGTTTGCTATGCACCGACAAATAAGAAATTTAAAAAAAGAAAAGTCCAAGTCTAAAATTAAGTGTGCAAAAAAAAAAAAAAAAGGATCAATATAATTTTGAGAGCGGGTAAAAGTGGATTTATAAGATAATTTGGATTTGAGCTACTAAAATCTTGGAAAAACAAAGACTTTTGGATTTCTTTACATTAAATAATTGAAGAAATTGATTTACATTTAAATATTAGAAGAAGTTAATTGTAATACATTAATAATTGAATAGCTGGAAGGAGAATAGTTAGGAAAATTATTCAGCAAATGGAAAATTAATAATTAATGGTCATAAATAAGAATTAAAACATGAACATAAATGGCATGGTAAAGAATTCATTTACTTAATTCAAAATCTCAAGTTACATGACACTTGTCTATTATGACATGTTCAAATAATTTTATGACACATTCCATAATTTTCATTGTCTGGCCATATCATACCAATTAAATATAGGAACTTGTCACATGTCATTGTAGTATTCTTTGCAAACAAATAAGTGTCATCACGGCATGCATTCACCAGTTTTAGGATCAAACTTTTATATTATATTATAAATAGATAGATAAGGTGAAAGCTTATTTTTGAAAATTAGTTAAAGGACATACCCTAAGGACATTGATTTAGGATGTATTTTTAGAATTTTTTATTTATTGGAGAATAAAAAAGT
Organism: Quercus glauca; assembly: GCA_023736055.1. Classification (NCBI taxonomy): domain Eukaryota; kingdom Viridiplantae; phylum Streptophyta; class Magnoliopsida; order Fagales; family Fagaceae; genus Quercus; species Quercus glauca. The sequence goes on from CM043324.1 coordinate 35,129,712, forward strand.
AATTGATTTTTTAAATAACTTTTTATATTTTCTCATAAAAGTAATATTAAAATTTTCATAAAATAGTTCATTAATAAATGCATTCTTAGAAGTTAGAAGAAGTGAGATTTTAAAAGGATATAATATTGTGAATGGTAGCCCTGTTAAGGTGGGAATCACCAATGTAACAATAGAGAGTAATATCTAATGTATAAAATGAATGAGGAATCTTAGGGTATGTTTAGTAATTGTTTTTTTCCCTTATTTTCTGTTTTCAAAAACAATTTTCTATTTTTGAAACTAAAAAACTTGCTTGGCAACCTAAAATGGACAGAAAACAAAAACTGTTCTCAAAACTCAATTTGTGAAGGAAATTGAAAACATGCAAAATGCTGTTTTCAGTTTTCAATTTTTAAAAATCAATGAAAAAACGTATTTAATTTATTGAATTTGTCTTATTTAATGATTTAACATTAGAGTTCAAATCCTAGTAACAATATATTTTAGTATTTTCTATTTTTTTTTCTTCAAAAAACTATCTTTTTAAATTCAATTAACTAAACATGTTTTTTTTTCTCAAAAAAAAAAATAAACATGTTTTTGATTTCAAAAATACAAGAAAACTGTTTTTTCCTTATATTCCCAAAAACACGTTTTTCAAAATAGAAAATAAAAATTGTTACCAAACATAACCTTAGTATTTATGGACTCCTACACACATCCTTGATAAAAGACATCTCTCTTCGTGAACATGTTAGTTTATCCAAAATGTACTATATTATTGGGTGATCACCCATCACTTTAAAATACTTATAATAGATAATCAAATAAAGTAAAAAATTAAAAGAAAAATATGTTACCAAACAAACACCAATACATACATACATACATACATATATATATATATATATAGAACAAATCTTCTATCCCACTTTTTCTGCTCCACTCTATATTCCACCGATAAAATGTTGCCACGTATTCACCTAATTAATTAAATAGTACCATTAATTAATAATGGTAATATTAATAAGTCAATAATGATAGTATTTAATTAATTATGTTAACACGTTACAAGCTTTTATTGGTAGAGTATAAAGTGGAGTAGGAAAAGTGGGACAGAAGATTTGAATTCATATATATATATATATATATATATATAGGTTAAAATTAAGATCTTTAAGAATTAACAAGATAGCAAGTTAAAATCCAAAGTTGAGAGAATGAAAATAAAGTAGGGGGTGTCCATGTCTCATTGCTTAACCTAGCTGGCCATATCAACCCAAGCAGGAAAAGGGGGATGAGGCAGGTGGAGGTAACCGTGTGGTTTTAACAAGGTTACTTAAAAACCAAAACAAGTTTTGATGGTCCAACTATATGGTAGAGCAGTTTTAAATGCCTCAGTTGGTGTCCATATATATTTTGGCGGTTGACTTAGATTAATTCTGCCAACATTGCCTTACCTAAGTACAAAAATATTAATTCTCTTGCTACCTCTTTGGCAGTCACGTTTAGCATGCACTTATGTGAAGTTGCATTACTTCTTACCCACCAGGTGAACCTACATACATACATACATACATATATATATAATAATTTAGTTAGCTAGGGATATGAATATTCACACCAAGTGAATTCAATTTTTAACAATGGCGTATGTGAATTGAGAGAATACTAACTCATTGAGTTATTACACATAGAAGAAGTAGAAGTACTTGTACAATTTTGAGCGTTTCTTTAGGTTATAGGTAGGAGTAGGACCATTTTGCAAAGTTTGTATAGTAACATGCTCGGCTGGCTACCCCTGTAGCTTTTAGCTGGAGGAATATGTTAAAAGGAAGGATCATTTTGCGTGTTGGTTGTTTTATTATTGTTGAATTATTCGTGATGAAAGAAAATGAGTTGCGAATTGGAAATATAAAAAATATAAAAATAGTAGTTTAATTAGAAACAATGTTGAAATATGAAATTAATGGGTTTTTCATTTTTAACAAATTCTTTTTATTAGAGTAAGTTTTTATGACTTAATAGTAATAATTTGAAAAGGACAACCTAAGAAAAAACATTTAACTTCCCATAATGTGAATATAAGGAGCAAGATTTTAAAATTTTTTTTCTTTGGTAATTCATAAATCATAATTTTGAAAATTATAAAACAAATTAATATAGAAGAGCAAGATTCATATAACTAATAAATATAAAATAAATTCACTAAAATAGGACTGTTAAATATTAAGTTTACAGTAAACTGAGTAGATTTTGTTCCTAGCCCAATGTGCCCGCCTCATCCCGCAAGTGTTATTCTTACAAAATTATGTGATTCTAACTTTTTAGTGATTTTAACTTTGAGGAATGATATGTCTACAATATTTTTACAACATTTTTACAACAAATCCTAAGTGGCAGGTTATTACTGATTATTATTGTTGGGGTAAAAAAGTAATCTTAGTATTAATTTCAAATTTAAACCAATAACAACTAACCACCTGTGATTTGTTGTAGAAATGTTGTAAAATTGTTGTAGACGTAGCAACTCTCTTTAACTTTTAAAGTTAACTAGTAAGTTGCTCGTGCGACGCACGAATAATGTTAAAATGTTTTATGTAAGATGGTTTTGGAGAGTGTTATATTATAACATAATTGTTATAAAACTTTATTAGTAATAAGTTCATCATAAGAAGCAACAATTATAAATTGCACACACATATCCATTATAATTATTTAGTTCAAGTAACAAGAAATTAAAAAAAAAAAAAAAAAAAACAAATTTGAAGGAATATTATAGAATAAAAGTTGATATTGAATGTGTCCTTTTTTTCCTTCTTAATTCTAAAACAAAATAGACTTTCCAAACACCACAGTCAATCACAGCCTTTACAAAACTCACAAGTCCACAACGGTAGATCTTAATATCAAAATCGTAATTGTCACTGTCACTTAGTATAAAATGCAAGTTCTTTTTCTTAATTGTAGCCACCTCATATGGGTTAAAATTAGATGGGACGACAATGTTGATTGTTGGAACTAGGTAGATGTCGTCGAAAGATTGAAGGTAAATGATGTCGTTTTTGGTCTGTGTGTATTTGACATGGAATGACAAAAAGGGCTATGGGTAGGTATATATAAATAAGTAGAAATGTAAGAGGTGAAAATAATGAATTGAAATGCAAAAAGTTTAGTGTGTTTGTGTGAGGGAGAAAAAGTTTTGAAATATTGAACCAAAGGAAATAAAGAATATTTATTTTTTAATTAAAAAGTTCTTGAAATGAGTTACCAAATGAAACAAAAATTCAATATTTAATTTGTTCTTATCTCTAATGTGGCACTTGAGAATATTTCAATTCTCTTTGTAAAGAATGCGACACTTGGTAGTTACTTATGTTTTCTCACATGAGATCTCTACTTATACATATATATATATATATATACACACTAGTAAGTTACCCATTCGATGCTTAGATAATGTTGTAATATTTTATGTAAGATGATATTGGAGAATGTTGCATATGTATTATAACGTAATTGTTATAAAAATTTATTAGCAATGAGTTCATCATAAAAAGTAACAATTATAAATTGCACACACATATACATTATAAGTATTCAATTGAACTAATGAGAAATTTAAAAAAAAAAAAAAAACTTTGAAGGAAAGTTATAGAGTAAAAGTTTATATAGAATGTGTTTTTCTCTTTTTCCTTAATTCTAAAACAAAATACACATTCCAAACACTCACAGTCAATCACATCATTTACAAAACCCACAAATCCACAACATCTAACCTTAACATCAAAATCGTAATTGCCATTGTCACTCAATATAAAATACAAGCCCCTCTTCCTTGGTTGTAGGTAACTTATACGGGTTAGGATTACATGAGACAATAATGTTAAAGCTAAGTAGGTGTCGTCGAAAAATTGAAGATAAATAAAATCGTTTTTGGTCTGTGTGTATTTAAAATGGGATGGTATGAAGGACTATGATTAGGTATATATAAAGGGGTAGAAGTACAAGAAATGAAAATGATGAATTAAAATGCAAAAAGTTTTGTATGTATCTGTGAGGAATGAAAAGTTTTGAAATATTAAACCAAATGATACAAAGAATATTTATTTTTCAATTAGAAAAGTTTTGAAACATTGAACAAAATGAAACAAAAAGTTAATATTTAATTTGTTCTTATCTCCGATGTGACACTTGAGAATATTTCAATTCTCTTTGCATGGAATGTGCCACTTCGCAAAATCTCATACTTTCCCACGTCAGGTATCTGCTTTTATATATATATATATATATATTGATAATTGATTGAATTGATTTTTTGAGAAGAATATATTTTGATTTGATTGATTCCTAGTAACATCCGGAATTTTTTTTTTCTGAATTTTTTTTTTTTTTTTAAGAAACACATATAAGGGAGAGGGAGAGAGAAAAAAGTTCTAAAATAAAGGATACTAGTAACAAGATGGATGATGAGATATCATAAGGTTGTTTCTGTTGGTAATAATTTTTGTGACATTGTAAACTACATTAAATTAACGGTGGTTCATCCTAATGGTGAATGGTTAACAGTGATAATTGATGGAAAAACTTTTCTCCGCACACACTGTATTACACCTCCCCCCTTACATAATGTGAATTCTATATACAAGATCTACACTTGGAATCCACTTTTATGTGAGAAGAATGTGTAATCAGTGGTAGAGCTAGAATTTCACTTTGTTATCCATAAAAAGGTAGCATACCATTATATTGTATCTATTTGATAGTTTTTTTTTTAATCTAAATATGTTGTGTTATAATTTTTCATAATCAAAATTCTTCCTTTAATTCTCATATAATGATTTTATAAATTAGATAAACCTCAACTGCAACTTATATTGAATTTTGTTAAACTTATAAAATAATTAAACTATAACAATTTTAAATCATGTAGTGCTCATTTTGGGCGTATGAAATCATAGAGTTTAATTGGAAGAAAAAATAAATTTATTAAATTTATTATATATTTATTTCCAAATTTTACTATTTATATAAAATTTTATGAAAAATAATATGTTAATACATAAGAATTTAAAGTCTTAACACTTTTGAAAAATAACAATACTTTTTGTATTGTTTTTCACTTGATTTAAAACTTTTTCTTTTTTCCCTTTCTTTTTATAACGTTTGAACTTTGAACCCTAAAAAACATTGATATAACGCTCTTGTGTGTAGTCACCAGGTGCATTAAATAATTTAACGGTTCATTAAAGTAATAGTCAATAACTAGATACTTTGGCTGTGGTAACATTAAATCATTGACCATTCTAATAGTAACTGTGGAAATGACCGCAACATTGGCGATAATTATCGAGTTGGTAATGAGAACGATAACACAGTGGCAGTTGAAGTGACAATGATATTGCTTGTTGTGTTCATGTCAAAGAAGGAGGAAAGAAGGATAAGAGAGTTCATAGTACAGTGATCTCAAAAACACCCCATTTAGCATTCATGAGTATGTTGTTGTTGATGACTGAATATATTAAGTGATTTTCACTAACTAATTGCTTAGTTATCATGCATTATCCAATACTTTTTTTTTTTGTTGAGAAAAATGCATTATCCAATACTGAAAGAAAAGATCGAGTCCTATAATTGAAAGTGTTATTGAATGAACTTAAATAATTTCATTTCCTATACTTAATTGGACCAATAACGCATTTTAATAATGTGAGTAAATTCCAATAAAGGAGATAGAATATATGTACGCGTAGAAAAGAGAGATGGCGAGGGATTTTGATGGACTGGCCACATTGACAAGTGGAGATGAGATTTTCATTTCATATACTTGAATTTGGCCATGAATACTTGATTTTTATTTTTTGTTTTTGGGTGTAGACCAAAAAGGAAAAGGACATTTAACAAATTCTGGGTTTCGGAAAGTTGATGAATCGAGCTACACATGACTTGATGGTGTTCTCAGTAGCCCATATAGTTCTTCAGTCACTTTTATATTAAAGTATTAAATGAATTCAAGTTGTTGTTAGGCCTCAAGAATCAACTCTTGGAATCATAAGAAGCTTTATTTTGCATGTAATGTAATTTAATCTGTAATATGCGAGATACAAGTTTACAGGACTAACATTCCCATTTGTCTAATGGAAATTGTTAAGCATATAGAGAAGCATTTAAAGGCTTTCTTGTGGTTAGTAGAGGTTCTGGATTCGAAGACAGAATGATCTGTTTATAATAAATAAAAAAAGATGGCCTTTAAGAATTTTGGTATATTTCATGATTGTTATGCGAGAATATATAGTGTTCGTACAAGAGTATGAAATAGTTCTAGTGAAAAATCAATAACAAACTATCACAAGTGAACAATTTAGGAAAAATCTTGGGATGGAAGACGAGGTTTGATTTAGTGGTACAGATGGTTTTTTTTTTTTTTTTCCTGCTGAATTATTTGTGATTATTTCTAGTTGTTAGGGTGTTGAAGTTGAACTATAAACTATAGCAATTCGAATTCATGATGGGCGGATGAAGATTGAAGGAATAGACTATTGACTATACAAAGCGGTAAGATATCAACCATCCCAACCAGTAAAATCTTGTCATGGAAAAGTCTTAAAGATCAAATCTTGTGCTGTCAGACAAGCTCACTAAAACTGATGAAGCACAGCTCACTCGAGGATTTTGCAGGAAAACAAAAAGAAGCGATGTAAATAAACACAAGAACTGAAAGGGTAGAATGCAAAAACTCAAACCATAGATCACGCATATCCACAACTCGCAAGCTTACCAATAAAACAAAATGCCTATGACCCACCAAATGAGTCGATTTGCATATTCCAGAAGACTAATCCCTTCCCAACAAATAATGAATTGTTGCAAAGATCACCTTCTTAGCATTAGTAGCCAAATATCTACTTTCCAAAGTTGGACATGCGTCATTGGCAACATTACTACACACATATACCATGACCAAGTCATTACAAGACTGCAATAGTAAATCAAAATTTATGGCTTCATATGATGGTCAGGATCTACAAGGAGTCACATAAAACCGTGCAGATACATGATATAATAGTTGGAATCAAACTCTTGATGAATTATTAGAATGAGCAGTATCTGCACGATTTAGACGTTTCTTTCTGTATCTCCATGCTACCTGAATGCGGATTGCTGCAAGGGATCTCCAGTAGGGTGATTCATACCTACAATAAAGAAAATTTCACATTATTATAGGAGGCATTTAAAAAGAAACCCAGATGAACTTTCTTATCTACATGACTAAGAAAATCACTTGCTTTTACAATATCTGTGTTGTTATTCATCCTAGAAATCCAAAAGAAAAGACAATCTATCTAAGAAATCATGTTTCCAAATACAATGTGAATTATTTACGCTCAGTCAGTTTGGGAGGACAGCAGTTTTTTAATATATGAGAAGCTGTATTTATCAAAGTACTCTTCTGAATCAAGCTTTCAGATAAAAGTTGACAGCAAAAAACCTTATGGCCCCATTAACACGTGGATTCCGCAAGAATCTCGCAAAAAGACTGGTGACTTCCTCAAGGTCTGCAGCTCGGAGTGAAAATGCTTCAATATTTGTTAAGCACGTTACTGTCCTATTGCTAAGCAATCTCTGTCCAGGAATCCTTATTTTTCTTCCATCTGCAATAGAAACATGTTGGCAAAATATGGTGCTATCTTTTAGATACAGTTATTTGAAAATTATACAGTTAGTTAATGATTAACCTTATACCTTTGCTTATTGAAGAATGCTCGAGACACCATGTTAGAAGTTCCTCACCACAAACATCCCCTTCAGACAAGGGAACTACAATACCATCTTCTCCTTTGCTCTCTGCTTTTCCACGTACAATGAAAACCATCTTCTCAACCAGGCCACCATGATACATAATTCTGCTTCCTTTGATGTATATCTTTTGTCTTAGTCTCTCACAAATGGCATCTAGGATAGGATCATCCATCAGGGCAAATATCCGAACCTGCAGTATATTTTTAAATCCTCACAACGTGCATAGAAACAGGTTTAACTTAAGCATGTATTAGTTTGATGGGCTCAACTTAAACATGTTAGTATGTGAAGACAGATTTTCTCTAAGCAGCAAATCAAGGAAAAAAAATAAAAATAAAAATCAATACATGAGCCCTAAAAGCCAATAATAACCAAAAAAGAACTGAGAAGTAATAAGGGTGGCAAAATTGAACACGACCCGCGAATCTGACACCACACCACATGAAATTAACAGATTACGAGTTGAGCCTTAATGGGTTCGTGTCATATTCGGGTTAACACGACTAACCCGTTTACAGGTTGGGTTAGTGTTCAACATATGAAACCCGTTTGACCTTTTTAATTAAATGACATTTTACTAATATACCCTTCAAACCCTAAGGATATAAACTTATTAGTTGTTGTAATTTATTTTCTTTGACATATTGTGATTGATTATTTGTAATATTGAGATATGCTTTAGTTTTGAGTAATTATTTGTAATGCAGTTACTCGTTAGTTTTGAATTTTATATTAAAAATATTTATTTGCTTGTCTTTTCATAATTTTTTTTTTCATTTTGATAAAATCTGATAAACAGATCGACACAATTAACCCATTTAATAAATGGGTTGTATTAGGGTTAAGGAATTTTGACCTATTTAATAAACATGTCGGGTTAGTGTTGACTCATATAGTCAAATACTCATGAGTTGACACGACACGAACCCGACATGCGAACACAAATTGCCACCCCTAGAAAGTAACAAATTAGAAGTGGGAAATTAGGGTACTTATGCAAGACCCCTCTTGCCCCTTCTAATGTTAATAGATTTTTTGGTCATTTCTCTTTAGGGTTGTGGTTATTTTAATTCTGTCCACATGACAATTCTAATAAGGTCAAAGTTTTAGGGTTTAATATTAGAAAGCACAAAATTGAGGGTTTCTCTAAATCTCTAAGTATTTTTGTAGGTTTTCCTCTTTCTAAAGCTTCGAACCTTTTGAAGCTTGAACAACATGCAAGACAAATCTTTCCTGGATTGAGTAGAAGAGTAAGTCTGGTACCACAATCATTTCCACAACTTTGCCACAACTTATTCACGTGGCGATTTATGAGTAGTGGAATTGTGGACTACTATTATTTTTCCACTTCTAACAACTCGCCATGTAGGCAAGTTGTGGAAATTGTTGTGGTAGTAGACTTACTCTTGAGTAGAAAGGATGAGAATTGATTTTCAGAATAACAACTAAACTAAACGAGGACAATTGGTTAGTGGAGCCATAAAATTCAATCTCGAGGAGACTTCAACTAGTGATCACACAACAAGTATGCAGCAAGAAGCATACAAACAAATTGCTCCTAATGGTCCATATGGAATTGGCTTGTGGAAATATATTAGTAGGGGATGGCCTTCTTTTTCTCTCCACATTCTATATGATATTAGGGATGGGTCTAGGGTGAAATTTTGGCAAGACCATTGGTGTGGTGAGACTTCTCTTGCAGTTAGCTATCCTGAATTGTTTAGAGTTTGCCGAGACAAGGAGATTAGTGTGGCTGAGCTTATGAAGCTTGATAATGGAGTCCTTTTTTGGGATGTAAGTTTCTTTAGGGGTGTGCATGCTCGGGAATTAGAGGCACTAGCTGGTTTCATGGATACCATTTATGGTGCTTCAGTGAAAGGGTTTGGTGAGGATAAGATGTGCTGGAAACTTGATAAAGAGAAGGGCTTCCTGGTTAAAGACTATTATAGTCTCTTAGTGGGTTCTAATGACTATTTCTTTCCTTAGAAAAGTATTTAGAAACAGAAGATTCCTTCTCGAATAACTTTCTTTGTTTGGACTGCTGCTTTAGGGAAGTGCTTAACGATTGACAATTTACAAAAAAGGAAGGTTTGGATATTGGATTGGTGCTACCTGTGCAAGTGTAATGGTGAATCGGTTGATCATCTTTTTCTTCGTTGTCCGGTTGCAATGGATATGTGGGCTATGGTGTTCAGATTGTTTGAAGTGAGCTGGGTTATGCCGCAATCTGTAATGGGGCTTTTAGCATGTTGGCAAGGCAGATTTGGTTGTCATCGAAATGGGTATATATGGTTGATTGTTCCCCATTGCTTATTGTAGTGTCTTTGGAGAGAGAAATAGTAGGTGCTTTGAAGATAAGGAGAGATCAATATCAGACTCGAAGCTATTTTTCTTTAGAACTTTAATGGATTGGTTGGCTGCATTGCGGAACCAATCATTTTTATCTTTTCTTGATTTCCTAGATTTTGTACACTTCCTGTGTACTAGGTGCTCTCTTTTTTGATATCAATAAACTTATTACTTATCAAAAAAAAATTTAATACTTGGACTGAACACTTATAATTCATCTTGAAAACTGATAATTTGAAAGAAAAGGAACACAAAAAAGAAAATATATATAATATATGAATTGAACAAAGCAAGGAAGCCATTAAAATTTTTTGATTTTCTAGTATAGATTTTCTCATGGTTAACCTTACTTTTCTTTGGATTGTCAAGAGAGCTCTGAGAATATTGGATTTCACAAGAAGCAATAATCAATGGTTAAAGCTAGAGGACCCCTTTTTTTTGGGGGGGGGGGGGGGGGGGGGTAATGTTTGTGTTTAATGGAGATATGGTTTTGACTTTTGGCAAGAACTGGGTGCAGTTCACATTAACTGTAATGGTTTATCATATGAAAAGATTCCAATAATAGAGAGGGAAGTTTTGATTGACGATGTGGGGTCAAGTACTTCTTAGAATTGACCAAAAGACATTTGGACTTCGTGCTATGAAGTTGGTAGAGCAGGCCCTTCTAAAATATTCAAGATAATGGGAAATAGAATCACTGGGTTGGTGGTATTGAAGTGTATCGTTAATGATCACATAGAAGAAGTGAAAACCAATCAAGCAACTTAAGTTGATTGAGATGCGATTCTCAAAAAAAAAAAAAAAAAAGTTGATTGAGATGTTTTCTAGACCAAGAGAATGGCAGAAAGAGGAAAAAGTTTGGCTCCAAACCAATTTGGAGCTATCTTGCTTTAATCTATTATGTGACAATTGAAGAGATTATCCATGTGTAATTTTAGTTACATAACTTTTTTAATGAGTCATGTGACTTGTTTAAGTAGTACACATGGACAGTCTTATAATTCGACACATAATGGGCTAGAAAAAATAGTTTCAAACCAGTTTAAAGCCAAACTTTGTCCGAAGAGAGTTCAATGTAATTTAATAATTTTAGGAGAAACTAATTATGAGCTGGACTTCAATTTAAAATGATGCAGACAACAATTGGTACAAGTCAAATAAGCCCAAAATCATAATATGGTGGATTCTAGTTGACGCAAGAGGACCCAGGGCAGAAAGCCCATAACTCTAATGGGCATAATCAAATGGAACTCCAATTAAGTGACCAAACTAAAGCTCTCATGACATGAGACAAACAACATTGTCTTATGTATGTATACCCAATATTATTATTTTTGAATGCATAAGATTACATAAGACTCAATTCGACAAACTCTAGAGATTGGATTGAGCTTGAGCAATGACATAGATGATAGCACTCCAAGACTAAGAGGAACCAGATGAAACTACTAATGCAAATCTATACCGAAAGTGCTGGAAATTCAATATGCATGCCCAAACATATTCCCTAATGATGTATGGCCAAATTATATGATGCAATGGGCGTCAAAGGTTGAACTCAACAGGAATACAAACTTGTGCAATACCAAGCGAAGTGTAAGAGAAGAGGCAGTCTAGCCCGACGGACAAACTCTGGCTAGCTTCTAGTCCATTGAGAGCTAATGACACTCTTGGATGAAATTGAACTCCAATTGGTGCTTGGGAAGGACCCAGGTGACATCTATGCTAATAGTGATGAGGAGCCAATTTTCAGAAAGAAGAGGATTATGATTGTAGTCACATTGTAAGCAAGCACATCACAATAATTGACAATAAAAGAGAGGGAAGATATGGGAGGTTTCAGCAAGAAAGATATGTTAAATTCAAGGGTCCAAAGAATCGTAGAGAGTTTTGACAAAGGACTTTAAGGATCAAAAGCTATACATTTGTTCGTGAGTTAATATTGAGAACAGGTGGTGAGAAGTGCTCAAGCTCTTCAGTAAAAGGTGTGACGGAGATTAAGAACCTAGAGTCTTCAATTAATTATGATGCAACGAGAAAAGAGGCTAGTAAGCAACTGAAATAAAAGATTGTTGTAGCTTGTAGGGCTGCTAACAAACCCCATAAATAAGGGAAGTTATCAAAATTGTTTGCATGGTTGGAAGGTTGTGTGTATTCAAAGGTTGAATCTATGATTCATGGAATTGCTAAGAGCATTCGGCAAGGTCCCTATGTGTAGTGGGAGGTTCTTCAAGTTGTGCAATTGGCAAGGGGATATGGTTGATGTGAGACGAGAGTAGTGGAAAAGCAGATTGCTACATTAGGTTTTATTCAATATCATGTCTCATTTGAAGCTTAGAAGAACATTTCGAATGAACGTTCTCAGGGGTTATATCAACCAAATGACAATAGGGAGCAAAGGAATATGTGAGTTGAATTGGAAGAAGGGCATAAGCTATACTTGAGGAAATCTAGAAGCTCAAGGAGATTGCTAGGCCCTTCATTAGATTTGATGTGTGTTCAAGTAGGAATATCCATCTTTGGCATGATTGGTGGCATCCAGATGGTGTCTGGTCCTTGAAATATGGCCACAAAATAATGTATGATGCAGTCAGCTCTTCTAATGCTCTTTTGTACAGTGTGTTGCAAGAGGGTAGTTGGATTTGGTCACCAGCTAGATCCTATAACCTATTCTCTATCCAAAGCAAAAGGGTAATTGGATTTGGTCACTAGCTAGATCCTATAACCTAGTCTCAATCCAAAGCAAACTGAGACTTGTTGATTTAGTTGTGGAAGATAGACCAATTTGGATCCCTTCCAAATCCGGTTCTTACTCTTGTGCAGAATCTTTGGAGGCCATTAGAGAGAAAAAAGCTGAGGTTAGCTGGTGGAGATTGAAAATTCAAGAGCCATACCCAAGCATGCCTTCATTGGTTGGTTGGACGTGTTGAATAGATTGTCAACCAAGGAAAGAATGCTTAAACAAGGCTTTAATGGAGATACTAAATAGGTACCATGAAGAAATAAAATTGAAAATAGGGAGCACCTCTTCTTTGAATTCTCTTTCTCTAGGAGATTATGGAGGACTCTCATGATTTGGAGATTGGTGAAGCATCCATGCTTTTGTTGGGATGAGATCATGGCTTGGGGTGAAATACATGCCAATGGTAAGAGCCTTAGATTCAATGTATTCCGCTTAGCCTTATGGTCTACTGTATATCACATATGGTAGCAGAGAAATGGTGTGTTACATCAAGGGAGAATTTATGTTGAAGAAAATATTCTTCCCTTGATCAAATGGGAAGTTAGAACATTTTCAAGCATGCTTACTTTGTTGTTCAAGATTATCAGAGAGTCATGGCGCGGGCGAAATTAAGTGAATAGCTTGGAGATCAGGTTGAACATCTTAAGTTTCCATTGCTTTGGAATCTTTGACAAGGTCTGATTAAAATGTTTAAAGGTAGTAAGGTTAGAGAAATGGGTTTGTCCAGTGGTTGCTGAGGAATATGTTTTGGGGAGATTTTGAGATGAGGGTTTTGTTGTTATGGTCTCATGATTTTTTTTGTCCACATAAAGAACATAATAATCAATTTTTCCAGAAGATCCTCCAAGGAAATCTACATTTTAATAATCAAACATAGGATTAAGGATCAAAGCTACAAGATTTATTCTAAGATTAATTAATAAACATACAATATTAGAAAATTCATGTAATGAAGCTCAGACATTTTGAAGCTTACTTTCTTAACAAATTTGCAGAGATGGCGTCTTATATCTCTCTGAAGGTCTTCAGGCAAATTCTCCAAAAGCATTTCTTCATTTACACCTCTAGTAGCAGCCCAATTATACCGTTCAGCATGCCGTACTTGCCTACATTAAGCCAATATATGGGTAAGATTGCCAATAAATCCCGCATCAAAAGGCAATTTGGGAATGTGAAATCCTTCATGCACATGTTAGCTGCATTGGCTTCAAATATTTGAACATACCTATATGTATAGACGCACACAAACGCTTAGGAGTGGTTCAATACACACTTTAAGCATTCAAACTAGCATCTCAATCAATCAAAACTATTTTATTATCCAAAAGGAAGGAAGCTAATAAGCTCAAGCTCAAATAGCGTTTCCTTTCCTTGTAAGAACAAGGTGGAGATGAAGTCAAGAGTTCTAAATTCACTTGAGTGGGCTTGTAACTTACCAAACTGAAGAGACAGAGAACCCACAATGAACAGAGTACAGACAAAACAAATTCACATAATTTTCCTTTTCCAGCTCTCAGAAAATACCTGATCAAAATAAGGGTAATAATATCTTTTGATGCCTGAACCTATCCACCCATCACCCTGAAAAATCTAGCCTAACTATCCATCTCCCTCAAAAAAGAAAAAGAAAAAGAAAAAAAGAGTAACCTTAATGGTGAGTAAGCTTTTGACTGATACAAAAACCATATTGCCACCATCATTCACGCTCGTAACAGTGAGCAACCTTTGACTGATACAAAGCTTGAATTCTCACTATCTCTCCTTCATGATTTATTATTTGACCATCTCATCTTCAATGAAGGTGCTATGCTAGGCAATAAAAATTTCATATATGCTTTTGGTGTGAACTGGTGTGCATCAACTTCAAATGCATGGTATCCAGATTTTAATTTGGTAACTGGATGATTCTTGGCCTACAGATTTGAGCTGTTTGAGAGGTGACTAACAGTAGAAAAAAGTATAAAAAACATTTAGTTTTCTTTGACTATAGTTTTTTTTTTATAAGTAATAAGTTTATTGATGTCAAAAAAGGAGGAACACCCTAGCACACAGGAAGTGTACACGGGTTGAAACAATCAAGAACAAAAATTACAAGAATCTAAGAAATCAAGAAAAGATAAAAATGATTGGTTCCGCAATGCAGCCAACCAATCCATTAAAGTTCTAAAGAAAAATAGTTTCAAGTCAGATATAGATCTCTCCTTATCTTCAAAACACCGACTATTTATCTCCCTCCAAATGCACCACAATAAGCAATGGGGAACCATCAACCATATATACCCATTTCGATGACGACCAAAACTGCATAGTGAATCCTTAATATAAGAAGGCCATCTTCCTTATATAACCATCAATAGTGAATCCTTAATATAAGAAGGCCATTTTCCTTATATAACCATCAATAGTGAATCCTTAATATAAGATCCAAGGGAAGGGCTGTGATGAGAGTTGGGCTTGTGCAAATGATGGCCATTTTCCTTCAGTTTTTCCTCATAATATATTTTCCAAGTCTGCCTGGTTTAGCAAAAACTTATCAAATAAGTTAGGTCTCTTTCTCAATTTAATTTGCTTATGTTCCTATTAATCAAACTTGAGATACTCATCTTGCAATGTTTATCACTATTTTATTGGTTTCCATGGATGTACTATAACAAAGATCAAGAGAGAGAAGGGGAAGAAATGGCCCTTTTTAACACTTGCTTATCATTACAAAAATACTAAAATGCCTTTAGTTTTAGAGAAAACATGGGTGTTTTTGATCCAATATAAGTATTCTTATGATACATATACTACCCTCTTGGCACGCACCTAACATGTATCACAAGCTCTCTTGATATAGATCATAAATTAGAGAGAGCATGGATAGAGAAGAAAAGAGAGAGAGAGAGAGTATGAATAAAAGAGAGAAGACTAGACAACAGGAAAGAAAAAAATGGAGCCTGTGAAATGGCTATGCTAATGACATCCTTGGTCATTTTAAACCTAAATCACTTTCTCGTCTTCTCTTAAAATGTGTAGTTTTGGAGCAAGACTAAAGCATGAGAAATTTATGACACAATTTGAGATTGAAAACTGCTAGAGAGATTACTCTGTACAAAGAGTATTTATGTAAATCTCTGGCAATGGCCTACCACAAAAACTTTTGAAAGGTAATTAAAAGTTTCAGAGATCCATACTGTCAAGAATCAAGATATGTCTGACAGAATTAGTCCAAGTCATAGGGCACTCAAATATTTAATTTAACAATGAGAAAACAAAAACCTCAAATAATTGTATTCCGTTTGAGGTGAGCTTGGACTAACACCATAAGCTTCATTCACTTATCTCCTTCTTCACTTAGTATTAAAAAATAAATAAATAAACCTATATAAAATGCCAACAAGAATGTAAACAAATGAACTAATAAAAAAATAAATAAATAATGTAAACAAATGACGGGAATGGAATACCTTCTTAGTTCTTCTGGCAAGCGTCGATGGCTCATCCATTGCTCAACATCACGACGTCTCAATGACATTTCTAACCTCCTACGGGAAAACCACCAAATGAAATAAATAAATGAAACCAATCAAAAAAGTTCAAAATTTTTTTGATAAATTCCAAAAGTAAATCAATGAATTATTATCTATTTTTTAATTTCAGTTGGATTTATTGAAAAGTATAAATGAGACCCTAAACATAGATGTCTATAATTGAAAGAATTTGGATTATTTACTGGGTGACAGCTATTATCCGTTTATTACATGTAAATTCGACTCTAGAACATGGAAACAAATGGAAGAATGTATGTCCTGTTTGAGCATCTGAGAAAGTGTATTGTGTGCTTTAATCACTTGCAACACTATAAACCTGATGCAATGAGATGGATAGTCCAGCAGTCAGGACATTATAGAAATATAAAACTGATTGTTTCTAACTGTTAGAATTATGGTTAAGTGATTAAATTCACAATTTTCCAACAGTTTAAGTTTTTGGGACAATAGGTAATTTATGATGGTATTAGAGCAGGAGGTCTTGAATTTGATCCATGTCTCCACCCTACCTTCCATTTAAAATGCTAAAAACCTCACGTGTTAGGCATCACTTATTGAGAGGAGTTTTGGCCCACACATGAGTGAAAATGTTAAGATTATGGTTAAATGATAAATTCATCATTTCCTAATAGCTTAAACTTCTAAAACAATCGATAATTTATCACTAACAATAATTTACCGATGGATTTAAGGAATTTACCAATTCATACTATATTCATAACCAGCAGGGTAGAGAAAAGGTTGCCGGTAATCAAAAGAAGGAAATGAAGAAATTAATCAGAATCAACACCTAAGCACAATTTTATTCCCTTTGGAGGTCTTCACACCTTAAGTTAGGTATCCTCGTAGACCCAAAAAGTGAAAGAAACATAATCATAAAAATGATCAAACTTGTGCACACAAAGTCATGATCTTTGGATATTGCTGCAACGGCTAAAGTACTACCAATTAAACTCTAGCATTAGTTATACTAGCAGACTTACTGAAAATTGGGAGAACAAGGTTTTAACTTTTTTAGCTTAAAAATATTATTGTAATAACCATTCACAAACCCACACAATGCGTGGGAATATTATTAATGATCATTTTGTGATTAAACTTATTTGAAAGTAAAATTTTATAACAATAATTTGTTCAAGGTCATTTTGTGAATCACCAAAAGAAAATTCTTACCACATAAGTTAATAAACTACCATTACTAAGAAACAAATAACCAAAGATATATGACATAACTTATCAAATTATTCTAACAAAATTTTGATAATAAATCATTGAAATCAACCATCAAATATATGACATACCCTAGAAACTTCATAATTAAATATAGTGTAGAGTAAATATGGTTTTTACAAAAATAATGAATTCAAATTGACAATAATAAAGTAGAAAAATGAAAAGAAGACAAACCTAAATGTAAATTTTTGTGCGGTTGAATGTAACTATTATTTGAATGATTAACGTGATCTATTGATAAGAATTAATAAAAAATGATAAAAACCTAAAGAGTCTTTTTTCTAATATAATGGAGGACTTTTTTTTTTTTTTTTGATAGGAAATGGAGGAAATTGATTGTCATTTAAAGTTGTTAAATTACCGATTGTCCTAAAAGCTTAAACTATTAAGAAATAATGAATTTAATCACTTAACCATAAGTCTAACACTCCCCCTCACTTGTGGGCCTAAACTTTCCCTTAATAAGTGGGGACCCAACAAGTGGGAATTTAACATTTTAAATGGGAGGTAGAGTAAAACTAGTGATCAAATTTAGGATCTCCTACTCTGATACCATGTTAAATCACCAATTGTCCCAAAAGCTTAAACTATTAAGAAATGATAAATTTAATCATTTAACCATAAGTCCAACAAGAGTAATTAAAACAATAGAGAACATATTCGTATAGTCATATATTCTATTACCTATAGGCAAACAAAAATCAAATAGTCATTCTTATAGTGTTTGATGACTTATATATTCAATGAACAGTTTTAGAAAGGACTTTGATTATTATGTGTCAGAGTCACAATTTTTAGATAATTTATTCTATTTTGGCAAAGATGACATGGATAATGAAAATAAAGATTATTTGTAATATAAGAGCACTAGCACCAAGTGTGCTAAATGCTAACTTTTTAGCATTTAGCATACCAAATACCAAAAAACAAGCTACATGAGATGTTTTAAACGCCAAAATTTTTAGCATCCCAAATGCTAAAACTAAAAACGTTTTTTTTCCCTCCTCTCTCTCTCTCTCTCTCTCTCTCTCTCTCTCTCTCTCTCAAACCAAACTCTCAAACATTTTTTCTCTCTTTCTAAAGTCTCAAAATCTCAAATCCCAAATACACTTGCTACCAATTCTTCTATCCCACTGTCTTCATCTTAGAAATAGGACATGAAATTAGAACATGTGATGTAATGTGTTGTCAAATGCTATATTAAAGTAGCAAAACTAATTTTTGATGTGTTACAATAGAATTTTTTTGCAACAATTGATACTGATGCTCTAAGTATATTATATGTCTTGTCATTTTTTGGTGCAATGCATCCCAATATGAAGCATACATTATGCAAATCTTTGTTCTTTATATCAACTTTTGAAATCCAAGTGGTAAAGGAAGAAATAAGAAAAGAAAAAAAAACCACAATTGATAGAACATTTGAATTTTCGATCAAAGATTGGTTCTTTGCTTTCTTTTCATTGGAGCTAATTGGAGAAGAATTTGGGCTCAGTTTTGGAGATAATGTAATCTTTTTATGGAAACGGATGTTTAGGATGTCAATGGTTGCAAAAGTGAGGTACCAACATGTTAATGGAGAAAAAGGATGGTAAATCAAAATTATCGTTGCCAAATATTCTTTTTACTACCTTCGTTGCTCAATAAATCCAATGAAACACAACTTATGATTTTTATTATGAGTGTTGAAAACCCATTTATGAATGAAGTTTACTAATATAATAGTATTTTTCAATATTTGTTCTTCCTATTTGTTCTTCTACACGAACATGACCATTTTTTTTTTAACCTTCTTATAGTCATTTTATCAAAAACATGAAAACGTAGAACTGCAAATATAGGGATTACCTTCAACATCAAAACAAAGAACAAACTACTTTACTTGGCAACAATTCATTGTAAAAGAGACATAAAAACAAAACAAAAAATAAACACATAATACTCCAATATATAAAGCACGCTTGACATACCATATGGTTTTAAGAAACAGAGCAATATCCCAATTCAAGAATATAGGCTTGCTACTCTAAAAGGAGCTCGTTTCTGGCAAGAGTTAAATCCAAAACTATTTCCCTTCCGGTTAACAGAGACAGATGACGTCTAATGGTTTATATATCATTTCTTTGATTTTATAGGGGTGGTGGCAACTAAACAGGTATGAATTGGTTGGGTTAAATGAGGAAAGGAAGAGGCAAGGAGGAGAGGGAGAGTCTGAGGCATTAAAGAGCTTACATGGAAAGTTGAAAACAATGAAGATAGAGAGTCATAGGTGTTATAAAAGTTGAAGTGAAAATTGTGAAAACGTTAAAAGACTAATAGAAAAAGAATGGAAGTAAAATAATTTTGTTTATTAATGGAAAGAAAATAATGACATGGATGCTAATGTGGCTCAATAGAAACCTAACAACAATTAATACTATACTTCAACTTATATATATATATATATATATATATATTTCATATCAGGAGAATAAGCCAATAAGCCCTAAACCTATTTTCTAATCTTTCTTTCCTTTCATTCTTCTGTCTCTCTTCTCACCTAACCCTAATATTTCAAAGTTTACTACTAAATTTGGCATAAGAGCAACCGACCCAACCCTAGAATTCCCTTTAAAAAACTTTTGGAGCTCATTGTCAAATGAAAGAGGGTGCTGACATACAGTCACCAAAGTCCGACGATTACATGGATTGACTCACCTCTCTCCTAATTATTGTGGTGATTGTTTTGTAATTTTTTGAAGCCATGACAATGCCCAAACTTAAAGGGTGTACTTCAGGTTTTGCCTAAGTTATAAAAGTCTCGGACTAGAGAAAGGGCTAAGGTTTGGGTTGCTCCAAGAAGAAAGGCATTCATGCCATTGAAGAGACACATATTCACTCTGGCTATATAATCATGTGGTTTCTGAAATTTTAAATCCACTGTCCTCCATACATTCTTTGATCCGAATGGCAGAGGAGCTTCCTTATTCATACTTTTCCCTCTGAGAGTGATGACAGTCCATTGAATTGCCAAAGAGAAAGGGTAAACCAATTTAGTTCAATACTCTCTCTCTCTCTCTCTCTCTCTCTCTCTCTCAAATAGTTCCACCCACACTTGATTCTTCAACCTAGTCCATCACTCAATTCTTTGAAGAAATATAATTAACAGAGGGTTCAAACAAGAATATTATTTATATTGATCAACACTGATAAGACACTCCATATACTGTCAAGAATCTTAAGTGGCTTTTGCAGACACAAAGATTTAAGAACAAGATATCATATCACCATAGTAAAAATAATTGTACCTCCGCCCAAGAGCCTGAAGAAAGTTTTGCATATTTCCAATGAGAAGAGCAAAGAGCAAGAGGCCCAGCCCAATAATGGCCATGGTAAAAAGGACTTCCCCAACAAAATAGCTTGGATTTTGATTTCCAGCGAGTGTACTAATTTGCTTCATAGAATCGTAAAAAAACAATGTCAGCAATGGGTTAATTAATTTATACATTTCATTACAAAATTTATTGAATCACATATGAACACATTTCCTATCATTTTACCAAAGGAAACGTGTCAGGTCAGTATGGAATACAATCAAGAAAGAAAATCATTTGAGACAAATAATTTAATTATGATATTATTATAAAGTCAATAAAGTTTTTCATTGGCAGGGTACTATAAGACACAAGTTCATTATACTATAATCATAAGATACTCATGTAGTTAATTTTGAGCTTGTATTCCAGCATCAAAAATGCAAAACTCACTCAATTAAGTGTACAACATCACGAGACAACATATGACATAACATTTACATTTTGTTTGGTTTAATGGAAATAAAAGGGAATGGAAAACTCTGTAAGGAAAGGAATTTGTTTCCCATCTGGTTCAAGGGAAGGAAATGAGATGGTGACGACACAGAGAGATGGGAAATCCATCTTGGCCCACATCAATGCGTCCACCCAAAATGAGCAGAGATAGAGGGAAAAGATTGATGTCTATTTAGTTATAATCGGAAATTTTCATGAGCCTTGTAGCTCAATTGGCACTCATTGGTGTCTCTAACAGAGACATCCTACTTATTTATTACATGTATTTTTTAAATTATTTAAATACAAAAATTTCATTACACTTTTTATTTATCTTATCCAACTTTAATGTCAGCTCTCAAGTGTGGGACATCTACCTCTAAAAAAAATTAGAATTTTTATATGAATGTGTTACTCTTGTTAATTTTATATTCGCATGTTATTTTTATATTCGCATCTACTCTTGTAATCATTCCATATCACTCTAATATATGTGATAAAGTAAGAGACTGATTGATGAAGCCCTAAACCTTTTTTTACCCCTCTCTCTCTCTTAGTGTTAACCTAATTTTTTATATTTCACAACTCAACTTGGTATCACAACATCCTGATCCAACCCTAGAATGCACTATAACAATCTACAGATTTCTTTTTCTTTTTTTCAAATGAGAGGATGTACTGATGTTAGCATATGTACTGTACTGAGTAATATTGTTTAAGTTGTGAAGGAAAACAAGTAATTTTGCATTTTGGGATTAACCTATAAATAATACATGTGTATTAGGGCTAATGTAATTTTTCTTCTCAATAAAAATTGTTCAATTAGCTTCTATGTTGTATCAGAGTGCCAATGTAAACAATCCCAGCTTGTCATGTCTAGTTGACTACCATGGACCTCCATAAACCCACAATCCGACCACCAGTAACCGTCGTGCCTAGTTGACTACTGTGGACCTCCAAAACCCACAATCCGACCGCCACTAACCCTAACCCGCATAGTCGACTATTGTCAACCCACCAGAACCCACAATCAACTGCTGCTACCTGAAACCAGCAAGTCAACCATCAACGACCGCCCAGAAGGCCAGAACTCGCAAACAAAAAGTCAATCATCAAACCCAACTCTAACAAAGTCTCTCATCTCTGATGGAGGAGAAACCAATTTTTATAGTAACCTTGTTCTCTTAATTATGTTTTCAGATTACTCAAAGTAGATCATGAGATGTTCACCTGGCTCGAAGCAAATATCTAACCTCGAGAATTTGGGTCTAGGGTCGGGGAAACACCTAAATTAATCGGATTTTTTATGAAATGCACAAGTTAACAATAAGAATGAGGGGAATACTAATTTACTAAGTGCCTAAATTACGATGCTTAATTTTTTTTTTTTCTTTCTTTTGGATACAACTGGGACACAATCATATCATAGTCCCTAGGGTAGAAGATGACACCAGAGTGTCCCAAGTTCCAGCCAACCCAATCTGATGCTAAAAAAGCCTGGCCCAAATGTTTTTGAAGTCCAACAATAAAGCCCATTATTTTGAACGAATTTTCCCTCCGAATTAGATCATTAATGATTATTTTCTCAAAGAAGTCAAATAGCATTACTTAGTATTCCCTAGGAAATAATCAGCCTTTATGTTTCAGTACTCCTAAGCAGACCAATCATTTATTTTGTTTCTAGTCTCTATGAGTCTTTTTTGACTATGGTCTTGAAAACGTAATGTGTTAATTGCTATTTTCGTTCCCCCATGGTTTGAGGGCTATTCTAAGCTTCTATAAAAGCTATTTGGCTGGATTGAATAAATCAGAGTGTATTTTGAGATTATTATTTTTTGTGCTTAAGAAGAAGGATTTCTTCTACTCAAATCTGAGGGACTTGCATACACTTGGAAGAATGGCAGACTAGGGGAAGATTTTGTTATGGAAAGCTTGATTGTGTCTTTGTCACAATGGACTAAATGCATGGCTTTCCCCACAATGTGGTAAGGAATTTCCCCATCCTGCATTCAAATCATGGGCCCATTCCACTGGACATGGACTGAGCCCAATCTTCAAAGGGAAACCATTCCATTTTGAGTGGATGTGGACCAATCAGCCCGACTGCCAGAGCATTATAAGTGAATCATGGAACAGTAACAAGGCCGGTTTTCATGCCTACCAGTTGGTGCAGGGGATCAAAGAAGTGAAAGGCAATTTGTGGGAGAGGAACAAGAATGTGTTTGGGCGAGTGGAAGTGGACATTGAAAACAAAATGATGGAATTGCAGGAAATACGAAGTAACATAAGGTCCCATGAAGATGTTAGAAAAGCTGAAGACTAGCACTTTCAGTTGGAAAAAATTATACCAACGAGAGGAAACTAAGCGGACACAAAAAGTGCTATGAGACTGGATAATCAAGATGGACAGGAATTCTAAGTACTTCCAAATGGTAGCTAGAAACCATAGGCTATGAAACTGAATTCAGCAGATAAAGGATGATCAGGGTTGTTGGGTGGATTCACAAGAAGGTATCTTCCAGTGTTTCCAGAATTACTTCCAGCGACTCTATACATCACAACAGACATATGAGGCCAACCAGATCCAAGAACAACTAAGCATAGTTCCTCTGCCTGCTGTGTCAATGGAAAAAAAAATGAAGCTGGAGGAGCCTGTTCAGAATGAAGAAATCATTCAAGCGCTCTTTCAAATTGGACCGTTCAAAGCCCTTGAACCAGATGGGTTACCAGCTGCATTCTACCAGAGGTACTGGAGGGTGGTTCAACCAGACATGCTTGCAACTGTACATTCCTTCTTCCACTCAGATCTGATTCTGAAATCCTAAACCACTCTTTCCTTACACTGACTCCTAAATCTGCTAGTCCAGAAGATGTCTCCCAGTTTTGCCCTTTCAGGCTTTGTAATGTAGTCTAGTCTATGAGATCATTTATAAAATTCTTGTCAATCAACTCAGATGCCTGCTTTGACTCCTTTATCTCCCCTTTCCAAAATGCATTCATACACGGTAGGCATATCTCTAATAATATCATCCTTGCACATGAATTTTATGTCATTATTAAGAAGAAAGAAGAATATTAAAGGAGAGTTTGGTTCCCTTAAACTTGACATGCACAAAGCCTATGGTAGGCTGGAGTGGGGTTTTCTCAAAGTTGTCCTATCTACCATAGGATTTGGGGATAAATGGATCCAGTGGCTCTTGCAGTGTGTTACCACTGTATCTTATCGTGTGTTAATTAATGGTGGACCTTCCCAGACCATTGTACCTCCTAGAGGTATTAGACAGGGAAACCCTCTCTCTCCCCCCAATTTATATCTGGGTGAGTAACTGTGAGATAATTTAGTATACCAACCAGACAACAATATCTCTCAGGATTAGATAATAGATCTGATCTTCATAAAATTTGACATTAGGATTCATAAGGGTCTCCACTTGTTTAGATCCTAGCAAGCCATTTTCTTCCAAAATATCCAGCACATATTTTCTTTGTGATAATCAGATGCCTTATTTAGATTGTGCTACCTCACTACCTAAGAAACAATGAAGTTTGCCCAGATCCTTAGTTTGAAAGGAGTTTTAAAGGAATGTCTTCAAATCATCAATGTCC
Organism: Quercus glauca; assembly: GCA_023736055.1. Classification (NCBI taxonomy): domain Eukaryota; kingdom Viridiplantae; phylum Streptophyta; class Magnoliopsida; order Fagales; family Fagaceae; genus Quercus; species Quercus glauca. Next base: position 35,154,743 of record CM043324.1, read on the forward strand.
TTGTCATCACCAGTGATTATGATATAATCAACATACACTATCAACATAATCTTTCCTCTTTTAGAGGTATGAGAAAATACAGAGTGATTAGAAGGTTGCTTAAGACCAAAAATGGCTTTATGAAGCCCTTATACCGTCCCAAATTCCCCCTGAGCAACAAACCAGGTGGTTGCTCCGTCTACACCTCTTCCTTCAGATCGCTATTTAAATTGCACTTTTAACATCTAACTGAAACAGTGGCCAACTCAAATTAGCAGCTAAGGAAATTAAAATTCTGATTAAAGAAATTTTAGCAACTGGAGAGAATGTCTCTGCATAATCAACACTATATGTTATGTATACCCTTTGGCAACCAAGTGAGCCTTAAAAATGCTCAATAGAACCGTCAGGCAAGTAGTTCACAGTGTACACCCAACGACAACCAACAATAGTTTCCCTAGAGGAGGAACTAAAGACCAAGTGGCATTTTGAGACAAGGCATGCATTTCTTCTTGTTGCCAACGATGATACACCTGGAGTGGTTTTTTAGGAGGAGTTATAGTAGGAGACATGGGGCACTAATGAAAGACGAAGAATAGGTGAGTAACACTGGTATCCCTTCTGATTACGAGAATACCCAAGAAAAACACATTTAATTGATCTAGGATCAAGTTTATCACCCCTTAGACCTAAGAGATGAACATAGTGCACACAACCAAAGAATTTAGGAGGTAGGAAAAATTAAGGTACAACAGGAGATAGCACAGAATAGAGGATCTAACCACCCAAAATAGTAGAAGGCATGCGATTGATTAGGTGACAGGAAACAAGCACATCATCACTTCAGTAGGATTTGAGGACACTCATAAGGAATAAAAGAGCTCGGGTAACCTCTAACAAATGATGTTATTCGCATTTAGCAACTCCATTTAGTTGTGGAGTACGAGGACATGAAGATTGGTGAATTATGCTATGATCATCAAAAAAATGAGACAAGACAACGATGTATGAAAATATTCACGAGCATTATCATATCAAAAATATGAAGTGAAACACTAAATTGAGTCTTTATTTCCATATAAAAAGATTTGAAAATGAAGAACAATTCAGACCTTTCTTTCATAAGATAAAAAGAGGTGATCCTAGAAAAATTATCAACAAAAATAACAAAATATCTAAATCCCAACAATGAAGGAGTGTTTATTGGATCCTAAATATCAGAATGAACTAAATGAAAATACCAACACAATTTCACACCTAGAGACAAAAGGCACCCTATGGTGCTTGCCATGGTTTTTAGACCTGGGCTAGACTATATGTGTCACGCCCCAAACCCAAGTAAGAGCTAGGCACGTGACAACAGCCACACGCTTATAAGGTTTACACCCTACAAGTGTGAAAGGTCTTCTTAATCACTAAGAATTTGTCCTCAAAGAAAATTTCATCAATAAATCCAAAAATATCTTCGATAATGCAATTCTCAAAGCATCTCCAAAATGATAATCTTCCAACATCACAAAGAAAAAATAAACTAAATCTTTTAAGACTAAAGTCTAAACAAAAGACATTATTAAACATAAAATTCCAAATCTTATTCCAATGATTTCCTAAACTTCACTCATTCGCACATCCCAACAGAAGCCCAAGCATATGCTACTCAATAAGTAACCAAAATCTTAATAAGTTCTATTAAGCAAATAGATCTGTAAAATAATAAGTTGTACATAGATCGAATATCTTAATCTTACAAATATATCATAGATGGATTAGAACATAATCAGTTTTTCATATATCAAAGCTATAATTTACAATAGGTTCCAAAAACACATAAGCAGTTTCAAGGACTTAAAACAGTTCAAATAATCAAACATAATTCATATTTTTAACAATCTTTATGACTATGGTTATGCTATATTCCCGTAAGTGGGCATCAAATTCAAATGAAACTAGTTTCATGCTAATATATATCCCCCATTAGCTGGGTCCAAAAACACGATAGGCTCGTGATACCCTAGATAGAACTAGTTTCTGTGCCAATGAATAACCCCTATTGGCTAGGTATCCGAGTCAAAACATAGTCAAATTGTCTAAAATCATATATTTCAAATCATAGTTCAAACAAAAATATATCTCATTCAAATACATATATATAAAATTATATATTCAGTAATCAAATATATTTGTGATAATTTTCTATTCTTTACTTCAAATCAATGTAGCTAAAACAATTAAATAAAATTGTAACAATTAACATACAGTAGTATAAGCAAAATAAAACCAATTAGGATTACTTACCTCAGCTAACTCACTACAAAAAAACTTCTCCCTAACACTTCCTCTAAAATCCTTAGATATCACCTAAACAATTTTCAGCCACCATTTACTCAATAATCAAATAATTCAAGCAAAACTTATAACAATACCTGGCTAAAAAAGAAACTACTAAAAATATCCAATAATGTTCCACTAATATCTCATACCCAAAAATCCTCATATTCTTAATAATCTTCTTTATTTTTCTGCCACCATTAATGCCCTAGAGATAAGGCTAAAACTCTTAGTACTATATCATACTAGAAGAAAAACAAAGACACCTGGACACTATTGCGTTAACACCTTTATTTCCCTTCTTTTTTTTTTTTTTTTCATCTCTGCCACCTGCCACCATTATCATCTTTTGAGATGATGATAACTCCAAGTTCGAGTTAGGCACATGGCCTTACGGCCTTACGGAAATACAACCATTCTTTCCTTTTTTTTTCTTTTTTTTTTTTTTTTGGTGATAGCATGTCAGAACTCAAAGCCTAGGCGCCATAGGCTTTTTGTTTTCATTAAGTCCCATACTTTGGGCACTGCTCCTTAAAGAAAATCTGTGCAGAAACCTAACCCATTAAGCCTAAAAAAATTTGCGGCTTCTATCTATGCTTAGCGCACAAAGGTATAGAAAAATATTGAATTACTGAGCATAGAAAAATCTACAGGTACCTAGCGTCTAGTTTACCGAAAATATAAATCTAAACCTTTCTTCCTTTGCATCATTAAAACTCTTTGAATATTTAAATAGTTTGCGGGTATTACAGTATGGTACGACCCGATTAATAGAGAACCTCTCACTAATACGGTTCTTTTAACTCTTAACTGCAGTCGAACCGCCCAAGTTTGAAAATCGTGGACGGTTCTCATGGTTTAGGTCAAAGCTTTAAAAAAATGGTATTTACAAGCTTACATCACCTTATTGTCATTGTTGAAGTTTCAACCACCAGGAGATGTTGTCAAACGTTAAGATTGCATCATAGTTTCTTCTCTGTTTCACTCTCTTTCTCGTTCCTTCTTTGTTTCAGTTTTTCTTCTTATTCTTCTTCTCTCTCTCTCTTGTTCTTTCTGTGGGTTTGCCCTCTGGTTTGTTCAATGCCTGTCTGTCAATGTCTCGCACTCTCTCTTGTTCTTTATGCAGTTTCGCCCACTGCTTTGCTTAGACTCAACCTATTTTCTTGGACTATATTTTTGAATGAGGCGGACAAGACAATTGAATTTTACTCACTGTCACTGTCTTCTTGGCTTTCTAGCTAGCTTTACGCTATCCACTGTCCTACTGTTCTAGGCTTTCTAGCTAGCTTTTGTTTTGTTTTTGTTTATTTTATTATATTTTAAATTTCATGGGGAATGGGTCTCAGTCTCACAAAAAAAATTAAATGGCAGGCAAATCAATGTCCACCACTGTTCAGGCTTTTTTTAATTAATTTAATGGGAAATATTTTTCCTAACATTTTTATTGGGTTTCATTCAAAAAGTTTATTGGATAGTCAAATGGGCTTTGGCATGGCTTAAATAATTTAGATATCATATAAGCTTGCATAAAAATAAAATAAATATGTTAAATAATTAATTTTAAATAATTAACCATAGTCAAATTTTCAATTTTTACTAATTTAATATATTTATTTATATTTTAAATAATTATTAAATTAATTATGACATCATCACAATTTGACCTTGGTTCGACCTCAGTCCAATCTCAAAAACCTAGAACATCTCCCTTGTCCAATTCTTTGAATAGTACGGGTTTAAAAACCATGGTGCTTACTCAACTGATATGCTTCACATTGTAAGGATATGACAACACAACGGGACTAATCAAATCCTGGAGAGAGGGATGACCAAGATAACAATGATACTAGAGGTGAGGTAGACAAGTGAGAAGCCACTAAACTAGAAGAACCATGTTAATCCAGGTAGAAGAGTCCACCAATTGCATTCCCACCACCAAGAATATTCCTCGTCTAGAGATCTTGAAAAATACAATGAATGGATAAAAAAATGGCAATGCAATTCAAAAGTTTAGTAAGCTTACTAATTGACAAAATATTAAAAAGAAAGTCAAGAATATATAAGATAGAAGAGAGAGAGAGAGATTAGGACTAAGATTGGCAGTGCCCAAACCAAAAACTGTAGTGGTTAAGCAATCTAACAAAGTAACATTCGGAAGATTGCTAGAGTGCTATCAAAGAGTAAACTTGAGATACTTGTCATATGATTAGTAGCACCTAAGTCAATGACCACCTAAGTCGATGACCACCTAAGTCAATGACCCAAGGTTCCTGAGTGGCAAGATAAGCAATGTAATAACCTTGTTTAGCCAAAGTAGCTATAGAGCCAAACCCAACAAAATTAGAATGCATAAACAGGATGCGATTGTACTCTTCCTCAAGGATGGGGACTACTCTGGATGAAGGTGGAAGTGACTGTGAAGTCAGTTGTTCAGCCTGAAAACTAGCTTGATGGGCTGAGGGTTTACCATACAACTCTCAACAGAAGTCTAATGTATGATTCTCACCATGACAATTAAGTGCACTTGTGAAGGCCACGTCCTCTACCACTTTTCCCCCTTGCTCACAACGTCCACGGCCTCGACCTCCACAACCACCTCTACCACTCCCCATGGAAGTCGCAAAAGTAGATTTATCACCAGAAGGTAATGTAGCAGTACTAGGATAAGGTAATGTAGCTATTTTAGAGCTAGATAATGTGGCCTGTCTAAGTCTACCAAAAACTTCACTCAATGAAAGGATGTCCTAACTAGCCAACAATTGTTATTTATTGGGTACAATGTTGCAGGTAAGCCAGTGAGGAAGCAAGCAACATACATATAATCTCTTTGTTTCTTCATAGTTTTCATATCAAAGGAGATGGGTTGGTAAATATTGCATTCTTCACATATACTCTTAAACTTGTTATAATAGTCTTCCAAAGACAAATCACTAAGAGTCAAGGAAAAATAAGCTTGATGAAGATCATAAATTCGCTTCAAATTGCTAACACCAAAGTACAGTTCCTTGGCCTGTTCCCAAACAAGTTTTGCAGTCGGCAAGAAAACCAAACTACAACTAATCTTAGACTCCATACTATTCCACAGGAAACTCCTAATTTGTGCATCTTCAACTCTCCAATCAGCATATTTAGTGTCCATAGAACCAGGGGGTTCATTAATCACGTAATTGAACTTCTTTCAACTACTTGGGCCACTTAGCATAATTACTTCCATTAAGACAAAAGAGGTAATAGATAACAAGTCTGGAGCCAATAAATAATTAGTGGGTTGAACACTATTTTTGGTCCACAGCAGCAATCTTATCAACACACTCACAATAAGAAAATAAACTAGTGGACCCGTGGAAAGAAACCTCAACAATGAGTCAACTAACTACAGCTAGACAAATTCAACACCAATAGTTCCAAATACTGCCCAAGAGAGCCACTTTACTCACTCAAACCAAACAAACATCATTCCTGGATTTGGAGAAATCTGTTGAATAGGAATTTCCATGGCAGTAACCTGACTATAAACATTGATTTACCTCCAATTCCTGTCCCTTAAAAATTAGATTAGCCATTGCATTCTTAACAGACAAGTTTTGCCCCCCACTCAACCTTATTTAATCACTGTACTCAGAACCCTCTACTGCATTTGGTACCATAGAAATCAAGTTCAGTTTGAGGGGAAGCAACCCAATACCGTGGAAACACTACTGACTTCTCAAGCTCTGGTCAGAAGGTATGGAGAGGCTTTTCACAATGTGGATGCAGGTGCTGCTAGTACGGGGGTTTTCAATGCACAAGGAGCACAATCAACCTGCATGGCCCTTCCATGAGCAGTGGAAGATATTAATTCAGGTGGAGGTCACAAAGAAAATGCACAAGGGCAGAAGAGGATAGGCTATAATAGCTAAGGACAGAGAAGGGCACAACATTCTGGCCAAGGGACAGAGCATTGGCATACAGGAGCTGCAAGTAGCTAGACTTTATATAAACAGAGAAGCAATACTCTGAAAGACATGGGTTTTTCCAACATGGTGGTCCTGATCAGCAAGGACATACCACAGTTTTGGAAGAAGAAAGATCACTGGCACAGGCAATGCTGCAACCTCATTGAAGATATATAATATATTGGAACCCAAGCTCAGATTAGACTTGTTATTAAAGGTGTTTCAAATGCAATATTACCTGAAGCTAGAAAAGTGGCCATCCAGGCTGCAACTTAATATCCATATATTGTTTTTTGACGACTGTTTCGTACTATTTGCCAGATATATTTGCCAGGTATAAAATAAATAAATTTTATTTTTTAAAAAAGTAGGAATATAAAGTAATAAACAAACCCAAATCAGATTTTTTTTTTTTAATGCAAGATAAGAAATCAAGTGGAAGAAACCAAAAGCAATGGCAAGTGTGTGCCTCAGGTTTGCCTCCCCGCCAAAAAGGGCTTGACAAAATTTGTAATGTATTTTCCTATAGCACATCCCTAGTTAATTTAAAAACTATGTAAAACAAAATTCTGACTGAAATTCAAGTTGTAGGATAAAGTTCAAGACACTTCATATAAAAGATAAGGCAAAAATGAAGAAATACATAAAAGGACTACCTGGAATCCCCAAAATAATGAAAATATATATCTGGTTATGATGCTATGCTCCATAGTAAGAGAGACAGCTGTCTTGTAAATCCCATATGAAAAGCCATCTTCAGTTAAACAAGCACTGGCATTCACATTATCTTTCCAGCTATTCCATGTTGAATTGGGATCATTGGAAAAATGTTTAGAATTTTTTCCAACCCCACAATCTATAAAACTCGTACATGACGCAAGTCCAGAGTTTTCACAGGCAACTCGAAGACATTGATTAACCCTCTGGGAAAATAAAGAGGAGGTAAAATGAGAAAATTAGTGAATCATTGAACAAAAGACTTCATGCACGTAGTAAACAGAATACTTGGCAAAGTAGAAATAAGAAGCAGTTGGCATAATCAACCCTCTCATGTTTGAAGCATCACAGCCAATATAATGACTTCCAATAAGACAATAAATTCAAAATCTTCTCTTTTTTTAAAATAAATAAAGAATATTGAAATGACTACTTCATTAATGAAACAAATTATTTTCTTGGTAGTGGATTTTTTTTTCCTATCACAAATATTTTACTAATATTACAAGCTAAATTGAGTACATGAATGATGCAATGTTTGGGTTCCGGCCAAGATAAGACCATAATGTCAAAAGCTTCTCTTCTTTTAAAATATAAATATATAAAATAAAAAATAAAAAAAAATAAACTATTGAATGACTAGTTCAATGATGAAACAAATTATTTTCTTCATGGTGTTTCTTTTTTCATATCACAAATATTTTTACCATGTCAACAATAAATCAAAACATTACAAACTAAACTGAGAACATGAATGAAGCAATGTTGGGTTCTTTTTTTTTTTTTTTTTTTTTCTTTTCTTTTCTTGGCAGGCAAAGGAGTGTTTGACTTAATATTGCTTCAGGAAATTGTTCACCAAGGTTGCATTATGTCTGCAATTTGTGTTTCACAAGAGGTAATTTGAACAAGAAGACGCTTCACTATTATGAACATTTCAACAACTAAATATAATTGCATGTACAAGAGAAACTTCAAAAAACAGAAAGAAGAAGAAACTTGTCAAAAAGAAGGCAAGGTCAACAAGCATCTTTAGTGATATAAAAACCTCCACCTACCTGCAACCCAAACAGATACCAACATGACCCAACAACATGGCCAGACAACATGAAAGTGAGAAGATTTATAATGAAATTAGCCCAGGCTGACTCAAATACGAAGCCACTTGGAGACTGACCAGCAAGTAGAGGTAGAAACCTATACAATCTAGGAATGTACTGAACAAGAACAGCTGCCCGTAAAAGATTTTTGGCATAATTTGCTCCTCCCAAAGATTTTGGTAGAATTAACAATATTATGATCTGCATTTTAAAAAGTAATAATAAAAATAATTAATGACAAAGGACAAAAATTCGAAATACACTTATCATTTAAATAAAACATATACTATCATAAAGGTATTTAAACCGATTGATCAATACATGCAACGATCTTATAGAAGGTAATTTGATCACATGTATTGCACTTTTCTCATAGGCAACTCGATTATTTGGAAAAGTAAGAAGTTGACTATAATATCCAGACCTAGCTTAGAGGATGATTCCAAGGCCATGACACATACGTCATGCAAACTTATGTGGATTAAGCATCTAGTTGAGGAATTAAGGTTTGACATGAAGTTGCCTATGAATATGATTGTAAGAAGCAAGCAGCAATTCATACTGCCTCTATTCTTGTGCTTCATGAGCAAACCAAGCATATAGAGCTGGATTGTCATCTTGTTCGAGAAAGGGTAGAAACTAGTGTAATAGCTACTCCATATATCTCAATCAAAGCCCAATTCACTGATATGTTTGAATCAAAGTTTTGTGTAAGACTCGTTTGAATTTATTATGTAACAAGCTAGGATTGCATGACATATACGTCCCAACTTGAGGGTAAGTGTTATAAGTTTGTATTAAGTCAGGGGAAAAATATTAAACAATATCATCGTCATCACCCACGTATATAAATTAGAATTTTTAAGTGTTAAATTAAGTTTTTAACCCTAATTACATCCCAAAACAACAAGCTTGAAAATTGAATAATCAATAAGAAGATTGTAACACATTAAGTGTACGGACGTGTCATATGTAGATGGTAAACAAAGTTGATAAAGGGAAGAGAATGATTGAGAGATGGTTCTTACTTGAGGAAGAGGTAATACAACAAACAAGTCAATAAAAAAGTATCCACAAATGTAATTAAGAGCAATTTTCTTTGGATGGTCAACCAACTCTCCAGCACCAACCACTCGCGACTCTGGGGCCACATAAGCCAACCTAAACTGCACAAAAGCAAATTATATAATTCCAAGGCTAGAGGAAAGGCTTCAATCAAAACTAAGAAAATTATAATGAGATAATGATTGGAGGCATTGGATATTATGAATCACGTTCTAAAATTAAGACGTGAATTATTATAGATGAAACCTATAAAATTCTCTTATCACAATATTTAACTTTCTTATATCTATATTCTTTTTCAATAGCATATAGTATACTTAAATAAATATATGAAGATGCATATGTACAAAAATATTCATGGATTTTCTCGGATTCCTAGTATTTGTAATTGTTACCAAGCACAGGAGCTTTTGTATAGAACCTGTACACCTAAGTCACTCCCTTTAATAAAATCATCTATTCATACATACATACAATGCCAAGATTTTAAATAGCATTTTAGATAATGGAGAAAAGTGTAACAATCATTGCTTGCTTTAATGTGAATATGAATGAAAAAGCATAACACTGTTTAGTGACCAAATAGATCCACAAAACAATAAAAATTATTTTCAAATCATTTTATCCACCTCCTTTCGATTACATTCATTGAATGTGAGAAACTTGAGTGATATACCAATAATAATTATAATAATAACTAATAAATGATAAGTAATCATAAATGGCTCAAGGAAATTATAAATTAGGGCTGTGAAATGGCTGCCCAAGCCATTCAGTTTTTGTGAGGGCAATGAGTCAGTTCAATTCTGCATTGACACTATTGACTGAATTGGTTTGTTATTGGGTTTTAATTCAAATATATATTGTACATGGCAAACTATTAGCAGCAAGTTCATTGCTATACTAACCCAGTTCAAATTTTCCCAACCCTACTTCCCTTAATTTAATCTTCCCTACTAGGAACTTCTGTAACAATTGGATGGAGGATGAGGTCGTGGTTTCCAAACCCACCAAATGAATGTGTAAGTTCCCAATAAAAAAAGATAAGAAAAGAAAAACAGGATGGGAAAGCAAACAACCCAAGGGAGTCAATTTCATACCAGAGGCCGTTACGGTTTGGTCAAGAGAACGAAATATTTCGGTAGCAGTTGATAACGATGCACCGTTTCGGGATTACCGCTATTTATGTATTTCTATACATAAATATATGTTTGTATTTACTTATGTAAGGATAAATTTATTAATTTTTACATTTATCAACATAAAAATTAAAATCCACATATTTTATAAGACTAAATATTAGCCTAAGTACACTTATCAATATATTAATTTAAATAACATGTTTTTCAATTTTTTAACATTTTTTTTTAATTGTACTGACCGAAACACTAATTTTGGCCAAAATGCCCGAAATATCCCCTATATAGGCCAGTACAACCCGATATTTTTTTCAATAAATTTTGGAAGAGTACCAATAGTGGTTTAATGGCTGGTACGGTATATTTCCTGATGTAGGACAGAATCTACAAGTAAACTTTTGTTATTTATTAATTTTGGTATTCAATATGTAATTTTTGGAATTTTAAGTTTAAGGTTTTATTTTCTTGTTTTTAGGTGCTTTTAATACTTTTTAGGTCAAATTTGGTTCCTATTATGGTTAAGTATTAATTAAGATTTATTCTAGAATATATTTTCTTGTTAGTCAAGTTTTATGGAGCCCTTAAATAGGCCTCCAAGTTTGTAAACGTTTTTCAATATTATTGATCATAATAAAAATTTAGACTTTTGTCTATGGTTTCTCTGGTGCATTCCAGAACGCTTTCTCCTTCTGGATTCAAGGTTATTTTTAGAAGTAAATGTGTTTTATTTCTTATTTTCTAGAAGTAGACACGTTTTGCTTCTTGACGCTTCCACATCGCAACATCATTTCCCTAGTTTAATCACAACTAACAACTTTTAGCTTGTAAAGACCTCCCTTCATTAAGTGAAGCTTTTGGTAGACTTAGACAAGCCACATTATCTAACTCTAATACTTTACATTACCTTTTGGTTATAAATCTGCTTTTGCCACTTCTATGGGGAGTGGTAGGGCCCATGGCTTTGAAATCTGGACCAGACCATACAGTCTAACCAAATTAACCGAAAACCGTTCATTAAAGCCAGTTCTTTTAACCATAATAACCAGCCATTACAAGAAAGTCTGTGAACTGTGAGAACCGAGGTCGAACCTCCCAGTTTTGAAAACCTTAAGCTGTTCTCACAGGTCAAACCATTTGAGATTTTTTTTTTTTGGTTACTTACAGCCATTGTTGAAGCTTCAAGCCTTCAACTTCAACTACCCATCGTGAGACTATCAGACTTGAGACCACACCGCCATCTTCTTATTCTTCTTCTCTCTCTCTCTCTCTCTCTCTCTCTCTCTCTCTCTGTATGCATTTTTGCAGATGCTGTATTCTTCTTCAGTATCTGCATTGTTACCCAATTATTCTTGCTATCAAGCACTTCTTAAATTTTATGGGAACTTGTTCTTTATTTAACCCATTTTTTAATGGGGAAGCAAACCAAGGTCCGCCCACTCCACTCTTGTATTTTTTTTTTTTTTATTCACAAATAGTTGACTATTCAAATGGGCATAAAAAAGAAAATATTGGACTGTCAATTATGCTCAGAATGTAATATTTTTTTATTTGCAGAATTATGTTTGCTTAGAATTTAATATTTTTTATTTGCATTATGAAAGTTATGATATAAAAAATGTATTTGAAATATAGTTCTTTATATTCATTTGGATTATTTTAGTTAATTTTTTAATTTTTACTAATTTAATATATTTATTTATCTTTTAAATAATTATTAAATTAATTATGACATTATCACAGTTTGACTTCAGTTGAACCTTGGTCCGACCTTAAAAACCTTGAATCTCTCTCACCTCTCCAGTTCTTTGAACAGTCCGAGTCTGAAAACTATGGTAAGACCGTGGAGGTCTTGAGCAATGGGTCATACTAAGAATTATAAACTAGACTTTTGTTGGGAGTAGTATGGCAAACTCTTAGCTCATTAAGCTAGTTTCAGGCTAAAGAACTAACTTCACAATCACTTCCACCAACACACAAACATCAAGAGTAGTATCAATTCCGGAGGAAGACTACATTCACCTTGTGTCTATACATTCTAATTCTGTTAGGTCTAGCTCTATAGCTTCTTTGGCTTAATAAGGTACTTTCACTACTTGTCTTGCCATTCAGGAACCTTGGGTCATTGACTTAGGTCCTACTAATCATATGACAGACACTTCAAGTTTACTCTCTGACCTTGAGCACTCTAGTAGTCTTCTCAATGTCACTTTGGCAAGTGACTCAACCACTAAAGTTTATGGTTTAGGCACTTGAGCACTCTAGTAGTCTTCTCAATGTCACTTTGGCAGATGGCTCAACCGCTAAAGTTTATGGTTTAGAAACTGCCAATCTAGGTCTTAATCTTTCTCTCTCTTCAGTCTTATATATTCTTGACTTTCCTTTTAATCTTTTGCCAATTAGTAAGCTTACTAAATTTATGAATTGCACTGCCCTTTTTTTATCCACTCATTGTATCTTTCAAGATCTCAAGACAAGGAAGATTCTTGGTGGAGGGCATGAAGCCAATCGACTCTACTACTTGGATCAGCATTGTTCATCGAGGTTAGTGGCTTCTCACTTGTGTATCTCACCTCTCCAGCATCATTGTCGCCTTGGTCAACCCACTCTCTAAATTTGAAGTGGTTAGCCCCATCGTGCCGTCAAGCTTTTGCAATGTGAAGCATGTCAATTGAGTAAGCACCATTGCCTTTTGTCTCTAGGCGTGAAAGTCATGTCAGCAATCCTTTTCATTTATTTCATTCTGATATTTAGGTTCCAAAAAAACTCCCTCATAGTTGGGATTTAAATATTTTGTTAGTTTTGTTGATGATTATTCTAGGGTCACCTATCTTTATCTTATGAAAGAAATGTCTAAATTTTACCCTATTTTCAAATCATTTTTTATGGAAATAAAGAATCAATTTATTGCTTCACTTCATATTTTTTTGATATGCTTTTGAATATTTTCATACGTCATTGCTCTAATATCATAACTCATCCTTGTCCTCCGTTGTTGCTCCTAAGTCTCTACAGGAAACTATGTCCACTCTTGGTTGGAAGGCTATTATGGAAGAAGAAATGTTTGCATTGTTTCATAATTCTACTTGGTCTTTAGTTCCTCCTCTAGGGAAAACTACTATTGGCTATTGTTGGGTGTACACTTTGAAGTACTTGCCTGATGGTTCTATTGAAAATTTGAAGGCTCGCTTGGTTGCCAAAGGATATACCAAGACTTTCGGTGTCGATTATGCAAAGACATTCTCTCCTGTTGCTAAAATTTTCTATCAGGATTTTAATCTACTTATCTGCTAATCTGGGTTGGCCATTGTTTCAGTTAGACATTAAAGATGCATTTTTAAATGGTGATTAGAAGGAAGAGTTGTGTATGGAGAAAACACTTCGGTTTGTTGCTCAGGGAGAGTCTGGGAAGGTTTGCAAGATGCATAAAGCCATCTATGGTCTTAAGCAATCTCCCTAGTAAATTTAGTGCAACAGTGTTATAGTTTGGATTGCAACATTGCCAATCTAATCACTATGGTTTCTAATCACTCTAAAATTACAAGTAATAATTAAAAAATCAAGAAAAGATAAAAAATGATTGGTTCCACAAAGCAGCCAACCAATCCATTAAAGTTCTAAAGAAAAATAGCTTCAAGTCTGATAAGGATCTCTCCCTGTCTTCAAAGCACCTACTATTTCTCTTTCTCCATAAACACCACAATAAGCAATGGGGAACAATCAACCATATATACCCATTAAAAGAGGAAAGGTTATGTTGATAGTGTGTGTAAATGATATTATAATCACTAGTGATGACAAGGACATTGATGATTTGAAGACATTCCTTCAAAACTCATTTCAAACTAAGGACTGGGCAAACTTCATTATTTCTTGGGTATTGAGGTAGCACGATCTAAAAAAGTATTAGTTTATCACAAAGAAAGTATGTGATGGATATTTTGGAAGAAACTAACTTTGTTAGGATCTAAAGCAGTGGAGACTCCTATGAATCCTAATGCCAAATTGTATGAAGAACAGGGGGAGCTGTTGTCTAATCCTAAGAGATATCGTCGTCTAGTTGGTAAGCTAAATTATCTCACAATTACTCTCCCTGATATATCATTTACAATTGGTGTTATGAGCCAATACATGAAAGCTCCACATCTTCCACATTGGGATTTTGGTAAACAGTTATTCAAATTGTGAGGTATCTTAAAGCACATCTAGGTTGTGGTCTTTTGAATAAAGCTAACGGTCACCTACAAGCTATGTTGCCCAAACATGCCAAAAATGGCCATATTCGACATAGGTACGAGAAAGACACGGCTGCAAAAGTACCTAGCGCATACCCGAGAAAAAAAAAATTATTTTTTTATTCTAGGTACAGGCGGACACGGCCAAGACACGCTAGTTACTTCCCGGACACGGGAGAGGAAAAAAAAAAAAGATCTCACTCACTCACGCCCTCTCTTTCTAAACCCACAACTTCCTTCAATCTAGAACCACAATCACCCCCATCACCCCTCTTTTTGTTTTCCTTCTCACATAGGCTAGAACAAGTAGCAATCATCATCTTCTATTTTTTCAGCCAGTTGCTTTTTTTTTCGACCACTTGCACAAACACAATTTTTTTGGTAAAAAAATGTGTTACTTTTTTGTTTTATTTAATGGGGACATAATTGTAAATTTATATTAACTTTGCTTTTCCATCTTCTTATTTTGCTTCTCAATCAAGCAAATAAATTTTTCATCTCTCTACTTTTCCATCTTCCCAATTAGACACAAATGGGAGAAAACTAAATTTCTTCTATCCTCCCACTTTTCTATCCCCTCTCCATTTTCTATCCTCCTACTTTTTCACTCCTCCAACCAAACAGACCCTTATATCTTCTTGTGGGTGTTGACTCCAAGGCATGGGTGTGGCAAGATGACAAGATATTTGAGGGGGTGGCCCACGTATTACTTTTTATTTTTTGCCCTTTCTAGTCTATGGCATTATAAATAATGGTAAAGAAATTGCCTTTTCCTAAGCATTTATATTATTTTATTTTATATTAAATATTTTTATATTTGTCTTTAAATTAATTTTAGATATTTTTTTAAAACATTTTATTGCAATTACTTAATTTTAAACCTAAAAAAAGATAAATATGTCTAAAAATATATAAAATATACCTAAAATAAATATTAATTAATTAATTGTTGTACTCCAGACGTGTCGAACCCTAGTTTTTCAAGAAATGTCGTACTCCCATACCTGTATTGTACTCGCACCCATGTCTACGTCTATGCAACCTAGCCAGTAAGTATAAGCCTTTACTGATGCCAATTGCGTAGGATCACTGTTAGCTAGGAAATCCACTACTATATATTGCACTTTTCTGGGAGGAAACTTGATTACTTGGAAGAGTAAGAAACAAATTTTTGTAGATAGGTCTAGTACAAAGGCTAAGTATAGAGCCATGGAACACACACCATGCAAACTAATGTAGATCAACCTCACTTGAGGAATTAAAATCTATTTTGAAGGTGCCTATGAGTATGCATTGTGATAATTAAGCAACAATTCACATTGCTTCCAATCTTGTGTTTCATGAGCGAACTAAGCATATAGAGTAGATTGTCACATTATTCGAGAGGGAGTAGAAAATGGTGTAATTATTACTCTATATGTTTCTACAAGAGTCCAAATTGTTGATATGTTTACCAAAGCTTTATGTAAAATTCATTTGGATTCATTATGTAAAAAGCTAGAATTGTATGATATATACTCTCCAAGGTTCAAAGCTAGGGGCACAATAATAATACCACTGTACTCTCTTTCTACACAAATAATATTTTATGTGTTAGGGTTAATTTAACAAACCCTAAACACTTTTACTCAAAAAGCAGGTTGACGCAGAACAATCATAATGAAACTGAAATAACGGAAAAATAAAATAATGACCTAGGAGTCAGCACCTAGACCTTGCTTGGAGTCAGCACCAAGCGGAGAAACCACTAGGAGTCAGCACCTAGGGTAAACCTGGAGTCAGTACCAGACCAAAAGAGATACCAAACGACCATTGTTTTCATTCATCAAAATATCAATTATCTCCTCAAGGAGTACAATAGGTTACTTATAAAAAGATTGCTAAACCGTAGTTCTAATTGGCTAGGAAACTCTAATTGCCTTATTACGAAAATAACCTTGCTTCCCAAATTAAAATACTAATAGCCCAATAAACTACTAGAACTTAAAATATAAAAATACAATTGACTTGCAAACATAAATAATATTAAATAATAATTTTCTTGCATCTCCCGCATCATTCTCCTCTGGTTGGAGAAAACTCGACCTCGAGTTTTAAAGCATTGAAGGATTAGGATGCTGACAAATAACACTTACTTCAAGTCTAAAATCACCTTAGGGAGCACAGGGAAAAGAAAAACCTTAAATTCCGCCACATCAAACCCATTTGGAATAACAAAATCAATATGTGGAATCAGTATAATCTCTTTTTAAACCTTATGAAACATAGGAAGCACTATGGTTTTAACCTCTTCGACTTCACCAAGATGTAGATCTTCCAGGACTGTGGAGGGTTGATCAGAAGCACATTCAACAACTTCAACTTTCACATCATGTGCACCCTCACATAATACTCTCTTTAGGCACCATCTCTTCACCTTACTGCTCTTCAATAGATTCATTTCCTTGCACGCATATTAAAGCAACACTTGTCGAGGCATGTACGTCTGTGTCAACATTAGGCTTTGGTGTTGCTGGAGGATTCTCCACGACCAAGATATCATCATCAATGTTGTTTTCTATTGGGGCAGCAATAAGTTCATTGTGATCTAGTATCCTTACTTTCCCAATTGAATCAGTTTGAGTCTTCTTTTGCTTCATCTGAGCAATCCTGTCTTGAACATTTTTCATGAGCTCCTTAAATTCCTTGGTAGATTGTTCAAAAGTGCGCTGAGGACATGAAATAGGATGAGAATGAGGATTCATCATATTTGCTTCAACTTGAAAAGTACCACACTGAGATTGGAGTAGATACTTAGCTCGATAGTATGGTGACAAATACTCATCACAAATCTTTTCTTTCATATCTTCCCACACACTAATGGCAGTTTCATAATTCATATAGCGGAAATATTCAAGCTTCTCCCAAAACATTTGTGCTCCACCTCTTAACTTCAACTTAGCATACCTAACTTTTTTGTTATCTGCCCAATTTGCTTGCTCAAAGAATTGCTCAATCCCATTCATCCAGTTGACAAAATCTCGTGGATAAGTAATATCACCATCAAAATAAGGCCCCCGTTTGGATTGAGATTATTCCTACGTTTGCGTTTTGCCTGCGTTTTGCCTTTTTTTTTTTTTTTTTTTTTTTCAGGCGTGTGAGGGCATTATCTTGCTACTGTGCGGCTACTGTTCACATGAACAGTAGCCGCAAGTGTTGACTTTTGTCTCTGAACAGTGCATTTGTGCACTGTTCACGGACCCACAAATTTCACTTTTTACTAACTTTTTCATTAAAAATGGGTCCCACAGCACTATTCACACATTTAAAAATTATTTTGCTACAGTGTTTTCAGTTTTCAGTTTTCAGTTTTCAGCTGTATCCAAACGGACCCAAGGTGTTTCAGATATTACCATAGCTCAGTGGGCAAAAAGATTTTGCCAACTTGACTTGCTATGTATGGCCCACTAAAGAAGGGATTGTCATGGCATTAACCAAATAAAGCTTCATTGTTTGAAGTTTGAACACCAATAGAAAAACCATGGACTGGACTGAAGGCCTAGAAGGCTAGACTTGATTTTTTTTTTTTTTTTTTTGGGTATACACGTAGAGAATATATGGACAATATTTCAAACCAGTAAATTAAACCAAAAGAGAAGAAACTTCAAACCCAAAGTGGCGTGGCCCACTTAGGGCTGATGGGTTGGCTTTGTAAGTGAACTCACGTGGTTAGTTAGATCTACAAGAACAACAGTGAGCTTTAGTCTCGGCGAGGTTGTGTAGACGCAAGTGAGGCTTGCAATAGGTCTCGGTGAGAACAACAGTGAGCTCTAGTCAGATCTGCATCAAAGTTTGGTCCGGCAATGGCGCACCAGATGAAGGGCTTCTAGCGGTGCAACATTGACAAGGATCAAGATCGGGCTTGTGGGTCGACGGAAATGGTCTGGCTTCGATTGGAGCAGGTGAGCAGATGGCGGTCTGAAGGCTAGATCGTCCTTGTGGCTGCGCTAGACAACGAAATTGGAAGTCGCCGGTGTGATGGGGACGCTGCTGGTGACGGAGGCTGATGGCGGCGTTGACATCTTGTGGATCTAAATTGTGATTTGATGGGATGAGAAACACGGCAATGAATGAATTTTTTTTTTTTTAAAGTACTTTTCTGGTTTGACTGCGGTGATGCTTCAAACGGATCAGTGTTTGCTCTGATACCAAATATGACGCGGGACAACCAGAACGAAACTGAAATAACGGAAAAATAAAATATATGACCTAGAAGTCAGCACCTAAGGTAGACCTGGAGTTAGCACCAAACCAAAAGAGAGACCAAACGGTCATTGCTTTCATTCATTAAAATATCAACTATCTCCTTAAGGAGTACAATAGGTTGCTTATAAAAGATTGCTAAATCCTAGTTCTAATTGGCTAGGAAACCCTAATTGCCTTATTACAAAAATAATCTTGCTTCCCAAATTAAAATACTAATAGCCCCAATAAACTACTAGGACCTAAAATATAAAAATACAATTGACTTGCAAACATAAATAATATTAAATAATAATTTTCTTGCATCTCCTGCATCACAGGTATTTTCAAGAAAAAATAGAATGAAAAGATAATTTAAGTTTTTCTTTTATATAAGTAATAAGTAATTATATTCATATATATATATATATATATATATATAGTAAACAGTTTTTGGGAACAGTTTTGAACACACTCAACTATCCCCTGAGAAGTATCAAATATACAAAGAATCTAAAAATTCTAATCTACTGATAATCTATGGAATAAAGAGCTAATAAGCATCGATTTGACTTCTCACCTGAAGAAGCATGTGAAATAAGTATACCAGATCAGTCATACTTCTGAAAACCACAATTGTAGTGGTCATGGGCCAGTTAATAATTATACACTTGCTATCCTGCACTCAAAAAGGGGGGGGGGGGGGGGGGGGGGGGGGGGGGGGGAAGCAAGTAAATTTTTGCTATAGTTAACCAATATATATATATATATATATTTGGATCAGTAAATGCAAGTTTTATTTAGAGAAGAATGAGTACAGCACAACCACAGTACAAAATCAAATGAAAGTATATAAATCCAAAAATTATAGCATATTAGGGAAAGAATGACAACTTAAGACTGCTATCCAGTCACACAGAGAGCAGAAAAAAAAAATCATCATATCTGCAAGACTGCAACCCCTTCAAACATTTGATTATTACACTCTCTCCAAATAATCCACATAAAACATAATGGAATAGCACCCCAAACATCTGCCATAATATTCCAACCAAAGCCCCCTTTCCAAAACTCCAACAAAGCCAAAACACTCTATAGGCATAACCACGCTATTCCAAACAAACCAAACACCATAGACTACAAATCATAGGCAATGGCGCAATGTAGTAACAGGTGATCAATAGTCTCACCGCTCCTCTAACATAAAGCACCAATCATCACACACAGCCTCCGCTTACACAAATTATCCATTGTTAGGATTCTCCCACTAGCTGCAGTCCCCACACACACACACACACACCAAAAAAAAAAACCATCATAGATGGAACCTACACCTTCCAAATACGCTTCCACGGAAAAACTGAAATTCCCTAGAATAGAGAGCTTTGTAAAAAGATTTTACCTCAAGTTACCACTTTTGTAAAGGTCCATTGGACATGATCCTCAGAAAATCCCCAATTTTAACCGAGTATAACCGAGTAATAAAGGATTGCAAAATCTCCAATGCCCAATCTTGGCAAGCATGATTAAGCACTACATCCCAAAAAACACCCCCACAATGTATATGTAAATAATCTACCATCATAATCTCTGTCTCGAGCTACACAATACAATTCCGGAAAAGTATACTTAAATCATCACCACACCAGCATTCAGACCAAAAACAAATCCCTGAACGACTACCCACTTTGAAAATTTTGCAAAACTATTCCACCCACTCCTGATACGTTTCCCCAAGATACATATGTGAGACCACCCATAGGCAACCCCAAAGTCCACCCACCCCCAAGAACTCCATACTTTGTAATTGTATGCCAAAAGGCCTCTTTTTCATAAGCAAATCTCCAAAGCCATTTCCCTAATAGAGTTTGATTAAATCATACCAAACTATGAAAGCCCAAGCATCCCCCTGTTGGACAAGTCTGCGAACCGTCTGCCACTTCACCAAATGGAATTTTACACAATCACCCATCCCACAAAGAGAGGTAGTAAGTAGTTAAGCTAGAAAGAATACTCTTAATCAAAGTAAGCTGTCCTTCCTTGGATAGATAGAACTTCTTCCACCCCGCCAATTTTTTTTTCATCTTTTCTAATATCAGATCCCATATAGCCTTGGACATTTTTCCCACAGTAGGAGACCCAAATACTTTAACGCTACGTTCGTTTGGATTGAAAAATAGAGAGGATAGAAAATAGAGAAAGGGAAATAGGATGGAAAATGTTATTTTCTACTGTTCGTTTGGAGAAGGAAAATAGGAAGAATGGAAAACCCAGGAGAAAGTTTTCTGTCCCGGGCCAAATTTTTTTCCTCCCAAATCGGGAGGAAAATGTGGGCTGAAAAGTGTTACAGCAGCACTTTGTCTAAAATGCCCTCTTTTCAACGTTTTTTCTTTTCAACATGACCTGAATGTTGGAGTTTTTTTTTTTTTCTTTTCAACGTGACCTGAACGTTCTTTTTTTTTTTTTTTTTTCTTTTTTCAACATGACCTAAACGTTCTTTTTTTTTTTTTTTTTCAACGTGACCTGATCTAATTTTTACATTATAATAATAATAAAAATAATAATATAAATTTATATATATGATGTGATAAATTTTATATTATTTAATGAGTACAAATAAATATATTTTTTACATATTATGTAACAAGAGTATAATAGTCAATTTATACAAATTACATTTTTCATCCACCCCTTTTTCTCTCCAACCAAACAAAAGAGTTTTCCACCCTCCCACTTTTCCACCCTTCCAACCGAACACACAAAAAGAAAAACTAAATATTTTTCATCCTCTCACTTTTCCATCCTCCCACTTTTCCACTCCTCTAACCGAACGGACCCTAAAGGCAAAGTAGAGATCTTACATCCCATCAAACTAGCTAGACGTTCAATCTCATGCACATCCACTACCGGAACCATCTCTGAATTGCCAAAATTTATTTTTAATCCCAAAACAGCTTCAAAGCAAAGCAATACACATCTCAAATAACCAATCTGTTCATTCTCATCACCACAAAAAAATTAAAGTATCATACAAAAGATGAAACACCAGCAAAGGAACATTCTGCCTACCACCAACCGAAAATCCCGTTAAGTAACCACCCCCCCCCCCCCCCCCCCCCGCGCGGTTAACCGCTTTAGATAACAATCAACTGAAAGCCTCTACAACTAGGAGAGATAATATCAACCTCCTTAGATAACGGTCTACTGAGAGCCTCTATAACTAGGACAAATAATATTAACCGCTTTAGATAACAGTCTACTCAAAGCCTCTATAACTAGGGCAAATAATAATGGCAACAACAGATCTCTTGCCTCAATCCCTGAGAGCTCTCAAAAAATCCACTCAGACCGATATTAATAAGAATAGAGAATTTAACAATAGATATACAAAAAAAGTATCCATTTCTGATTCACAAAAGAGAATTATTCTGCCCAATCTGCTGAAATGGGAAAACGATCCAATCTCAACATTGACGGCACTTCTTGATTATTAGACCATGTTAAGATCCTCCCTCAAGTGGTAAATCTAGTAAATCCCCTAATCAGAGATAAATTCATAGAAATCCCACATGGCCAGAGTGGTTCTGCCCCTTGTAAGCCTTTCACTAGGAAATCTTACTACATTAAAATCTCCCCCAATACACCATGGAAGTTGCCAACAATTGTGAATGCCAGCCAACTCCCCCATAACATAGCCTGTTTTTGATCCAAATTGGGACCATACACCCCATAAAACATCCATTCAAAATTCCCCTCTAGACACCTAAATTTACACAATAAGGAAAATAACCCCTTCGCAACATCATTCTTCTACGCCACTTTCTTTTCCCAAAGAAGTAAAATGCCCATGGAAGCCCCTTCCACCTCCAAACAATCCCAATCCACAAACTGACTCCCCAACAGACTCCAGACCACACTACAGTTAATTACCCTCCATTTTTATCTCCTGTAAGCAAATAATATCCCCCTTCCACATTCTAAGAGCATTCCTCACCCTCAACCTCTTTTCCCAGTCGTTCAAACCTCACATTCCACATGATAAGTCATAAATTCATGATGTCAACTAAAGCACCCTATTCTTTTGACCAGCACTATCGCGGCCCCCCCTCCTCTTGTGTCATAATTTATTGTCGAGAGACCAAGTTCTTGAGTTCATCCCATTCATACTGGATTTGACTTTTCTGCTGTGAGCTTGGTGACATTGTAGCCCTCCAACTATTCTCGATTACCATGAACAATCTGATACCCTCCTCCCTTGAAGCCCGCTTAGGACACCTTCCCAAAAATTTGCCAAAACCCAGGACTTTTCTTTATCTTTCCATTGTGACAGGATAAATATTCAAAAGGTTGAGTGCAATGCTTTGGCAATGAAAACATATGTCGGACTTAATGAGATTTGAGAATAATCCCAAAATACTGAAAAATATTGACTTCATGATAATAGATGTTGGACGCATGTTAAAAATTTAGAGACGTGATTATAGCCTTATCTCATGCACAAGCAAAACTCTTCAAAATGAATTTAACTTTATACTTCAAGGACAAGATCCATACCTTTAGTACATACAGCAAGAAGAAAAATAATGGGTCCACAAAAATTGCCACCAAGCAAGAAATGACAAAAAATTTGTTCCATCGTTGCACAACTTTAGTATGAGGGTTCATGACTCCAGGAATATATTGTTGGAGAAAGGAAAAAGTTCTCCTAGCCCAGCCTTTAGCGTCCCCATAGAGAACATTATGGAACTAAAAAAATCAACAACAAAAAAGCATAAGATCATTGGTGTATTTGTACAACATTATTCCGCTTAAAAAAAAAACTATTAAAATACACAACATGAAAAAGTCATAGGAAAATAATAGTACAACAAAATGACTTTGCAGCCTCAAGAAAGTTTTTCACAGAACAATAACAAAGTGTTTGGATAACAACTTAGAGGACTTTCTTTCTTTTAGAAGCGAGGAAAAAAGAAAACACATAAACTACAATGCAGCTAGAATGAAAAACAGTTAAATTTAAACAAAATATAAAATTAAAAACCCTTATTATTGCTACTAAGAGGAAAACATAACATTAGAATTGCTTTTCCTTGTACATTACCATATCAAAACATAATAACTACAATCAACATGCATGACATCTAACAGAACCACCACTAGACAGTAACACTAGTTACCACCAAAATCTGCACAAGCCCCCACCCTTTCTGAAACCTACCTCCACTAAAAAGGACTTTAATCTCAACCTCCTGCTCTCGTAACCATTGCTACCAGTACCTCCATAAAAAAATCACCACCAGCTCTACCAATTGCATTTGACCACTGCCACTGCAACAGCAACAATGTTATCACTGGAGCTGTCAATGCTATCACAGAAAGTATTGCCACTGCCACCGTGACTATTACTATTACAGTTAGTACCAGGCCTAAACAATTTTCATCCTACAGATAGCATAGCAATCTAGCAAACATTCTTTTTGCATTCAGAACAAAGCAAAGCAAAAAAAAAAAAAAAAAGCAAAAGCTGACTTTTCTGTTTTTTTGAATTGGACCAGACCAACATAGGTCCCAATCCTCGGTTGAACTAGTCAAACCAGTCCAGTTTCAAACCATGCTTTGAACCCTTGTCAGTCCAAAAAAAAAGTAAGGAAAAGGAAGTGGTGCCTCTACAAAAAAGCAAAGCTTAACATCAGCTCTTTGCAGAAGTTCAATAAGAGCTTTAGTGGCCACAATGTTGTAGTACTATGGGATGCATGAAGTAGCAGTACTAAAGTAGATCTAGCAACAAATATGGCAAAATCAGCAATCAATTCTCAAATTGAGCAGATCACCAGAGAGGATGACAATCAAAGGAACCACCTTGCTCAAAATTCTAGACTGCCACAAATATTTATGGGAAGTTAAAAGACCAAGAGCAAAACCTGCCTATGCTTCCTTACAAACACATTCAGATATTTCACAACATAACCACAGTTATCATTCTAAGATCATCCAAAGTTTGTGTTAAGTTATGCCTTTCCTTACATTTGTGTTGGCTTTATTCCATGCCAAAATTTGCATGTAATTCTCTATATTCTGACATTTTCTGGGGGGGGATTACATGTAGTTAGTGTACTTGAGCCTAGTCAAAGTCTGGCCAAAGCTGTCGAGAGAGTGGTGTCACGACTTGCTTGCAACCTGTCCGCGTCATGGCTGCCCGCAAAAAACGCCACATCACATAAAGGAGAAAGCTTTCTCAATGTGAGCCACAAAAAGCTCACGACCTAGACATCCCACGAGCAGCGACTTTGCATCGTGGACAGATTCCAGTTACTTGATCCAATCCACAACCAGCTTAAGAAAAGAACATGTACACCCATCCTCCCATATCTCTACAGATCCAGAAATCGAAAAATCCTAACAGAGATAGAGTGAGATTTTATAGAGTTTCTTCTGCTCAATCTTAGAGAGAAATACCTTCACACATAGAGTGAACCCATAGCTTTTCTCTTCTCTTTCCCTCTCACCATGCCTACACCTTGAGAGGGGTTTTACCATCACTATCTACACCTTATTTGAGTGTTAGAGAGCTGATCAGTATTGGGAATCATTGGAGAGCCCATGTTTAAATCCAAGTTCCACTTGGTGACTAGCAGTTGGTCGTTAAACCGACAAGACTCCATGGAAGAAAGGACTCAGCAAAGTCGGATGCTAGCAAGAACTTGGAGGGCTCAGGTACTTAGGAAGATATAGGCTTGGAGGGTCTATAGTCAATCTTGTACTGCATCTATTCTATAGTGGAGTTCCGACTTGGAGGATCAACAAGTTTTTCACCGGGGGGGCTCTGGTTTCCTCTTCAAAAACACTTGCCGGTGCTTTTGTATGGTTTGCTTTTTATTTTCTGCACTTTATATTCCTTTATTCCTTTATATTGTTTATTGCAAATCATGAATTGTGAATTTGGTTAATCACGTATACTCAACTTAATTGGTTAGTTTTGTTAAAAGTGATTTAGCAGTAAAATTTGCAATTGGGGATCTATTCGCACTCTTAGCTTGGACAAAACTCTGAATGAAAACATGGCATGCAAAATTAAAATTAACAATTTAATGGGATAACCAGGTTTCCAAAAGGAAGAACAATTTTATATCCATAGAGCAAGAAAGTAAATTGATTTGATATCTACAATAAAATTCAAGACAAAACTGTTAATCTTCGAGAAGTGTGTAGGGTTAAAATTAATTAATCTAACACAATAGATATTATTTGTTAGAATTACCATTATTATTTTATTATATTAGCATGTTATTATTTTATATTAGCCTATAAGTATTCTTATAATCTTTCCATACCTCCCTAATATAAATATGTGCTAAGGTGAGGAACTGATTAACAAAGCCCCAGACCTTTTCTCAAATATCACTCTCCACTCTTCTTTTCTCTCCTTCAAACCTACTACCTCATATTTTACAACTGAGCTTGGTATTAGAGTCTATTGATCCAAGAAAATGGGGTTTTTGACCAAGAAAACTACCTCCTTGCGTTGCCCAATGAAGCCAACTAAACCCGACAAGTGAACCTCTACAATTGATGTTGTTTTGGTGTCGAGATGACCACAAAGTCACTTGTCGGAGCCAGCTGACTCACCGAGCGAGTGAATCGTGGTCATCGGAGTTATGATTGGTGATTGAACAGTGTAGTTGTGGTCGTCAACATGAGGAATTTGGTTAAATGTGATAGCTGGTGTCATGAGTTTTGTTGGATGTGGTTGTTGATGATATGAAATGCCGGAGTTAGTGGCAATGGGTGGTGTTCGACTTTGATAGCATATTAATCTTCAGGAAGCATGTAGGGTTAAAATTAATTACCAAACACACCACATATTTCAAATTAATTTTAAATACATTCTAAAAATCTTCCCCACATACATTACTCATAACAAAAAAATATATAAAGAAGAGGGTTCAACCAGACTGTTACAGAACTGAACAAACATCAAGCATTTTGTTCTTCAACTACAAATGACATAGGATTTCCTCAAGAGGCTAAGTTGGGACTTTGATTCCCAATATTTAGAAGCAATAAATGCTTTCAAGGGGCCAAGATTTTTTTTTTTTAACTAATAATAATAATTTAAAATAAAAATAAAATAAACTATAAAACCAACAATGGAGCCAAGGTGGCTGGCAAGAAGTTCCTCCATCAAAATTTAGCAAATCTTGGTCAGCCTGTATATATGTATAACATACAAACCCAATGCAGGCTTTCAGTATATTATCACATTGGCCTATATCTATTTATGATGATTAGAACATATTCTTTGTTATGTTAATAATCCAGAAAAAGTTTTCTTCTTCCATTAGAGGTTTCAACAATTATCTCTTTTATGCATAATCTAATCTAATTTATGGGAGTTTTTTAGTATGCTTTGATGATCATTGGTTATTGCTTTTGTGAAAACTAAAGATCATGTAATGATACTTCTGCATTGAACTTAATAATCTCATTACCAAAAACTACAGAAGGAATTAGGAGATTTGTACTTGCAAATTTTAGAGCTAAATTCCATACATCATATATTGGTTTCCTCATGGCAGATGTAGATGAATTTTCATCATCATATTTCCCTTTCTTATATCTGTCTTACATTATCCCCTGCTGACCAAAATCCTTGATCTTCCACTACATGGAAGCTATTTATGATATGCCAAATTGGAAAGCCAGTATAACACGCTTTCTGATTTACATGTACTAAATAAATGTTTTAGCATTACTAAGCTCCAGAATTCATCATAATCTATTAAAACAAAATTTTGACCTGGACGGTGCTTAATGTGTGCAAATGATTTACTAGAAGGTTTATCTCTTTTGGGCCCTCAAGTTCTTTATTATGCAAGCATAGAATAAAAGAAAGCTGTAGCTATGCCTAGGAGAATGTATGTTGAACAATCATCTATAGAAATTTTAAACCACATAAGAGCTGAATGTCAGTTGCAGAGATAGCATTGGACATCTCAAACTCCAACTGAAATTTCTAGATGCTAATAATAGTTGTTGCATAACTAATGAAATTAGGTACAAACATCAACATAGAATCCACAGAAAGGCTACATGCTACTATGATACAGAATTAGCCATCAAACTTGAAATCCTTTTTTTCTTCTTCTTTTTTTAAAGACCACCAAACTTGAGATCTACGCAAGAAGTTAGCATAGAGTGAAGTTTTTTGCTATGATGTAGGCATGTGATTAAGAATGTGGACTACCAAAGCATATAATACAAGGCAACATAAAATATCAGCAAACTCAAAGAATAACACAGGAAGAACAACCTTAAGGTTAAGAAAGAAAAACACCTTAGGATCAAATACAGATGAAGCTTTTGAGTTCTTTTGTTGAGCAGCTCTGAAATTGTCATACGTTGGGCAAACTGTGCAATAAGGATCATTGCACACTCCCAACTGCCCAGACCTCAGTAAATGTTCATTTTTGGCTGCATAGTTGTCATTCGGCCAATCATTCTGACCCTTTCCTCTGGAAGAAGGAAACTTTTCTGGCACAGATTCCACTTTTTTATGACCTGTTACACCTTGATTTACCGGAAAAAGGCTTTCGGGTTTACGGCCAATGTTTAATGGACCACTCATCTGTGTGAATGGAGTCCTTCTTTCACTCCGTAAGGGACCAGTATAGCCCACAAGGTTAGTTTCACTATCATAGGAATCCATTGAGTTCATAGGAATGGAAATCGATGCACTCCTTGTGGATACAAATCTCTGAAATCGAGAATCTGGATGTTCATCCAAGAACTGCGCGTGTGTGTCTAAAAGCATAGGTATATCATCATTTTCATAACCAGCCATTTCTCATCAATTAGACCTACAAAAGAATGTAAAAGTCAGAATGCATACGTGCACATGCTAGTTCTGCAAGTATTGCATAGCTAGAAAAATATTGTCATGCCACCACAAGAAGTATTTGTCCTTTTCATATAGATATTCAGTAACTTGGCACCAATGTGTTTCCAACTAGAAGAAAACAAAACCATATTCGAAGGCTATTTATTCAATCCTCACAATCTAAGTTCTTACTTAAGATATCATAAAATTCTATCTTCTTTGTTTACTCTCAAGTAATGCAATGCAATTTTCAAATCTTGTGTTTCTCTTCTTCAACAATATATCACTCAAATGCTGTCTATGCAAGATATTCAGGATAACATATTTGGCCCTTCAGCCCACTAAGTGTAACAATATTTCAAAACATCAGGTTATCCTGCATTATGCACATATTATAACATAGAAACCCCCATATTCTGATAACACATATTAAAGCTCAAATTTGTATATTTATTTTTTCTTTTGGCAACCTAACTTTTCATTTTTTCATAATTAAAAATAAATTAATTATATTTTTAAAATATATAAATAAACACTAAAGAAATGAAAAACATAGATAAAAAAAATTGGAGAACAAAACTTATGGTCACAAACAAGGGGTGGCTGATGCATATATGGAAACTAATGACGTGGCATGGGGGTGACACAGCAGCATGTGCCATGTGGGAAAGGTGGAATGATATGGCACAGCTGAATTTCAGGTGTCAAATGGTTATTGTTACTAAATCCACTTGTGCCAAGTTTGTTGTAGAATTTGAAAACTAGAGGGAAAAATAGTTAAAGGCAAATCCACCTGCTAGATTTAAGGAAGTTGTTTGTGTGCTTTATTAAATCTAGCATGTGATAAATGTGAGTTTTTTTTTTTTTTTTTTTTTTGAGAAACTGATAAATGTGAGTTAGTTATGAATGATGTTATCACTCATATATTTATACACATCCTATTGTGATTGATAGATTGATTGTTAGTAATTTTCCTCTCTTTCTCTCTCTAGAAAATGCAAGGATTAACAATATTACATTTCAGACATGATTATGATTCAAAACCCAGTACCAAACAAATATATATATAATAAAAAAAGAAATGATTCTTTTCAATTACTTGAATCACAGATCTCTTATTCAACCCTCAGAGATTTTACTAATTGAGCTAACTGGAACTCACGAGGCCAATTTGACTTAAGCAAATCATTTGCTATAAATATCGCAATCAAGTGCTGAGAATAAACCTGTTCTAACATCACCCAACATATAAGGCCAATTGTAAATACTAAAAGATTAACAACACACGCTGATAGTAAGCAAAGGACCCAGAAACAACCATTAGCAAGAGTATGGTGTTCTTCCAAATACAAGATTACCATTGTAAAGTAATAATTAATAAATTTTTTTTTTTTTTGGGGGCTATGCATTCTAATAAAACCTCACCAAAACCCATTAGCAATAACCGTGCTTTTGGCATATTGTTCATATGTGTATGTGGTTGTACAATTACAAAGTCTGTAGTCCGATTCCAGAAAAAATAAACAAGTTGAAGACAATTTTACATACCTGTTTTAAATAAATAAATAAAAGATCTTTAAGAAAAAAGAAATGAAAGCATTTTACATACCTGTTTGAAGAGCTAAATTCCTACTGCTAGGAGGGAGTTTCAATCTCAAAAAGAAAAAGACAGCAATTAAACTCTCTCAGTCTCAGACATCTAATAAATTTGAGTTTGGTTGAGGGAGAGAGAGACAGAGGTGACTTCAAAGAGTTTGAAAAGTCAGTTGTCGTCTGAGACTGAGATTGAGATTGACAAAAAAGGCAAAGGGTATTACAACATTGGCCCATTTTTTTTTTTCACATAATTTTCCTTGTAGTAGTTGTTGGTGGGACCACTACGGGACAATTTAACTTATTTAAGACGGTGGTTTTTTCTTTTTCTTTTTTTCTTTTTCTTTTTCATTGCTGAGAACTGAGAAGAAAACTTTTATTATTAACAATACAAGAAGATAATTTATAAACAAAGCTGGAGCCTCCAAAATAAGAAGCTGAGGAGAATATCCAAATTAGAGATAGAGCACGGGATATGTTTATATGTCTCAATAAGTTATGCTTATTTATTAATTATTATTATGCGCCAACAAACAACCCGCTGCCACTGCTCCTGCAGCTTGTTAACACCGTTTCTGCGCTTCTCTCCAAAAGCTAATGACTCTTCAATGCAATGCAAACTCTTGAGGATATAGTTACAGTAGTATTGAAAGCAAGAATGTTAACTAGTCTTGTGCCCAACTTTGAGTGTCATAATCCTTTCGCTTATTCTAAAGTCTTCCCAACAACTTCTGTCTCAAGCAATTCTCTATATGTTTCCCACGGAAATCAAAACGTCAAGTTCTGACTCTGGGATTATTTGGTTTATAATTAAATTCCTCAAACAATATCATTAGTTAGGCAACGTTTCAAACATATTGCATTTCTAACAATTCGACTTCAGAGGAGTCGATTTTACTGTTCATATTGCCTATTTTTGTGCCACGTAGATAAAGAAATCGAGTCAAGAGGAGTCGTCTCTTACACACAGAAAACGACTTCAGAGAAGTCGTCTTCTATACAAAGAAAACGACTTCAGTGAAGTCGATTTCTTTGTATAGAAATCGACTTCTCTGAAGTCGTTTTCTTTGTATAGAACCCGAAATCCCAGCCACCCAGACAAACTGCAAAAGCTGGAACTCAGGCGACCAATTCAATTCCAAAAAAAAACGAAACCCAATCCCACGAATGACAAATCTGATCTCGAAATGGATGGAGTCGTCGTCGATGTTTGTGGAACTGGAAGACTTCGGTCAGACGGACCTGACTCGGCGGATCCGTGAGGTTTTGTTGCCGAACGAAGAAGAACGAAGCGAATGAAGAATAACGAACCCAGGCGCCTGGGTTTCTTGCCGACGAACCCAGGCGCCGATTCTGACCGACGAACCCAGCAACACCGACGAGCAAACAAAGGAACCCAGGCGCCGATTCACCAAACCCCGACGAACCCAGCAACACCGACGAGCAGTGGAGGAGAAGAAGAACACGCTCGGGCTTGGAAGTGGAGAAACCCAGGCGAAGTGAAGAACACGCTCTGTGTTTGAAAGGAAGAACATGAAAATCGTTAAGTGTTTGGGCTGGGCATATCAAAGAAATCAACTTCAGAGAAGTTGGTTTCTATACAAAGAAATCGACTTCACTGAAGTCGTTTTCTTTGTGTAGAAGACGACTTCTCTGAAGTCGTTTTCTATGTGTAAGAAGCCACTCCTCTTAACTCGATTTCTTTATCTACGTGGCACAAAAATAGGCAATATGAACAGTAAAATCGACTCCTCTGAAGTCGAATTGTTAGAAATGCAATATGTTTGAAACGTTGCCTAACTAATGATATTGTTTGAGGAATTTAATTATAAACCAAATAATCCCTCTGACTCTGCCTCATCAAGTTTCCTTGGGACAATCCTTTGCGCGGTCTCTTGCTCATACCTTTTTGGGCTTTGGGTTGGTCTCGGGTTTAACCCGACCCGCTTCTTCTTGAAATTTCTTTTTTCTATTTTTTTTTTCTTTTCTTTTGAATTTTACAAATTTGCTGGGTTTTATGTTATATTCCCTGATATAGTGTTCTCACTTCTCAAAACCCAAAATATATATATATATATATATATATATATACACTGTAATAATTGTCTTTTGAAAATTATATACTTTTATTTCTAATTATAAATAATAATAAATATCATATTATAGACTTCTCTCTCATTTCCTTTACTAATCTAAAACTTTGACCAAATCTCCTCATTTAAGACCCAAAAATTTTTATACTTTCCATGTTTTTATTTCCCATTCAAATTTGAATTGAACATTAAAAGGAAATCTTTTATAGCCTGTTTGAATTGAGAAGAGAGAAAGGGGAAGTAAAACGGAATTAATCGAAATTGGAATTTGAACCTGAGAGCTTAATTCTAATGGAAGAATCTTATCTTTAGTCACCTCATTAAAGCCTCTGCATTTTCCAAATTGATTTTTAGGATTCAAATTTAAAATCCAAACATTGACAACTCAATTCTATTTTGAAAACATAATATGAATTTACCAATTTACCTGCAAACTGCCCATCAAAGATAGCAGCTTCGGGATTTTTCATTCCTAGAACTTGTTGAACATAGAATGAGGTCCACTGATATAGGATAAAATATTGAGACTAATGCATGAATACATTTTTAAGTCTTTAGCGATATATTCGCTAAAATATTAAATTAGTCACATAGATGTGAATGCTCTAGCATAGATTATACGAACTCAAGTAAAGGACAAAAGGTAATTGTGGGTCCATCACATTTAATTTGGATCAAATAAGTATCCTTCATGTAATGTATAATGAAAAATTGATTTCTTGGATTTTGATGACCTCATCAATTATATGCTCCCACTAAAAAAAAAGTTGAGGTAAAGTTTAAATTAAGAGATTAAATTCTGTAAGGATGTGATATAAAACCCATGTTTTATCCATCTAATCCCAACATGCCACATCATCTTATCACATATTTAAAAATAAGTACAAGCACACCCAGTCAATTCTAATACCCATATATAAAGCTAACCAAATTGAGAGTTTATTAATATGTTATTATGTGTAGTAGGATGTATTGAATTTTAAGTAAAATGCTAATGTGACAATCTCTTATTAGATGGTGTAAAATATGGGTTTTACACCACATCCTTACCAAATTTGGACTCTTAAATTAAGTGAACGTTTGGATCCCACGTTCACGTCCACATTTTGCGTTTCTTTTTTTTTTTTTTTTTTTTTTACTAACCAGCGCCTCTTGCACTGTTTATGGGACATGAACAGTGCATTAAGGCAAATGAACAATAACTCACGCGTGAACAGTAACTTTTTCATTATTATTTTTTTATTATTTTTAGTTTTCAATTTTTAACAAAATAAGCGGTATCCAAACGCACCCTAAATCTCTTAAATTTCAAATACCACCTCATATAATTTTTAACAAAATAAAAATTATTTCGTAAAACGAAAATTATGGCATAATTATGAGCTTGCCAAAATTGTATACGTTTATTTCCTCTTTTTTTTTAAATGAAATTGAAGCTTTAATTAGTTCAATTTCTTTTTTTTGGTTAAGTTTGACTCTTTGGCAAAATGAATGGGTGATAATATAAATTGTTTTAAAATCTCATACATAATCCTATCTTAGACTTAAATATTTTGAACTTTCATAGTGTACTTTTTCAATCAAGGCTGATTCCACCTCATGTGATTTGCAAATTCGAAAAGGCAAAGTCTAAATGAAATGTGCTAGATTAGGAAGTTAACAAAATGATATAATCAGTATACTTCCTACAGAGGGAGAAATTATTAGGTCCATCAGGAGCACTGCTGACGAGGTCCTTTTTGACCTCTCAACTAATAAAATGCTCTTATTTATGCAAATATGACATCACTTGGTAATTTTTATTTTTTATTCCTTGTACTGATTAGGAAGTTCACTCACACATATGCATAAATGGCATTATCTCATTAGTTAGGAGGACTACGTCAACAATCCTCATGGTGGACTTAATAATTTCTCCTACAAAAGGTCTTTAAATTTGAAATTTGGTTGCTGATTTGGAGGAAAATGAATTAAGGAAATACGAAATTTTCCTAATGCAAATTAAATAGTATCATTTTTCAAACAACTCATTAAAACCCTATATTTTCCATATTGGTTTTTTATGATTCAAATTCCCAAAACAGATGTCTAAGGAAAGAAACATGTTATGTCAACTACATTCAAGAAGGAAAGAAAACATAATGAATTACACTCTAAAATTTAAAATAAAAATAATATAAGACAAAGTGTTGATCTAACCCAATACCCGACCCGACCGAAATGTGCGAGTTTCGAGTAAGAGGGCTTTTTGGTAATTTCTAGTTGGTTGTGTTATGGGTTGGGTGAGAACCTGACCCGGACCGTGCACAACCCTAGTCAAAACTCCTTAAAAGCACAAATCAAGACAAGAGAAACCTAAACCTAGTTTGGAACTTCAAAGACCCATGATTAAATTAGTATTTTATATTTAAATATCACTAAAGCAATATTTAGTTAGTATTTTACTTTTTTTTTTTAAATTCTATTATTTTTACTTTTTAATATGATGAATTCAAGTGATGGTAATTGAGGTAAATTTCTATATATATATATATATATATAGTAGTTTTTAACCTCCTGCATATATACAAGATACATTTACAAATAAACACAACTAAATGTGGATTAAAATTTTACCAAGTTTGTATATAATATTTATAAAGTCTGTATATTTGAAAATATAAAATAACTACTAATAAAATAAATATAATTTTATTTCAAACAAATGAAAAAAATCATGTAAATTGTTATTCATGAAATTCTAAATTTTTATTTGTCCAACCACTATTTGTATAATAATATATATATAAAATGAATTAATGTTGGTGATTTTTTAAAGGTTTACTAATTTTGATTCTACGATTTCCCACTTTTTTTTATTTATTTATAGAAGACTATGATTTCTCACTTAATAACTCATTTAGGACAAAAAAATTAAAGAAAAAAATAAATTGGACCCCACTATTTTTTTAGTGTAATAAATAGTTGCACCAAAATTAAGAAAATTGAATGGAACACAAAGCATAAAATTAGACTTCAATTTGAGATCTAATTGGATTTTCTCTCAACGTTTTATATATATATATATATGCAGGGACAAGATTTGTAGCCCAAGCCCAAAAGATACGGGATGTGAGCCCAATAAGCCCAACACAATGAATTTGTAGAGAGTGGGTGAAAGAACTAAGCTGTTTGTGAAATAAGCAATAGTTAATCAAGGTTTTAAAAGGTGAGTCAATACAAAAAACATGCTCGAAACTTGTATAAACTGATGTCCGAAGAGGTAAATTATTGTTTGAAAGGCCAATATCATTCTTAGAGCTACAATAAACTCTCCTTTCTCTTCTCCTTATCTTTTTCTCCGATCCCCCTTTTATGAGAGGTCTCTTACATTTATATAATCTTCTTCTTTAACATCTTCATCGTACACTTGTTCCTCATCTAAGCATTCATTTGAGTATATGTCCCATCAGGTAACTTCTTTGGCTCTTTATGAGTGGTGGCCGCTAAGATGACACTGTTCAGAGGTCTTCTCCACATAAATGCAGCCAGAAGAGTTGCTACAGGGCATTAAATGCGGTGGTAGCAGCTTTTGCTTTAGATATTTCTCTATTCTTATCATCTTTATACGTGCATAAAGTTCATCCTTATTGTTGGAACTTCCTGGAAGTTCACCCAAACTGCCTAGGTATTGGCTTGACCGGTATTCTTCAAGTTCGAGGAGTATACACTCCTCGGACTATCTTCCTCTATCCTTTCCTTATGTGATTCTTCATTCAGGGATCTTTCCCAATCGCTTACTCCTCCTCGGACGTACCCACATCTTCAAATAGGGCCCAAGGCCCAATATCCGAATTTGGGCTTTTATCCCCACAATATATATATATATATATATATGCTAAAGATTTATATTAAATTTTACTTAAAAAAACTTACAAACTGATGCTGCTTGAATGTGATCAACAACATTTCGAAGTATTTGAATGAATAATGTTAAGGATACTACAAATTTTACAACATGATACTTATGTATCACCAATCACAAAATATATATAAAAAAAAATATATATATATATATATATATAATAATAAATAAAAAATATCAAACATGCATTGAGTAGCATTGATAAAATCCATTTATATGGGTCAAAATACAAAAGAAAAGCAAAATGAACGTCACAATTAATTTATAAGTTATGGGAAGGAGATTCAAAATGGGAGAACTAGAAAAGAAAATAAGTCATAAGGCTTATATAGATAAAGATTATCATAATGATCTTTACTTTTATTTCTTTTAACCGATGAAGCATATTACAAGAAATGATCAACGCTTAGCTCTCATTTCTACCTCTTACTCTATATTTTTTCTATCCCCTTCTCAAAATGGGGGTGGGTTTTGTTTATACAGGTGATTCCTTTCTCTCTTTAATATTTTGTACGGTAGGGAGGAAGATACTTGTCCCATCAAATATATCCTCCCATCTTTTTGAGGGAGTAAGTGGGTAGATGGGTGAAAAGCATTGTTGTGATGAGTCATTCGATATTAAGTGTGGTCTAATTGGTAGGTACATTCATTTATAATGCAGAGGTGAAAATTGTTGGATTTAGGCACTACCTTCTCTATTTCATCTGTAGCATTTCTTTGTTATTTTTCAAGTACTTCTCGGCTCTTCCATAGTTCGATCGTCTCTTTAGTCATAGGCCAAGGACAAGATTGTCCTCACCCATGTACCTAGCAAGGGTGGGCGCCCATGGTGGGTTGGGCCTTATTACCCAACGAGGTCTCTTTGTTTTCTCCTTCCTTGGTGTCCGACTCATTCCTTCTACTACTACCTTGTGCTGGATCTATTATTTCCCTTTCCTTTTCTCGTTCTCATGGTTTTTGGGCCCATGGGCTTGTATTTACCCACTCTCCACAATATTTAATGCCACATCAATTTGAAAAGACTATGTAAGTCGTAGTATCTTAAGTATTTTCCTATTTGAATCATTTCCTGAAATTGGTGATACGCCTAATATAAGATCTATGTAGTAAAATTTGTATTATCTCTAACATTTACTCTATTTTGGAAGTTTTTTTAAAAGTTGAAGGAAAAAAAAGGTACAAATAAATTTTTTTTTTTATTTTTTTAATAAAATAATTGCCCTTACATTTAGCGGTCTTTCTCTTGTAGGAGGCCTAAACAAGTGGCCTAGGCCCAATCAGCTTGTTTTTTAAAAAAGAGGTGGAGGGTTTCAAATAATTTTTAATATGGCTATAGAAAAAACTGATGGATCAAATGAGTTTATCGAAACCGCCTAAACTAGACCAGTTTGACAAATTATTTTATTGATCCAGTCTAGTCCAATTTTGTAGAATAGCAGTGGTTGCGCTTGCACTTTTAGTGAAATCTACACCAAATAGTCACTGCTGATCCTTGTCAAGTTGCTCACACTAAGCACAGCCACCACCACTCCTCTCAAGTCTCCCACATTGAACACAATCAACGCTATTCCTTGTCAGCCCCTCATCGATAGAAAAATTTGCTGAATTGCATAATTTTAGGAGAAATTTGCTAAATAGCATCCGACCAAAGTTATTTAGTTATGTAATATTTTTTTGGAACTCGTGTTTGTCAAACTCAAATTTCAAATGAAATTCAAGCATTATATTTGATCAGATTGCCATAATGCTTGGTGTAGATACTCGATTTTGCACCCATAATTTAATCTTGGAAGATGGCTAGAGTGACCATTCATATACCCAAAATTTAGAGTTGCATTACATGCATTTATTCATTCATTGCATATCATAAAAATGATCTTGAGATTTTAACAATCACGACAATATTTAATGCCACATCAATTTGAAAAGACTATGTAAGTTGTAGTATCTCAAGTATTTTCCTATTTGAATCATTTCTTGAAGTTGGTGATACACATATTATAAGATCTATGTAGTAAAATTTGTATTATCTCTAACATTTACTTTATTTTGGAAGCTTTTTTAAAAGTTGAAGGAAAAAAAAAGGAACAAATAACAATTTTTTTTATTTTTTTTAATAAAATAATTGCCCTTACATTTAGCGGTCTTTCTCTTGTATGAGGCCTAAACAAGTGGCCTAGGCCCAATCAGCATGTTTTTAAAAAAAAAGAGGTGGAGGGGTTTCAAATAATTTTTAATATGGCTATAGAAAATATTGGTGGATCAAATGAGTTTACCGAAACCGCCTAAACTAGACCAGTTTGACCAATTATTTTATTGATCTAGTCTAGTCCAGTTTTGTAGAATAATAGTGGTTGTGCTTGCGCTTTTAGTGAAATCTACACCAAATAGTCACTGCTGATCCTTGTCAAGTTGCTCACACTAAGCACAGCCACCGCCACTCCTCTCAAGTCTCCCACATTGAACACAATAGATTTTATCCCAATATTTAATGCCACATCAATTTGAAAAGACTATGTAAGCTATAGTATCTCAAGTATTTTCCTATTTGAATCATTTCTTGAAATTGGTGATACACCTATTATAAGATCTATGTAGTAAAATTTGTATTATCTCTAACATTTACTCTGTTTTGGAATCTTTTTTAAAAGTTGAAGAAAAAAAAGGTACAAATAACAATTATTTTTATTTTTTTAATAAAATAATTGCCCTTACATTTAGTGGTCTTTCTCTTGTAGGAGGCCTAAATAAGTGGCCTAGGCCCAATCAGCTTGTTTTTTTAAAAAAGAGGTGGAGGGGTTTCAAATAATTTTTAATATGGCTATAGAAAAAACTGGTGGATCAAATGAGTTTATCGAAACCGTCTAAACTAGACCAGTTTGACCAATTATTTTATTGATCTAGTCTAGTCCAGTTTTGTAGAATAGTAGTGGTTGTGCTTGTGCTTTTAGTGAAATCTACACCAAATTGTCACTGCTAATCCTTGTCAAGTTGCTCACACTGAGCACAACCACAACCACTCCTCTCAAGTCTCCCACATTGAACACAATCAACGCTATTCCTCGCCAGCCCCTCATCAGTAGAAAAATTTGCTGAATTGCATAATTTTAGGAAAAATTTTCTAAATAGCATCTGACCAAAGTTATTTAGTTATGTAATATTTTGTTAGAACTCGTGTTTGTCAAACTCGAATTTCAAGTGAAACTCAAGCATTATGTTTGATCAGATTGCCATATGCTTGGTGTAGACACTTGATTTTGCACCCATAATTTAATCTTGGAAGATGGCTAGAGTGACCATTCATATACCCTAAATTTAGAGTTGCAGAGTTGCATTACATACATTTATTCATTCATTTCATATCATCAAAATGATCTTGAAAATTTAACGATTGTGACGGTATGTCCGATTCCTGAACGGACCGTTAGATTGAAAGATATCACATGATCAAGTTTTCACGGTTCGCATGCATTTTGTTTGGGCGGAACCAACCACGCATGATTAATTTAAATAAATCTTGATTGGTTAAACAATTAAAATTAATTAAATAATTTTGTGATTAGTTGTTGTTTAGTGTCAAAAATAGGCCTGCTTGCATGGGAATAAAGTGAATAATCAGATAACAAAGAAGTTATGGATAATCAAATCTTTTTAGAATATTTATCTACAAGATAACTATCACTTTAAAGACCTGAATATAAAAAAAAAATGATTAATTTTTAGAATACGAATTAAAACGAGACTATGTGCAATTTTCAGCTTAAAAATCCTTAAAAAATGAGTCCAAATTAGACCAAAACTCAAACACGAGCTTGGCACCCAAGAGGGCCTGTCGGCACTCTTGAAGTGTCGATTGGCCCAAACACTCGGCCCAGCCCGGGTGCTTCCTGGTTGAGATAAAGCCTATCTTTTTCGACATTTTAGAGATAATGAAGTGTTCCAATTCTTATCTAACCTTATTTAGCTTATTTTTTAAGCATCCCAATCTCTGTAAATAAAGGGAAAAAAATCAGAATTAAGGGTGATGATGCCGAAAATCGTTAGTAAGTCGCACAGTCCTCACGTGCTCTAGACATGACCTGTACAACAAAGAAAAAGAAGACCTCACAGAAAGTACTAGTGTGGTACCGGTCAAATACCCTCCAAAAGTTAAGTTAAAGAACTTTCACCACTCTAGAGTGCCTGAGTTGGGGTAAATTATGCGTACCTTAGTTTGTGAGGACTTTGGGGTTTTATAGTGACCTAAAGTTGACATTTGTTTCTTGGCAGAGATGGTCTTTCCTTGTAGGGAAGATCCTTATTAATACACGTATCTTGTGGGATCCTTTCCTTGTGGGGACTCTCTTGATTAGGGTTAATCGTGAGGTACAAGATATTTCCTTGCACAAATATTCGTGGAGATCAAGCAAGGTCATACTGGGCCCGTTACGCCCTTTATTCTCATTGGCCTTTTCTTGTTCCCGTCAGCTTTCTCTCTTCCGGTCGTCCCGTGTAGACACCGTTGGGTATGGAGGTGAGATTGTCGATGTATGGCGTCGTCATTTTCACACTTTCTTATGTGCATGCAAAGTTGACGGTCCTAATGGGGTCGTCGACTTCTTTGCATGTAGTGGGCTTATCCCTTTCTAAATATACCCTTGTCAGCTAACCCCTACTCCATGACTCCATCGGCTTTAGTTGACGGGTCATGGAGTGTAACTTTTGCTTCATTTTTCATTCATTTAAAAAAAAAAAAGTGCTCATTAATGACTCTTTGGGCAGTTTTTATTAAATGCTAGGACACGTGGCATCGGAGGGTTGGCCTCGTTTCTGAACAAAGGTGTCGCTTCGTTTCCCATGCTCTTTCGTCCTATAAATAGTTCACCACCTCTTCTCATTTTTGCTTATTTCATCTTTGCAAATCTTAAGAGAGGGAGAACTGTCATTTCGTCATTTTTGCAGCCGTCAACTTTCGGATCTCGTCACCCCTTCAGAGTCACTTCTTTTTTCTACTTCCGTTTTCTAGCTAGTCGTCACTTCTATAGAGAGACTTGTCAAATAGGTTCTTGGAATACTTCGTCGCTTGTAGGTGAATAGATGTCAGGTGATAGAGAAGCGATGAGT
Organism: Quercus glauca; assembly: GCA_023736055.1. Taxonomy (NCBI): domain Eukaryota; kingdom Viridiplantae; phylum Streptophyta; class Magnoliopsida; order Fagales; family Fagaceae; genus Quercus; species Quercus glauca. Next base: position 35,196,026 of record CM043324.1, read on the forward strand.
GATCAGTCGTCGTTAGTCTATGAGGGAGTGGGCTATGATGAAGTTTACCTGTCAGGCCATAGGCCCAAGGAGGACTCATCCTAGTCATCAGAGAGGGAACCGTCTGCCCATTCTCCTGATAACGAAGAAGATTATGACGGAGAGGGAGTAGAGAAAGGAAAGGGAGGAGAGGATGTGGATGAATACGACGAGGGAGAAGGGGACGGAGAGGAAGGGGAGAACGAAGAGGAGTACGAGGGAGAAGGTGACGGGGGCGAGGATGAGGGTGATGGGAGAGCTCTTGAGGAAGGAAGTTTAGGAAGCTTAGGGGACGGTCACACCTGTCCTTTTATCCTTCCTGCGATATGGACAGTCAATGATTTCAAGCTGATGATGATGACCAATATCTTCAAGACCTTACAGGATCGTTACCAAATTCCTGATAACATTCCAATCCGTCTGCCCAGAAAGTTTGAAAAGTGCTACTCTGGGAAGACTGTAGACGTTAGCATGTATGACGCCATGTTCGTGATAGGGCTGAGATTGCCATTAATGGCATTACACCGCCAATTGGCCATTTTCCTAGGTCTATCTATCAGTCAAATAACCCCCAATGCTTAGAGGATATTCATAAGGGCTGAAATCCTTTGGGATTCGTCTTAGTGGGGGGAACCGTCAGCTTACCCTGGACAAGTTCTTTTGGTGCTACAAACCCCAGCATATCTCCTCGTCTAAGGGGATATATCATTTTGCAGCGAGAAAGAAGTCACTTAGGTTGGTGTCGGACATGCCTAACTCCAACAGAAATTGGAAGAGTAGATATTTTTTCATTCAAGGGACAGACTAGGTATGCCATCAAGAAGAGTGGGTGACGATGCCTCATGGCTTTGACAATACGTGGGGTGTCGTCAAGGATTCAAGTTTAGTACCATCTGCATTCTTTCTTTTCCTTTGTTTATTTGTTTAAGCGTTTAATGTCGTCTGCTTCTTTTCGTGCGTCCTTGTATAACAGTCGAGCAGGAAGCTTTCATCCGTCGGGTGCCTAAGATCCCCTTTGATGAAAGGAAGTGCAGGGACTTGATAACCCTTGACACGCTACGTGCCTATTACATTGGTCCTGTGCCGACACCTACAGCTCGTAGACTAAACACATACTCCCGTCAGCGTAAGTTCTTACTCCTTTGCTTCATTCTTTTCATCGGCCTCTTCCATCTGCTTATTTAACGTCCGTCTCTTACGCTTTGCAGAAATGGAGGCAGGGAGGCAAATAGCCCTGGTAAGGGTGTCAGCTGCAGCGCGTAAGCAGAAGGAGAAGGAGAGGGCGTCAACATCAGCTCCCAAGGTCATTAGCAAGGGGTCGTCTAAAAGGAAAAATGAAGGGAAAGATGACAGTCCATTTAAGAAAGGATCGATCATCCCCGTGGGTGACAAACAGAAGAAATCGTCGCCTCCAAAACCTAGCCTTGGAGCTGGTAAAGGTTTAATGACGGTGATGGGTCCAGTCACCCAAGGAATCATCCGTCGTTTTCTCACGTATAAAGAGCACACTGTTGAGATGGTTGAGTCAATCATAAAGGAGACAGACTTGGACCCTTATGCTGAGCAAACGACAAAAGACTTGGGGGCGTCGGGTCTTTTTGACCTTTCTAGAGTATGTCCTTTTCTCAAACTTTCTTTTACTCTATTGTTCATTCATTGGCTGACAGTTGTCTTGTTTTTAGGCTCTAGTGCACATGAAGGCACTTCAATATAGGAGCGTCGCCCAGGAAGGGTGATCAACTGACTTCGGAAGCGTAATGAGACCCTGACCAATAAGTAGGAGCAATACAAGGGGACCCTCCGTACTCTTAACAAGGAGGTGATGGATTTGACCGAGAAGCTGAAGGAGGAAGCCCATCTCCGAGAAAAGGGACAAGAGGCCAACGCGAACCTGGAGACGGAGTTGACAGCCCTTTGTGAGCAAGTAAAGATGGCCAGGGCTGATGCCATAGCAAAGTTCAGGGCTTCCCAGCCTCTTATTGATGCATGCGCGGTGTATTATGGTGACGGGTTTTATGACTGCCTGAAGCAAGTTGAGTCCGTCAACCCAAACCTTGACCTATCCAAAGTCACTATGGACGACCCAATGTTATTAATTCCGTTTCAGACCCTGTTTCAGTTTGTCTAGTAAAACGAAATATTTCGGTACCGGCCTATTTCAGCGTATCGTTTCAGGTTGTTTCAGGGTTCCTAATATATATATATATATATATATATTTATTTATTTATATATATGAACACACACGTATACAACATAGAAGTTTCAATTTAAAGAAGTGTTACTATTATATAAAAAAAATGAATTTAATTAATTTTTTTAAATTAAGTAAAGTAAAATTAAAAAAATATATTTATTTATAATTGTCTACAAATAAAATTCACATTTTGGATAACCCTAAAAAATACAATAAATGTGAAAGTCAAATCACAAAAGTTCTTAACATTTTAATTAGTATATGAATCTTAACTATAATAATAAAAGAAGTGCTACGTTCACAATATTTTTACAATAAATTATAAGTGTCTAGTTGTTATTAGTTTTAATTTAAACCTAGAATTAAAATTACCTTTTTGTTTACCAATAACAGCTAATATCAACCTATTACTTGCAATTTATTGTGTAAGTATTGTGAAAATATTATCAATATAACATTTTTCTAGTAATAATATTTTTTTAAAAATAAACTAATATTAATATAAAGTTATAAACCATTGTACACAACGAGGAAAATAAAAATAATACCTCTGACTGACATTTGCTTTTGGATTTTTTTTAACTTTCTTTGTCATTTCCAAAGTTACTCACGTAATGGGCTCAGAAAAGTTGAAATTTGAAATCAATAAAAGAGGATAGAATAGAACTAGACTCTAGAAGACACCAAGACACTCAAGAGTCAAGACAATAGAAAATAAAAGGACAAAAGACCAGTGCCACTAACCAGTGGACACAAAACGAAGAAGAAGAAGATAAAGAATAAGAAGAAGATGAAGAAGTGGGCTGGGACGTTGGGTTCATTCAGGCAAACGGCGGGCCAGCGTCGTTTGGACCTTTACTTTTTTTTTCTTTTTTTTTTTAATAATAGGCCAAATCCTGTACCAGTCGAAATTTACATCTCGGCCGAAATTGTCCGAAATGACTAGAATGGCCTGAGGTGGAACGTGGGGTATTCTAGTACCAGTTTGCATACTGATACAAAAAATTCCAGCTAGAATGGAATGGTATCAATAACAATGGGACGACCCACTACCGATGACCCCTGCAAGTGGCGACACCGCCAGTGAGGAGACTAATGACTCCACTCATATAGAGTAGGGTTCGAAAGACGACAGTGTGGTTCTTGCCCAACCTGCTCAAGAGAGGCCCGTCACTCCTTTGATCTCACCTGCTGAAGATCCTCCTCTTAAAGACGCCGGGAACCCTTCTGCCCAGGACGCCCATAATCCTGCTACCAAAGATGATGAGAACCCTCCTACTCAAGACACCCATCACTTTTAGTATGCTCTTATTATGTGTTGATTTCTTATTTTGAGATATGCGCATGTCTATCCTCCTTGGGGTCAGCATACATGTTAGGATATGCCCAACTACTTGGGTGTGTCTGTCCCTCAAGGACTTGGTGTATTTTGGGCATCCTTAGGACGAGTCAGTCTATATAGGGACTTGGCACTAAATCCGTCAGCTACTTAATAATTTTACAACATCCATGGATATGAACCTGTCCTACTAAGGAGTTAGTAGTAAACTCGTCTACTTAAAGACTTAATATCTTCGTTTACCTACGGACTTAGTAATAAATTCATTCTTCTGTATATCTTCGTCCATTCATGGACTTAGTAACAAATTCATCCACTTATGGAAGTTGTAATGAACTCGTCCACTTGGGGACTTCGCGGATGCATCCTCTTGTGGACTTAATAATTTCTAAGCACACCCACTTGTGGACGTAGTAATGAACTCGTCCACTTGTAGACTTAGTGAATTCGTCCACTTGTGCACTTAATATTTATGTCCACTCATGGACTTAATGGTTTCTGGGCATTCCTTGGAATGAACCCATCCACTTATGGACTTAATGATGAATTGTCATTTTAAGGATTTAACAATAAACTCGTCTACTTATGGACTTAGTAGTGAATTCGTCTGTTTGTGGACTTAGTGATGAATTCGACCACTTAAGGATTTTGTAATGAATTCGTCCACTTTTGGACTTAGTGATTCTTAGGCATCCCTTAGGATGAGCTCGTCCACTTATGGACTTCGTAATGAACTCATCCCTTTAAGGACTTCATCCACTTAAGGACTTAGTTGCATAAAGACGCATGCACACACATGTCATATCTGAATAACTCCTCTTATTGTGATAAATACGTGCATAAGTAAAAAATGGTTCTTGAAAGAATAAAAAGGCTGCCCTTTGGGCTCAAAAAGTATTATAGATAAAAATTAATTAAAAGATAAAATAAACTGGAAATAAGGAGTGGCATTCTTCATGCCGTCATCTACTAGTAGTACTTCTTAAGATGCTCGGCGTTCCACGGGTGGTGTAACTTCTGTCCATCTAGCGTCTCCAGGTAGTAGGTACCTTTCCTCTACCATGAAGTGATTCTGTAAGGCCTTCCCAGTTAGGTCCAATCTTTTCTTATGAGGGATCTCTAGTGGCACCTGTTACCTTTCTCAAGATGAGGTCTCCAACTTGGAAGTCTCTTTTTCCGACTTTGGAGTTGTAGTGCTTGGCCATGAGATCCTGGTATCGTGCTAGCCTTTATTCAAGCTGTAGGTGCATAGCTTCATCATTCCTACGCTCATCGTGGTTATCCATTCTGTAACTTGTGAGACCAACCTCGGCTGAGATAACTACCTCACTTCTGTATGCTAGACGAAACGGCGTCTATCCTGTAGGTGCTTTGGCTAGTGTCTTGTATGCCCATAGCACGCTTGGCAGCTCTTCTGGCCATTTACCCTTTGCCCCTTCAAGCCGAGTCTTGATAATTTTGAGTAAGGATTTGTTCCTGACCTCAATTTGTCTGTTGGCCTAAGGGTGGGCGGGAGAGGAGTAATGGTTCTTGATCCCCAATTAGGAGCAAAAGTCCCTGAATAAGTCGTTGTCTAATTACTTCCCGTTGTCTAAGGCCATGACTCTAGGGATCCCCGTACCTGCAGATGATGTTTTTCCAGACGAAGCCTCGTATGCTTTTCTCTTTGATGGTGGCCAAGGCTTCGGCTTCTACCCATTTGGTGAAGTAATTACGACCACTAGGAACTTCAACTGTCTCATAGCTATTGGGAATAGGCCCATGATGTCCAACTCCTATTGAGCGAAAGGTCATGGGGCCGTCATTGGTGTAAGCTCTTCTGTTGGCTATCTAATGACGTTGCTAAACCTTTGACACCTGTCGCAGGCTTTGACATAGGCTTGGGCATCCTTCTGCATTGTAAGCCAATAGTATCCAGCCCGAATTAACTTGTACATTAAGGACCGTGATCTTGAATGGTTCCTGCAGATCCTTTTGTGGACTTCTCTCATGACGTAGTCTGACTCTTCAGGGCCAAGGCACCTTAGTTGTGGGCGGGAGAAACCTCTCTTGTATAAGACACCCTTTATCAGGACGAATCATGCTACCTAGACCTTCAGCTTTCTTGCGGCCTCCTTACCTTCAGGTAGTGTGCCGTCTTTCAGATAAGAAACTATGGGCGTGGTCTAGTTGATTCCTAAGTCTATGTTCTGCATGTTGACGCCATCTATTATAGGTGAAAGTTAAACGAATGAGAGTACCTTATTGAAGGTCAGAATGTGTTCTGCTGACGCTGCTTTGGCACGACGGTTAGCTTGCTCATTCCTTTCCTTGGGGATTTGAACAAACTTGGCCTGTAACTCAGCTGCCCACTTTATTACTTGTTTCAGGTATTTCTTCATCTTCTCCCCTTTACATTCGTAGTCACCGTTCACCTGACTTGTGACCACTTGAGAGTCGCAATACACAATCACACTTGTGGCCCCTGCGGCTTTGGCGAGATCCAGTCCTACAACTAGGGCTTCATACTCTGCTTCATTGTTTGTCGTAGGGAAGTCGAGATGAACCATGCACTCTATTTTATCCCCTTCTGGAGAATGAAGCACTACACCTGCTTTGCCAGCCTGCCTGTTAGATGACCCATACGTGTGGACACTCCATGGAGGTTGCTCTCCTGCCTTCTGGCCTCCCATATGGGTGAACTCCACAATGAAGTTAGCGAGCACCTATCCCTTTATGGAAGTACGCAGGTGGCATTGTACTTCGAACTCGCTCAATTTTATTGCCTAAAGTGCCATTCATTCGGCAGTTTCAGGATTACTTAATGCTCATCGTAAAGGCTTGTCAGTTAAACGGCCATAGTATGGGCCTGAAAGTATGGCTTGAGCTTATGGGTTGCTGTAACTAAAGTGAAGGCGAGCTTTTCCATTGGTGGGTACTTTTCTTCTACGTTGCAGAGCTCAGCTAGTGTAGTACATTGGCTTCTGTACCTTGTCTTCTTCTCTGACTAAGGCCGCATTGACGATAGCTGGGGAGACGACCAAATAGGGAAATAGCTCTTCTCCTGGCTTGGAGGGACTTAGCAATGGCGGGGAAGAGAGTTATGCTTTCAGTTCATCAAAAGCTTGTTGACATTTAGCTGTCCATTCGAAGGACTTCTTCAACATGCAAAAGAAAGGCAAGCACTTGTTCGTTGCCCTCGACAAGAATCTGTTTAAGGTAGCTACCTTGCCGTTGAGACTTTGTATTTCTTTCACGTTTCTTGGTGGTGCCATCTCCATTATGGCCCGGATCTTGTCTGGGTTGACTTCAATGCCTCTTTGAGACACCATAAATCCCAGGAACTTTCCAGCCATCACTATGAATGCATATTTGCTCGGGTTGAGTTTCATGTTGTAAGAGCGAAAGGTGTCGAAGATCTCCTTAAGATCATCTAAATGGTTGTCCTCCCTTCAGCTTTTTACTAGCATGTCGTCAATGTAGACTTGGACATTCCGTCCAATCTGATGCGTGAACATCTTGTTCATGAGCCTCTAATATGTTACATTCACATTCTTAAGACCGAATGACATTACATTGTAGCAGAAGAGACCCTGGCTAGATACAAACAAGGTTTTCTCCTTATCAATTTCATCCAATTTGATCTGGTTTTAACCAGAGAAAGCATCCATGAAGCTCAACAACTGGTGTCTGGTCGTCAAATCTACCAGGATGTCAACCCGCTAGAGGGGGTAACTATCTTTGTTGCACGCCTTGTTCAAGTCAATGAAGTCTACACACATCCTCCACTTTCCATTGGCCTTTTTGACCATCACTACGTTGGCCAGCTAGTTGGGGTATTACACCTCCTTGATGAATTATGCTTCTTTCAGTTTACGGACCTCCTCCACTATAGCATTGTCTCTCTCTTGGGCGAATACTCGTTTCTTCTGGCGAATAGGAGGGGAAAAAGGGTGACATATTCAACTTGTGCACCATGACTGATGGGCCGATTTCGGGCATGTCTTCATGGTTCTAGGCAAAGACATCCTGGTTTTCTTTTAGGAATGCCACGAGCACTTGGTAGACTGGTGGGCTGGCAAGGGTGATGATCCTAGTCGTTCTGTCAGGCTTGGAGTCATTAAGGAGTACCTCTTCCAATCCTTCAATGGGTTTTGCAACCATCCGCTATTCATTTATACTCATGGTCTGCAGATGGTCGTCCATCTCTAACATCGCTATGTAGCACTCGCGTGCAGCCACTTGGTCCCCACGTACCTATCCTACTCCGTACTTGGTGGGGAATTTAATCATCAGGTGATAGGTTGAAGTCTCAGCTTTCCACAAGTTAAGGGTAGGTCAACCTAGGATGGCATTATAAGAGGACAAGCAGTCGACAACAAGGAATGTAACATCCTTAGTAATTTGTTGAGGCTAGTCGCCGACCATCACGGGTAATGTGACCGTATCGAAGGGCTACACTCTAATTCCTTCGAACCTGACAAGCGGTGCATTGGTTAGTATGAGTCGCTTTCTCTCGATCCTTATTTGCTAGAATGCTGGGTAGTAGAGGATGTCAACAAAGTTTCCATTGTCAACTAAGACCCGATGAGTGTTATAGTCCCCCACCCGTATGCTAACGATGAGTGTGTCATTGTGTGGGTAGTGGAGACGTTAAGCATCTTCTTCCGAGAATTTAATTATAGGATTGTCGACCCATGCCATTTTTAGGATGAAGCCCGTCAGTTGGACGTTCTGAACCATCCTAAGGTAAGTCTTACGGGCTTTCTTAGATGAACTAAGGATTGTCGACCCATGCCATTTTTAGGATGAAGCCCGTCAGCTGGACGTTCTGAACCATCCTAAGGTAAATCTTATGGACTTTCTTAGATGAACTAGATGCAGTGGTGCCCTCTACAATCATTCTTATGTCCCCTATCGGTGGCTTGGGGCACTCGTTATCCCTTCTGGTAACCTGCTCCTACGGTGGATCCGCATTTTCTTTACTGACGAATCGTTGTAGTTTCCCCTGTTTGATAAGGGCCTCAATCTACTGCTTTAAGTCGTAATATTCAGATGTGTCGTGACCGTGGTCCTGATGAAAACAACAATACTTATCTCTAGACCTCTTATGGGGATCTCCCTTTAATTTACTGGGCCACATCAAGGCTGCTTCGTCCTTGATCTGCATCAAAACCTAAACGATAGGGGCAGTTAGCAAGGTGAAGTTTGTAAATCTCCCAACGAGGGGTTTGGAGAGACTGTCCTTCCGTCGGTCCCCGGTCCTTGTCGTCTTCCATCCTCTGTCCTATTGGGTGTCTTCATGCCTTTCCCTCTTCTTGGGCTTCTCTTCCCGAGCCAATAACACGTCTTCCATGTTCATGTACTTAGTAGCTCGATGAAGTACATCCAACATTGTTTTTGGGTCATTCTTGCAAAAGAAAATAAAAACTTCCCATTCCACAACCCATTGGTGAACGCAACAATAAGTATCTTGTCATCAGCTTCGTCAATGAAGAGGGCCTTGTTGTTGAAGCGAGTTATGTAAGACCTCAGCGTTGTCCTCTCGTTGTTTGATGTTCATCAGGCAAGCGGTAGACTTTTTATACCCGTGTCCCTCGATGAAGTGCGAGGCAAACTATGCGTTCAGCCCCTTGAAGGTACTGATGGAGTTGGGTGTCAATTTGTTGTACCATACCCTAGCGAGACCCTTCAGCGTAGTTGGAAAGGCTTGACACATGATCTTGTCTGTCACGCCTTGCAAGTACATGAGGGTTTTAAAGGATTCCAGATGATCTAAGGGGCCCTTTATCCCGTCGTAGGCTTCTACCTGGGGCATATGGAACTTTGGTGGAAGGGGAAATGAAATGACAGGTACAGTAAAAGGCGAGTCCGTCCGATGGACTAACTCATTGAGGTCGCTTGACACCCGTCCTTTGAGGGGCATTCATCATGAAGTTCATCCACTCCTTCATCATTTGCATCTTTGCAACCATGCACGGTGGTGCCGTTTCCGTGACAAACGAACGGTTGTTGTGTTGTCGCTCTTGTCTACTTGGGGCGTTGCTTCCTTCGGGACCTTCTTGGCCCCTTCTTTCAACACTGGTATCTTCTTACTCGTCCCTATGATTGTTAAGTCCTACATTCTTTTGGCGTAGTTGCTCCTCCAAGTGATGGTTTTGCTAGGTGAGGCGCTCCACTGCCGTGGCTAGGGCCTGTACCTGTCTTTCGAGGGCGGCAGTACGTGGCTCGTCTCTGATGAGAATGCAAAATGTCATATTTTTTCTCCCTTAATGTTTAGTCTTTTATACTTATTTGGTGCCTAAATGTACTTATTATTCTTATATTTTGATTTAGGATGCAAATGGAGGCATTAAGTGCAAAACGTAGCTAATTGGGCGATTCTAGACAGCTTTGACATTGCTTCATAATCTAGGCATAACTCTCTCATCCAAGCTCCGATTGAGATGATTCAAGATGCTGTGGAACGCCAAGACAAAGCTCTACAACTTTCATGTTTTGAGTTTTGAGAGATACAGGATGCATCAAGGTCGAAATTGGGCTTGAAGTTGTTGCACCTGCACTATTGATGTTCTGGAATGTTCCTTTGCCTGAAATTCTAATACATAGATCTGATGGGGTTTATTTTAAGAAGCTTCCAGATCTGGTGCATGAAATTTCCAGCTAAAAAACACCACTTTCCTAGTTATATTAAGACTGTTTTATTTTTAATATTTTTCCTTAATTAGTCAGATTTGGATATTATTGTTGAGAATATTTTTAGGAGATTTTGTAGGCTTGGAAAAGGGGGAATTAACGTGTAAAAGGGGAAGGAGAAATTAGATTGGACACACACATGCCTCTCTCTCCCCTCTTCTCTGATTTTCTCCTTCAAGTTTTCATCATGGCCCTGCGTGGCTAAAACTTTTATACTTGGTCGAAGGAAACTAAAGTCTCGAAATCAATAAAACTGTGAGATCTAATTTGTTTTCATTGTTCAATTTATGATTTGAATATCGGATGTTCTTCTATGCCTATTTTAATGATTGTCTCGTTTAATTACTAGGAGGCCTACTAGTTTATTATTCGTTGCAATCTACTGTTAGGTTAGATATCAAATTCGTAATTGTTTGAACCCTCTAATTTGTAAAGCAACTAAGATTTAATGATTTGCTGCATAAAAAATTATTAGATCTTAGGAAGAACACTCGACTAAATTAAATGCAACCGCTTGTGTTTGTGTTGTTTAGTTTCATCGATCTCTCTAGTTCTTAAGGCTGCTACTAGATCAAACCTTTAACGCTGGTCTTGGGTTGTTTAGTAGTTAGGGTTTATTAGATTGCTTATTTTCTAATTAACTATGGCTAAGGAGAGATAGGAAAATAGTATTAACGGTGAATATTTAAAGTGTGAATTGATATACACTTGCATCAATAATCAATTGTAAAATTCCGACGGTGGATGTTGACTTGGACCAAGGTTTGTTCTCTTGATTGATTTCGATACTTTAATTTGAATTGTTCCTTAGTTGTTTTTCTTAAAATTGCTTTCATTATACTCAAACCCCCCCCCCCCTCCATGTTCATGTAGCATAAAACTAGGCTAAATACTCTCTGTGGGAACGATCCTTACTCGCACTACTACATATATTTTTAGGAGTATAGGTTTTATTTTTGGTTGCCTGCGATAGCACACCAGTCTCCTTGGTTGTAAGGTTACAGGTGGGAGTTAAATATGTATTTTTACTATATTATCCTCAAGTTTTATCTCTACTTAAACTTAGGGTGTAGGGGTATTTTAGAACAAAAAAAAATCCAGTCCAAACAGGTGCAGCCCCTTAAATAGTAGTATAGATATACCGCAAGTTAGAATAACATAAAAAAAATTAAAAAAAAAAACTACAACAATATAAATAAATACAAAACATCCAGCCCACCATCACCCTGGTCAACCACCACTTTACACAGCCCACCACCACCACTATCAACAGCCTACTCTTACCGCCACCATAACTACCCAAGAAACTTAACCCACAACCACAAAAATAAAACTCACAGCACAACATACCACCACAACTTTGATTTAAGAAAAAAAAAAAACAAAACGAAAACAAAAACAAAAATAGCAATAGCAATAACCACCACCACCAAGCTTAGGTCTTTGGAAAGAAATTTTAAGCTTTGGTTGGCGGTGGCTTGGCTGTCTGCTTTGGTGAAGTAGTGGTGAGAGGAGGAAGAAAGGGAGAGGGCTTGAATTGGTGAAGAAGAAAGGAAAAAAAAAAATAGAGAAAGAGAAGTCATATGTGATATGGTGAAGAAGAAAGAAAAAAGAAACAGGAGGAAGTGAGGGAGACGGCTTGAATCAGCGATGTGGGGCCCTAATTGCACTAGCCACGCCGGCCCACTACATGCGGCCCAAGGCCCACACCGAGGATAGTGCTAAGGCCGAGGACAAATGGGAAAGAACCCAGGACGTCCAAGGCCCGCGCCGAGGATGACCTGTCCTCAGGCACACCGACTTCGCTAAAGGGAAAATATCCCACCTCAGTTGAATATATCTCACCAACATTCTGACCACTTTAATGGTGAGGTGACCTGAAAACCCTAAAGCATCAGTCACTTCAACTATCATAAAGCCTGCAAACACAGATGATGGGACAATCCCCTACGCCTAGAGGCTCAGATTATCGCCAGATGGACGGCTAAGATTAACAAAAGGAAACAATATATAAGGAGGAGATTTCCCAACACGAAAGGGGGGGGGATCCTCGGAAGAGGTGGATGACAAATATATTTCACAAACACTTATTCGAAACGAGAGAAAAAGTCTCTTGCCGATATTGAACCAGATTCATGACCTTTATCCTCATGGAAATTACTCAGGAAAGTGATTTCGATTACAATACCCATGTTGGCCTCATTTCATTCGTCGTTTGTATTGTTAATGCCTAGCCCGTATACCCATTTCTCTACAGATGTTATTGTTGAGGGTCCGTTACAAATCGAGCCCTTACAATTGGCGCCCACCGTGGGGCGGACTTGTGTATTGGCAGTGCGACGGCTGGTGTAAAAAAAAAAAAAAAAAAAAAGAAAAATCAATCAAGGGCAAGGGTAGATCTACACAGTTGCCAGCAACAATATTCATCCAGCAGTCTACAACAACAAGAAAAACAAACGCAAAAAAAAAAAAAAAAGGGCAACACGTAAAACAAGTCTACTTCTTTTATTCATATATGAAGAAAAATTACATCTTTTACAAGTAATGCCCAGGGGGCTTGTTGTAAAGCTAACTACAAAGGCAGACGCTTGACAAAGCCGGCAGGGGAACGAAAGGTAGAAAGCAAAGCTGGTTGAGGAACAAAAGAAAAGAAAGAGAACAGGAACGAAAGAAGAGATGAAGAACAAATAAGTAGAAAGCAAAGCTGGCTGAAGAACAGAAGATGGAAAAGAAGTGAAGCAAGAGAAGAGGAAAGAGAAGAGAGAAGAAGGATTAAAAGAAAGGAAAGCTACATTGGAGGTGGAAGAGGTCGCGGTACAGGATGGCTCCGCTTCCGGGTTCCGCCTGATTTCCCTCCCACCCCCACTGCAGCCGGCTTGGGGGGTCAATGGCCCATACCCAAGGGAAGGTGGTTATGTTCTTCCAGGATCCTCCTCCAGACGGCGAGGAGGGCTCCTCCTCTAGTTAGGTTGAAAAGAAGGAGAATCTTCGGATCTCCCATACACCCATCCCAGCGTAGCGGCCAGGGTTGGAGTGTCATCCTCGGCTCCTAATAGGGGCTTTGCATCCCCAAGATCGCCCTTTCCAAGGGCCAACTTGTTCGTAGGGGCTCAGGCGGCTATGTTTGGCAGAGCCTCTTTGGGGAGGTATTTTTGGGAGAAATTTGATATGGACGTTTGTCAAGTGTGAAGGAGAAGGTTGCCCTAGAAACGTCTTATATAGAAGGTGGGATATTGATGAGTGCCAATCTGCCATAAATCCCAGGGAGAAATTTTTGGAGGCAATGATGCCGCCCCAACTTCCAAGGGGCTTGCCAACCGTTAGATCCTCGTAGATCCATGGTCGGCATTAATGAAGGGACGCCTCATTAAACGAGAAGACACCGAAGCGTCAGAACGCGTCACTCGGACAACCCAGGAGACGCCTCGTTATCTGAAGAATCCCACCAAACGAAGAGGCAAAACACGGCAAGGTCTTATCCTCCACCAACTCCAGCCCCATTTATTATTATTATTATTATTCTGCTCGAAAAATGTGATTATTTAATGCTTATTGTAAATTGTAGTAATGTAAAATTAAACGGCTACAGATAAGCAGATAAAACTGATTAAAACGAGAAAACTAGGTACTGGACAGAACCAAGGCATTGCATGGTCCTCGGACCCAAGCCTCTGGGGAAACCAGATACTTCAGATGATTAAAACGAGAAAACTAGGTACTGGACAGAACTAAGGCCTTGCATGGTCCTCGGACCCAAGCCTCTGGGGAAACCAGATACTTCAGATGATTAAAACGAGAAAACTAGGTACTGGACAGAACCAAGGCCTTGCATGGTCCTCGGACCCAAGCCTTTGGGGAAACCAGATACTTCAGATGATTAAAACGAGAAAACTAGGTACTGGACAGAACCAAGGCATTGCGTGGTCCTCGGACCCAAGCCTCTGGGGAAACCAGATACTTCAGATGATTAAAACGAGAAAACTAGGTACTGGACAGAACCAAGGCCTTGCATGGTCCTCGGACCCAAGCCTCTAGGGAAACCAGATACTTCAGATGATTAAAACGAGAAAACTAGGTACTGGACAGAACCAAGGCCTTGCATGGTCCTCGGACCCAAGCCTCTGGGGAAACCAGATACTTCAGATGATTAAAACGAGAAAACTAGGTACTCGACAGAACCAAGGCATTGCATGGTCCTCGGACCCAAGCCTCTGGGGAAACCAGATACTTCAGATGATTAAAACGAGAAAACTAGGTACTGGACAGAACCAAGGCATTGCATGGTCCTCGGACCCAAGCCTCTGGGGAAACCATATACTTCAGATGATTAAAACGAGAAAACTAGGTACTGGACAGAACCAAGGCATTGCATGGTCCTCGGACCCAAGCCTCTGGGGAAACCAGATACTTCAGATGATTAAAACGAGAAAACTAGGTACTGGACAGAACCAAGGCCTTGCATGGTCCTCGGACCCAAGCCTCTGGGGAAACCAGATACTTCAGATGATTAAAAAGAGAAAACTAGGTACTGGACAGAACCAAGGCCTTGCATGGTCCTCGGACCCAAGCCTCTGGGGAAACCAGATACTTCAGATGATTAAAAAGAGAAAACTAGGTACTGGACAGAACCAAGGTATTGCATGGTCCTCGGACCCAAGCCTCTGGGGAAACCAGATACTTCAGATGATTAAAACGAGAAAACTAGGTACTGGACAGAACCAAGGCATTGCATGGTCCTCGGACCCAAGCCTCTAGGGAAACCAGATACTTCAGATAATTAAATGAGATAGAGAAACTCGATACTTCAGTAGGGAGAACGTTCCATCATGAAAACTAAACGTTAAGGAAAACCGAGGTCTTGTATGGTCCTCGGACCCAAACCTACATGGGAACCAGTCACTATGAGACAATACAAACGCCGAACGGAACCAGGGCTCTTGTACGGACCATGAGCTCAAAACTAAGGCAGAGCCAACTCCCTTTCAGGCACCAAATAAACGAGTCCCATCAGGGACAAAAACCATGAGAAATTGAGTGCTATAGCACAAACGATCCAAGCCTAACCATCCTCGGGCGACACTTTGCACAAAAAGAAAGCTGCAAAAATGGCCGAAATAGCAATAAACACTGACGATAAGATAGAACCCAACAAGCCGAGAAAACGTGCCGAGGAAATCAAAATCCTCCTCCCCGCCCAAGGGGACGTGCAGCAGAATTTTGAGGGGCTATTGTGGGGCCCTAATTGCACTAGCCACGCCGGCCCACTACATGCGGCCCAAGGCCCACACCGAGGATAGTGCTAAGGCCGAGGACAAATGGGAAAGAACCCAGGACGTCCAAGGCCCGCGCCGAGGATGACCTGTCCTCAGGCACACCGACTTCGCTAAAGGGAAAATATCCCACCTCAGTTGAATATATCTCACCAATATTCTGACTACTTTAATGGTGAGGTGACCTGAAAACCCTAAAGCATCAGTCACTTCAATTATCATAAAGCCTGCAAACACAGATGATGGGACAATCCCCTACGCCTAGAGGCTCAGATTATCGCCAGATGGACGGCTAAGATTAACAAAAGGAAACAATATATAAGGAGGAGATTTCCCAACACGAAAGGGGGGGGGGGATCCTCGGAAGAGGCGGAGGACAAATATATTTCACAAACACTTATTCGAAACGAGAGAAAAAGTCTCTTGCCGATATTGAACCAGATTCATGACCTTTATCCTCATGGAAATTACTCAGGAAAGTGATTTCGATTACAATACCCATGTTGGCCTCATTTCATTCGTCGTTTGTATTGTTAATGCCTAGCCCGTATACCCATTTCTCTACAGATGTTATTGTTGAGGGTCCGTTACAAATCGAGCCCTTACAAGCGAAAAAGAAGGAAAAAAGAAAAGGCAAAAAGCACATTTTAGTCCCTACATTTTCAGGCGATTCCCATTTTAGTCCCTACATTTTATTTTTACCGCTTTTAGTCTCTATCCTGAAAAACGCTTCTCGTTTTGGTCCCTGCCGTTACATCAGAAATGGAGAAAGCTAACGTGGCAAATGGCATGAATAAATAATAATAAATTAATGTCCACGTGGCCAAAATTAATAATAAAAAATGTTTTTTGGAATTAAAAAATGCCACGTCAGCATCTAAATTAAAAAAAAATTAATTTTTTAATTTTAACTAACTAAAAAAAATTAAAAACTAAAAATTAAAAAAAAAACCCAGAAATTAAAAAAAAAAAAATCCAGATCCAACCTTCGGCAGACTAAAGCCTCTATCTCCAACGCAATCACCACCGTCGGTAAAGCCAAGACGGCCAATTTTGAAGCTGGCGGCGTGCCTCTTCTTGCGCTGATATCGTTCTCTGCTAAGGCTTGCAGTAACGCCTCGTAGCCCTTGGCGTTGACTTAATCTTCAGGATTGCCGATGTACCGATCGATTCAGGGACTTCGAGGCGGAATTCGATGGAGGTGTCCTCCAGGCCCATAAGAATCTCAGCCCAATCCAAGATTCAGTTACGGCCACTCCGTGCCCGAGGCATAACGTCCTGGATCTGAAGCCGGAGCAGATCACGCCGCCTTTACCGTTGTATTTCATCATCTTCCTCTCTCTCTTGCCGATCTCGATTCTTTTGGTCCTTGTTATCAGATGAGCGATCTTCGTCCTCCTCTTAATCTTCATTTCCTTCCTCTTCCTCTTCCTCATGGTTCTGAAACTCGGTGTTGTTCGGATCTTCATCCTCTTCATCGTTATACCATCCATCAAGCTCAATCTTGAGGAAATCATCATCAGGCGAATGGTCGCGAGGAGGAGGCAGAGGCGCGTCTTCGTCACACATTGCCTACGCCATCAAGCGGAGAACCTAAAGGAATTGAGAGCCGAAGGTTGGATCTGGGTTTTTATTTATTTATTTATTTTTTTAATTTCTGGATTTGTGTTCTTGGATCTGGGTTTGTGTTCTTATTGTTCTTGTTCAAGACACACTTAGATCTCAATTCATATGATTTTTACTTTTTAATTCTGTTTTTAATTTTTTTATTTAGTTAAAATTAATAAATTAATTTTTTTTTTTAATTTAGATACTGACATGGCATTTTTTAATGCCAAAAAACAATTTTTATTATTAATTTAGGCCACGTGGACATTAATTTATTATTATTTATTCCTGCCGTTTGCCATGTCAGCTTTCTCCGTTTCTGATGTAATGACATGGATCAAAACGAGAAGCGTTTTTCAGGATAGGGACTAAAAGTGGTAAAAATAAAATGTAGGGACCAAAATGAGAATCGCCTAAAAATGTAGGGACTAAAAGTGACTTTTGTGATACGGTGAAGAAAAGGTGAAGAAGAAAGAAAAAAAGAGAGAAAATAGAGGGAGAGAGAAAATATTATTTTAATAAAAAATCTACTTGTAGGATAAAAATTAGTTTATTTTATACCTTTTGAGAACATTAGTATTGATGGTGATAAAAAGCTAAATTGCTTTTTTTAGCAACACCAATACTAATTTTGTTATTCTATGAGTAGATTTTTTATTAAAATAATCTTTTCTCTCTCCCTCTTTTTTCCCCTTTTTTTTTCTTCACCGTATCACAGGATCTTCTCTCTTTCTCTAATTTTTTTTCTTTCTTTCTTTTTCACCGATTCAAGCCCTCTCCTTCACTTCCTCCGCTTTCTTTTTTCTTTCTTTTTCACCGCATCACAAAACTCTTTCTCTATTTTTTTTTCTTTCTTTTTCACCAATTCAAGCCCTCTCCCTCTCTCCCTCCTCTCACCACCACTTCACCGAAGTGGAAAGCCAAGCCGCCGCAAACCCAAACCTGAAATTTCTTTCCAATGACCTAAGCATGGTGGTGGTGGTCTTTTAAAAAAAAAAAAAAACAGAGTTGTGTTGGCTGGGTGTGGTCGTGGTTGTGGTTGTGGTTGTGGTTGTGGGTTTTATTTTTGTGGTTGTTGTTGGGTCCCAAATAATATTATCAACAACATTAGCAATTCAAAACAACAATCACACACAAGAACACAAAATTTACGTGAAAAAACACTTTCTCTATGAAGGAAAAAACCATAGGACAAACTCCAAATAATTTCACTATTATCAAATCAATTACAATAATTCTTGTGTGTGTCTCACAGCTAAAGAAAAATCTCTCTTGTTTTTCTTTACTCTCACACACACTAATTATCGCTCTCAAAGGCAGCAACAATTTGCTCTTTTCTTTCTATTTTCTTCTCCACGCACAGCTCTCTCTTGGCTATCTTCTTTTCTTTAAGCGACTCCCACTTGGCTGCTCTCTCTTTTTTCTTGCACGGCTTCCTCTTTCTTTGTTTTCATCAATATGCGACACTTATTTTTGGCACACCTCTATGCGGCACCCACTCCTTGCTTTATATAATAAGTGTGCCCCCAGATGAATCCTAGGAACACAAGGATTCCTAACACTACTCTAATTATAGTTCTTAAAGAGCATTACCATTACTATTTCCTAATTCTAATTGTATTAGGAGAGTTTAACTTCATGTGGCTTGAAAGTCACACAAACATAAGCTCATTAAATGAGCACTACTTTGGTGTGGGTTGGACATTGGTGTCCACGTGCACCCAACAATCTCCTCCTCCAACCCACCGATAGGAGGAGATCATCATTCTATCTCTTCAATTCAATTTCATGTTGGTCAAGCCAACTCCAAGCTTGACCATCTTCATTATCTTCACCAACACTGAGAACACCTCATCAATGTCAATACCTTTCATTCTCAAAGAATTTATCTCATTTTGGATTTCTTTACTCCAATCTCTTGGCTCCCCCTCATCATTCTTGAAGCTAACAATTCTATGTTCTCCAGTAGTCCTCTTCTCGTGAGATTCAATGATCTCTAGTAGAGGATATTGCTTCCTATGCTCAAGACCTCTAGGATCTTTCAGTTCAACATTATCCCATGTAGCCTTAACATCTTCATATTCTTCATCACCTACCACTTCCTTTTCTGAAGCATTATCAGGCAATGAGAATTTCACCCTTTTGGTATCAACACTATTAATTCCTACTCTCAATTGTGGAGTCTTCTTAAAATTTTTAATCTCATTGAACTTCTTCTTATAGGTCTTCATATGAGTCCTGTACATATCGCAACATGCATGTCCTCTTGCAACAACCAATGACCCCTTAGTAAGTTTCCATCTTCCATTACCAAGGTAGTTACAATAACCAGCTCGATCCATAGCCAATGTAGAAAACACATTCATCCTTAAATCTGAAACATGTCGCACGTCCTTCAACATCACAGTGCTACCAACATTTGTTTTGATGCACCCATCACCAATTCCCACAATTTTTGAGTAACTAGAATTACCCATCTTCATTGTACCAAAGTCTCCTTCTTTGTACTTAGTAAACAACCCCTTCGTAGGGATAACGTAGTGGGAGGCTATAGAATCAACAACCCACTCAGCATCATTATTAGCAACATGCTCACACTTTAGCTCTTTAATAGAGAGCACCACAACATCCTCAATAATCATAGCAGCTGTAGTATTTTTCTCACTATCATTTTTTTCATATTTTCCTTTGTTTTGTTCCTTATTCCAATGCCAACAATCTCTTCTTAAGTGACCATTTTTTCCACAATGGAAACATTCTCTAGTTTCCTTGAATTGAGATTTATCTCTTTATTGTGACCTACCATTGAATTTTCAATCATTAGGCCCTCTGCTTCTACTTGTGCTCTTGTTCTCCATGACAAAAACTTGATCTTGTGTATTGTCTATATTTGCATCTCTCCTGCAAACCTCTTCACTTAAAATCAAATCTCGAATATCGTCATATTTGAGTTTGCTTTTCCTTACAAAATTACTCACCACCATTCTCATGGCTTCCCAACTATTTGGTAAAGAAGCCAAAAGAATCAATGGACAAACCTCATCATCAAATTTGATTTTCACTGTGGATAATTGATTTATGATTGTATTGAACTCATTCAGATGCTGCGCTACAGAAGTGCCTTCTACCTTCTTCAAATTAAATAACTTCTTCATCAGATACACCTTGTTGTTAGCCGACGGCTTTTCATACATGCTAGACAAAGCCTTCATCTAATCTACTGTGGTCTTTTTTTTCACAATATTGTGCACAACTGATCTTGACAGAATTAATCGAATAACTCCCAATACCTGTCTATCAAGAAGGTTTCAGTCTTCATCCTTCATAGTATTAACTTTCTTCCCTAAAAGAGGCAGATGCAATTTCTTCCCATAGAGATAATCTTCAATCTGCATCCTCTAATACCCGAAGTTTGTTCCATCAAACTTCTCAATTCCTGAAGCCTTGCCTTCTTCTCCTGCCATCGCTTCTACTCTAACCTTAACTTTGATATCACTTGTTGGGTCCCAAATAATATTATCAACAATACTAGCAATCCAAAATAACAATCACACATAAGAACAAAAAATTTAAGTGGAAAACCCTTTCTCTTTGAAGGGAAAAAACCACGGGACAAACTTCAAATAATTTCACTATTATCAAATCAATTACAATAATTCTTGTGTATGTCTCACGACTAAAAAAAAATATATCTTGTTTTTCTTTGCTCTCACATGCACTAATTATCGCTCTCAAAGGCGGAAACACTTTGCTCTCTCTTAGCTATCTTCTTTTCTCTAAGCGGCACCCTCTTGGTTGCTCTCTATTTTTTCTTGCACGGCTTCCTCTTTCTTTGTTTTCTTCAATATGCGGCACTCCTTTTTGGCACACCTCTATGTGGCACCCACTCCTTGCTTTATATAATAAGTTTGCCGCCCCACATGAATCCTAGGAACACAAGGATTCCTAACACTACTCTAATTATAGTTCTTGAAGAGCACTACTGTTACTATTTCCTAATTTTAATTGAATTAGGAGAGTTCAACTTCACATGGCTTGAAAGTCACACAAACATAAGCTCATTAAATGAGCACTACTTTGGTGTGGGCTGGACATTGGAGTCCCCGTGCACCCAACAATTGTGGGTTAATTTTCTTGGGTAGTTGTGGGCTGATTTTAGTGGTTGTGGTGGAGGTATGAGTAGGCTGTGGGTAGTGGTGGTGGTGGTGGGTTGCGTAAAGTGGTGGTTAACCAAGGTGGGGGTGGGTGGTATGTTTTGTATTTATTTATGCGGTTGCAATTTTTTTTATGTTATATTAATGTATAATATATGTTATTTTATTGTAATGAATATATTATTTTATTGTGTTATTTATATTATTTTATTATGTTTGTAAAGTTGTGATTTACAACTATATTTTTATGTTGGCTTTAATTCTGTATCAAATTTGATTATAATTTAGTTCAATCATTTCCCTGTATTTATTGTGGGATTTAATGTAAGGGTTGAGTATAAGAGTTTGGTGAAGATTTGTGAAGAAGGAGATTTTGCGACTGGCTCGCAAGTGACAACCCACGAAAGGCCACGTGAGAAGCACATGCTGGAATTTGAGCAGTCTCATGCCAAGCTGGATTTCACGAGTCACTTCATGACTCAAGCCAAGATGCGAGTGACCCGCGAAACTCACTATCTAGAGCTTTTTAAAATGTGTTTTTCTCATTCCTTTACCAATACTATATAAGCCCACATTACCCACAAAATTGTAAGGAGTTTTTTCAAGGAACTTTTAAAAGAGAAAACCCTATCTATACACTTGAGAGTTAGAGATTGTAATCCCACAATCATCTACATCATTTCTCTAAAGTTTTGCTCTACTACTACCTCTCCATTTACACATCCGTGAGAGGTTCTTAGTCTAAACACTTACCTCACCCATTCTGAGTGTTGAGAGTAGTTTCGATGCGTATGGGAAGCATTGGAAGAAGCCATTGATTGGCAGATGCAACTTAGAACTAATTGCAGGATTCAGATAATTAGTGAAGACATGGCTTCGTGAAGCCCGTTGGTAGCTGGAACTTGGAGGGTTTAAGTACGTTGGGTAGATTAGACTTAGAGGGTCTTTTTGATATTCGTTTACTCCAACTTTATTCATTAGTGGATCGATTTCGACTTAGAGGGCCGCAGAGAGGTTTTTTGCCGAGTACTTCGATTCTTCTTCGATAACACATCTTAGTGTTATCTTGTATTTGCATCTCTCTTCCCTTACTCTTTAAACTTTATATTTGTTATTGCTTTCTTATGGTTATGGCTTAGAGAGTAGTTCTAGTTATTGCATATCATTTACTCTTATTCCGCACTTAAATAAGTTAGAGTAAAAGCTATTTAGCCGTAAGTTTAAAATTGAGGGTCTAAACTAGTTATAGTGTTTTACACTTGAGTTTTCAATGTTAAAAGCTAAAATAAAATTACTGATGTTGGGTGTTTTGTAAAGTGAAGAGATATAATAGATAGAGTAATTTTTTGTGAAGCCAAATTGCTAAATTTATGACTCTACCAGTGTGGATGCTCTAATTGGGGAGATTCATTTTTGGTAGGCCTAAAGAAAAAACTCATGTGCCCCACCAAAATCCACCCTCATTTTCACCTCCTACCAAACAGACCAAAAACATGTTTTCTCTTCCTTTTTCTCTTATTAGTTTTCCATCCTCCCAATAATCACCCCAACCAAGCATACTCTTAAGTGGTACATTACATTCTAAATTGTTTTTTCATTCATGGATTAACCAATGTAGTTACTTTTGTGAGGTATTAACTAGTTGTTACTTCATATTGATTTTTCATTCGTGGCTTCTTCGATTTTTCATTCGTTTTGCATTCTAAACCAAACATCAGCTAGTTAATACTAAAAGCAAGTACCTTCAAGCTTTTCTCTCTATTCTCTATCCTTTGTAGTGTAGTAACTATTTAGTAGGCATGTCTTATTGTTATCTATGAAGCATTGCTATGGTGGTGGTGGTCATTAAGAAACTTAAATTATACAAAATCTAATAAAAAAATTCATATAATGACAAAAAAACACACAAATATATAGGTTATGGTTGGTAACAGTTTTTGTTTTGTTTGGTAACAGTTTTTGTTTTCTATTTTTGAAAACTTGTTTTAGCGAATATAAATAAAAAATAATTTTCTTGTATTTTTAAAATCAAAAACATGTTTGGTTAGTTGAAATTAAAAAAAAAAAAATTTTGAAGAAAAAATAGAAAATACTATAGTATGTTGTTACTAGGATTTGAACTATAATGCTAACTCATTAAATGAGACAGATTCATTAAATTAAATGCGTATTTCTATTGACTTTTGAAAATTAGAAATTGAAAAAAAAACCTTTTGTATATGTTTGTTTTTAGACCCCTTAAACACAATTGGATTAACCTAGTTTATTAGCCAAGTTATTACTTAGTCCAAATTCCAAATCTAGGTTAACACAATCAAACAATCATATCATGCATAGCATCAGAAAAATAAATAACGCAATGATATGATGACCCAGGAAAACCTAATCGGTAAAAAACCTGGGGAGGATTTAACCTAGCTATCCACAAGGTAAACCTGAATCCACTAATGAAAGAATTGAAGTTTTACAATAGCGACTTAGACCACTAACATCCTATTGCTACCCACCAGTAGAAACTTACTGACACGACCACGTGCAAGTGCAAGCTCCGAGACCACGGACTCCTTCTTTCTTGGATTCTCCAGCAAGTACAAGCACACCCGCTTGTGTATCTTTAAGCTCTTATGGCAGCAACTAAATGACCATTAAGCTCTTGAAGAAATCTCCTTCTTGATAATCCTAAGCTTATGTGAAGGCACGCACCTCTTAGATCTCACAAGAGATTCACACAAACAGCAATATGAGCAACATAAAAATGTGGCTAGGGTTTTCCTTTTATACCTAGGGCAAAACATAAAATCCTACACGTTTTAATAGGCTAGGGCTGAGTTGGAAAAATCTGCAGAAAAAACATTCTGCCCGAGATTCGATCGATCGAGTTTAAGCTTTGATCGATCGAGCCAGGCCGAAAGTCACTAATACTTCTGCAGCCATTCGATTCCAACTTTACATACAATGCACACACTTTGAGCAAGTCTAAACAAGACTAACAACTGTTTTGATCATGGTTTGCCAACATTACACATTAGAGTTCTAAAACATTAGTTCATAAGTACTTAGAACCTAACAGTATATTTTCAGTTTCCTTCACAAATTGAGTTTTGAGAACAGTTTTTATTTTCTGTCCATTTTAGTTTGCCAAACAAGTTTTTAGTCTCAAAAATAGAAAATTGTTTTTGGAAATAGAAACTAAGGGGAAAAACAATTACCAAACATACCAATAAATTCTTACAATTTCCTTTTACGGGTTTTTTAATTTTGAAATCATTGCATGAGAGTCTCATTATCAATTTTGCAAGCTATATTTCTTTCAAAGTTTTAGTTAAATAAAATATTTCTTGGGGTTTTTTTTTTTAAGGGCTTAATATATTGTTAAGGACAAAATTTAGCTACAAACTTAGTTGTCTCACTAAACAAATTAACATTACTAAGAGAAATAAAAAGAGGGAGAGGAAATGCACTAAGCAATGAGTTAGTTTATTCTTCAATGATAGAAATGTGATTACAAGTAGGTATTTATAGAACCATAAAATTATTCTATTGGCCCACATGGCCATATCCTAATGGTCCTATTATTCTCCATGTGCATTAATAATTCCTACTTGTGTTAAATGCGATTAACATGCTTAGAATTGTAACTAAGTAAGTAAATGCATTCTATACCTAAATGTGCATTCCTAACACATCATCACTCAAATATTTTTAATTGGATGATTTTGACAAATCCATTATTGGATTAAATTATTTTCATATACCCTCTTTGCTTGTAAATTTTCAATATAATATTTTTAAATTATGCATAAAAGATAAGTTTATAAATAAATAGTAAGCAATATTCCATTGGCATGAAATTTGGTATGTGCGTTAAGAACATAGAAAATATGTAATTCAGATATTCAAATATTAATCGAATAAAAAGTTATTAGGTGGTTAAATACTTAAAGTTTCACTAGTTATATATTGGGTTGAAGTTATACCACCCTTTTTTATTGTCATTTTTAAAGAATTATATATAAATTTACATCATAAAAGAAAATTTAATCATTAATTTTTATTTTTTAATTTAAGTGCAACCCCTTTCATCACCTTTCAAATTTCCCAATAATAGGGAATATAAAATGAGAGGTTTGAAGGAGTAAGAATAATTAGATATCCATACAAATTAAGGACGAGTTTTATATGGTCCATTCAGTTTTTTTTTTTTTTTGGGGGGGGGGGGGGGGCTGGGGGGTTATAGAAAGAACTACATCAGTTGGTTAGAGGGGACATCGCATCGAGATTGACCGCACATTATGCACCCTTGCACCAAATTAATTTGGGTCAATTTGGTGTGGTTCAATCAAGATTCTGGTTTTTGGTCTTTGTTGGTGAGAAAGAGAGGAAGAGAGGTATTACCAACAAGGTTGCTAATTGGGTTGCTAGCAACGAGACGATGAGAGAATTTTTTGCCAAATAACATAATTTTAGGAATAATTTAGGAAAAGAGCACTAGGTCAAAGTTATTTAGTTATGTAGCATCTTTTTGAACTCAAGTTTGTCAAACTTGAGTTCCAAGTAAAATTTGAGTTTACCAAACTCGAGTTCTAAGTGTGAGAGACCACAAGGGGTGCTCTCAAAAAAGAGATTCAGGTGCTTTAAGGCACCTATCTTTTTTAGATAAGTGGTGTGGAGTCGCCACTTATTTTTTTTATACAAAAAAATAAGAAAAATAAATATAATTACATGTTCAAAATACTTTGAGTGTCATTGATAAAAAAAGAGTACAATTTGGTAGATTAACCTTACAAGGCTTTGGTCCTAGTTACAATCTATGCAAATGTTACAAAGTTTTGGATCTACATTCTACCAAAATGAAAGACAAAACATTAATCTACCTGTCCAAAATTCTAAGTTTGGGGGCTAGGATAAGGAATGGGAAGGTGTTAAGCACCCATTCTGCCCAGACAAAGTCTGGTCTTCTAGACTCTAATGACTATTATGTACCATTTTTATATGATGTTGAATGATATGTTATAACACACATGACAAACACTTGACAAAGTGAATTTAAATAAATTTGTCTTATGGATACATCCTCTTTTAAAAGAAAAATCAGATCTGCTTTTGAAAATTTTTTTACAAAAAAAAAAAAGAAAAAAAAAAGATTTGATTTGTAAAATCAGATATATTTTTGTAAGTTTAAAAAAAAAAAAAAAAGGGATTTGATTGGTAAAAATCAGATCTGTTTTTGTAAAGGGTAAAAAGAAAGATTTATTGGTAAAAATTAAATCTGTTTTGAAAAATAAAAAATTAAGATTTGATTTGTAAAAAAATCAGCTCTATTTTTGAAAGTTAAATTTTTTTTTTTTTTTTTTGAGATTTGGTTTGTAAAAATCAGATCTGTTTTTGTAAAGTAAATAAAAAAGACTTTTAAAAGATGATTCACATTCATGAGACAAACTTACTATGCATGCATCACATATTAAAAAGAAAGACTTTAACCTAACTCTTAATTTTTTCTTTGAAATTCCAAAATATGCAATTTTGTAAAAAAAGAAAACTTTTTTAGAAAAAAAAAATCAGATCAGTTTTGTGTTTGAAAAAAATTCAGATCTGCATCTAAGGAAGATACAAATCAGTTTTATGTTAAAAAAAATTCAGATCTACATCTAAGAAAGATACAAATCAGTTTTATGTTTGAAAAAAATTTAGATCTGCATCTAAGGAAGATACAGATCAGTTTTATGTTTTAAAAAAAATTAGATCTACATCTAAGGAAGATATAGATCTGTTTTATGTTTGAAAAAAAATAACTACATAAAATTCAAATCTGCATCTAAAGAAGATACAGATATGTTTTATGTTTATTAACAGATTTTGAAATCAAAGGAAAAAAAAAATTAAAACAGAAAATCAACTAAAGAACATGTTAAAGAAAATTTCAACTAAATATCTAGGCATAGCAAATATGAATTTAGAACAAGGCACAATGAAGCATTTAAACCATATTCATGCAACGAACAACAACATGCTAATTAATGGAAAAGAAGAGAAAAACAGAAGACATAACTAAATTCCTCTTGCATAAGCGTGCTCTTTGACAGAAGAATATTTTAAAAATCAAAGAAGTTTTCACCTCTTTGAGGTCTAAAATACTTTACTTAGAAAAAAAAGTTCTTAAAGCAAAAATCTCCAGAACGTCTTTAATGTAAGGGGAGCAAAGAAGTCTGAAAAGAAGAGCCCTTTGACAAGGGTGTTTTTAGAAAGAGATAAACCCACTACATGCAAAGAAGCCGACGACCCCATTAGGACCGTCAGCTTCGCATGCACGTAAGAAAGTATGAAAAAGAAGAAGCCAAAGGCCGACAATCCCACCTCCATACCTAACAGTGTCTACACGGGACGACTAGAAGAGAGAAGGCTGACGGGAACAAGAAGAGGCCAACGAGAATAAATGGCGTAACGGGCCTAGCATGGCCTTGCTTGATCTCCACGAATATCTGTGTAAGGAAATATCTTGTACCCCACAATTAACCCTAATTAAGAGAGTCTCTACAAGGAAAGGATCCCACAAGATACATGTATTAATAAGGATCTTCCTTACAAGGAAAGACCCTCTTTGCCAAGAAACGAATGTCAGCTCTACGCCACTATAAAAACCCCAAAGTCCTTATAAACTAAAGTACGTATAATTTGCCTCAGATCTGGCACTCTAGAGTGGTGAAAGTTCTCTAACTTAACATTCGGAGGGTATTTGGCCGGTATCACACCGGTACTCTCTGTGAGGTCTTCTTTTTCTTTGTTGTGCAAGTCTTGTCGCAAGTACGTGAGAATTGTGCGACTTACTGACGATTTTCGGCATCATCAGTTGGCGTCGTATGTAGGAAACGTGTAGCAACAACTTCGTTTCAACAGAAACTGTACTACCACTTCCCAGACAAGGAGTTGTATAGTACTCATTCGCTCAATGGCTACCACCAACAACCAAGGAGACTGGTGTGCTATCGCAGGCAACCAAAAATAAAACCTATACTCCTAAAAATATATGTAGTAGTGCGAGTAAGGATCGTTCCCACAGAGAGTATTTAGCCTAGTTTTATGCTACATGAACATGGAGGGGGGGGGGGTTTGAGTATAATGAAAACAATTTTAAGAAAAACAACTAAGGAACAATTCAAATTAAAGTATCGAAATCAATCAAGAGAACAAACCTTGGTCCAAGTCAACATCCACCGTCGGAATTTTACAATTGATTATTGATGCAAGTGTATATCAATTCACACTTTAAATATTCACCGTTAAAACTATTTTCCTATCTCTCCTTAGCCATAGTTAATTAGAAAATAAGCAATCTAATAAACCCTAACTACTAAACAACCCAAGACCAGCGTTAAAGGTTTGATCTAGTAGCAGCCTTAAGAACTAGAGAGATCGATGAAACTAAACAACACAAACACAAGCGGTTGCATTTAATTTAGTCGAGTGTTCTTCCTAAGATCTAATAATTTTTTATGCAGCAAATCATTAAATCTTAGTTGCTTTACAAATTAGAGGGTTCAAACAATTACGAATTTGATATCTAACCTAACAGTAGATTGCAACGAATAATAAACTAGTAGGCCTCCTAGTAATTAAACGAGACAATCATTAAAATAGGCATAGAAGAACATCCGATATTCAAATCATAAATTGAACAATGAAAACAAATTAGATCTCACAGTTTTATTGATTTCGAGACTTTAGTTTCCTTCGACCAAGTATAAAAGTTTTAGCCACGCAGGGCCATGATGAAAACTTGAAGGAGAAAATCAGAGAAGAGGGGAGAGAGAGGCATGTGTGTGTCCAATCTAATTTCTCCTTCCCCTTTTACACGTTAATTCCCCCTTTTCCAAGCCTACAAAATCTCCTAAAAATATTCTCAACAATAATATCCAAATCTGACTAATTAAGGAAAAATATTAAAAATAAAACAGTCTTAATATAACTAGGAAAGTGGTGTTTTTTAGCTGGAAATTTCATGCACCAGATCTGGAAGCTTCTTAAAATAAACCCCATCAGATCTATGTATTAGAATTTCAGGCAAAGGAACATTCCAGAACATCAATAGTGCAGGTGCAACAACTTCAAGCCCAATTTCGACCTTGATGCATCCTGTATCTCTCAAAACTCAAAACATGAAAGTTGTAGAGCTTTGTCTTGGCGTTCCACAGCATCTTGAATCATCTCAATCGGAGCTTGGATGAGAGAGTTATGCCTAGATTATGAAGCAATGTCAAAGCTGTCTAGAATCGCCCAATTAGCTACGTTTTGCACTTAATGCCTCCATTTGCATCCTAAATCAAAATATAAGAATAATGAGTACATTTAGGCACCAAATAAGTATAAAAGACTAAACATTAAGGGAGAAAAAATATGACATTTTGCATTCTCATCAGAGACGAGCCACGTACTGCCGCCCGCGAAAGACAGGTACAGGCCCTAGCCACGGCAGTGGAGCGCCTCACCTAGCAAAACCATCACTTGGAGGAGCAACTACGCCAAAAGAATGTAGGATAACCACAAAAATGGCAAATATTATATCATTCCCACTCTTTAAAAAAGATTCAATAATTAGAAAAAATATTAAACACTCATCAAACTGACCAAAAAATATAAAGAAAAGATTAAAAAAGAAAAGAAAAAATAAGATAATATAAAATAAGATAATGATATGGAAAGGATAATGCTAACAAAGTAAGGAAATCAAATATAAACCAAATACTTTATGTTATTTTATTGCCATGGATATATTATTTTATTACGATGAAAATTAAAATAAGACTAATAATAGTATTGAGTGTTTTCTAAAGTGAAGAGGTAAAATAAATAAAGTAATTTTTTGTGGAGTTAAAATGCTAAATTTACGACTTCGGCAATGTGAATGCCTTGAGCTATAGTAAACAGCTACTCTTGGCTGTTTATCACAGCCTGAGGGCAAAAAAATTAACCTTTGGAAGAAGGAGGATTGAAGAGGAAAAGTCTATTTTGCTCATTGTGACATTATGGCCTTTGTTTTGTCGGGAAATTATTGAGTAGTCCCAGCCAATAGAAAAGAACCACGTCATTAAACATAGCTGAGATCAGCTTACTTGCCACATCATCTCAACACAGCTCCACACTTAACAGCCGTTAGCCCCGTTGCGTTAACCCTCCGTGCAAATTCAAATTTTAATTTGAAAATTGGGCGGGTTGGTGAAGGTAAAACTAAAAACTGAAGAACCTTTTTATTTTCCTCAATCTTTTATCTCTCTCTGTTCATCATCACCACCATTGCAACGTTGGCAACATTTTTGTACTTGCAAGGTACCAACTTTATTCCCTCTTTCAGTGGCACAGAAAGTGTTTGTTGAAATGCTTCATAGAGATCCCTTTTTTTCCAAACTTCTTATGGCTTTGTGTTCTAATTATCAGGGGTTATGGGTTCATGTTAGTGTGGTGCTGATAGACTCATTTAGAGAAAGCCTATTCTCCATGCCTATTAGTGTTTTGTATTGGGTGCAAGTTGTAATTATGAGTGATTAGGAGGAAAATTTTAGTTTGGAAGCGTTTTGTGTTAGGTGCAAGTTGTAATTATGAGTGGCTAGGAGGAAAATTTTAGTTTCGAAGCAAAAGAGGCATATGGGTAGCTCTGTAATTAGGTGGAAGGCCTTTTATAAAGAAGAAAATTAATTTCTAGCATGGCATAAGGACATCACGACTTGGGTCCTGGGTGCAGAGTTGCTATTGCTCTAGGCCACTTTTCGGCATATTTTGGTATATCCTATGTCACTATGAAACCTGCTTATTGGTATTGACCAAAGTTTAAATATTTTACTTTGTGTTTCTGTTCTTACAAAGAAACTAGTTCTTATAATAATTTCTGTTTTTTTAAAAAGAAAAGGGAGCTAGTTATCTAACTTATTTTTGTCATTTGTGGCATTAAATTGCAAAATTATGTTCCCTAGCTATAATGCTTAAGTGTGAACCATTGTTTATTATGCAGGAGAGGTAAGTTTTATATTTTATTCTGTTGTGTTGTTTATTTTTTGTGTGAGCTGTTGTTAAAGTATCTTAACTTTATGCACTTTTTTTTTTTTTTCAGGTTCAATATCAGTCGGATCAATTTCTAGGCAAAAACAAACACTATGTTGTTACTGAACATCAAAATTTGTTGATGGTTGGAGTGGTTCCTTTATCCAAAGGAGCTGTTAGTAGTCGATTAGTGTTAGAATTCAGCAAATAAATTCCTAGTTTTTTGGTAGAGATATCTGATTGAGTTATTAGATTATTTTATGTTCAATTATCTTATCATTGTAATTCGGTTGACAATCAACTTTGTAACAAACACTGTTCTGAGAGCTCAATAATTCTATCTGAACAAAAAATATTTGTTTTTTCCTCTTTTATGCAAACTTATTTTACAAGTTATTGGAAAACTGATCTGAGAGCTCAATAAATCTTTTAACAATAAAATATCATAAATTATCTCATATGAGCGGTCTAGTATGAAACTTGTTAGAAATACTAAATGTGAAAGTATTGTATTTCTTGATCAAAGAATGTACATAGGTGCCTTTATATAGGAGGCATATGTGTGTAGTACAAGTAAATATGTGAGTTATACAAGTAATCTAACTGGTCCTAAAGCCCACAATATTATACACGTTAATAGCCCCCCTCAAACTCAAGGTGAATGTGAGACCAGCTTGAGATTGTCAACCAAATCACAAAAGCGTCCCTTAGGATGTGACTTTGTGAAGATATCAGCAAGTTGATCTTTGGAGGAGATTGAGAAGAGCTTGAGAGCACCATGGACAAGATGATAACGGATAAAATGACAATCAATCTCGATGAGTTTAGTCCGTTCATGGAAGACATCATTGTGAGCAATATGAATGGCACTCTGGTTGTCACAATAAAGAGGAGTAGCAGAGGATATGGACACACCTAAATCCTTAAGGAGCCATCGTAGCCAAAGGAGCTCAAATGTGGTATCAGCAAGGGCACGATATTCTGCTTCAGTACTGGAGTGGGCCATAAAAGTTTGTTTCTTACTTCGCCAAGAAATCAAAGAAGAACCAAGAAGAAAGCAATAACTCGTAGTGGACCTACGATCAGTGGGATCTCCTGCCCAATCAGCATCAGAGAATGCACGGAGTACAAGAGGAGATTGAGCTAAGTAGAAAAGGCCATGGAAGAGAGTACCCTTCAAGTATCGTAGAATGCGCAGAACAGCAGCATAGTGAGTCGATCGTGGAGTAGACAGATACTGGCTCACTTGATGAACAGCATAGGAAATGTCTAGACGAGTAACTGTGAGATAAACTAGACTGCCCACCAATTGTCTGTAAAGAGAGAGATTAGACAATGGTTTCCCCCCCGAGAGTGTCAGATGCGCATTAAGTTCAACTGAAGTGTCAACAGTCTTGCTGTCAGTAAGTCCAGCTCAAGACAAAAGGTCAGATGCATACTTGGCTTGAGTAATATAAAGACCATCAGTGGAACGAGTGATTTCAAGACCCAAGAAATAGCTGAGATGTCTAAAGTCTTTCATCTCAAACTGCTGACTAAGAAAATCCTTGAGTTCTTGAATACCGCTGAGGTCATCACCAGTTATGATCATATCATCCACATACAGGAGAAGCAAAATGGTTCCTTTATCATTGCGACGAAGAAATAAGGCAGAATCATAAGGGCTGGCAGTGTAACCCAAAAAAAAAAAATGGTGGAGCTGAACTTAGCAAACCAAGCTCATGGAGCTTGTTTAAGGCCATAAAGTGCACGTCGAAAGCGACAAACCTTGTTTGTTTCACTAGAAAGACCAGGAGGAGGTTGCATATAAACTTCTTCACTCAGATCCCCATTAAGGAATGCATTTTTAACATCCATCTGAAAAAGGTCTCATTTACTAACAGCGGCAACAGCTAAAAATGCACGAACAGATGAGATACGAGCAATTGGAGCAAAACTCTCTTCATAAGCAATCCCATACTCCTGTGTAAAACCTTTTGCAACAAGACAAGCCTTATAGTGCTCAATGGACCCATCAAAGCAAGTCT
The DNA here is from genome assembly GCA_023736055.1 of Quercus glauca. Taxonomy (NCBI): domain Eukaryota; kingdom Viridiplantae; phylum Streptophyta; class Magnoliopsida; order Fagales; family Fagaceae; genus Quercus; species Quercus glauca. The sequence goes on from CM043324.1 coordinate 35,229,341, forward strand.
TGATCTTATAGATTCACTTACAACTAACCACAGACTGTCCAAGAGGGAGACTAACCAGATCCCAAGTATGGTTTTTGGTTAATGCATCGATTTCCTCTTTCATTGCAATCTGCCATAAAGGGTCAGTGGAGGCCTCACGATAGGTTTGAGGCTCACGGAGTGTAGCAAGGGCAGTGTAACAATGATAGTCAAGTAAATGTGTAGGAGTAGATCATACCTGAGTTGAGTGGCGAGGTGGAATGTCTTGGGGAGGATCTTCAGGCAGAGCATGAGTAGGGGACCCAGGCTCAATGTGGGGTAGCTCATCATCAACCTGTTCATCTTTGACCTGTCTAGAAGAGGCATCAAAAATATCTGGAGAATGGATAGAGAAGTCCAAAGGAGGATCAAGAGTATCTGTAGAAGGAACATGAGACTCATCTAGAAACATTTCTAAAACAGAGGAGTTAGTCAGGGAAGAACAAAAGTGAGAGAGTTCAACAAACAAGCGATGTTCCCAAAAGACAACATTACGGGAAACACGAAGACGATGAGAGACAAGATCATAGCACCGATACCTTTTTTGAGTTTCACCATAACCAAGGAAACAACAAAGTCTAGATCGAGGCTCAAGTTTGTTGCGCTCATGAGGTTGAAGAAGAACGAAACAAGCAGATCCGAAGGAGCAAAGGTAATGATAGTCAGGGGGTGACCCAAAAAGGCGCTCATACGGAGTCTGATTATGAATGACAGCACTTGGAATGCGATTAATAGCATGAAGAGCGGCTTCACCCCAAAATGGGGCAGGAACTTTGGCAGAAAGAAGAAGAACACAAACAGTGTTAAGAATATGACGAAATTTTCTTTCGGCTCGACCATTTTACTGAGAGGTACCTGGACAGGTTAGATGATGTACAGTGCCATAGGAATGTAATAGAGCTTGCAAAGCATATTGAGTATATTCAAGAGCATTATCAAATCGAAAAGTTTTGATACGTTTGGAGAATTGTGTTTCAACCATTTTTGCAAAATTACTATATATTGGCAAGATTTCAGAACGAGATTTCATAGGAAAGATCCAACTATAACGAGAATAATCATCAATAAAAACAATAAAATATCGAGATCCACCAATATTAGCAACAGGAGAAGGTCCCCAAACATCAGAATGAATTAACTCAAAAATACTATTAGAAATAGATTCACTGTTATTGAAAGGCAAAGCTGACTGTTTTCCTAACTGGCATGAAGTACAATCAAAATTGTCTTTGGACATAGAACCCAACAGACCCTTAGAAGCTAACTGTTGTACCCGAGAAGAGGGTGCATGACCAAGACGGGAATGCCAAAGTGCGAGAGAAGGTAAGGAAGAAACCACAATAGCAACAGTAGCAACAAAAACAAGAGCAACAAGTGGAAGATGAAGATTGTCCACGGGAAACATACGCCTAATTCTAGGACCGGTCCCAAGCTTTTGCCCTGTCCTCGGATCCTGCACAATACACCCAGAATAACAAAAAATAAGACGATATCCTAGTTCAGCTAATTGTCCTATAAAGCACAAATTATAGGATAGGTCAAGTACATGGAAGACCTCAAGAACAGAGAGGTTGGAGGTCGAAACAAAACCTAGACTATTCCCATGCATGGTGGAACCATCAGTTATATGAATATTAAGCAGATGTGGTGCAGGGTTAAGTTTGGAGAATAAGGATGAGTGAAGTGTCATGTGATTGCAACAGGCAGAATCAAAAAGCCAAGTTTGAGACTTACAGGGGAGAACTAAGAGAGCAGTGGAAAGAAATGCATTACCAGCCATATGAATAGCCTGAGCTATGATCTCCTGTAGTTCAGTGGAAGAGAGGTTGATAGTGGATCCAGAAGACTGGGACTCAGCTAAAATGGAAGGCATCGGTGGAGTAGGCTCAGTATTAGCAACAGCAATAATAGATTTGTTGTGATGGTAACAAGCCTCAATGGTGTGGCCAGGACACTTGCAATAATTGCAGAACTTTTTGTTTATCTACTTGCGACGATTGCTAAAGCCAGAGGAATCACTTGATTGGTGAGGTTGCTCAATGGGAGGTGCAGAAGGAGTAATAGCCAAAATATTGAACTTATTCTGGGCTTGAAGAGTTGCAAGACGAGTTTCTTCTCTAACCAACTCATTTACAACAGTATCAAGAGAGGGAGGAGGACTGCGATTAAGAAACTGACCTCAAATGGGCTCAAAGTCCTTGTGAAGTAACATTAGGAATTCATAGAGACGAAATTCATCTCTAACTGTAGCATATTACTAAGCATCCTTTGAGCATGCCCAAATTGGATCAGAAAGGTTAATTTGGTCCCAAATGAAGCAAAGCTGATCATAGTAGTCATTGATGGATTGCCCTGGTTTTTGTCGAAGTTGATGCAATTCAACCACTAACTGATATTTCATTGATCTGTGAGTAGTGGAGTACCTTTTGGCCAACATATCCCATGCTGATTTTGCATCATCAAAGCTGCCCAACAGATTGGAGATTGAGGGAATGAAAGTGTTTCAAATCCATGTGAGGATCATGTGGTTGTGACTATCCCATTCAATCATTCGACTGAGGAAGGTAGCATCTTCTTCACTTGCCCCTTTGACAATAATAGTAATTGCACCAGTACAATAATCCCAGAGCATATAACCCTTAAGAAAACTACGCATAGCTTGAGACCAAGATAAGTAATTCTTATTCCCCTCCAATATAGTATTGATGGGGCGAGGAAGAAAAATATCATTTTTATCCATTTAGAGACACAATATGCAAAAAAAAAAGACTGCAAAAATGAAATCTACGCGAAAAATTAGGTAAGGAGAACTTGGACTGCAAAAGTCAACCTTGTAGAAAAGTAAATGATCAAAGTCAACCCTCGGTCAAAGTCAACGCTGGACTCCGGTCAACGATGGTAAACGATCGGTCAACGATGACGTCAGCTGGCGTGGTGGGTGACGTCAACAGAGGAGTGGATGATGACGTTAACCCTAGGTGACGTGGAAGTATGACGTCAACCCTAGGTGACGTGGAAGTATGACGTCACTGATGATGTCAGCAGGACCTGAGGGAGGCACGTGACTGAGGCGTAGCTTCTTAGGGCGGCGCATGAGGGTGTGCGGGCTCCAATGCTTGTGAGACTTCCACGATTGAGTAGATCGAGGCGAGACAATCACTGTGGTACCTGCAAAAAAGTTATTGGAGCAAGATGCATGGTGGAGACGGTAATTGCAGTGATCTGTGTGGTACGGGACTCCTCAACAATAGCAGCTGCAGGCCTGGAACCCAAGGACAACGGCTGAGAGACGTCGGAGGTTCAACGGTGAATGGCTGTAGCAGCTGTTGTGAATGAGGAAGCAACAAGGGTGGAGTAACACCAAGAGAGACAAGACTGCTAAGAGAAATGTCATAACCTGGCTCGATATTATGTTAGAAATACTGAATGTGAAAGTATTGTATTTCTTGATCAAAGAATGTACATGAGTGCCTTTATATAGGAGGCATATGTATGCAGTACAAGTAAATATGTGTGCTATACAAGTAATCTAACTGAGCCTAAAGCCCACAATATTATACACGTTAACAAAACTAATAATTGGCCTTAACTCTACCTGTGAAAATAAACTCTTGATACCATTCCCAACAATGAAACACATTTTTGCACGACTTTAGATAGGCCTCTTTGATTATCAGGTGTGTTCAAACAATGGCACAACTAAATAGCAATTTTGTTTTACAAATTAAGGCCCCATTTGGTAGAGCATCTTAGCAATATATTTTCAGTTTTTAAATAATATTACACGCATTTTCACACACTTTTTCACCTACACGTATTTAAAAAAAAAATACAAACAACATTACTCAAACTCCTCTACCAAACGGGCCCTAAAATATTTTTTTTTTTACAAATTTAAAGATAATTAAAAAAATATTCCACCAAATGCCTTCAAGAAATTGAATTAGAATTAGGTCCTAATACATTACAAGACTGTTTAAACTATTCTTTCGAGTTTAAGCACATAAAATTAGTACATAACTTTCAATTGGCCCCAACTGAAAATGATTACAAAGAAAACAAATGTAATAGTCACATGACAATATTATGTAGGCTTTAAGTCTCAACTCTCATGTAATAATAATTTTTGCTTGTCTTGTTAACTTCTCTGGATTCTTGGTTCTTGAATAGACTATGGACGGTAGCATGATATATAATATATATCTATTCTCTACAAACATTTAAAACATCACATTAGCATTTAAAAATGGAATAAAAATGATGGTATTAAGCCTCACAACAGTCATTCTAATTATTTTGTATTGATTCATAACAGCGAAAAACAAATATCAAGTAGCTCACACAACTCCAGATTTAACTTATACCAGAACGTAGTTGCATGATATTGATATCCTCAAATATTGCACGTTTTATAAAAATTATTTGGTTTCGCGCATACAATGGTTCACACTAAAGCATTATAGCTAGGGACATAATTCTGTAATATAATGCCACAGAGGAAAAAAATAACTAGCTCACTTTTCATTTTAAAAAAAAAAAATTAGTAGAAGAACTGGTTTCTTTGCAAGAACAGAAACACAAAGTGAAAATTTAAACTTTGGTCAATACCAATAAGCAGGTTTCATAGTGACATAGGATATATCAAAATATGCCAAATGGTGGCTTAGAGCAAATTTATTTTAGAACCTATTATCATCAAAATGAACCCAAAATTGGTTGAACAATATGAAACTTTAGTGCACATCAACTCTCTACCTCTATAAATACTAGTGCTGTGTAATGAAAATGATGTACACCACAAAAAAAAGAAGAAAGAAAAAAAAAGGCAACTCTGTACCCAGGCCGTGATATCCTTATGCCATGTTGGGAATTAAATTCCTTCTTTATAAAAGTCTTCCACCTAACTACAAAGCTACCCGTATGCCTCTTTTGCTTCCATACTAAAATTTTCGTCGTAGCCACTCATAATTACAACTTGCACCCAACATAAACCACTAATAGGCATGGAGAATAGGCTTACTCTGAATGAGTCTGTCAGCACCACTCTAACATGAACCCACAACCCCTAACGCAGCGTGGCTAACGGCTGTTAAGTGTGGAGCTGTGTTGAGATGATGTGGCAAGTAAGCTGATCTCAGCTATGTTTAATGATGTGGTTCTTTTCTTTTGGCTGAGACTACTCAATAATTTCCTGTTTTGCCATGTTCACACTTTTCTTCTTTATTTATTTTTCCTTCTTGTCCAGTATATTAACGTACCAGCAGGACCTACCAACGCTGCAACGTATTTTTTTTTGTTTTATTTTTTTATTATTATTATTTTTTAAAGATGTACATTGCCCATTGATATCTCAATTGAACGTTCTACTGGATTTTTTTTAAATATATCATTATTTGAATTTTTCTTTAAATTTGGGATTTTTCTTCTTTTTTAATATATTATTTTAACCAATTTAATTAATCATTTTTATAATTTGTCAAATTAGTTCAAATATATTTTCTAAAAAAAAAACTTTTATAAAATAAATTATTTCATATATACTATATAATATGGACATGAGAGTAAATTTATACAAACTACATCTCATCTTTCTTTTCAACCAAACAAAAAAAAATTTCCATCCGTCAACTTTTTCACCCCTCTAATCAAACACAAATGAGGGAAATTAAAATATTTTCTATCCTCTCACTTTTCCACCACCTCTTCATTTTCTATTCTCTTACTTTTCTATCCTTCCAACCAAACAGACCCTAAGGCTTTTCAATTTCAAGAAAAAAAAAGGGATTCTCTCGTGTCTATTTGGAAATAACTTATCTAGTTTTTTGCTGAAAACTTTTTGTTGAAAGTGTGCTAAAGTATAATTGTATTTCGGAAAAAAAATTAAAAGACGGAAAAGAAAAATGAGGTTTTAAAAAGCTATACATAAAAGCTAAAAAAGAAAAACTAAAAACTAAAGTTGATGCTAAACAGACTAAGCAAATGTCGACAGTAGCAAGTATCCCATCAAGCAAAATTAGCGTCGGAGGTGAGAAAACTCTTTTTTTTTTTTTTTTTTGAAAGCCCAATCAAACTTCATTCATTTAAAAAAGAGGAGTCAAAGTACAATGCATCACGGGCTGGTGGTGGAGAATCTTCCAACCACACAACTTCCTCATCTAGACCATTAGCATATCGAGCTAGAGAATGGGCTACCGAATTGGCACTACATCGAATACAATTAAAAGACACATAGTGAAGACCTATTGCTAAGCATCTAATATCATCATAAATCACCCCCAAGCGCGACCAGTTTGGATTAATGGACGAAACAGAGGACATAACCACTGAGTTATCCCCTTCCACAATTAGTTCCGAAAACCCTGCATCAATAGCGAACTCCATAGCTTTTCGGCAAGCCAGCACTTCTACTTCCTCGCTGTCAGTCATAGCTTCCCCCCTCGCCGATAAGGCTGCCATAACCTCCCTAGCAGCGTTGCGAATTACCGCACCAACCCCTAAACCATTAGCGAAAGTAGCCGCATCAAAATTCAACTTAAACAGCTGACCTGTTAGAGGCTTCCAATTCTACAGAAAATCAGTAGAGGCCGAACTAACTGCCAGTAAACACTGAGCATCTCGGTACTCCTTCAGATAATTTGTGGCTCTCTTATTTAACTGCATAGGATGTTGCATGCTACCACCATATAACAGTAGGTTCCTACGGTGCCAAATAAGCCAGCTTTGGACTAAAAAAGTCTCAAGCTCCTCATCTGATAGTTTTGCCATCAACACTTGAAAAAGCTACATAAAATCATCAAACTCCCCACCACACTTCTGTATTCGAGCAGTGGACCCAGCCCAAATGTCTTGAGCAGCACTACAACCCCATATTGCATGGACTACCGTCTCAGGGCACCGTTTACATAATTCACATCTATCCTCCTGCAACACTTGTCGTCGAGCGAGGTTCACCTTTGAAGGCAGAATATTAAGGTAAGCCCTCCAACCAAAAACTTTGATTTTGCTAGGTACATAGAGTTGCCAAAGCTGGTTCCAGACACGGTGGTCTCTCCCTGTACTGAACTCTCTTCCCTCCCATTGGTATCTCCATCTAACATACGAGCCACATGGTAACCCGACTTAACCTCGTACTTTCCTTTGCGACAAAACTTCCACACCAACCTGTCTTGCACCTGTCTCCTACTCAACGGAATTTTAAGGATTGCCTCAGCGTCAAACTGATTAAAACACATAATAATCCTCTCCCTATCCCATCCGTGCACACTCCAATCAATTAAATCCGAGACTCTCCATTCCCATTCATCATTTTTAGTTGGAAACAACACTTTATTCTCAGGATGATTCGGTATCCACTTGTCTTCCATTATTCGTATTGAGGAACTCGTGCCCACCCTCCAATAGCAACTTGTTTTTAGGATATTTTGAGCAGCCAATACACTCTTCCAAACATAGGAACTGTTAGGACAATCAGCTGCCTCCAGGAAACTACATCTTGGAAAATACTTGGCCTTGAAACACGTAGATAACAGTGAGTTTTGGTCTTGAGTTAGCCTCCAACCTTGCTTTGCCAACATAGCAAGATTAAAGCTCCTAATATCCCGGAATCCCATACCACCTTCCTTCTTGGGTTTTGTCAAGAAATTCCAACTCTTCCAATGAATTTTCTGTTCATCACCGGTTTGCCCCCACCAAAACCGTGCACAAAGAGCATTTAACTCATTACAAAGCTTTACCGGTAACAAGAAAACTCCCATAGTATACGTTGGAATTGATTGGGCCACTGCTTTGATAAGTACCTCTTTTCCAGCACGAGATAGTAATCAGCCTTTCCACCCCTGGAGTTTTTTCCACACTTGCTCCTTAAGATATGCAAAAGTTTGATATTTGGCCCTCCTAACCAAAGTTGGCAACCCTAAATAAGAATCAAATCTATCCACTTCCCTTACTCCCAAAGCTTGCTTGATCCATTGCCTCTGTCTCTCAGAAGTATTACTACTAAAATATGCAGATGACTTCTCAAAATTAATGCATTGTCCAAAAGTTTCTACATACAATTGTAGTGTATCAAAGATCACCTGCACTTCATCCTGATTCACCTGGCAGAAAATTAAGGAATCATCTGCAAAAAGCAAGATAGAAATACAAGGAGCCCTTTTGCAAATTTGGACCCCATGAAGCCGCCCCTCAGATTCTGCTTTGGAAAGCAAAGACGTAAACCCTTCTGCACAGAAAAGAAACAAATATGGTGATAAAGGGTCCCCTTGGCGGAGCCCTTTCGAAGGGATAATATTTCCATATGCTTTACCATTAATCCTAACTGAGAACGAAGGAGTGGAGACACAACTCATCACCCTATTAATCCATTCCTCCGGAAATCCCAGTCTAATCATCATACCCCTCAAAAAATCCCACTCCACTTAGTCATAAGCCTTGCTGACATCAAGTTTCAAAGCTAGGGCTCCTTTCTTCCCTTTTTTTCTCCACATGCATGGCATGTAAGGTTTCATAAGCTAGCAACACATTATCAATTATAAGTCTTCCTAGCACAAAAACACTCTGAGTAGGAGAGATCAACTGGGGTAAAATAATTTTCAGTCTATTAGCAAGCACTTCAGAAATTATTTTGTAAATTACGTTGCACAAGCTAATGGGTCTAAAATCAGTTATCTTCTCCGGTGACTTAACTTTTGGAATAAGAACAATATGTGTATAGTTTATTTCAAGTAACATAATTCCAGAGTTCAGAAAATCCAACACAGCAGAACTAACATTATTACCAACTATATGCCAAAACTTTTGATAAAAAAAAGCATTCATACCATCGGGTCCTAGAGTTTTGGTAGGTCCCACCTGAAATAATGCTGCTTTTATGTCCTCCACACTATACGGCCTAGACAACTCTTCCTTCATATCTGTAGTCATCCTTTGTGGAACTGTGTTCAAACATTCTTCCATTCTGTCACATGTACCTGATTGAAAATTTTTCTCAAAATAATTAATAGCCACCTCTGCCACCTCACCAATATCCTCCACCCAATTACCATGTTGGTTTTGAATGCCATGAATGAAATTCCTCTTGCGCCTTTGAGAAGCTTTCAAATGAAAAAACTTGGTATTCCTATTTCCATGCTTCAACCAGGATACCCGAGAACGTTGTACCCAAAAAATTTCCTGCTTAAGAAGTAGGTCATCCAATTTTTTGCTTGCTACCAATACCTCCTCCCTACTCTCCTCCGTTAACTCTTCTTCATTCATCTTTTCAATCTTCTTAGTTAACATTTTTATTTCATCCACAGCAGGAGTTATTTTGGTTGAACCCCAAGCCAGTAAATTCCCCCTACATCCCTTATTTTTCTCCACCGTTGCACGTAGCCCAGCAACCTCACCACCCGAATTGGTCCAAGAATCCATAACCACTCCTTCACAATCCTCCCACATCAGCCAAGCTTCTTCAAACCTGAAGCCACGAGGCCCACCTCCCCTGAAATCACGGTCAGTTCCTATCTGGAGAAAAATCGGAACATGGTCAGATGCATGGCTGAACCCGTGGGTGAGAGTACTAGCTGAAAACTTTTCCTTCCACTCACGGTTTGCAACTGCACGATCCAATCTTTCTCTAGTATTAGCTGCCCCAGGTCTTTTATTATTCCATGTAAATTTGTACCCTTGGAAACCCAAATCAAATAAATTACACAACTCTAGTGCGGCCTGAAACTCTTCCATCTGTTTAAACTAAGGTGGATGTCTACTTTGCTTTTCAGACTGATGCAAAATCACATTGAAATCACCTATACAACACCACGGTCCATCCACAAACGAGGAAATATGTGATAAAAACGCCCAGGACTTTTTCTCACTTGCTTCTGGCCACCCATAGAACCCAGTCAAAAACCAAGTAAAACCATCATCCTCAACCACCTTCGCTAAAATGTGATTTTCTGTGAAATTAATAACATCTAACCGAACTTCAAATTTCCATAACAATGCTAAACCTCCCCCAGAATAAGGCTTCTTAACAATGAACTTATTCGGAAAAGGCAATTCCCTACCATGATTAACAAAACCTTCTTTGTCCAGTCTAGTCTCCATTAGGAAACAGACTGTGGGAGCTTGATCCCTCACTAACTTATGAAGGCTTCGAACTGTCCAGAAGTTCCTAAGCCCTTGGCAGTTCTAGCCGAGGAGTTTCATTGTGACCGGCAAGGGTGCGTGGGCACCCCCACCGATTCCTTTGAATTAGAGTCCCCACTGCTTTTCCCTCTCTTCACTACTTCAATCTGCTCATCCTCAATTTGGTAGCTACCTTCTCTGTTTGTACTTCTCTTTCCCAAAACAGACTTCGCCCCTTCCTTGATAAGTTCCACGGGTCCAATTTCCATGCGCCTTAGCCTAGTCCACGTTGGCTTTGTTTTTGGCCTTTGAGGCCCATTTCCAACTTCCACATTAACCATGTGCATGGGATCCTCCCCTTTAGTACCACACCCAATTTTTGAAATTAAACCCATACTTCTTGTTTCAGTTACACCAACACCCATCCCTTCCTTATTTGTAGCTCCCATCCCATTAATCTCGGGTGCCACGTCAGGCGCTTCCTTATTTGTTCCTTGATTTATGTTATTCAATTCCTCATGTACCGCATCTTGTTCCCTAGGGTTTGGTATCGTATCCCTACCATTCGCCAAATCTGTTACGTGACTAGCCTGGACAATCCGAATCTCATCCCGGTGATCCTCCCCACCTACTTCCTCTCTTGTAACTTTCCTACGAGGAGGTGAACGATTCCTGCCACCCAAAGCCTTCAACCAGTCACCATATTGACAACTCACCTCCCCCTCTTTCTCAGTTGCTGCGAAGTATAAGGCACAGTGCTTTAAATCATGCCCTAGTAGTCCGCAGTAATGGCAAAACAAGGGGAGCCTTTCATACTTGAAAGTAACCCAGTGCCTTGTACCCTCTGAACCAGCCAAGAATGCACCCCTTCGAATCGGTTTCATTAACAGAATAGCAACTTTAACCCTCATAAAATAGCTCTGCCCCTCCGCTTTCTGTTTCTTCTCCACTTCGACCACCGACCCCAGTTTACTTCCCACAGCCTCTGCAACTTTTGGCGACACCAGATCAAAAAGAGCGCCCCATATTTGTATCCAAAGGGAAACTGAATCAAACTTAACGTTTTTCGCCGTCATCCCTACTTTCCATTGAAGCAACATTAGAACCTGGTTATCGAAAGTCCACGGCCCACCCTTAAGCACCTTATTCATCTCAAACTCATATTGGAATTTGAATTGAAAGAGGTTAGTTCCCACCTCAACTATCTGGACAGCCTCTTCCAATCCCAATGCTCTTTTCAATGTAGTTATAGTCGCCCTCTTATTTAAGGGACGACAAGTAAGGAACTTCCCAATCAAACTAAGTGCACAATTCTCAAGCCCTTCTTGTCTTCCTTCATCCGGAATCTCAATAGTCTCCTCTTCCTCTGTAGTCAATCGCATATTTTTCAGTATACTCGAAACTTCATCTGCCAAGGTAGCGTAGCTATGGAAAAAAGAGAAAAGTCAAACCCTTAGAAACCCTAAAGGAGGGATATCTCACACTGACGAGAGAGAGAGCTCCTACTAGCGAGGAGAAGGAACAATGGGTAATATTTTTGGATTTTAAATTCTATGTTCGAGGTGAGAAAACTCTTGAAACCCCAAATGACAGGATTGTCCATCCTGTATTATTGTAGTGTTGTTTAATACAAAAATCATAATGTAATTAAATAACACTAGAGACAATGAGGATATTTTATTTATAAGAAAAAAAAAAGAAAAGAAATAATGAATAGAAAACATACGTTGATTTGTAATTAACAACATTAATACAAGGTTTTGAAACCCGGACCGGACCGTACGGTCCGACCGGAAAAACCTCGAACTGTTCAGCTTAACGGTCTGTTTAGGGTGAGGAATCGTTCAATGCAAAAAAAGCAGGGACCCGCATGGACCGCGGTCCGACCGTCCGGTTCTGTGAACCGTGACCGGTTTTTGAGGTTCGAACTGTTTCTTTTTGTTTCAGCTTTTCTGGTGAATTTTGGCCAATACACCGGTACGAAGTTATGATCAGATCTAGAAGAAATGAAAGAACACGAAGAAGAACAAAGATCAGAAGGAGATCTGATAATTTCAGATCTTGAACAAAGGGATTTGTAAGAAAAAAAAAAAGTACCAGAGAAGAAGAAGACAAGTTCCTCAAAAAAAAAAAAAAAAAAAAAAAGAAGAGAGAGAGAAGAAGAACACAACAAAACAAGGTCTACGCCCAGTTGAAGCAGCAGCCAGCAGGTTGCCAACACAGTCGCCGATCACACCTTCGTCGTCTGCTGTTGCTTCTTCTTCTTTCTTCTTTTTTTTCTTCTTCTCTTTCTTTTTTCTGCAGATGGAGATCACTCTGTGATTCCTCCTTTTCGCTGAATACAACTACCATGTGTTCTCTCTCTTTCTTGTGTTACTTTGTTACTCTTTTGAGTTTTGAAATCCTAAGTCCCTCACATGGCTAACATTGGGATGATGAAAGTTTTTAATATTTTAATAAAAGTACAAAAATTTCAGCCATTAGATTGTGATTTTTTTTTTCAGCTGAGTGACTTCCCTCACGTGGCTAACATTGGGATGATGAAAGATTTTAATATTTTAATAAAAGCACAAAAATATCAGCCATTAGATTGAGATTTTATTTTTCAACTGAGTGACATGCATTCCCAAACATGGCTAACATTGGGATGATGAAAGTTTTTAATATTTTAATAAAATCACAAAAATTTCAGCCATTGGAATGATGAAAGGTTTTAATTTTTTAATAAAAGTAAAAAAATTTCAGCCATTAGATTCAGATTTTTTTCAGCTGCATAGCATGACGTGAATTTTAAGTATTTTTAAGAAAAGTAATGCTCTGGCACAAATTATTTTATAACATTTTTATAAAATATTGATGTGATCAACTTTTTATTAGTTTTTATCTAAACCCATCATTAATATCACATTTTTTTATACCCATAATCACTCACAACATCAATAATTTGTAAAAAATTTTGTAAAATAAGTTGTATCTCTAGTATTATTCTTTTAAGAGTAATGTAGTATCACTATATTTTACACAATCTTTTGCTATAATTTGACACATGGCAAAGTGTGAGTAATGAAAAAAAAATTATGGGTCTACATCTCTACCACTCATATATTGTCATGTGACAAATTGTGGCAAAATTTGTATAAAATGTTATAATACTATTATTGCTCTAATTTTAATTAATATTTACAATTAAGTATATAATAATTATTAAATAATTATTTCAATTTAAAATTATTAAATAATTTTATTTATTTTATTTGAGTGTCTTTCTAATCCTTATATAATAATAATAATAATAATTATTATTATTATTATTATTATTATTACAAGTTTAACTAATCAATATATAAGTAAATAGATATTATATTTAAATTTGCTTAGGATTTGATATTTCTTATTTGTCTTGTAAAAGTTATGATATGAAAATATATATTTGAAATATAGATATTTATATTTAATTGGATTATTTTAGTTAAATTTTCTATTTATACTAATTTAATATATTTATTTATATTAAATTAATTATGACGTCATCACGGATCGACTCCGGTTCGATCTCGGTTTGACCTCAAAAACCTTGAACCTCTCCCTTTTACGGTTTAATGAACGATCCGGGTGTGAAAACCATGCATTAATATACTCCCCCTCAAAAAAAAAACAACATTAATATGCTACATGATTTATTATCGATTTAGAATGTAAAGCAAGTTAATACCCCCATTGATTTGTAAGACTAAAAACGAAAAAGTACAATGCAAACTCAGCATGGACGCATATCCACATAACTTGCAAGCTAACAATACTAATGAAAAATGCTTCACACCTGTCTACAAATCATCCAAGAAACTTTTAACCTAGTTCCCCCCGACTCCCCCCACCCCCACCCCCCCCCCCCCCCCCCCCCACCCTCTCCCCTCCCAAAAAAAAAAAAAATCACACATTGTCTGTTAAGTTGGTATTTTTGAAGGTATTTCTGTCAGTGTACGTATTACAGAATACTAATCTCTTCCCAACAAATAATAAATTTTTGTAGAGATCGCCCACTTGCCATTGGTAGCCAAAGATCTAATTTCTGAAGTTGGACATGCCTACTTGGCAACATTACTGCACATACACCATGACCAGGTCTTTGGGCAGCCATAAGTCATTACGAGACTGCACAAGTATATCAAAATTTATAGCTTCATGTGATGGTCAGGATCTACAAGGAGTCGCATAAAACTGTGTATGCATATGATGCAATAGTTGGAATCGCTATCTTGATGAATTATTAGATTGAGAGGTATCTGCACGATTTAGACGTTTCTTTCTGTATCTCCATGCTACCTGAATTCGGCTTGCTGCAAGGGATCTCCAATAGGGTGATTCATACCTGCAATAAAGCAAATTTCACAGTATTATATGAGGCATTCGAAAATGCACTTTCTAATCATCATAACTAAGAAAATCACTTGCTTTTACAATATGTGTTGTTATTCATCCTAGAAAAATAAGTGCTACCTAAGAAATCATGTTGCCAAAAAAAAATGTGAATTAGTTAGGCTCAGTTTGTCAGGACTGCAGCTTTGTAATATATGTGAAGCTGTATTTATCAAAGCACGCTTCTGAATCAAGCTTTCAAATAAAAGTTGAAAGCAAAAACCTTATGGCCCCTTGAACACGTGGTTTCCGCAAGAATCTTGTAAAAAGACTGGTGACTTCCTCAATGTCTGCAGCTCGGAGTGAAAATGCTTCTACATTTGTTAAGCATGTTACTGTCCTGTTGCTAAGCAATCTCTGTCCAAAAATCCTTATTTTTCTTCCATCTGCAATAGAAACCATGTTGATAAATGGTGAATTTAATCAATTAATCTAACACACTCCCTTACACATGGGCCTAAATTTCCCTTATTAAGTGAGGCCCACATGTTGGAATTTTTTAAATGGAAGGTAAGGTGGAGACAGGTTTTGAACCCAAGACCTCCTGCTCTGATACCATTATAAATTACTGTTGTTCCAAAAGTCTATGATATTAGGAAATGGTTGATTAATGAATCTAACAATAAAATATGCTGCTGCCTTTCAAATGCAGGAATCATATAGTAAATCCAAAATTCTGGCTATTTCACGTCCACTAGGTAGTATTTGAAAATTATAAAGTTAATTAATGATTAACTATATACCTTTGCTTACTGAAGAATGCTCAAGACACCATGTTAGAAGTTCCTCACCACAAACATCCCCTTCAGATAAGGGAACTACAATGCCATCTTCTCCTTTGCTCTCTGCTTTTCCACGTACAATGAAAACCATCTTCTCAACCAGACCACCATGACATAAAATTTTGCTTCCTTTAATGTATATCTTTTGCCTTAGTCTCTCACAAATGGCATCTAAGACAGGATCATCCATCAGGGCAAATATCCGAACCTGCAGTATATTTTTAAATCCTCAATAGTTTATGAATATATCAAACTTAAGCATGTAGTAGTTTGATGGGCTCAACTTAAGCATGTTAGTCTAGGGAGACGGATTTTCTCTAAGCAGAAAATCAAGGAAAAAAAAAAAGAACTCAAGACATGAAACCCTAAGGCCCTGTTAGGTTGGAGGATAGAAAATAAGTGTATTTTCCATCATGTGTGTTTGGTAGAGAGGATGGAAAAGCAAAAGGATAAAAAGTAAATTACTATTATACCCTTATTATTAAAAGTGGAACAATGAAAAAGTGGTAGTTTTGTACTTTTCTTCTCAATGTCCTCTTCTCCCCAATTTGGAGAAGAAAACAATAGTGGGCCCGGGCGGAAAATTCTGTCAACCCCATTTTCTTTTCTCTCCCTTTTCACTCCAAACAAACAATGGAAAATGACATTTTCCTCTCCCTCTTCTTTCCCCCATTTTACATCCTTTCACTTTTCACCCCAACCATAGTGTGATAGCCAACTAAACCAAAAAGGAACTGGAAATTAACAAATTAAAAATGGCAAATCTGATGCAATTCATTTTTAAAGCTAGTTGTTTACTAGTGCTTATGTTGTATGATAAGTAGATCCTTTCACTTGTAGCAGAAAATTAGTTAGTTGATAGATTGTTAGTGATAAGTGCAATAGCCTATTAGTTAGTTAGAGATGTTTGTTAGGCTTTCGCCAATCACATGGTAGCCACATGGTAGGTTCTGGTAACTAACTTTCTAGCCAATCAGCAGCTTGCCTATGTATCTATAAATAAGCAAGGCTGTCCTCATTGTAACTAGTTGAATTTGAATCCAAGAAATCTATCTATGAGGTATTATTCCAAGAGTGTGTCTCTTGAAGAGCTAGTTCATTTTTTCTTTTCTCTAAGCAACTTAGTTATCTAAAACATCTTTCCTTTCACCATTTTTCCCCCATCATAATTTGGTATCAGAGCTTGAGATCCTTAGGATTCAGGTTGGTTTGCAATTTGTTTCTTCATTTTCTGTCATCAAGGACCTATCACGATCCTATCTTGATTTCATTTTTCTTATCCTCTAATAGTGAGCCTAAGAATTTGTGAAGATGGCAGCAATAGTTTACAATAGAAGGAACAAGAAAGGTTCTGCAGCACATGAACTTGAGGTACAGGTTCATCCTAGGCAACAGCCGCAACCACACCAAGAAGGAGAACCCTAGGTGACATTGGAGCAGACTGTGGAGTTGCTAAGGGGGCAGCTTGCTGCCTTGACTAAGGAAGTGAGAAGAAACCAGCGTTATCATCCTAGAAATGATGATGAACTTGCTGAAGATGCTGAAACTGACAGTCACAGCAACTTTAGTAACCCAATTAGTCAGCCTAGAGAAGGTGTTCCAAGGCAAGTGCCTAGTCCTCCCAAGTAGAGAACCAAAATGGGAATCAAACTTCAAGATTGAGTTACCTAAGTTCTACGGTAGCTTAAATCATGAAGAATTCATGGATTGGCTTAACCAAGTGGAAAGAATCTTTGATTTCCATGAGGTACCAGATTCCAAGAAGGTGAAATTGATCTCTATCAAGTTGAGAGGGAGAGCTTTAGCCTGGTGGAAACAACTCCAAGTTCAAAGAGTTAGGAGGGGTAAAAGAAAGATCCAATATTGGTGCAAGATTAAGTAGAAAATGAGAAATTAGTTGCCTTTCAATTATATGCAGTCCTTGTACAAACAACTGCATAATTTGAAGTAACATGGCAGTGTGGGAGAGTATACAGAGGCATTTTATCAATTGGTAGATCAAGTAGACTTGAATGAGAGTGAAGAGCAGATGATTGCAAGGTTCTTGAGCGGTCTTAAACCATCGATTCAAGATGCCTTATCATTGCACCAATTGTGGTATGTTTCCAAAGCTTACAATAGAGCTTTGATGTTTGAGAAGCAACTTGCAGGAAAAACTTTTTTGCAGTACCATGCTTATGGTGGTAGCAAAAGTACCCAAGTCAGCACTCAAGGAAGGCCAACTACCAACAACGCACAACCTTTCAAGATTGACAGTGCAGGTAGGGGTGGCAAAATTCAACATGACCCGTGAACCCGACACGGCTAACCCGTTTATAAACAGGTCATGGGTTGAGGCTAAACGGATTCAAGGTCAAATTTGGGTTGACACGGCTGACCCGTTTATTAAACGGGTCGTGTTCATATTCAACCTATTGAACCCGTTTAACCCGTTTGACCCGATTAGCTTATAAAGGTAATTTTACAATTTTACCCTTAAAACCTAGGTATATAAGCTTAGCTATGGTTTATTCTCCTGCTCAAAACCAGACCTCACGCCTCTTTGGACCTAGTGTCTCTTCATTTTCATCGACAATGGTTACTCTGTCTCCTCCAACTCTTCTTCTTCTCCTCAAAACTCTAGCCGATCATATAGATTCAACAATCTAAACTATAAAATCAATACCCTAGCCACCTCATGTCTCTCAACCCTTTACTCTCTCTTCCCCTCAAATCCCTAGCTGACCCCTCTAATATCTCTTCCCCTCAAAACCGTGGCTGCCCTCTCTACTCTCTATTCTCCTTCATGACTTCACAGCTTCACTAGTTATTTTTCTTCAGCTCTCAACCACCGAATCCCTTAGCAAGGTATATATGTTATGTATTTTTGTTTTGTTTTCTTAGTTATGAAATTTTCAGTAATTGTAGATTTTGTTAATTGTGTTAATCATTATCATGTTGATTGTTCAGTACCAATAGTAGACTTGTTTGTATTCTTTTTGTTGATTTTAAAATAACTAGGTCTTGCTCTATGATTTCTTTTCAAGTTTCTTTGTATTTGTCATCTTAAAATAAAATAATTGTAGATCCGTTCGTTTATTTTGTTAATCACTATCATGTTGATTGTTTTTTATTTTTTGAGATAAAAGATAGAAATTTATTAGATACTATATGATAAACAATACATGTAACATCAAAATAGGGGAAAACCAGACCTATTTTGCAGAAAAATAAATACCGCAGCAAACAAACACAGCAGAAAAATAATACTGTGCAGAAAAACACTGCAGAAAAATAACATTGTGCAGAAAAACTACATTGCAGAAAAATAACATTGTGCAGAAAAACACCAATGTGCAGAAAAACTACACTGCAGAAAAATAACATTGTGTAGAAAACACCACTGTGCAGAAAATCCATGTGTTTTTTGTGTACTGAATTTCATTGGGAATTAATAGAGTTTAGGTTCATTTTTATTTTCTAGAGGAATATGCGTTAGTGGATGAATGGTTTTTGGTTCTATGTTGTGCTAGGAATGTACTAACCATATTTTGATGAATGTAAAAGTGATTTAGCATCTTATTTTGTTTGTTGCTTTGTTGTTTTCTTGATAGCCTTATTCTATACTGAGATGAATGTTATTCTGTTCTTAATTTTTTTCTGTTCTGAATGATAATTTTTTAATGTTTCATTAAATTTTTTGATGTAGAACTTGCACAATCACAGTTGAAAGAGCTCATTAAAGATATAATGAACATAAATATCAATAAGGAGGAGCACATGGAAGGCACCTCTTCAATGGGACCCTCAATCTCTTCTAATCCAGTTTCTTAATCAGTGATCTCTTTTCCTTTTTGATGTGGCACTTGGATGGTTGGACTTGGATTTTGCCATCATGGAAATATTGATCTGCCATGTAATTATTTTGGTTTGTCTTTTTGTTTTTGATATGGCACTTGGATGCCATGTAATATTCTTAGTTTTTTATTATGTTATTATAGAACTTTGGCATATTATTGAATTTGATAGTATAGAGGTTGGAACCTTTTGGACTAGTAATTTTATTTTGAAGGAATGAAAGAATTATTTGCTATTGTTATTATTTGAATTTTTATTACTTGATTTATGGTTGAATTATAAATTTAGATATATGGGAGTTGATAGCAGGTTATTTGGGTTAAGTTTAATTAAACAGGTTGTTCGGGTCATAATCAAACAGGTTATTAACAGGTTATTTGTGTCGATCCTAACGTGACCTACTAATTAAACGGGTTAAACGTGTCGTGTCGAGTTATCCGTTTAATAAACAGATCGTGTTAAGGTTGAGGAATCCTAACCCGTTTACTAAACAGGTCAAGTTCGGGTTGACCCATATAATATAATACTCATACCTCAACCCGACACGCGAACACAAATTGCCACCCCTAAGTGCAGGCTTCCCTTCAACTTCTGGTACAGTCAAACCAGTCTCTAAAGTAGCACAAAGCTTTACATTTAAGTGTTACAAGTGTGGAGAAGCTAGGCACAAGGCCACAGATTGCAAGAAAAGGGGAGTTAATGCTCATGGCAAGGGCAAAGCTTTCATGATTGAAGGTTGGGAAGATCAGAAAGATGAAGAATTTCCAACATATGAAGAAGAAGAAGAAATGTGTGATAGTGTATCGATAATTGAAGACAAAAAGAGAGGGAATGCATTCAAGAACCTGTATATGATCAATACGTGGAAGAAGAAGTAGATGCCCATATAGAGGAAGAAGAGGATTTATCATTAGTAACAAACGTCTTGCAAGTTCCAAAGAAAGAAATGGAGGATGACGAGTGGCTTAGAAGAAGTAGTTATGAGAATATGGTGTCACAAGAAGTTTTTAACAATCTTGAATTGAAGAATCAATACTAGCCCCAACCACAAAAGCTATCTTGCTTCAAGAAAGGAGGTGAAGTTAGCGATTCTATAAAGTTCTTAGTGTTCTTAATTAATGACTTTCAAGATTATGTTCTTTGTGATGTGACAACCATGGATGTTTGCCATCTCTTACTTGGGTGCGAAAGATTATGTCCATATCAAACCATTGCAGGTGGAAGGAGCAACACATCCAACTTAATACAAGAAAGAAGATCGTTACACATTGCAGCCAAAGAAGGGGAAAGCTAGTCCCAAACCAATGGTCAAAATGAAGAAGGTTGGATGCAAGAGCATCTACATGGCTACTTACACTTGCAGCCTTGACACAAAGCAACAATAGACCTTAATCTCTAGCATGATGCAGCAGATTAATGCAGCAACTAATGAGAATGCAGATCAATGGAACTACCAGATCATATGCATATCTCCAACAATTTCAATTTGCATCACTTGCTGCCCTGTCATGCACCAGATCATCTTACAACTAGCCACACTTGAGGACAAGTGTGTTCTAAAGAGGGACAGTCCTGATGCAGTTCATTTTTAAAGCTAGTTGTTTACTAGTGCTTATGTTGTATGATAAGTAGATCCTTTCATTTGTAATAGAAAGTTAGTTAGTTGATAGATTGTTAGTGATAAGTGCAATAGCCTATTAGTTAGTTAGAGATGTTTGTTAGGGTTTGGCTAATCACATGGTAGGTTCTTGTAACTAACTTTCTAGCCAATCAGTAGCTTCCCTATGTATCTATAAATAAGCAAGGTTGTCCTCAATGTAACTAGTTGAATTTGAATCCAAAAAATCTACCTATGAGGTATTATTCCAAGAGTGTGTCTCATGAAGAGTTAGTTCATTCTTTCTTTTCTCTAAGCAACTTAGCTATCTAAAACATCTTTCTTTCCTTTTCACCATTCCACCCCCCCCCCCCCCCCCCCCTCCCCCCAAAAATCAAAATCAGGGTACATATATAAGAAACACTAGAAGCCCCAAAAATCCACACATCTAAGCTAGGCTTCACTTACTGTTTTTTTCATTTTTAGTGTCCTTTAGATGAAGCCTCCTCTTAACTCTCCATTTCAATGATGGCAATATGATGATAGAGAGGTTTATTTCAATAACAATATTTTGTTAGAGTTTGATTAAGGTCTTTTCAACCAAGTTTGGAGAAAGAAGGTGTGGTTTGAGAGACCGCTCTTGACTTTTGTCTAGAGTGTGTGGCGTGAGAGACCCACTTGACCCTTCTTATGTTAATAGACCTTTCGTCATTTCTCTTTAGGATTATGCTTATTTTACTTCTGTTCATATGATAATTCTAATAAGGCCAAAACTTTAGGGCTTAAAATTACAAGGACAAAAGTGAGGATTTCACTAAATCTCAAGGTGATTTTTAGGCTTTCCTCTTTTTAAAGCTTCTAACTTACTGAAGCTTGAACATGCAAGAAAATTATTTCCTGGATTGAGTAGAAAGGATGAGGGCAGATTCACTATTCAGAATAACAACTAAAGTAAAAGGGGAGAATTGGTTAGTAGAGCCATATAATTCAATCCAAGAGAAATTTCTACTAATGGTCGCACAACAGGTTTGCAGCAAGAAGCATATAAACAAATTGATCCTAAAATTTTTATTACTGTGGTCACTTGGACTGACCCGTGATAATTCATCTTCAAAACTGATAATTTGAAAGAAAAGGAACACAAAAAAGGAAAACCATAATCTATGAATTGAACAAAAAAGGAAACCATGAAAAGTTTTGGAATTCCTAGAAAAGACGGTCTCATTGTCAGGAAATCTCTGAAAATATAGCATATCATGACAAGCATGACTCAATTGTTAAAGTTTAGATGACCCTTGATGTGCAGTTTGAGAGAGATTTGGTTTTGACTAAGAGCATTTAAATTTTTTGGTAAGAACCAGGTGAAGCTTACATCAACTGTGATAGTTTATCATATAATAAGATTCCAATAAGAGAGAGAAGTTTTGATTGATGATGTGGAGCAAGTTATTCCTAGAATTGACAACATTCAAATTTTTCTATGATGTTGGTAGAGCAGGCCCGTTCAAAATAAGATACAAAACCTCTAAAAGACGAGTTCCATGTGACATTTATTATTATTTTATTTACACATTAGATGTGCCAGATCAGCTGTGCCTCTTAGAACTCGAGTTTTAGAGACTTGAGTTGCTTAAGTGAACTCGAGTATCTAAGACCTGAGATGCCAATTAAAGAAATATTTTGGTTTTTCTACTACATAACGAAAATGTTAGCAAAATAAGGCCAAATGGCAAAAAATGCCATACCAACCAGTAGGGGTGGAAAAATCTAACACTACTCGCGAACTCAACACGACTAACCTATTTATAAATGGTTATGGATTGAGGCTAAACGGGTTTGGGTCATATTCGGGTTGACACGGCTAACCTGTTTAATAAACAAGTCGTGTTCGTGTTCAACATGCGAATCCGCCTGACCTGTTTAGTTTATAAAGTTATTAGTTATTTTAATATTATTGCTTAATTTAAAGTTTTTTTATATGTTTATTACTATATTTATAGTTGTAATTGTATTTCAATTTTAGATATATGGGAATTGATAAAAATTATATAGGTTAGGTATGACCTTTTAATCAAATAGATTATTAAACGGGTGATTTGTATTGACTTTTACATGACTTGTTAATTAAACGAGTTAATCATGTTGGGTCGGATCGACCTGTTTAATAAACAAGTCGTGTTCAGGTTGAAGATTTCTTATACATTTACTAAACAGGTCGGATTTGGGTCAACCCATATAGCCGAATACTTATGGTTCGACACGACACGACACAACCCCGACCCACGAACACGAATTGCCACCCCTACCAACCAATATTTAATGTACTGGTGCATAAACTGGTATACAAAACGCAGGCTCTTTATCAGCTAAAATACTGAACCGTGTTGGGGTGTTTTGGGTACTTAGGTTGTTTTGAGTGAAACTCCATTTTAACCTAAAGTAGAATTTGGACTAAGTTGTAATTTTATTTAAAGAAAAAATCGTGCATGTTGGTAATTTTCCTCCCCAAATCAGACATCAGGTACATTTCTATCTTTAATTGCTTAATTTAAATTATTTTATTTTATTTTATTTCTCTTTTTAGAATAATTCCACTATGGGTACAAAAAATGATTTGGTTATTATCTAGGAATCACGGGTGTGGATTCGGGTTCAGGTGTGGGTGTGGGTGCGTTGCAATGTCATGGTAATTTTTGAAAAAGTAGAACATAGGTGCGGCGGGATACTTTTATTAATTAATTATAAAATATATTTTTATTTATATTTTGTATATATTATTAAGCATTTTTTTTCAAATAATGTTATATATATATATATATATATATATCAATTTAAGAGCAATAATGGATAATAAAGTGAATATATAACTATTAAATGATAAATCTATATTTCAGCCAATATATCAAATTAATTTTTTTTTAATAAGTATTTCAGCCCATATCGGCTCCTATTTCAGACCGAATCGAACTGCGTCGGAAAAAAAAAATTTGTCAGGGGACGCACGTGCAGCTGCGTCTAGACAGCACAGCGCGTCCCACCGAGTCTGACACAGGTGTGCCAACCAAAACAGCGCACCCGTGCTTCCTTGGTTATTATTCATGACCTTTTCATGTTATAAACCTTTTCTATTGAGTGATGAGATGCCATGAACCATATAGTTCTTATATTTATTTTATGAGAAGTATTTATAATTATACACACACAAACACACAAGCACACACAAATACCAAAATAATTGATCTCAATCCAATCTGAAACAGCCACCGAAAATAGTATTCAAAACTTTGCTTTACACACTGATCTACGAATATCATTGGTGAGATTGTCTTAAGGCATTAATGTCTGGAATAGAGGAAAGAATCGAGGGAGGACACATGATCAGGAAGAGAATGGAATAGAGCTCAATGCAATTTAATAATTTTAGGAGAAACTAATTACAAGTGGGGCTACAATTGAAAACTGTAAAATGGGTATAAAGCTAGGGGCAAAACAGTTAGAAACCTGGCCACCCTCTGCTATTAACCCCACAACCATAACCCATCAACTTCCATCACCAGAGATCACATTTATCGTTGTCGTCCATCGCCAATCCCTCATTCCAACTCCGACAACCACAACAAACCCAAGTTCACTGGGCTGGAGGTGTCGACTAGCTCCAACAACTGCTTCGTGGGTACATTGTTCCATTGTTGCCTGACCACGATTCCATCGTGGTTCTAGTTGGCTTCCACTGGCGACCCACAGACACCCTTTTTAGCCACCAACTGTAGCTCTGACCACCATGCCTCCATCGGATTTTCTTTCTTGGTTACCAATATGCTCTTCCATGGTCCAACTCCTTGTCTTTGGTCTAACATGTCTTGATTCTCAGTGTGGGTAATCCTTGCTGGAACCCCTTTTTGTTGATTTAGTCATTTTTTTTTCTTGGATCCTGATGTTATTTATGTTACTGAGGTATTCTTTTTTAGATTTTTTGGAGTGGCTATGGTGAATGGTTGTTGGACTTGTTTATTATTGGGATTTTTTGGTGTTGAATTTGTTTAGTTGTAGTTAGTTGACTCACTATTGGAGTTTCTTTCTACAGTCCACTAGTTTATTGGTTTATTGTGAGTTTGTTGAAGCTTGAGATTGCTGCTATGGAGACCAAAAATAGTGTTCAACCCACTAATTATTTATTGTCTCCAACCATGTTATCTATTACTTCCATTCGTCTTAATGGAAGTAAGTAATTATGCTCAGTGATTATAGGTAGTTGAAGTGTTTCTTCTTGGTAGAAAGAAGTTTGAGTATGTGATAGTTGACCCCTGCATCTATGAACTCAAAATATGTTGATTGGAGAGCCAAAGATGCACAAATTAGGAGTTGCTTGTAGAAGAGCATAGAGTATAAGATTAGTTGTGGTTTGGTTTTCTTACCAACTGCTAAACTTGTTTAAGAACAGACCAATAAACTTTATTTTGGTGTTAACAATTTGAAGAGAATTTATGATCTTCATCAAGCTTATTTTTCCCTGACTCTTAGTGATTTTTGTTTAGAAGACTATTATAAAAAGCTTAAGGGTATACATACATTCCCTTCCTCTAGTACTAATTAATGTATTTCTAGTGATAAATCTGCTTTTGCCACTTCTATGGGGAGTTGTAGAGGTGGTTGCGGGGGCCGAGGTTGTGGAGGTCATGAACAAAGGGGTTGTGGTAGAGGACGTGACCTTCGTAAGTTCACTTATTGTCATGGTGAGAATCAAATGGTAGACTTCTGTTGGAAGTTGTATGGAAAACCCTTGGCTCACCAAGCTAAGTTTTCAGGCTGAAGAATTGACTTCATAGTCACTTCCACCAATATTCAAAGTAGTCTCTATCCATAATGAAGAGTACAATCGCCTCATGTCTATGCATTCTGATTTTGTTGGGTCTAGCTCTACAGGTACATTGGCTTAACAAGGTACTTCCACTTCTTGTCTTGCCACTCACGACCCTAGTCATTGACTTAGGTGCTTTTGATCATATGATAGGCACCTAAGGTTTACTCTCTAACATTAAGCACTCTAGCAATCTTCCCAATGTTACTTTGGCAGATGACTCAACCACTATAGTTTTTGGTTTGGGCACTAGTAATCTCAATCCTAATCTTTCTCTCTTCTGTCTTATATATTCCTGATTTTCCTTTTAATCTTTTGTAAATTAATAAGATTACTAAACTTTTGAATTGCGCTGCCATTTTTTTAATCTACTCACTGCATCTTTTAGGATCTCAAGACGAAGAAGATTCTTGCAGGAAGGCATGAAGCTGGGGGACTTTACTACCTAGATTGACGTGCTCTTCGAGTTTAGTGGCTTCTCACTTGTCTATCTCACCTCTTCAACATCATTGTCTCCTTGGTCATTCCTTTCTTTAGAATTTGAAGTTGTTAGTCCCGACATGTCGTCAAATCGCATCCTTACAATGTGAAGCATGTCAATTGGGTAAGCAGCGTAGGGTGCCTTTTACCACTAGGTGTGAGAGTCAGGTCAATACTTCATTTTGATATTTGGGATCCCAATAAACACTCACTCATTGTTAGGGCTTAGATATTTTATCATTTTTGTTAATGATTATACTAAAGTCATCAAGAAAGGTCTGAATTGTACTCAATTTTCAAATCATTTTTTTTATGGGAATAAAGACTCAATTTATTGCTTCACTTCATATTTTTCGATTTGATAATGCTCATGAATATTTTCATACATATCTATCTCAATTTTTTCATGATCATGGTATAATTCACCAATCTTCATGCCCCCATAGCCCACAACAAAATGACGTTATTTGTTAGAGGTCCCTCATGCCCTATTGTTTCATATACGTGTTCCCCAATCATACTGGGATGATGCTGTTTTGACTGCCTGTCACTTGATTAATTGCATGCCATCCACTGTTCTAGGTGGTCAAAGCCCTTATATTGTGCTCTTTCCTAATGCACATTTGTTTCATCTACCTCCTAAGATCTTTGGTTGTGTGTTCTATGTTTATATCTTAGGTCCAAAGAGTGATTAACTTGATCCTGAATCCACTAAATGTGTTTTTCTTGGGAATTCTCACACTCAGAAGGGATACTGATGATACTAATCTTCTCTTTGTCGTTGTTTTAGTGCTAATGTCACCTTGGATGAGTCCCAATCCTATTTTTCCTTTTGTTGGTGGTAACAATTCTCTTCCTTGTCTTCCTCACTTACCACTTGTGTCTCCTACTGAATCTCCTCCTCATAAACCACTCCAAGTGTTGGTAGAAATCTCCCATTGAGACTTCTTCCCTGCCTAGTGATCCGCCTCTTGACCTCAACTGTTCCAATTGCTCTACACAAAGGTAAGCGTACTTGTACCTCTCATCCTATCTCTCAATTTGTCTTTTATGTCCATTTGTCTTTATCTCTCTATGCTTTTGCCTCGTCCTTGAATTTTGTTATTGTTCTTAATTCTATCCAGGAGACTATGTCCATCCCTAGTTGCAAGTCTACAGAAATGTCTGCATTGTCTCAAAATGTTACTTGGTCTTTAGTTACTCGTCCTCCAAGGAAACTATTGTTGGTTGTCGTTGGGTGTATACTATGAAGTACTTGCTTGATGGCACTATTAAGCATTTGAAGGCTTGCTTGGTTGCCAAAGGGTATACCCAGACATACGACGTTGACAATGCAGAGACATTCTTGCATGTTGCTAAAATTTCTTCTGTCAAGATTTTGATCTCCTTAACTGCTAATTTGAGTTGACCACAATTTCAGTTAGACGTTAAAAATGCCCTCTTGAATGGAGATTTCAAGGAAAAGCTGTAAATGGAGCAATGACTGGGTTTGTTGCTCAGGTAGGAGTCTGGAAAGGTGTGTAGGTTGCATATGGTCTTAAACAAACTCCCTGAGCTTGGTTTATTAAATTCAATGAAGCGGTGTCAAAGTTTGGATTGCGACGTAGCCAATCATTGGTGATGACAAGAAGGGTATTGATGATTTGAAGAGATACCTTCAAAACTCCTTTCAAACTAATGGAGCTCCAGCCCATGTGTTCCTTGTATTGGCTTATATGCATTTAATTAGTGCCACCAGCTATTTCTTTTTATTTCTGCCAGGAGTATATTAGTTAGTTAGTATTTTTCCTTTGGCTATTTAGCATTTTATATTGTTCATCCGATGACTATTCTGCAGAAACATGCCACGGATAACCCCACTCTTCATATTACCACAGTCAAATTAGATGGACATAATTACCACAGCCAAAAATTATTTAAATTTTTTATTTTAACCCTTCTGAGTGTATATTTTTAACATGCATATTATTGTCCAAGTGTAAGAAACCGGTGTTAGGGTTAATCATATTAACTTAACACACAATTTTTCTCTAAAATTCAACAGCTTCTAGGTACTTTAACCGGGACTGTATGTGCTTTTATTTATCCTTCTTATCTAATAAGCTGGGAGATTAGAAAGATGTATTTGAATATAATTGCAATCATTCCCAATTCCCCGTTGATCATCTGAATTTCCTCTTGTAGTTCTCCAATGAACCTATCAAGGCTTGAAACTTTTGAGAGACTGCAAAGGAAATTTGATTCTGATTGTAAAGAATTTTTCGCAGGGCCTCATTTGTGTTCTAGCATTTTCAACCAATCAGTTTAATGCATTTTGCTGCATGGATCAGCCATTTGGATATTTCTGGATGGATTTTTGATCTTTCAAATGTGTTTAGTTTGTTGTTCAAGATTATCAAAGTGGTGCGGACACGAGGTACAAGCCCCCAATTACACGCACATATAGGAGGAAGAGCAAAAAGAAGACGGCCCAACCTGTGGCCTTATGGATGGAGCCTATTAGTTATTGGGCTTGAGTTTAAGCAAGCCCGAACGTTTAATAATTAGGGTCTCTTTAGGGTTTCTTTATGCCTTATTGTTGTTAGCTATTTAAACACTTTTTGGGATTATTGTAAGACAGTTTTGATGATTATTAAAAAAAACGTGTGTTTTCTTTTACTAGTGCCGACTCTAGTTTTGCTTGGTGCTGACTCCAAGCAACCCTCAGGTGCTGACTCCTAGGGTTTATCTTCTTATTCTATTGTTTTTATTGTTTGTGTGGTTGTCCTACGTCAGTTTTGGTATTAGAGCAAACTTCCGATCCATACAACACAACCGTAGACAACCACTTGAAAGCAAAACTATCAAAAGAGCAAACTAGCCATGGATGACATTACCTTTCAAGTTTTTGCCCCATGAGATTTTGAACAAGCCCAAACCAGCCCCTGCAATCTGTGTATACCCCGCAGCCCCTCATGAGTTTTTCACCCCCAAGCCAACAGAGAAGCCAGTGATGCCTCCCAAGCCGGTAGCCAACATCCGTTCCCGCCTCTAATCACAGAACCCACAACCACAAACCGAAAAAAAAAAAAAAAAAAAAAAAAAAAAAAAAAAAAAAAGGTAGAGACCCACGCCGAGACCCATCGGTAACTTCGCTCCACCACCGCTGAGATTGCCCATCAATCGCCGAAACCCCCAGATCAGCACCTGGACGCCGCCGACACCCTCATCACCGTCGACCGCCGCCGCTGAGGACGTCGACCACCACCTTGTCCCATGCCGCTGCTGCCTCCCCTGTCTTTGCGCCGCCACAGTCGTCGGCCTTCTCCTTTTCTTCTGGGCGAGAGCTGATTTTCTTCCTTCTTCTCCATCGCCGAGCCAGTTATGATGCTTCAATTTTGTGGTTTTCATTATTTTTTCTATTCTGTGAGCTCTTTTTTAAGTTCTTTCTTTTGAATTTCCTTTAGTCCGTGTCTGTCATTCCGTGTATTTTATTACTTTTGCAACCAAAAAAAAAAAAAAAAGAAGAGAAAAAGAAAAAAAAAAAAGAAAAGAAATATTGTTACTATGATAGTCCATTGCATGTATTGGGCTTTTAAATTGTTCATCCACAGGTACATTTGTCCAAGTAAGATCTATTCACTTGAGGAGCCAAGCATGTGACTATCGAGTGCAGTTAGTTGGCCATTGACAAGGATTGTTTCTACCAAGGATGGAGGAGTTCACCATTTCCTAGTCAGGTGGCGAGGGCGACCAGATTCTGATTGCACTTGGATTACTCGAGATGAGTTATAGCGACTGGATCCTGACTTGCTAGAGTACTACCAGAGCTCTTCAGATTTCCACTCGACGGGGTCGAGTTCTTCTCACTTGGAGGGAGTTGGTGCGGACACGAGGTACAAGCCCCCAATTACACGCACGTATAGGAGGAAGAGCAGAAAGAAGACGGCCCAACCTGTGGCCTTATGGATGGAGCCTATTAGTTATTGGACTTGAGTTTAAGCAAGCCCGAACATTTAATAATTAGGGTTTCTTTATACCTTATTGTTGTTAGCTATTTAAACACTTTTTGGGATTATTGTAAGACAGTTTTGATGATTATTAAAAAAAACGTGTGTTTTCTTTTACTGGTGCCGACTCCAGTTTTGCTTGATGCTGACTCCAAGCAACCCTCAGGTGCTGACTCCTAGGGTTTATCTTCTTATTCTATTGTTTTTATTGTTTGTGTGGTTGTCCTACGTCACAAAGTCATGGGGTGGGAAAATTAACTGGTATAGCTTGGAGATCAGGTTGAAAATTATGCAATCTATTGGTGGCATGGGTTAGGTTTCCATTGCTTTGGGATCTGTGACAAGTCTGATAATACATTTAAAGGCTTTCTAGTAGTAAGGTTAGGGAAATGGGTTTGGCTGTCCTGTGGTGGTTGAGGATTTTGATGCTTTGGGGAGATTTTGAGACAAGGGTTTTGTTATTTTTTGCAGGGTCTTTTGATTTTTTTCGTCCTCATAAAGAATATAATAATCAAATTTTCTTAAGGTTCTCCAAGGAAATCTACTTAACATGTAAGGCCATCTTTCCCCTCAAATCCAAACATAGGATTAAGGATCTGACTACAAGATTAATTCTAAGAGTAATTAATAAGCATGCAATATTCATTCAAGAAACTAGTCATGTTATGAAGTTCAGACATATTGGTGCTTACTTTCTTTACAAATTTGCAGAGATGGCGTCTTATATCTCTCTGTAGGTCTTCAGGCAAATTCTCCAAAAGTATTTCTTCATTTACTCCTCTAGTAGCAGCCCAATTATACCGTTCAGCTTGCCGTACTTGCCTACAAGATAAGCCAATTACATGGGTCAGATTGCCAATAAACCCTGCATCAAAAGGCAATTTGAGAATGTGAATCATGTCGCATGTTATCTGCAAAGGCTTCGAATATATGAACATACCTATATGTACAGAAACACACACACACACACTCAGGACTCAGGAGTGATTTAATAAACACTAATGCTCCGTTTGGATTGAGGGGGAGGGAAGGAGAGTAAAGAGGAGTAGAGTAGAATTAGCCTAAAATTAGCCATTTTCAGCCAACTCTACTCTACTCCACTCCACTTCCCCTCCCTCCCCCCCTAGGTATTTGAAATAGCTCCTTTCAAATAAAACTATTTTATATATCCACCACAGGGGGTGAGGGGTGGAAGAAAGCCACTAAACTCTAGCTCAGATAGTGTTTCCTTCCCTTGTAAGAACAAGGTGGAGATGAAGTCATGTGGTCAAAATTCACTTGAGTGCCCGTGTAACCAAACTAGGGAAGGAGAGAGAGAGAGAGAGAGAGAGAGAAACCCACAATGAACAGAGTAGGGACAAAAAAAAATCACATCATATTTCCTTTTCCTACTCTCGGAAAGTAGATTAGGGTAATAATAATTTTGATGCCAGAACCTATCCACCCATCACACAAAAATCTAGCCTTCCTATCCATCTACCTCAGGGAAAAAAAGAAGGGAACCAATAACAAGCATAACTTGCATTTTTAAGTAGTTTCTAATTAGTATTATAAATTTTTAATACCTGCTACCGAAAACCAAATTGCTTCTCATCCACAGTTGATCCTACCACCATTATTCACTGTTTAAACAGTGGGCTGCCTTTGACTAATACAAAGCTTGAATTCTCACTCTCTCTCCTTCATGATTTATTGTTTTACCATCTCATCTTCAGTGATCGTGCTATGCTGGGCAATCAAAAGTTCAAATATGCTTTTGCCTAGAACTGGTGTGCAACAACCTCAAATGCAATCTATCCAGATTTTAAATCAGTAGATGGGTTCTTCTTGGTCTACTGATTTGAGCTGTTTGAGAGGTGATTAACAGTAGAAACATTTGTCAAGCAATTAGTTTCCTTTGGCTATAGTGAATCCTAAATATAAGAATATCCAAGGGAAGGGCTGTGATGGGAGTTGGGCTTGCACAAATGATGGCCTTTCTCCTTCAATTTTTCCTCTTGATATCTTTTCCATGTCTACCAGGTTTAGCAAACAATTATCAAATAAGTTAGGTGTTATTGATCAAAAATCAAATAAGGTGTCTTTTTCAATTTATTTGCTTATGTTCCTATTAAGTAAAATTGAGATACTCATCTTGCAATGTCTATCACTATTTTTTGGTTTCCATGGATGTACGACAACAGAGAGAGAGAGAGAAGGGGAAGAAATGGCCCTTTTAACACTTTCTTAGCATTAAAAAAATACTAAAATTCCTTCGGTTTTAGGAAAAAAAGATGGGCGTAACTGGTCCAATAAAAGTATTCTTATGATATGTATAATACCCTCTTGGCACGCACCTAGCATATATCACAAGCTCTCTTGAGATAGATCATACTTTAGAGAGTGCACGGATAAAGAGGAGAAACATCTAATATTTAACTTAACAATGAGAAAACAAGAACCTCAAATAATTCAATTACAGTATTCCTTTTGAGGTGACTTGGGAGTAACATCTATTAGCCACATTCACTCTAAAATGCCAAGAATGTAAACAAATGACAAGAATGGCATACCTTCTTAGTTCTTCTGGCAAGCGTCGATGACTCATCCATTGCTCAACATCACGACGTCTCAGAGACATTTCTAACCTCCTAGGGGAAAACCACCAAAAGGAGGAAAAAAAATATGAAACTAGTTAAAGAAGTTCAAATCTTTTGTGGAAGATTTATAAATTCTGAAATTAAATCACTGATTTTTATTTTTTATTTTTACAGTTGGACTTACTGAAAAGTATAAATGAGACACTAAACATAGATGTCTATAATTGAAACACTTGGATTATTTACAGAATGACAGATATTATTCATTTATTACATGTAAGTGAGTCGAACTTGAAAACAAATGGAAGAATGAATTTCCTGTTTGAGCAACAGAGAAAGTGTATTGTGTGCTATTTTAATTACTTGCAACACTTTGAACCTGATGCAATGAGATGGATAGTCTAACCGACAGGAAATTAGAGAAATATAAAACTAATTGTTTCTAACAATAATTTGCCAATGGATTTAAGAAATTTATTTATACTATGTTCAGAACCAGAAGGGTAGAGAAAAGGTAGCGGTTACATAATGCAAAAGAAGGAAAATGACAAAAAATTTACTCCCTATGGAGGTCTTCACACCAAAAGATAGGTGTCCACGTAGATCGTGAAAGAAACATAATCATAAAAATGATCAAACTTGTGCACAAAAAGTAATGATTTTTGGATATTGCTTCAACGGCTAAAGTACCAACTAAACTCTAGCATTAGTTATACTAGCAGACTTACTGAAAATTGAGGGAACAAGGTTTTTTTTTTTAAATTATGAAAAGTAGCCACCTCTTAGGCCAAAGTTATTGTTAGTGTTATTATGTGATTATTTATAATTGGCTTGTGATTATTGTATTAACTTGAGGATATAATTGTATTGTGTCATACAAGGAGAATATATATATATATATATATATATATTTGCCACCGTGAAAGGACTA
Organism: Quercus glauca; assembly: GCA_023736055.1. Taxonomy (NCBI): domain Eukaryota; kingdom Viridiplantae; phylum Streptophyta; class Magnoliopsida; order Fagales; family Fagaceae; genus Quercus; species Quercus glauca. The sequence continues at coordinate 35,262,938 of CM043324.1, forward strand.
ACTAATAAAGCTCTAAGCCTAATTTCTAATCTTTCTTCCCTTTAATTCTTCTCTCTCTTCACACCTAACCCTAATATTTTAAGAGGCATTTGCACGTACAATGATTTAAGAAGCATATATCATACCACCATAGTAAAAAAATTGTACCTCCGATCAAGAGCCTGAAGAAAATTTTGCATATTTCCAATGAGAAGAGCAAAGAGCAAGAGGCCCAGCCCAATAATGGCCATGGTGAATAGGACTTCCCAAACAAAGTAGCTTGGAGTTTGATTTCCAGCAAGTGTACTGATTTGCTTCATAAAATCACACAGAAACAATGTTAGCAAGGGGTTAATTAAATTATACATTTCCTATCATTAAAAAATTAATTGAATCACATATGAATACACTCCTATCATTGTACTAAAGGAAATGTATCAGGTCAGTACGGAATACAATTTAGAAAGAAAATCATTTTGAGACAAGAATAATTTAATTAGGATTGTTAAATTATCGATTGTCCCAAAAGCTTAAGCTGTTAGGAAATGGTGAATTTAATCACTTAACCATAAGTCTAATACTCCCCCTCACTTGTAGGCCTAAACTTCCCCTTAATAAGTGGGGGTCCAACAAGTGGGAATTTAACATTTTTAAATGGGAGGTACAGTAAAGCCAAGAATCGAACTCAAGATCTCCTACTCTGATACCATTTAAATTACCGATTATCCCAAAAGTTTAAGCTGTTTGAAAATTGTGAATTTAATCACTTAACTATAAGTCTAACAAGGATATTATTATAAAGACAATAAAGTTCTTCATCAGCAGGGGATGCTATAAGACACATTATTTTCAGAATTATAATCGTAAGATACTAATGTGGTGAATTTTGAGATTGTATTCTAGCATGACATGCAAAAAAACTTAATTAAGTGTGCCACATCATGAGATAACATATATGACATAACATTTACATTTTGTTTAGTTCGATGGAAATAAGAGGGAATGGAAAACTTTGGAAGGAAAGGAAATTGTTTCCCTTTTTTGGTTCAAGGGAAGGAAATGAGATGGTAATGACGCAGAGAGATGGGAAATCCAGCTTGGCCCACGTCATTGTGCCCACCCAAAATGAGCAGAGATAGAGGGAAAAAATGAATGTCTATTTAGTTACGATTGGAAATTGCCAAGAGCCGGTGTTTCTAACGAAGACATCTAGGGTTCAAATGCCCCTACCCCCCAACAATTGAATTATCAAAAAAGTTATAATTGGAAATTGCTTTAGTGCCTGTAGGAGCATTGCCCTGCTTCTCTTGGATTAAGATACTAAGCGGAACACGTGCTACAATTAATTTATGATATGGGTGATATTGAACCAAAATGGGAAGTTTGGACAAGAACACGTAAAAAACCAGAATCTCCTTTATTAATTTCAATGTCATATGTTACATCATCCCCTTTTTGAGTCTTATTTTCTTCCTTTTATATGAGCCATCCTCTTCTTTTTCATCTATTGTCCTAGTCCACCTGGATTGCCTCTGATCTCATCGGGCTCTTCTTTTCAAGGCTTTTCATCATAAACAGAGACTTCTGAGGTATTTTTCATTGTTCAGATGTCCACCTGTATAACTCCTAGTGTTATCCAACTCTTCTTTTGCAGGTTTTTCATCATGGATGGAGACTTCTGGGGCTCCTCCTACTGTTCAAACTTGTCCCTCTGCAAATGCAGTGATGTCAAACTGGCGACCTATCTCAATGCGGAGGCGGTTGTTGAATCTCCAGGAACCTTTAGAGGACTATCTTGTAGAAGTTTGGTCTTTCTGCTACTTATCGCGTTAGGCCTAACCTCTGTATGCTGCTTGGGTGGATGTTAGGCATAACCGAGGATCCGAGGTTCTACGTGAGTTGATTAAGAAATGGGCTGGCCATAGTGGGGTTGATCCCTATTACTTGGGCTGATATTCTTGTTGGGCCCAGTGTTTACATTTATTATAATTAGGCCCAAGACTTGTTTTTGCATTTGCCCCACTACAATAGCCCCCCATAATCTCGCGCCCATTTATTTCGTGGGATGAGATCATGGTCACATCGTGGGGTTTCTCCAAGACTTTTGTCTGACATTGTCACACCACTTGTCAGCATCCAGACGGTGGAGTTGAATAGTGGAGCGTACAATGGAGGGAAGCGCAAGAGGTGGAGCGAAATTTTTACCGCCCTCCTGCTATTTAAGCCTTCCCTTTGCCCATTTCACCCATTTTTACTCTCTCTTTTCTCTTTTTTCAAAGATAAGTTTACATTTCTCCTTGCTCCCGTCAGGCTCTGGTATCTCCCGTTCCTGTAAGTCCCTTCGCCTATATTCTTTTTTCTTCTACCCCTTTTTTTTTCTTTTCTTTTTTTTATCTTCTTAGTTGGCGCCATGAGCAAACTCTCCCAACTAGTTAGTACTCCTGAGGGTATAGAGGCTTTTAAGGCGAAGTGCAATATCCCTCGGGATGTTGAAATTAGGCCGTGCGAGGAAGGTGATATTGCCCAGAATAGAGGGTTTGGAAGGGTCGTTATTCCATTAATCGCTTTTGTAGAAGAGGGGTTAGGATTCCGATGAATGATTTGTTAATTAACTATCTAAGGTGTTTTAAGTTATGCCCTGATTAGATAACTCCCAATGTCGTTCGGGTAGTCAATGCTGTAGATACACTAAACAAACAATTAGGCCTGAAACTCACCATTCATGATATTAATTACATAAATAACTTACAAAACACTCGTAAGTTTGAGGTCCCCAAATTGGGGTGGTACCTCAAAGCCCGTCGTGGGCCAGTTAGGATAATCTATTGCCTACCAGATTCCAATAAAGTTACTATTGGAGGCTACCTCATTGTGTCGAGGAACTAGTATATTGACAACTTTCGTTGCCCCACTAACATCGGGGATCCAAGTCCGTGGGATTTCCATCTTTGCTTATTGTGTTTCACTTGTTATTAATTAACCTTATTATCTTTGTTCTTATACATGTATACTCTTCTCTGCAGATCCACATTGCCTTAAGAAGAATCTTAACCTCGTCGAAGTTGTTCAGCTCAATAGATTGCTTCAATCCGAGATCTACGTACATACAAACGGTCAGCTCTGGGCCGCTCACTTGATCCTCAAGTATACACCTACGTATCCCTACTTCCAAAAGGGGCAAGACACAATTAAGGAGGAGGATTACTGGCTACCTTACATTGACGTTCGTCTGAAGGATTATTATCCGTCGCCGGTGGAGATTGAAGAGTTGAAAAGGCATCCGCAGCGCAATAGCTCTCCTGAACCGTTCACAAACATGGACCTCAGAGGGTCCGTGGTTGTTCCAAGCTCAAACCCAACAACTCAGAAGGCCTTGCAGGGAATCGCCCTAGTTTATTCCGAAGCGATCCCCCGTGAAAGCCAGGATATATCTTATCAGAGAGTGATTCCGGACATTGCGGACCTGCTGGGAGCTCTGAGGACCGATGATTCGAAGGTTACCTCTAAGACTACTCATAAGGCCGCTACCAAGGCTAAAAGGCTCTGTGGGGGTCCCCAGAGTGAGGCCCAAGCGAAGAAGAACAAAACCACCCAGACCAAGGTTCCGACAACTGTGACTACGGTGGCAGCTCAGAATCCTACTCCCCCTCCGAAAATTGTGGACATTAAGGAGTCCCAAGTGGGCGAAGGACCATCCAAGCCTGCTCCTCCTCCGTATACATGTGACTTTATCATGGAGGGGGATCCTCTTCCATCTAATGAGGGTGTAAGGCCTTGGTCAGACAAGCATGGCAGCAAGGTGGCTAACTGTGTGGGAAAAGCCCTTCTCCTTCCTACGGACATGGAGAATTGGAAAAAGATGGATGGGGAGGGGATGCTTTTGGCTTTGAAGAGAAACGTGGTGCTGGTGAGAACTAACTAACTCTCTATTTCTCTTCTCTTTTTGTTATTTTATTTCGAATTTTATTAACAATGATCTACCTGCAGAGTTATCAAGGCATGGTGGAGATGGACAGGAGGATGTCTGTGGCCGTTGAAAGAAAGAGAGAGGCTTCAGCCGAGCAAGAGCAGTTGATGAAGAAGGTTAAGGATTTGATGGAGAAGGTGAATGAGTCCAAGATTGCTTGTGCAAAGGTTGAAAAAGAGGCTGCATCATTGAAGACTAACTACGACACTGCCGTGAGGCAGCTGGTGGAGGCCAAGGATGCAGCTAAGAAGGCACTGGAGGCTTAGCAGATGCTGATGGAAAAAAATACCGAGCTTGGGGAGAAGGTTGCTGCTCACAGTGACAAGCTTCAGAAGGCCTTTCTGGACGGTCAGAATTTTACCAAGGAGTATCTCAGGCCTTTGGTTCGTAAATCTTGCCTGAAGGCGTTTGTGGAGGGATGGACTAGTGCTCTAGATAAACAGGAAGTAGTTGCTGATTCTGCACTTTGGAACAAGGTACAAATACCTATTCCGATCAACTATCTCCCAGGTGCGCCCACAGCTATTGAAAGGGATGGAGGGAGCTTAGTCGATGAGCAAGAGGAAGCTTCAGAGGTCCGGGATGGGGACCCCACGGTGGAGTCTTTTGATGAGAAGGATGCTGAGTGTGGAGATCAGCCCACTACTTAGTGCCAAATTTTTGTTTTGTTATTTTGTTTTTCATTAAGACATGGAATTTAGTGTAAGATTTTTGTAAGGGGTTTATGTTTGTTGCTTTGTGTCCACTCATGACTATTTTTAATCTAATGAAGGCTGTATCTTTTTTGCGGTTTAAACAATTTTTTTGAAATTTAATCTTCGTTCAAGTGTTGTTTTATTTATATACTTACATTTATATTTTTCATCATTTATTGCAAACTCAAGGGCTCACTATTTCTGGCCTCAATAAACTTGATCGTCCATCCTGTTGGCCACATCCCAATTTCCCTCAGCTCCTAATGATCCTGGGATCGACTCGGGTAGAAAATTCTATTTAGGATGCACCCGAGGTAAAGGCATGGCCTTGTACCCCGGGGTTTTCATTATCCAAGCAATTCTTTTGTTGGCCTCAAGGAGCCTGATCGCCCATCCTTTTGGCCACATCCCAATTTCCCTCAGCTCCCAATGATCCTGGGATCGAATCGAGTAGAGAGTTCTATTTAGGATGCACCCAAGGTAAAGACATGGCCTTGTACCCCAGAGTCTTAATTATCTGAGCAATTCTTTTGTTGGCCTCAGCGAGCCTGATCGCCCATCCTTCTAGCTGCATCCCAATTTCCCTCAGCTCCTAATGATCCTGGGATCAAATCGAGCAGAGAGTTCTGTTTAGGATGCACCCAAGGTAAAGACATGGCCTTGTACCCTGGAGTTTTAATTATCTGAGCAATTTTTTTGTTGGCCTCAGTGAGCCTGATTGCACATCATTTTGGCCACATCCCAGTTTCCCTCAGCTCCCAATGATCCTAGGATCGAATCAGGCAGAGAGTTCTGTTTAGGATGCACCCAAGGTAAAGACATGGCCTTGTACCCCAGGGTTTTAGTGATCCGAGCCATTCTTTTCCATTTTTTGAAATTTTGAAAAACACATTAGGAGGTTCTGCACATTGCAAAAGATAGAAAGAAAGAAAGAAAGACGTGTACAAAAGAAAGAAAACTTCATTAGTAAAAGTATTTCCTTAGGTTATATACATTCCATGGTTAAGGGACTGGGTTTTCATCTAGGTCTTCCAGTCTGTAAGCTCCCTTTCCAACGATTGATGTGACCCTATAAGAGCCTTCCCAAGTCGGGCCCAATTTTCCCCAGCTCGAATCTCTGGTGTTCCCCATAATCTTCCTCGGTACCCAGTCTACGGGAACAAATTCTCTAGCCTTCACATTCTTGTTATAACCATAGTTGATCATTTGTTGGTACTTAGCTAACTTGATATTGCAACCTCTCTATTTTCTTCTACCAAGTCAAGCTTCTTAGACAGAGCTAAGTTGTTGTTCTTTTGTTCAAAATCGTTTGTTCTGAACCGTAATTCATCGAAAAGATTGGACCTTCTTGGAGTCATTCTAAAAGCCCATAGTACGCTCGGAAGTTCCACGGTCCATTTCCCCTTAGATTCATCCAATCTTTTCTTTAGACCATTAATGATGGTTTTGTTGGTAGCTTCAGCCTGTCCATTGCCCTGTGGATAGGTCGAGGTTGAGTATCAATTAGTGATTCCTAATTCATTGCAATACCTATGAAACATCTTACTGTTAAACTGCAGTCCACTGTTTGATACCAAGGTTCGAGGGACCCCGAACCTAGTCACTATGTTCTTCCACACAAAGCGTTTTACATTAGTCTCTTATATTGGCCAATGGCTCGGCTTCAACCCATTTTTAGAAGTAGTCAGTAGCTACTAACAACCACCTCCAGTTTCCTGTGGCCCTAGGAAAAGGTCCTACTATATCCAACTCCCATTAGGTGAAAGGCCATGGACTCACCAATGGATTCAAAAACCCACCTAGCTGGTGTATATTGATCACACTTTTTGGTGTATTCTTGTGAACTTCTTTGCATGTTTGGTCACTAGTATCCCTGGGTGATTGCTCAGTGAGCTAGGGTTCACCCCCGCAATGTGACTCCCACAAATTCCATCATGCAACTCTTTCAGGATTAAGTCCACTGCCTCAGGATGAATGCAGAGAAGGTATGGACCTGTATATGAGCGTTTGTAAAGCTTCCCTTCCCCTGATAGCCAATACCTCGAGGATTTGTGTCTAATCTTTTTTGCTTCAGAAACGTCTTCGGGTAGTGTCCCATTTCTAATATATTCCATATTAGAGTCCATCCAACTAGGGCCAGCATGTATGCCCATTACCTATGTATTATTTGAGTGATCTATGCTTGGTTTAGCCAAGGATTCCACCATGATTACCCGAGGTGACAAATTCGTAGCCGAGGAGGCCAAGGTCACAAGAGAGTCTGCATGGCTATTGCTTACCCGAGGTATCTGAACCATAGAGAACTGTTCAAACTGATTTTGTGGTGCCTTCACTTCGGTCCAATACTTTACCATCCTTTCATCCCAGGCTTCAAACTCTCCATTAACCTGATTAGTAACCAATCGAGAGTCACAGAACACTTTTACCTTGGCAGACCCCACTTTTCTAGCCATCCATCCAGACAATAGTGCCTTATATTCCGCTTCATTGTTGGATGCTGAGAACTTCAATCTTATCGACCATTCAAGAAGAGCTACTTTTGGGGAGAGAAGGACCACTCCTAGTCCGGAGTCTCGATAATTGGATGCTCTGTCGACGTAGATTTCCCACAGTGGAGTTGAATCCAATACCACACCACAAATTTGATTCAATCCGAGGTTCTTTCCCATGCTTTCCAGGGTAAATTCTGCTACAAAGTTTGCCAAGACTTGTCCTTTAATCGATGTTCGGGGCTGGTACTTGATATCATAGGCCCCCAGCGCAGTTCCCCATTTTGCTATCCTCCCTGAGAAGTCAGCTCTCCTCAATAATGCCTGAAATGGGTATTTAATGAGGACAATGATTGTGTGGGCCTGAAAATAGTGCAGTAGCCATCTGGTTGCATGCACCAGAGCTAGGGCAATCTTTTCCAAGGGAAGGTATCTCACTTCAACTTCGAGTAGTGTCTTGCTCCCGTAATACACCGGTTTTTGAGAACCTATTTCTATTCTGACTAGGACTGCACTTACGGCATGGTCTGACACTGATAGATACATGTATAGATTCTCTCCACTTTTGGGCCATGAGAGTATTGGGGCCTTCGTCAAATATTCTTTCAGCCTTTGGAATGCCTCCTCACACTCGAGTGTCCATACATAATCATTCTATTTCTTCAGGAGCTGGAAGAAGGGCTTACAGTGTTTTGCCAATTTGGAGATGAATCGATTCAAGGCAGTGATCATTCCCGTGAGACGTTGTACCTCTTTGAGATTCCTCATGGGTTTAAGCGTTGTATTGCCGTGATCTGATCGAGGTTCACCTGTATCCCTCAATGAGTAATCATATAGCCGAGGAACTTTCCTGAACCAACGCCGAATGCACACTTCAAGGCATTTAATCTCAGACGATGCCTTCTCAGGACTCCAAACACCACAAACAAATCCTCCAGATGTTTCTGAGCTTCCTTGCTTTTTACTACTATATCGTCTATGTACGCCTCCATGTTTTTCCCAAGTTGGTCCTTGAACATCCTAGTGACCATTCTTTGGTAGGTCGACCCCGTATTTTTTAATCCAAAAGGCATTACCATATAGTGATAGTTCCCCTCTGGGGAGATGAACCAAGTCTTTTCCTGATCCTCGGGTGCCAAAGCTATCTAATGGTATCCTTGAAATGCGTCTAAGAAACTCATTCTCGAATGACTGAACGTCGCATCGACTAGTTGATCCATTTTCCGAACCAGGAAAGGATCTTTTGAACATGCCTTATTTAGGTCCGTAAAATCGACACTCTCTCCATTTCCCGATTTTCTTCTTTACCACCACTGTATTCGCCAATCAATTCGTATAGAATACTTCTTTTATCGCCCTTGCTCGTTTAAGCTTTTCTACCTCCTTTTTTACTGCCTCAGCATGAATGTAAGACGATGGCCCGGGCCCTGGTTTCTTAGGAGTGTACTCAGGATTCACATTTAATCGGTGGCAAATAAATTTCAAATCCACCCCAAGTACATCATGGGGGCTCCATGCAAAAACATCTAAATTTTGAACTAAAAATAGTAGCAATTCTACTTTATCAGGTAATGAAAGTTTCTGGCCAACTCGGAAATATTTATCCACCTTGGCATCGATGTAGACCTTTGTGAGGTCCTTGCATTGACTATCTGATGCTCCGACCTCTGACTGTGATTGCTATGGATGTTGAGTAGTGTCAGCCAAATCTTCATGAGTTCAATTTTTCTGAGAAATGGTGGCTATACAACACTGCCGAGCTGTATTCTGGCCCCCCTTGATTTCTACCACTCCCCATTCAGTAGGAAACTTCACTTTCTTGTGTAGAGAGGGTGGCACAGCTTCCATGTCATGCAACCAAGGTTGGGCCAAGATGGCAGTATAGAGGGTATAAGCGTGTACCACTATGAAGTTCACCAAAACTTCCTTTTCCTCTGCAACTACAGGGAGTTTGATCTGCCCTACTAGTATCACTACCTTTCCATCGAAACCCACCAGTGGCGTATCGTACTGACTTAAGTCCTCTAGTTTCAGACCCAATCCTCGGTACAGGTCTGGATACATGATTTCAGCCCCACTTCCTTGATCAATTATTACCCTTCTAACATCATAGCCAGCTATTTGTAGAGTGACCACGAGGGCATTGCGATGTTGTTGGGTGGTCCCTTCTTTATTTCGGTCCGTAAATCCCAATATCAATTCTGGTTTCGATCTTTTCCTCTTTCCCGAACTAAACTAAGGGCTAGGACCGATATAGGGCATCACGAGCTCATGGAACAAATTGAGGAGTACTAGTTGCAACTAGTACTCCTCAATATGTTCCATGAGCCCGTGCATGCTTTCAGTAGGGTTTTTAGTGAGGGACTTCCTTAGCCAGGATTCCTCGGGCAATTCTATTCTAAAGGTACTAGCCGCCACCTTACCATTACTCCCTCCAATGTCATTGTACAATTTGCAGTCCCTGTCAGTGTAAGACCATAGGGTTTCCCCTTCCTTCATAGTCATGGTCAATAGGGAATCAATGGGATGGGAAACTCGACTACAAGTTATGAATCTAGCTCCGAAGGCCCTCGTTAATTCCCTATAGCTATGAATCATTCCTTCCTTTAGGCCGTCGAACCTTCTCATGGCTGTGGGTCCTGGGCTAGATGGGAAGACTTTGCACATTAGGGCTTCATTTCAAGCATACAGAGCCATACTTTGATTGAAATGACTTACATGTTCAACAAGGTCTGATTTCCCATTATAGATTACAAAGACAAGTCGGACAAATCTGCGGGGTGGATCTGAGCTCTCGATCTCAACAGAGAATGCGGACTTAGAGATCTGTTGTAAGGCCCAATTCACAGCATCCATCCCTTGATTCCACAGTGCATATCCTCCATGGTGATGAGTTGGATCTGACCCCTCCCTCCTCAAAGACCATGATCTATTTCTGAGCCAGGGAGAATGTTGGTTTCCTACCCTCGTACTTCAGCTGCTACATTCATCCGAACTGGATTAGGATTCCTCCCTAATTCTTTCTTTCCTTTGGATCTCCCGGTGCAAAGCTCGCACTTGTCTCCAAAGATCTTTTACTTCTTTACTCCGACTACTGGCTTGGGATCTGTTGACCTAGCTGGCTGGTGTTTCCTCCCTCCTTGAAGGAGAAGGGGATAGGGTCATAGTGAAGCTGGACTCCCTTCCGTCGCTAGGATGTTCTCTTCTATTCCCAACCTGCATTCTGCGGGGTTCGGTAGTCGACCCAACTGATCTACTAGATCTAGAACATTTGGATCCGTCTCTACTTACCATACTTGCAGTATGTTCTTCCAAAACCTACTGCTTGGTGGAATTTCCCACAGACAGCACCAAATGTAGGAGCGTTGCCTTGCTTCTCTTGGATTAAGATACTAAGCAGAACATGTGTTATAATAAATTTATGACATGGGTTGATATTGATCCACAATGAGAAGTTTGGACAAGAACATGTAAAAAACCATAATCTCCTTTATTAATTTCAATGTCATATGTTACATCATCCTCTTTTTTAGTATTATTTTCTTCCTTTTATATGAGCCATCCTCTTCTTCTTCATCTTTTGTCCCAGTCCACCTAGATTGCCACTTGGATTGCCTCTGATCTTATCGGGCTCTTCTTTTCATGGTTTTTCATCATGAACTGAGATTTCTGAGGTATTTTTCACTATTCAGATGTCCACTTGTATAACTCCTGGTCTTATCCGACTCTTCTTTTGCAGGTTTTTCATCATGGACGAAGACTTCTGGGGCTCCTCCTACTATTCAGACTTGTTCCTTTGCATTGAATGCAATGATGTCAAGCTAGCGACCTATCTCAATGCGGAGGCGGTTGTGGAATCTCCAGGAACCTTTAAAGGACTATCTTGTAGAAGTTTGGTCTTTCTGCTACTTATCTCGTTAGCTCGGATAGACCTCAGAGGTGACCTTTGTATGCTGCTTGGGTGGATGTTAGGCATAACCGAGGATCCGAGGTTCTACGTGCGTTGATTAAGAAATGGGCTGCCCATCGTGGGGTTGATCCCTATTACTTGGGCTGATATTCTCATTGGGCCTAGTGTTTACATTTATTATAATTAGGCCCAAGACTTGTTTTGGCATTCGCCCCACTACAGTGCCCTTTATATTACTTATTTGCTATGTGTATTTTTTAAAAATATTTGAATACAGAAATTTCTTTACACCTATATTTCTCCAATCCAACTCTAATGTCATCTCCCCGGTTTGGGACATCTAACTCTAAAAAAAATTATTTCTAACACTAATAAACATGAGAAATGAAAAATAAAAAAGAACATTAGAATTTTTTTTTTTTTTTTATAAGAAAGAACGTTAGAATTTTATATGAATATGTTACTCTTGTTTATTTTATATTCACATGTTGTTTTATATTAGCATAGCCATCACTCTATTATTAAGCAACAGCTATGGCATGTTCCATACTTCCATTGAGCTTCAGGTCAATGCCAAAGATAAAAAAATAATATGCCAGATAAGAAATCAAGTGTAAGAAACCAAAAGCTATGATGGCACATGTCAGGTTTGCCTCCTGCCTAAAGGGCTTGACAAAAATTGCAATGTATTTTCCTACAGCACATCCTTAGTTGATTTAAAAACTATGTAAAACTAAATTCTGACTGAAGTTCAACTTGTATGAGATAGTTCAACACATTTCACATAAGAAGATAAAGTAAAAATGAAGAAATATATAAAAGGAATACCTGGAATCCCCAGAATAATGAAAATATATATCTGGTTACGATGCTATGTTCCGTAGTAAGATTGACAGCTGCCAAGTAGATTCCATAATGAAAGCCATCTTCAGTAAAACAAGCAGTGGCATTGTCATTGTCTTTCCAGCTTTTCCATGTTGAAGTATTGGGAAAATGTTCAGAATCATTCCATTTCCCATCCCCACAATCTATGAAACTCGTGCATGTACCGAGTCCAGAGTTATGACAGGCAAGTCGAAGACATTGATTAACCCTCTAAGAGAGGAAAGATGAAAGAGGAGGTAAAATGAGAAAATTAGTGAATCATTGAAGAAAAGTCTTAATGCATGTAGCAAACAGAATAATTGGCCAAGTAGAAATAAGAAGCAACAGTTGGCAGACTTAACCCTCTCATGCTTGTAATTTATGTATTTGTTTATTTTGGTCCCTTGCTGTATACTCAGGTGACTCATTATTAAGTTTTTTAATAAAATTTCCTTTACTTCTCAAAAAAAGAAAAAAGATTATGACTTCCAATAAGACAATAATGTCAAAACCTACTCTTTCTCTTTTATTTATTTATTATTATCATTATTTTTTATTTGGCCTCAATTTTGAAACTATTGAAATGACTAATACATTAATAAAACGAATTATTTTCTTGGTAGTAGTTTATTTTTCCCATTACAAATATTTTACTACCATGTCAACAATAAATCAAAACATTATTAACAAACTGAGAACATAAATGATGCAATGTTTGGTTTCTTTCCTTTCCCTTTTCTTTTTCCCTTTTTTTTTTTTTTTTTTTGTGGGGGGGGGGGGGGGGGGGGGGGGGTGGTGGGGGGGGTGGGTTGTCAAGGAATGTTTGACTTAATAATTGTTCACCCAAGGTTGCATTTCACCTGCAATTTATGTTTCATAAAAGGTAGATTGAACAAAAAGATGCTTCGTTATAATGAAAATTTTAACAACTAAACATAATTTCATGTACAAGAGGAAGTGCAAAGTTCAAAAGAAACTTCCAAAAACAGCAAGAAAAAACTTGCCAAGAAGAAAGCAAGTTCAACACATCTTTAGTGATATAACAACCTCCACTTACCTGCAACCCAAAGAGATACCAGCATGACCCAACAACATGGCCAGACAACATGAAGGTGAGAAGATTTATAATGAAATTCGCCCATGCTGACTCAAATACAAAGCCACTTGGAGACTGACCAGCAAGTAGAGGTAGAAACCTATACAATCGAGGAATGTACTGAACAAGAAAAGCTGCCCGTAAAAGATTTTTAACATAATTTGCTCCTCCCAAAGACTTTGGTTGAACAAACAATATTATGATCTGCATTTAAAAATAACAATAAAAATAATTTATGACAAGGACAGAAATTCGAAATAAACTTATCATTTAAATAAAACCAACTTGATCACACTTAGAAGATCTACTACCGCATAATGCACTTTTCTAGGAGGCAACTAGATTACTTGGAAAAGTAAAAGTAGACTTTAATATCCAGATCTAGTGTAGAGGCTAATTACAAGGCCATGACACATGCGTCATGCGATCTTATGTGGATTAAGCATCTACTTAAATAATTACAGTTTGACATGCAGTTGCCTATGACTTTGTATTGTGAAAATCAAGCAACAATTCATACTGCCTTTATTCTTGTGTTTCATGAGCAAACCAGGCATATAGAGGGGATTTTCATCTTGTTCGAGAATGGGTAGAAATTGGTGTAATAGCTACTCCATATGTCTCTATAAGAGCCCAAGTCGCTGATATGTTATGAATGTGTTGTGTAAGACTCATTTGGATTTGTTATGTAACAGGTTGGGATAGTATGACATATACATCCTAGCTTGAATGGTGTTATGAGATTTTTATTAAGTTAGGGGAAAATATTAATATCATTGTAATCACCCACATATATAAATTATAATTTTGAGTGTTAGGCTAATTAACTTTGGCCATAATTACACCCTGAAACAATAAGCTAGAAACTTGAATAGTCAATAAGAAGATCGTAACACATTAAGTGCATGGATGTGTTATATGTAGATGGTGATAAATACAAAGTTGATGAAGGGAAGAGGATGACTAAGAGAGGGTTCTTACTTGAGGAAGAGGTAATACAACAAACAAGTCAATAAAAAAGCATCCACGAATGTAATTAAGAGCAATTTTCTTTGGATGGTCAACTAACTCTCCAGCACCAACCACTCGTGACTCTGGGGCCACATAAGCCAACCTAAACTGCAGAAAAGCAAATTATATAATTTAGTCCAGGCTAGAGGAAAGGCTTCAATCAAAGCTAAGACAGTTACAAAGGGATTAATGATTGGAGGCATTGGATATTATGAATCAAGTTCTCAAATTAAGATGTGAAATATGAAAGATGAAACCTATAAAATTCTCTTATCACAGTATTTCACTTTGTTATATCTATATTTTTTTTTCAATAGCATACAGTATATTTAAATAAATGTATAAGGATGCGTATGATATACAACATAAGATGAATATGTACAGAAAAAAAAATATTTCGTATTTTTTTGGATTCCTACTATTTGTGATTGTTATTAAGCGCCAAAGCTTTTGTATAGAACCTGTACACCTAAGTCACTCCCTTTAATAAAATCATCTATTAATAAACATGTACAATGCCAAGATTTTAGATAGGACTAGCCGATGTCCCACTCAATGTGCATGTATGTTATAAGTTTATTTTGAAATATTTGATAAGAAATTATTCTTATGGCCAATTTGTAATACTCATATATTATAATATTCGAGAAATAAGTTTCAATTATTTACATGACATTAGAAAAAGGAAAAATGTAATTTTTTAAAATTAATATAATTTAGGATATGAACCTGTTGTAATATTGCTTGCGTAAATTGGCAAATATTTAATTCACTTTCCAACTTAAGAACATAATTATTCTTTTTAAGTGACTAAATATACCCACAAAACAATAAAAATTATTTTCAAACCTTTCTATCCACTACCTTTCGATTACGTTCATTGAACATGAGAAATTTGAGTGTTATACCAATAATAATAGGAAAATGTTAACAAATAAACCATTTTAGGAAAGTTTTTATAGGAAAAGAGAAAAAACAATTAATATTTTAACAGTTTTTTCAATTTCCCATAAAAGTTGTATATAAACTTTCCTAAAATGGTTTATTAACAACTGCCTTAAGGGCACCTGTTAACATGACCTATAATATTAATAACTAATATATAATTATAACTGGTTCAAGGCAATTATAAATGAGGGCTGTGAAAATTGCCTCCCAAGCCATTTAGTTTTTGAGAGGGCAATGAGTCAGTTCAATTATGCATGGACACAAATGACTGAATTGGTTTGTTATTGGGTTTTAATTTAAAACTGCTTATAACATATACATTGCACGGGGCAAATGATTAGCAGCAAGTTCATGATTAGACTACCCCAGTTAAAATTTTACCAACCTTTAAGCTCCCATTCTAGGAAACTTTTGTAACAATAGGATGGAGGATGAGGTCGTGGGTTCCAGACCCACCAAATGAATGTGCAACTTCCCAATAAAAAAAGATAAGAAAAGAAAAACAGTCTTCGACCATGGAGCTTTGTTTTCAAGCATAATGCAATCCATAGAACATGATGGGAGGCAAACAACCACCATGAACAGAATCCACACAGAACTAATGTGATGTTTGGTTTGGCTCATCTACCACCGTGAATAGAATCCACACTGAACTAATGTGATGGTTTGGTTTGGATCATCTTTTAAGATTCCTAAGAATCCTAAGAGGAGTGCCAAGCATTCCCTTATTTGGTTGTTAATAGCTCAAAGGAAATCAAATGCCCACGGCCATTCTAAATTCCCATCAAACCTCACATTTACAAGAATGAACATTCCCTCCGAAAAAGGTGGTAGCCACATTCTCAGGCCATAAGAAAGCTCAATTTTTAAAAATGACAATCAAATTAGACTCTGAAATGATAAAGTATTCTTTTTTTTTTTCACAATTCAAAAACCATTAAACTTATTTTCCTCCTCAAAAATCTATCAAACCAAATAATTAATCAACCTATGTATACAAAAACAGTTCATACACAGTTTAAGTTTATGTTATGTTAATGCAAGGTGTTTATGCATAGGAGTCAGTTTTTGGAATGTTTTGTGCTATGTCCTTTTGGCAAAGCCAATCAATCTACATTTACAAACTAATCAATGCGAGGGGTTTATCTCACTCCTTAACTCTTTTTTCCTTTTTCTTTTTTCTTGTTTCTGTTTCTTTAAGTTACATGATAATTTTGGGTAAACTTTTTTTTTTTTCCTCAATTTTATTTAAGGTTTTTCGAGATAATATTATTGGTATTTTCAAGAAAAATTAGGACAGAAAGATTTTTTTTTTTTAATACATATAAAAATAAGAAATTATATTTTAGAGAAAAGTAAACAGTTATGAATACACTCAACTATCTCCTAAGAAGTATCAAATATACAAAGAATCTATAAAGTCTAAAATATTAGATGATCAATTGTATTTTAGAAAAAAGACAGTTTTTGGGAACAGTTATGAATACGCTTAATTATCCCCTAAGAAGTATCAAATATACAAAGAATCTATAAAGTCTAAAATATTAGATAATCTACCCTCATCTACTAATAATCAATGGAATAAAGAGCGAATAAACATTGAATTGACCTCTCAATTGACAACTCCTGTGCCACAAAAGTTCTTCTATTTCTTTTTCTTGACAAGGTCCATATTAGACATGACAATACTACAATCCAAGCAGTAACTCTACCATGTGGCAATTAAATAAAAAATACAAAATTTAAGCTGGCTTTTCATGTTTCAATGTTCAGATCTCTTCTAACTGCAAAGATGTTACAAGATATCTAAAACAAAGGTTACTCTGAAACTAATAATGCCTGGATCAGCAAGCACTCAAACATAGTGTAGCAGAACTCTATTAGCAAGAATTATTCCACAATAACAATATTTTTAAATTTTAAATTAGCCTCAACATATAGTCCATATTAGCAAGTTAATTAAGAGAACTACGTAATTGCAATAAATTTTAAAAAATGAAAAGAAAAAAAGCAAAGAGCGTCTGCAAAGGGAAGAGAAGTAGCACACCTGAAGAAGCATGTGAAAGAAGTATATCAGATCAGTCATACTTCTGAAAACCACAATTGTAGTGGTCATGGGCCAGTTAATTATTATACACTTGTTATCCTGCATTCAAAGGGTGGGGGAAAGCAAGTAAATTTTTTGCTATAGTTAACCAAGATTTTTTTTTAATCAGTAAATGCAAATTTTATTTAAATAAAGATAAGTACAGCACAACCACAGTACACAGGCACTGCACAGGGGCTGTTAAAAATCAAATGAAAGTACATAAATCCATAAAAACTAGCATATCAGAGAAAGAATGACAACTTAAGGCTGCCATCGGTCATACAGAGTGCGTAAAAATAACATCTTCATATTTGAGTGCAAGCCTTCTATCCCACTTCTCAAACATACAACATCCATCTACCACACACATTCTCCACATACTCAAATTATCCGTTGTAAGAATTCTCCCATTAGCCATGGTCCACACAAAAAAAGCTACCTTAGATGGAACTTCACCTTCCAAACACTGCCACAGAAATAACTGAAATTCTCTAGAATAGAGATCTTTGTAAAAAGATTTACCTCAAATCACCACTTTTGGTAAGGGTTCACCATTCACAATCCTCAGCAAATCCCCCAATTTTGACCGAGTATAATTGAGAAACAAAGGAGTGCAAAATCTCCAATGCCCAATCTTGGCAAGCACGATTAAGCACTAAATCCCAAAAAACATCCCCATCATGTATATGTATATAATCTACCACCATAGCCTCTTTGTCTCAAGCTAGACGATGCAGGTCCAAAAAAGCTTCTTAAGAATTACATCACCACACCGGTAGTCGCGCCAAAAACAAATCCCTGAACCATTACCCACTTCGAAGAAAATGAATTGTGCAAAACTAT
Source organism: Quercus glauca (assembly GCA_023736055.1). NCBI lineage: Eukaryota > Viridiplantae > Streptophyta > Magnoliopsida > Fagales > Fagaceae > Quercus > Quercus glauca. The sequence continues at coordinate 35,280,829 of CM043324.1, forward strand.
TCCACCCACTCTTGATATGTTTCCACAAGTTACATCCGTGAGACCCCGAAGTCTACCTACCCCCAATAACTCCATACTTTGTAATCATATGCCAAAAGCCTCTTTTCCAAAAGTAAATCTTCACAACCATTTCCCTAATAGAGCTTGATTAAATCGTACCAAGCTATGAAGGCCTAAGCCCCGTGTTGGACAGGTTTGCAAACCGTCTGCCACCTCACCAAATGGAATTTTACACAATCATCCATCCCAGCCCACAAAAGATCCCGTTGCAGCTTTACCAAACGCTACGCAATGCTGACAGGAAGGGAAAATAAATAGATATAGTAAGTAGGTAGGCTAGAAAAAATACTCTTAATCAAAGTAAGCTGCCCCACCTTCGATAGATAGATCTTCTTCCACCCTGCCAATATTTTCAATCTTTTCTAATCCCACATCTCCATGGACTTAAACATATCCCTCAATGGAAGACCCAAATACTTTAATGGGAAAGTAGAGATCTTACTTTTTTTTTGATAGGTAATCAGAGAACTATTATTAATGAAAAAAATAAGGAAGAGTACAAGTTGTTCATGATGATGAACGACAAGAAAAAATATAACAAACAGCAAAAAAGAGGGAAATTAGGAACCTATTCTAAGAGAAAACATAAACTCAAAGAGAGAAGAATAATCAGTAAAACCCCAACAACGAAACCCCTCAAAAAGACTAAACTGGCATAAAACTTTTAACTCATCCAACGTCTTCTCAGTGTCCTCAAAGGAACGACAATTTCGTTCCAACCAAACAATCCACATTAAGCAACCTAGAATCAAATTCCAAATGTTCGAATTATGCTTCCCAAGCCACTGATGCCAACAAAATAACAATTCCGCCACCAATCCTGGCATAACCCAATGTATACCAAAATCCTGAAGCATAAAAGTCCATAAGGTATGTGTAACATAACAATGAAGAAGAAAATGGTCCACCGACTCCCCGTCACAACAACACATACAATTCCGATCATGAGCAACCAACACACTAGCTAGATCTTCAATATCATGCACATCCCCTACCGAAGCCATCTCTGACTTGCCAAGATTTATTTTTAATCCCAAAACAGCTTCAAAGCACAGTTCAAATCTCAAAAAACCAATCTGCTCACTCTCATCACCACAAAAAATTGAAGTGTCATCTACAAACAAAAGATGAGTCACCAGAAAAAATCAAAGTGTCATCTGTTAAGGGTTCATTGTAATAATTGACTTGAGAATACATTAAAGATGTAGCTGCTAGGGCTCTATCCTGTGAATGTAAGCCATGCAACTGAACCACGTAATCTGCTCTTCTCTCTTTCGTGGTTCGACTTCTCTATATTATTTTATTCTCATCTTTAACAAGGCCCTTTGCAACATCAATCTTCTGCACCACTCGCTTATCCCAAAGCAGTAAAACGCCACTGGAATCCCCTTCCACATCCAAACAATCCCCACCCACAAATTGACTACCCCACAGACTCCAATTACCTCCATTTTTGTCTCCTATAAGAAAAGAATATCCCCCTTCCACATTCTAAGAGCATTCCTCACCCTCAACCTCTTTTCTCAGTCATTCATACCTCTCACATTCCACGTGATGAGTCGTAATTTCATGATGTTCTAAATCACCCTATTCTTTCGACCAACACTATTGCGGCCCCCTCCTCTTGTGTCATAATTGACTGTCGAGATCAAGTTCTTGAGTTCCCTCATCCCTTTCATACCAGATTTCGACTTTTCTACTGTGAATTTGGTGACATTGTAGCCTCCAACTACTCTCAATTGACATACAATCTAATAGCCTCCTCCTCGAAGCCCATAAGGAAACTCCCAAAAATTTGCTAGAACTTACAGTCTTTACCTTTTCTTTATCTTTCCATTGTGACAGGATAAATTTTCAAAAGATTGAGTGCAATACTGGAAATGAAAACCTTTTTTTTTTCTTAATAATTAATGAAAATTTGATTAAAAACAATGCAAACACAAGTACTTTGGGAATGTACTATGGGGCAATACATTTGTCAATGAATACATATTATCAATTGTTTAATTCGAAACAGATCCACGTGCCATCGATATGTTGGAATTAATAATATTTGAGAATAATCCCAAAATACTGAAAAATGTAGACTACCCAATAATAAATGTTGGCCACATGTTGAAAATTTTGAGACGTGATTAGAGCCTCATCAAGTGCACAAGCAAAACCCATCAAGATTAATAACTTCGAAATCAATCTAACTTTATACTTCAAGAACAAGATCCATACCTTTAGTACATACAGCAAGAAGAAAAATAATGGGTCTACGAAAACTGCCACCAAGCAAGAACTGACAAAAAATTTGTTCCATCGTTGCACAACTTTAGTATGAGGGTTCATGACCCCAGGAATATATTGTTGGAGAAAGGAAAAAGATCTCCTAGCCCAGCCTTTGGCATCCCCATAGAGAACATTATGGAACTAAAAAAACAACAAAAAAGCATAAGAACATCAAAGTATTTGTACAACATTATTCTGCTAAACAAAAACTAGTGAAAATACACAACATGAAAAAGTCATAGGAAAATAAATAGTACAATAAAATGAATTTGCAGCCTCAAGAATTTTTTCATAGAACCATAACAAAGTGTTTGGACAACAACGTAGAGCACTTTCTTACTATAAGAAGTGGGGAAAAAAACACATAAACTGCAATGTAGCTAGAATTAAAAACTGTTAAATTTAAAAAAAAAACTAAATGTTTGAGTTATTTTCTCATTATTTGTTATATTAGCATATTTAATGGGCATATGTGTAATCATGTTATAAACCCTAATATAAATAATTAAATATATGCTAAGGTTGTGGCTGACTGATTTAACACCAAAACCTTATTTTCTTCCTTTTCTCTGTCACTTTCTCCCTTTATTTTCCTCTTCTTCTTACTTCTCTTTAACCCAAATTTCCATAGTTTACAATTTAACTTGATATTAGAGCATCCCTATCTAACCCTAGAACCCACTAGAACACAAGAAGGTGTCTGTATCTATTGATAGGAGGGTTGATGCCAGAATCTGTATTATGACGTCCATGCTGACACAAGTGCTGGCGTCAGCATTGGCATGGTCACCAAATTCCAGCAAAGACACCATCTAACTAGTTGGAATCTAGTGCTATTTTTGGTGATTCTTGCCAGATTTTTTGAAGCCATCTGGTATGACTTTTTTTTTTTTTAATTTCGAATTTTTTTTGTCAATCTTATCATCAATTTTCCAATCTCCTTTTCTAGTGTTTTCCGGCAGCTTGGATCGATTGGGCTTCCTTCCGTAGGGGCCAACTAGACTATAGAATAGCATATTTGATGTTGCTTTGTTGATTTTTTGTGGGTTTTGTAGTTTTTTTTTTCTTTTGGGTTCTTTGCTGTTTCTGCTGCCGAAATTGTGCCCCTCCAGATTTCTTCCTATATAATTTGCATTTGGTACGTTGGTTTGTGACTACTTGTTGGAATTGAGTATTGTTCTAGTTGCTTGGAGTTGGCTGTTGTGATGTTGGTTTGTTGGCTTGGTATTTCTAATCTTGTTTGAGTTGTTTGACAATTTGAGTTTTGTACGGCTAAAGAAAAGACCACCACTGTCACGGCAGAGGACAAATCATCACTGATTAGATATGATGATATGCCTAAATCCATTACTTCAAAAAAATTGAATGGTTTGCATTATTTGCTTGGACACATGCAGTGAAAGTAAATTTGCATGGGAAAAAGAAATTAAAATATTTGACTGATCAACCACCTGATGTTAAAGCTTCAATTATGATGATTGGATGAGTGAAGATTCAATTGTTATGCAATGGTTGTGGCATAGAATGGAACCCCGCATTGCTACTACTGTTAATTTTGTGATTTTTTGAAGAAAATTTGGGACACTGTTGTAGAATCTTTTTCCCATCAAAGTAATGTTTCTTGGGTGTATAAGATTTATGAGAAAATTTTCACTATGAAGCAATCTAGGAAATCATTGTCTGAGTAATAAAGTACTCTTAAAAACTTATGAGAGCAGCTACTACAGTATCAGCCTCTTACCACTGATTTGGAACAACAGAAGCGACAACCCTCCTATCTGAGTTAGACGCTATCTGAGTTAGACGCTAACTTACATGGATTCAAAGATCAGATTCCTGCTAGTGAGACCTTACCCACTGTTGCTAATGCCTATTCTCGACTATTGCGCTCATCACTGGGATAAAACTCCGTTGTTACCTTCTTGGAGTCTTTAGCTTTACTCTTAAGTAGTGGGGATTGTGGTAATTCTCATGGTGGTTTCCATGGCGGTCGTAGTGGCCATGATTTTTATGGTGGTTCTTGTGGGGGTGGTCATGGCAACAGGAAGCGTGACCATTGTGGTGGTCTTAATCATACTGAACCTTATTGTTGGGTAAAATATGGGAAGCAAGATTATGTGAATTAGGTCGTTGATGGTGTTGTACAGCCATAACCTAGTTCTACTCCATTGGGCATACAACTTCTAGGTCTGATCCTCGTGATGCACTTACTACTTAGCTTAGCAAGCTTGATCAACAATTGTGCACTACTTCCTCAGTTGCTACATTAGATAATACAGGTAATGTTGCATGTGTGGCTGGTTCCTCTCCATCTTGGGTCATTGACTCCGGTGCTAATAAACATATATCTAGTATATTATCTCTCTTATCTGATTTACTTCCCGTTAAACATCATGTTGTTTTAGCTGATGGTTCTTCTCGACCTGTCCATGGGAAAGGTGTTCTTCATCCTAATAAGTCATTATATTTACTTTCTATAAGTCAATTGACTAAAGCCTTACAATGTTCCATCACCTTTGATCCTACTTAGTGTGTTTTTCAGGACCTCAAGACCAAAAAGATGATTAGTTCGAGGCATGAGAAAGACGTTTATATTATCTAGATCCTAATGATTCTGTCTTCCACACCTTCTCAGCTTGGAGTGCTACCGCATCTCCTATCCAATGACATTGTCGTTTGGGTCACCCCTTGGCCAAGCTCAAGTTTGCCATTCCAGCATTAAGTCACATGCTCAATCTAGAATGTGAAGCTTGTCAATTAGGGAAGCATCGACGTAGTTTTTTTTTTTAGTAGTAGTGGTCATAGTCGTTAGTCTGAGTCTTCACCCTTGCCCATAAGATTCTAGTCAAGCAAAATGGTGAGGACAACTAATCCGTGCAATGGCAACAAAGCAACAAGCTAAGAGAGACAAGGGAACAAAAAGTGAGTATACTAGAGGCAGAGAGGAGATAGACAGAGGCAACTAGGCAAAAGCACAAAGGAGATCGATAGTGTCAAGGCAAGAAATTTTTCTTTGGTATTTTGGTCATTATGCAACTTTGTGAGGATATTTTAAGAATTTCACACTTAAAAATGAACTTTGATAGTAAACCCATATTTGCATTTTCACTGGTGTTTTTGAAAAGCTTGAGCTCATTGTTTTTTGAAAACATGAGTTTTTGGCAATTTTAAAAATGTGATTTCTTTATAAACGCAAAGCCAAACGTCTGACTTCTAGCATTTTCATACATAAATGCGCATTTTGATTATCATAACACTTATCCAAATGGGCTCTATATCATCCTAATATAAATACGTGCTAAGGTGAGGGACTGATTAACAAAGCCCCAGACCTTTCTCAACTCTCTCTCTCCACTCTTCTTTTCTCTCCTTCAAACCTAATACCTGATATTTTACAACTGAGCTTGGTATCAAAGTGTACTAATCCAATCCTAAAAGCTTCGAGATCAAGGGAATGAGGTTTCTAACCAAGAAAACTACCTCCTTGTGTTGCCTGATGCAGCCAACTAGACCTAGCGAGTGAACCTCGGCAATTTATGTCGTTTTGGTGTTGCGATGAACACAAAGTCACTTTTTAGAGCCGCTAACTCATCAAGCTAGTGAATTGTGGTCATCGGAGGTACTATTGATGATTGAAGGGTGAAGTTGTGGTTGTCTGCATGAGGGATTTGGTTAAATATGGTTGTTGGTGTCAAGAGTTTTGTTGGTTGTGGTTGTTGATATTATGGAACACTAGAGCTAGCGGCAATGGGTGGTGTGTGAATTTGATAGCATGTTAATCTTCCAGAAGTGTGTAGGGTTAAGATTAATTACCCTAACACAACACATATTTTATATAATATTTCAAATACATTCTAACAAATTTTCCCCGCACATATATTACTCATAAAAAAAATAATAATAATAAAAAAATAACAAAAATAAAACAAAAATAAAGAAAATGATTCAACTAGATTGTTCACAATCTCCCCACTTAAATCCCTAACGTCCTTGTTAGGGCCCACTTTGTGGGGTAGTGTCTCTACAGGCTACCCTCTAGCCACATCTGCGCTATACCTCAAAATGATTAGTCACAATTGATGCTCCTTGTAGTTGTTAATAAAGTCTAGTTCAACCCAGTATATGCCCGATGTGGAACTCATCACACACCCACACAATCAATTAAATCGGGGCATCATAGGAACTAAAATCGAGCATTTTGTCCTTCAATTGCAAATAACGTAGGCTTTCCACAAGAAGCTGAGTAGGGTAGCCACATCTGCGCTATACCTCAAAATGATTAGTCACAATTGATGCTCCTTGTAGTTGTTAATAAAGTCTAGTTCAACCCAGTATATGCCCGATGTGGAACTCATCACACACCCACACAATCAATTAAATCGGGGCATCATAGGAACAAAAATCGAGCATTTTGTCCTTCAATTGCAAATAATGTAGGCTTTCCACAAGAAGCTGAGTTAGGGCTCTAATTCCCAATATTTAGAAGCAACATATGCATTCAAGGGACCAAGATTTTTTTTAACATATAAAAAAAAAATAAATAAAACCAATTATGGAGCCAAAGTGGCTGGTAAGAACAAGTGCCTCCGCTAAAATTTAGCAAAACTTGGTCAGCCTGTATATATGTTTAACATACAAACCCAATGCATCAGCAAATTTGAAATTCATTGGTATTTTCAGTATATTATCACATTGGCCTATATCTGTTTATGATAATTTAGAACATCTTATTTGTGATGTTAATAATCCAGTTTATGATGATTTAGAACACATTCTTTGTGATGTTAATAATCCAGAAAATGTTTTGTTCTTCCATAAGACGACGACAACAACAACAAAAACAACAACACAGTCCCAGTTAAAGGTTTTGGGTTTATGCTGATATAATGGCCCAAGAGGCCCAATTATGTTGTAAGTCCATGTAGGACTAACCCTAGCTTCTAGTCTCTATATATATCCCATTAAGGATTTACTATAATACTTGACTTAATTATACAATAAAGATTTAGTCACTAGGGCTTTATCCTATACACATAGGCTGTCAAGCCGAACCACATAATCCCTTGTGTTCTTCTCTCTTTCTTGCTTATGCTTCTCTATATTATTTTATTCTCGTCTTTAACAATCCCAAAAATTGTTCTTCAATAAGACATTTCAACAATTATCTCTTTCATGCATAATCTAATCTATTTGTTGGGAATTTTTTAATGTGTTTTGATGATCATTGGTTATTGCTTTTTGTGAAAACTAAAGATCATGTAATGATACCTCGGCATCAAAGTTAATAATTTCATTACCAAAAATTTCAGAAGGTATTAGTAGATTTGTACTTACAAATTTTATAACTAAATTTCATACATCAGCTATTGGTTCCTCATGGCAGATGTAGTTGAATGTTTGTCGTCCTATTTTCCTTTATATCTATCTTACATTTTCCCCTGCTGAACAAAATGAGACCTGCCACTACAAGGAGGCTATTTATGATATACCAAATTGGAAATCCTGGGCTTTGCACGCTTTCTGATGTACATAGATGTACAAAACAAATCTTTTAGCATTACTAACCTCCAGAATTCATTATAATATAAGAACAAAATTTCAACTTGGACGGTGCTCACTGTGCTGCAAATGATTTACTTGCATATTTATCTCCTTTGGGCCCTAAAGTTCTTTATTATGCAATCATAGAATAAACGAAGGTTGTTGCTATGCCTAGGAGAATGTATGTTGAACAATCATCAATAGAAATTTTAAACCACATAAGAGCTGAATGTCAGATGCAGAGATAGCATTGGACATTTCAAACAGAAATTTCTAGATGCTAATAATAATAGTTGTATAACTAATAAAATTAGATATAAACATCAGCACAGAATCCACAGAAAAGCTTCATACAAGAGCATGCATGAACAAGTATGGAAATATGGCAATGTTTTTTTTTAATCAAACAGTTAAAACAAATATAAGAGAAAAAAATTTATGAACTGCAATAGAGATCTATGCTATTTATAACCAAATTTTTGAAGGGAGAATTCTATTATGATACAGAACCAGCCATCAAACTTGAAATCTTTTTTAACTTTTTTTAAGGACCACCAAACTTGAGATCTACGCAACAAGTTAGCACAAGTGAAGTTTTTAGCTATAATGTAGGCATTTGGCTAAGAATTTGGACTACCAAAGCGTACAATGTTTTGATAGACTACCAAAGCATATAATACAAGGCAACATAGAACAGCAATAAACTTATAAATTAACACAGGAAGAACAGCCCTAAGGTTAAGAAAGAAAAACACCTTAGGATCAAATACAGATGAAGCTTTTGAGTTCTTTTGTTGAGTGGCTTTGAAATTGTCATATGTTGGGCAAACAGTGCAATAAGGATCATTGCACACTCCTAACTGCCCAGACCTCAGTAAATGTTCATTTTTGGCAGCATAGTTGTCATTCGGCCAGTCATTCTGATCCTTTCCTCTGGAAGAAGTAAAATTTTCTGGCACAGGTTCTGCTTTTTTTCGTCCTGTTACACCTTGATTAACCGGAAAAAGGCCTTCAGGTTTACGGCTAACATATAATGGACCACTCATCTGTGTGAATGGAGTCCTTCTTTCACTCCGTAAGGGACCAGTATAGCCCACAAGGTTAGTTTCACTATCATAGGAATCCAGTGAGTTCATAGGAATGGAAATCGATGCACTCCTTGTTGTGGATGCAAATCTCTGAAATCGAGAATCCGGATGATCATCAAAGAACTGCGCATGTGTGTCTGAAAGCATAGGTATATCATCTTTTTCAAAACCAGCCATTTCTCATCAACTAGACCTACAAAAGAATGTAAAATAAACAGTTAGAATGAATATTTGCACCTGCTAGATAGCAAGAAAAATAGTCATGCCACCACAATGCAAGCATATATATTCAGTAACTTGGCACCAATGCTTTTCCAACTAGAAGGAAAAAAAACATATTCTAAGGCTATTCATTCAATCCTTATGATCTAAGTGCTTGCGCAAGATATCATAAATTCCCTTCTTCATTGTTTCCTCTCAAGTAATGTAATCCAATATTCAAATTCTTGCTGTTTTTCTTCTTCGACAGTATTTAACTCCAATGCCACATGCCAGAATTCAGGATAACTTATTTTGCCCTTCAGCCCACTAAGTGCAATAAAGCATCAGGTTATCCTGCATTATGCATAGAAACCCCCCATATTCTGATAACACACATTAAAGCTCAATTTTTTTTTTTTGGTAGCCTAACTTTCATTTTTTATAATTAAAAAAAAATATTAATAAGATAACACTCAAGAAAAGAAGAAAAACAAAATGGAGAACAAAAAATATAGTCACAGACAGAGGATAGTAGATGCATATATGGAGAGTAATGATGTGGCATGGGATAGGTGGAATGACAAGGCATGGCTGAATTTCACATAAGTCATATGGTTATTGTACCTAAACCCACATTTGCCAAGTTTGTTGTAGTATTTGAAAATTGGAGAAGAAATTAGTTGAAGACACATGCACATGCTAGTTTTTAGGAAGTTGTAAGAAGTAGAGAAGCCATGTGCTTTATTAAATCTAAGCATGTGATAAATGTGAGTTAGTTATGGATGATGTTATAACTCAAATACCCATGAACATGCATTGTAATTGGTAGATTGATTGTTAACAGATTTCCTCTCTCTAGAAAATGAAAGTATTAACAAAAATAGATTTCAGACATGATTATGATTCTCTCTCCCCTTGTAAAAGGAGGAGGATGAGGTTGTGGGCTCAAAACCCAGTACCCAAAAAAAAAAACAAGAAAGATTTATCTTCTACTTCTAGACTAGTGTAGCAGGACAATTTGACTTAAACAAAACATTTGCTATTAACATCGCAATCAAGAGTGAGTTTAATAAACCTCTTCCAGCATCACCCAACATAAGGCCAATTGTAAATACTAAATACTACAAGTACAAGGTTAACAACACACTGGTAGAGTAAGCAAAGGACTTAGAAACCATTAGCAAAGAGTATGTCAGTGGTATTCTTGAAATCAAGAGGTGTTCTTGTAATATTGTCAAATAAAAGATTACCATTGTAATAATAAGATTTTTTTTTTTTTTTTCCATTTTTGGGTTCTGCAATCTAATAAAACCTCACCAAATTCCAGTGGCAATTTGGCATATAATTCATATGTATTTGCATTTGAGTGTACAATAAAATAATCTAATAAAAACAAGTCTAAGACTTGGATGGTAAAAAGAAGAAAAAGAAGATTTTTCAGAAAAGAAGAAATGAAAGTTGGAATAAGTGGGTGTTGAAATACCAGTTTGAAGATAAGAGCTGAATAGTAGTAGTGGGAAGGAAGCAGGGAGCTTCAAACAAACAAACAAACAAAAAGACAGCAGGTTCTCTAACTCTCTCTCTCTCAGACAGTGTAAAATTGAATTTTGGTTCTGAAAATGGAGACACTGACACAGAAAATATATATATAAATAAAAAATGGAGCAACGGCCAATTTTTAAAGCTCAGGGAAAAGAGTTTTTAATAATAATAATACTAATACTGACTTTGAGGACTTTGAAAAGTCAGTTGGCGTGTGGGTGTGGGTGTGGGATGGATGGACAAAAAGGCGAAAAGAAAGGGTTTGTTGTTTGTTTTACATTTACGTTACATCACTTGCTTGCTTGGAAGTTTCAGCAGACTTGGTGGGAACCAGTCTTCTGGGTCTCCGTCTTCGTCCCCGTTTAAGACGGTGCTTCCTTATTTGTCTTCTCGATCGGCACCTTCCTTCCTTCCTTCCTTCCTTCATTTCATATATTACCTGCAGTAAACGGTCTGCGTTTGACTCACTTTTCAATTCTTTTTCATTATTGATAGTGTGTTTGATACGGCTTAATTTCCTAAAATTAAAAATTTGTTGGTGAATTTAGGATTGATAAAAGTAAAAGTTAATTGAAATAGTAGAATAGGAGGGTCAAAATGGCCAAATACCACAATTTTTTGAAATTTTTAGCAAAAAATCACTGTTTCGGAAATAAATGGCAATCTACCACTTTTTCTAGTACTCGAGTTTGGTGAACTCGAGTACCCTCTTTTATAGTTCCATCGTAGTTACTGAGTTGGAAATTGGCGATTAAAAAAAATAAATTGGTACTCGAGCTTGGTAAACTCGAGTACCATGCAATACAATACTCGAGTATACCAGACTCGAGTACCTTTTATAAAAAAAATACAGAAATTTTTTTTTCTACAGTACTCGAGTTTACCAAACTCGAGTACTGTGTAAATTATTTTTTTTTTTTTTTTTGCTTGAGGATAATTGACAAATAAACATAAAGATAAAAATAAGTAGCTTTTCTATGTTTTTATTTATTTAAATAGAAGCATTGTAAGATATAGAGATTTCAATTTCGAAATATGAATTTAATTTCTACATTGATTAAAATTGTTCAGTGTTTTCTCATAAAAATTATTCACTATTTTCTGTATAAACTATTTCTACGATTTTACATAAAATTATTTTCTGTTCAGCATTATTTAAGAAATTGTTCACTCTCTTTTTTGCATAAATTATTTTCTGTTCACTATTTAAAAATTGTTCACTGTTTTCTCATAAAACACCTAGTGAAATCGTGTTTTCTAAATTTAAACGACAAATCTGAATGCTTTTTCATGTTTGAATTTCACAATAATCGAATATATTTTTCTGCATAGATAAAATCTGTTTCTACATTTATGAAATTTTCTCTCTGCACATCATATTTACTGTATATTCAAATCTACTTACTGCATTCATAAAATCTGTTTTTTGCATTAATTAAAACTGTGCACTATTTTGTTATAAAAATTGTTCATTGTTTTTTGCATTAACTATTTCTAGCATTGGCGCAGTTATTGCACTTAAATGGTTTTTGTGTTTTTCTAAATTTGTAACCATATGAATAATGGACAAACTCCATTAAAGAAAAATTAATGATTCGTATAAATCACCTAATGGTAAATGCCTCGAAAATTTTGAATTAGTTGAATGTAAAAATTCGAGAAAAATCAATGGAAAATCAATGAACGTAGCAAATCATGAATGTGTACATAAGATGTACAGATAGTCTAGACTTGTTGAGAAATTTGATTTCGTTGAAAGTACAAAATAATGAAAATTCAAAGGAAAAGTATGTATGTTAGATGTATAGATTGTATGAATTTGTTTAAAAATTTGAATTCATTGAATGTACAAAACTGTGAAAGCTCAAGGAAAATTTGTGTACATTAGAGGTGCAGATAGTACGAATATGTAGAAAAATTTGAATTCGTTGAGTGTGTAAAATCGTGAAAATTCAAATGAAAATTGAAGAGCATACCAAAGTGAATAAACTTAATGTAAAATTAATTACATTAGATGTACAGATCATCTATTTTTTTGCATTGATAAAATCTGTTTCTACATTAATAAAATTTGCTCTCTACACACCATCTTCACTATTTTCTGCATAAACTATTTCTCACATTCTGCATAAAATTATTTTCTGTTCAGCATTATTTAAAAAATTGTTCACTCTCTTTTCTGCGTAAATTATTTTCTGTTCACTATTTAAAAAAATTGTTCACTGTTTTCTTGTAAAACACCTAGTGAAATCGTGTTTTCTAAATTTAAACGTCAAATCTGAATGCTTTTTCATGTTTAAATTTCACAATAATTGAAAATCCAAATCTGTATGTTTTTTCACGTTCGAATTTCACAATAATCGAATCTGTTTTTCTGCATTGATAAAATCTATTTTGATACACACTTTGTCAAAATTATCCAACAATGATAGATTGTGATCGGTTGTTTATCACTTTCTAATAAACTCACTATTTTTTCTACTTCACCTACAGTCTACCATGTAGAAGTATAGAACAAGTGCGACAAAATGAGTAGAAATTAGAGATGATTTGAATACAATGAATCGTAATGTATTGAAAATTTCCCTTTATTACATTTTATTATTATTGCTCCTTATTTAGTTTATCTAAAGAGTTAAACATTTTTGGGTTTATCCAAAAATCTATGCCACGAAATACATTGCGGGAAATCTAGACCAAAGAACTGCCAAAATAAAACAGTGAACAGTTTTACTTAATGCAAAAAACAAATTTTATGAATGCAGTAAGCAGATTCGAATATACAATAAACATTATGTGTAGAGAGCAAATTTTATTAATGTAGAAACAGATTTTATCAATGCAGAAAAATAGATTCGATTATTGTGAAATTCAAAAATGAAAACGCATTTAGATTTGGCGTTTAAATTTAGAAAACATGATTTCACTAGGTGTTTTATGAGAATACAGCAAAAAAAATTTTAAACAGTGAATAGAGAATAATTTACGCAGAAAAGAGAGTGAACAATTTTTTAAATAATGCTGAACAGAAAATAATTTTTTACGGAATACTAGAAATAGTTTATGCAAAAATTAGTGAACAGTATATCATGCCCTACTTGAGCCAAAATCCATCTTACAAACAGTTTTGAGTGTTATGGATCATAACATCAACATTCAGTACTTTTAACAGGCACAACTACTTTCAAACACAAAAAAAAAAAAAAAAAAAAAAAAAAAAACACAGAAACAAGCTCAAAATCACACACATAAATGGACACTCAAAACATGCTCTGAGGTAAAAGTCATAATAGAAAATTGATTATTGAGCTACATTTTATTTTATTTTATTTTTCAGGCACGATTGCAGCCATTAAACCAACATAGATTCTATTACAAACATTTTTTTTTCCAGACATATAGATTCTATTTTCTCTCAGCCCCTAGACAGAGGGAAAGTATATAACAAATCTGATATTGAAAGGCTTTAAAGAAACAAAATATTTGGTCAAGAACCTGCTTCAAAGTTGTATGTGAAAACTGAAAACCCAACCTACCACCTTTATTTGATCTGGTGGATGTAGTTTCTGTTTTTTTTTTTTTTTTTTTTTGGTTGGTAATTTATGCTGCTTATGACAACTTATTTAAGTACAGCAACAATGCCGCTCAATTTTTTATTTTGGCAGTTCTTTGGTCTAGATTTCCCGCAATGTATTTCGTGGCATAGATTTTTGGATAAACCCAAAAATGTTTAACTCTTTAGATAAACTAAATAAGGAGCAATAATAATAAAATGTAATAAAGGGAAATTTTCAATACATTACGATTTATTGTATTCAAATCATCTCTAATTTCTACTCATTTTGTCGCACTTGTTCTATACTTCTACATGGTAGACTATAGGTGAAGTAGAAAAAATAGTGAGTTTATTAGAAAGTGATAAACAACTAATCACAATCTATCATTGTTGGATAATTTTGACAAAGTGTGTATCAAAATAGATTTTATCAATGCAAAAAAACATATTTGATTATTGTGAAATTCGAACGTGAAAAAACATACAGATTTGGATTTTCAATTATTGTGAAATTTAAACATGAAAAAGCATTCAGATTTGACGTTTAAATTTAGAAAACACGATTTCACTAGGTGTTTTACGAGAAAACAGTGAACAATTTTTTTAAATAGTGAACAGAAAATAATTTACGCAGAAAAGAGAGTGAACAATTTTTTAAATAGTGCTGAACAGAAAATAATTTTATGCAGAATGCGGGAAATAGTTTATGCAGAAAACAGTAAACAATTTTTATGAGAAAACAGTGAAGATGGTGTGCAGAGGGCAAATTTTATTAATGTAGAAATAGATTTTATCAATGCAAAAAAATAGATGATCTGGACATCTAATGTAATTAATTTTCCATTAAGTTTACTCAATTTGGTATGCTCTTCAATTTTCATTTGAATTTTCACGATTTTACACACTCAACGAATTCAAAATTTTCAACATATTTGTACTATTTGTACCTCTAATGTACACAATTTTTCCTTGAGTTTTCACAGTTTTGTACATTCAATGAATTCAAATTTTTAAACAAATTCATATGATCTATACATCTAACGTACATACTTTTCCTTTGAATTTTCATTATTTTGTATTTTCAACGAAATCAAATTTCTCAACAAGTCTAGACTATCTGTACATCTTATGTACACATTCAAGATTTTCTACGTTCATTGATTTTCCATTGATTTTTCTCAAATTTCTACATTCAACTAATTCGAATTTTTCGAGGCATTTACCATTAGGTGATTTATATGAATCATTCATTTTTCTTTCATGGAGTTTGTCCACTATTCATATGGTTACAAATTTAGAAAAACACAAAAACCATTTAAGTGCAATAACTGCGCCAATGCTAGAAATAGTTAATGCAAAAAACAGTGAACAGTTTTAATTAATGCAAAAAACAGATTTTATGAATGCAGTAAGCAGATTTGAATATACAGTAAATATGATGTGCAGAGAGAAAATTTCATAAATGTAGAAACAGATTTTATCAATGCAGAAAAATATATTCGATTATTGTGAAATTCAAACATGAAAAAGCATTCAGATTTGGCGTTTAAATTTAGAAAACACGATTTCACTAAGTGTTTTATGAGAAAACAGTGAACAATTTTTTAAATAGTGAACAGAAAATAATTTATGCAAAAAAGAGAGCGAACAATTTCTTAAATAATGCTGAACATAAAATAATTTTATGTAAAATCGTAGAAATAGTTTATACAGAAAATAGTGAACAATTTTTATGAGAAAACAATGAACAATTTTAATCAATGTAGAAATTAAATTCATATTTCGAAATTAAAATCTCTATATCTTACAATGCTTCTATTTAAATAAATAAAAACATAGAAAAGCTACTTATTTTTATCTTTATGTTTATTTGTCAATTATCCTCAAGCAAAAAGAACAAAAAAAAAAAAAAAAAAAATTTACACAGTACTCGAGTTTGGTAAACTTGAGTACTGTAGAAAAAAAAATTTCTGTATTTTTTTATAAAAGGTACTTGAGTCTGGTATACTCGAGTGTTGTGTTGCATGGTACTCGAGTTTAGCAAGCTCGAGAACCACTTTATTTTTTTTAATCGCCAATTTCCAGCTCAGCAGCCACAGTGGAACTATAAAATAGGGTACTCGAGTTCACCAAACTCGAGTACTAGAAAAAGTGGTAGATTGCCATTTATTTTCGAAACAGTGGTTTTTTGCTAAAAATTTCAAAAAATTGTGGTATTTGGCCATTTTGGCCGTTAACTCTTAGTAAGATTTCAAAACTTTCATATAAGTTCATCACACATACTTGAAAAGGCAAAAATCTAATTAACTGCTAACACATAAACAGGGAGTGAAAATGAGTGTGTCCCTACCTAGGATCGAGCTATTCTTTTCGGTAATAAATGCAATATTATAATTTCTTTCAAAGACAGTTGGTTGTTGCACCTCCGTGCTTTAATACTTCAAAATAAAACAAAAGTTGTTTGTAAACTCCAATAAACAGTTGACACATACAAGGTGTTTAAAAGAGTGTCCCTAGCATCACTTGCCCAGGACAAAGCTATTCTTTTCAATCATAAATGCAATATAATATTTTCTTTCAAAAATAGGTGGTTGTTGCACTATCGTGCTTTGATACTTCAAAGATAAAACAAAAGCTATCAGAACTCAAGGAAGAAACATATCTCATATCTAGTAGGATTTCAAAACTTTCATATAAGTTCATCACACATACTTGAAAAAGCAAAAATCTAATTAACTGCTAACACATAAACAAGTGTGAAAATGAGTGTGTCCCTACCTAGGATCGAGCTATTCTTTTCGGTAATAAATGCAATATTATATTTTCTTTCAAAGACAGTTAGTTGTTGCATCTCCATGCTTTAATACTTCAAAATAAAACAAAAGTTGTTAGTAAAATCCAATAAACAGTTGACACATACAAGGTGTTTAAATGAATGTCCCTAGCATCACTTGCCCAGGACAAAGCTATTCTTTTCAATCATAAATGCAATATAATATTTTCTTTCAAAAACAGGTGGTTGTTGCACTATAGCACTTTGATACTTCAAAGATAAAACAAAAGCTATCATAACTCAAGGAAGAAAAATATCTTGATATCAATTCACATGGAGTAATTATTGTGCATTTGAAGAGCATTGCTCCCTTCTCTCCCTTCTCTCACAATAATCGAATATGTTTTTCTGCATTGATAAAATCTATTTTGATACACACTTTGTCAAAATTATCCAACAATGATAGATTGTGATTGGTTGTTTATCACTTTCTAATAAACTCACTATTTTTTCTACTTCACCTACAGTCTACCATGTAGAAGTATAGAACAAGTGCGGCAAAATGAGTAGAAATTAGAGTTGATTTGAATACAATGAATCGTAATGTATTGAAAATTTCCCTTTATTACATTTTATTATTATTGCTCCTTATTTAGTTTATCTAAAGAGTTAAACATTTTTGGGTTTATCCAAAAATCTATGCCACGAAATACATTGCGGGAAATCTAGACCAAAGAACTGCCAAAATAAAAAATTGAGCGGCATTGTTGCTGTACTTAAATAAGTTGTCATAAGCAGCATAAATTACCAACCAACCAAAAAAAAAAAAAAAACAGAAACTACATCCACCTGATCAAATAAAGGTGGTAGGTTGGGTTTTTAGTTTTCACATACAACTTTGAAGCAGGTTCTTGACCAAATATTTTGTTTTTTTAAAGCCTTTCAATATCAGATTTGTTATATACTTTCCCTCTGTCTAGGGGCTGAGAGAGAATAGAATCTATATGTCTGGAAAAAAAAATGTTTGTAATAGAATCTATGTTGGTTTAATGGCTGCAATCGTGCCTGAAAAATAAAATAAAATGTTGCTCAATAATCAATTTTCTATTATGACTTTTACCTCAGAGCATGTTTTGAGTGTCCATTTATGTGTGTGATTTTGAACTTGTTTTTGTGTTTTTTTTTTTTTTTTTTTTTTTTTTTTTGTGTTTGAAAGTAGTTGTGCCTGTTAAAAGTACTGAATGTTGATGTTATGATCCATAACACTCAAAACTGTTTGTAAGATGGATTTTGGCTCAAGTAGGGCATGATATACTGTTCACTAATTTCTGCGTAAACTATTTCTAGTATTCCGTAAAAAATTATTTTCTGTTCAGCATTATTTAAAAAATTGTTCACTCTCTTTTCTGCGTAAATTATTCTCTGTTTACTGTTTAAAATTTTTTTTGCTGTTTTCTCATAAAACACCTAGTGAAATCATGTTTTCTAAATTTAAACGCCAAATCTAAATGCGTTTTCATTTTTGAATTTCACAATAATCGAATCTATTTTTCTGCATTGATAAAATCTGTTTCTACATTAATAAAATTTGCTCTCTATACATAATGTTTATTGTATATTCGAATCTGCTTACCGCATTCATAAAATCTGTTTTTTGCATTAAGTAAAACTGTTCACTGTTTTCTCGTAAAAATTGTTCACTATTTTCTGCATAAACTGTTTTTAGCATTGGCTGCACTTAAATGGTTTTTGTGTTTTTTTAAATATGTAACCATATGAATAATGGACAAACTCCATGACACAAAAATGAATGATTCGTATAAATCACCTAATGGTAAATCCCTCAAAAAATTCGAATTTGTAAAAAAGTTCGAATTTGTTGATTGTACAATTTATCTATTGAAAGAGAAAACGACCGTCTTTTAAATGACAGAAATCATCAATATTAAATTTGTACTAACTCATTTTCCATAGGTAAAGACAAATCACAAATAAACAAATAATTGTACAAACAAAAAGAGCCAAATACAGACAAAATACACACTATGCACACAGGTCAGCGCTACAATTCACACTATAATAAACTAATTTTATTAAATTTTAGCAACTAACCATTCAAAGTTTCAAACCAATTCCACTTTAATAGCAAATTATTTGTTTTATAATAAAAAAATACAACTATTTGGGCGGCAAAATTAAAAAAATACAACTGTTTCACTTGTGCTACTCAACAGCTATGCACGATTTCACACACTATCTAGTCATATCATCCACATTCACATGAATACTTAAATATATGAATAATCATACCCTGGTGCCAGGGACATAGCACTGTAACAATTAAATACGATACGCTGTTCAAGAACACTGCAACTACTGCAGACATCTTCAAATCTCACTGTGCAATACAAAATGTTGTTGTTAATGTCTGACAACTGATGATTATGTACATTCAACTTTTGCAAATCTAAAGATTAAATGTTCATTAACTGTTGACTTTACACGATCTTGTTCATTCAACGATTTCGAATTTTTCAACAAATTCGGATGATCAATACATTAGTACACAGTTTTCCATTTAATTTTCACGATTTTGTACATTTAACGAATTCAAACTTTTCAACAAATTCAGACTATCTGTACATCTAATTTACACAATTTTATTTTGTACTTTCAAGATTTTATACAATCAACACATTCGAATGATTTGTACATCTAAATTTTGTTTTTTACAAATTTGAATGATCTGTACATCTAATGTACACAATTTTCTCTTGAATATTCACGATTTTGTACTTTCAACGAAATCAAATTTCTCAACAAGTCCAGAATATTTGTACATCTAATGTACACAACTTTCCATTGAATTTTCACGATTTGGTATATTTAACAATTTCGATTTTCCATTAAGATTTCACGATTTTGTACGTTTGACAATTTTGAAATTTTCATCAAATCAGGATGATTAGTACATTAGTACATAGTTTTAAATTGAATTTTCACTATTTTGTACATTTGACGACTTCAAATTTGGAAACAAATTTGGATGATCTGTACATCTAATGTAATTAATTTTCCATTAAGTTTACTCAATTTGGTTTGTTCTTCAATTTTCACGATTTTACACACACAACAAATTCGTACTATCTATACATCTAATGTACACAATCTTTCCCTTGAGTTTTCACAATTTTGTACATTCAACGAATTCAAATTTTTAAACAAATTCATACGATCTATACATTTAACGTACATACTTTTTCATTGAATTTTCATTATTTTGTACTTTCAATGAAATCAAATTTCTCAACAAGTCTAGACTAACTGTACATCTTACGTACACCTTCACGGCTTGGTACGTTCATTGATTTTCCGTCGATTTTTCTCGAATTTCTACATTCAACTAATTCAAACTTTTTTACAAGTTCGAATTTTTTGAGGGATTTACCATTAGGTGATTTATACGAATCATTCATTTTTCTTTCATGGAGTTTGTCCATTATTCATATGGTTACATATTTAAAAAAACACAAAAAACATTTAAGTGCAATAACTGCACTAATGCTAAAAACAGTTTATGCAGAAAACAATGAACAATTTTTATGAGAAAACAATGAACAGTTTTACTTAATGCAAAAAATAAATTTTATGAATGCAGTAAGCAGATTCGAATATACAATAAACATTATGTGTAGAGAGCAAATTTTATTAATGTAGAAACAGATTTTATCAATGCAGAAAAATAGATTCGATTATTGTGAAATTCAAAAATGAAAACGCATTTAGATTTGGCGTTTAAATTTAGAAAACATGATTTCACTAGGTGTTTTATGAGAATACAGCAAAAAAAATTTTAAACAGTGAACAGAGAATAATTTACGCAGAAAAGAGAGTGAACAATTTTTTAAATAATGCTAAACAGAAAATAATTTTTTACGGAATACTAGAAATAGTTTATGTAGAAATTAGTGAACAGTATATCATGCCCTACTTGAGCCAAAATCCATCTTACAAACAGTTTTGAGTGTTATGGATCATAACATCAACATTCAGTACTTTTAACAGGCACAACTACTTTCAAACACAAAAAAAAAAAAAAAAAAAAAAAAAACACAGAAACAAGTTCAAAATCACACACATAAATGGACACTCAAAACATGCTCTGAGGTAAAAGTCATAATAGAAAATTGATTATTGAGCTACATTTTATTTTATTTTTCAGGCACGATTGCAGCCATTAAACCAACATAGAATCTATTACAAACATTTTTTTTTTCCAGACATATAGATTCTATTTTCTCTCAGCCCCTAGATAGAGGGAAAGTATATAACAAATCTGATATTGAAAGGCTTTAAAGAAACAAAATATTTGGTCAAGACCCTGCTTCGAAGTTGTATGTGAAAACTGAAAACCCAACCTACCACCTTTATTTGATCAGGTGGATGTAGTTTCTGTTTTTTTTTTTTTTTAAATTTTTGGTTGGTTGGTAATTTATGCTGCTTATGACAACTTATTTAAGTACAGCAACAATGCCGCTCAATTTTTTATTTTGGTAGTTCTTTGGTCTAGATTTCCTGCAATGTATTTCGTGGCATAGATTTTTGGATAAACCCAAAAATGTTTAACTTTTTAGATAAACTAAATAAGGAGCAATAATAATAAAATGTAATAAAGGGAAATTTTCAATACATTACGATTCATTGTATTCAAATCATCTCTAATTTCTACTCATTTTGTCGCACTTGTTCTATACTTCTACATGGTAGACTGTAGGTGAAGTAGAAAAAATAGTGAGTTTATTAGAAAGTGATAAACAACTAATCACAATCTATCATTGTTGGATAATTTTGACAAAGTGTGTATCAAAATAGATTTTATCAATGCAGAAAAACAGATTCGATTATTGTGAAATTCGAACGTGAAAAAACATACAGATTTGGATTTTCAATTATTGTGAAATTTAAACATGAAAAAGCATTCAGATTTGACGTTTAAATTTAGAAAACACGATTTCACTAGGTGTTTTACAAGAAAACAGTGAACAATTTTTTTAAATAGTGAACAGAAAATAATTTACGCAGAAAAGAGAGTGAACAATTTTTTAAATAATGCTGAACAGAAAATAATTTTATGTAGAATGCGGGAAATAGTTTATGCAGAAAACAGTAAACAATTTTTATGAGAAAACAGTGAAGATGGTGTGCAGAGAGCAAATTTTATTAATGTAGAAAAAGATTTTATCAATGCAAAAAAATAGATGATCTGGACATCTAATGTAATTAATTTTCCATTAAGTTTACTCAATTTGGTATGCTCTTCAATTTTCATTTGAATTTTCACGATTTTACACACTCAACGAATTCAAAATTTTCAACATATTTGTACTATTTGTACCTCTAATGTACACAATTTTTCCTTGAGTTTTCACAGTTTTGTACATTCAATGAATTCAAATTTTTAAACAAATTCATACGATCTATACATCTAACGTACATACTTTTCCTTTGAATTTTCATTATTTTGTATTTTCAACGAAATCAAATTTCTCAACAAGTCTAGACTATCTGTACATCTTATGTACACATTCACGATTTTCTACGTTCATTGATTTTCCATTGATTTTTCTCGAATTTCTACATTCAACTAATTCGAATTTTTCGAGGCATTTACCATTAAGTGATTTATATGAATCATTCATTTTTCTTTCATGGAGTTTGTCCACTATTCATATGGTTACAAATTTAGAAAAACACAAAAATCATTTAAGTGCAATAACTGCGCCAATGCTAGAAATAGTTAATGCAAAAAATAGTGAACAGTTTTAATTAATGCAAAAAACAGATTTTATGAATGCAGTAAGCAGATTTGAATATACAGTAAATATGATGTGCAGAGAGAAAATTTCATAAATGTAGAAACAGATTTTATCAATGCAGAAAAATATATTCGATTATTGTGAAATTCAAACATGAAAAAGCATTCAGATTTGGCGTTTAAATTTAGAAAACACGATTTCACTAGGTGTTTTATGAGAAAACAGTGAACAATTTTTTAAATAGTGAACAGAAAATAATTTATGCAAAAAAAAGAGCGAACAATTTCTTAAATAATGCTGAACAGAAAATAATTTTATGTAAAATCGTAGAAATAGTTATACAGAAAATAGTGAACAATTTTTATGAGAAAACAATGAACAATTTTAATCAATGTAGAAATTAAATTCATATTTCGAAATTAAAATCTCTATATCTTACAATGCTTCTATTTAAATAAATAAAAACATAGAAAAGCTACTTATTTTTATCTTTATGTTTATTTGTCAATTATCCTCAAGCAAAAAGAACAAAAACAAAAACAAAAAAAAAACAAAATTTACACAGTACTCGAGTTTGGTAAACTCGAGTACTGTAGAAAAAAAAATTTCTGTATTTTTTTTATAAAAGGTACTCGAGTCTGGTATACTCGAGCGTTGTGTTGCATGGTACTCGAGTTTAGCAAGCTCGAGTACCACTTTATTTTTTTTAATCGCCAATTTCCAGCTCAGCAGCCACGGTGGAACTATAAAATAGGGTACTCGAGTTCACCAAACTCGAGTACTAGAAAAAGTGGTAGATTGCCATTTATTTCCGAAACAGTGGTTTTTTGCTAAAAATTTCAAAAAATTGTGGTATTTGGCCATTTTGGCCAGAATAGGAGTCATGAATAGTATCAAAAAATACAATGAAACTCGTGAATACTAGCAAAAAGCAACGTGATTATTTTTCACACCTCCATAAATTAAGTTTGAGTTCAAGAGAAATTGAGTTGGACTAAAACTATTTAAAAATGCTAAAATAAATTAATAAAAAAACCAAATTACTACACGTAAAAAAAATAAAAATAAAAATAAAAACAACGCAATATATGATTGAGTTAAGAGTCTTTTGGCTGAATATTGTAAAAAATTGAGTTTATTTGTGATATAGGTACTATTCAAAATTATTTGAGAAACTGAGGAAAGAAGCAAATTTCGATAACCCTGTTACCCAAATTCTAACAAAAAAGGATAAGAGAGGAAAGAGAAATGACGTAACAGTAGAGGGAGAAAATAATTGAATTTTGATAATGAGGTTATTGAAATTCCTTTTGCCCAAATTCGCCTGCCCAGATTGATGAAGTGCTCGAAGGAGAAGTGCTTGAAAGGAAAAAACTAATTATAACAATCAAGTTGCCGAAATTTAAGGAGAACGAGGAGAGAGAAAAAAAGGACTGTGGCAACCAAGTTGCCAAATTTTAAGGGAAAGAGAAAAAAAAAAAGTGGCAAAAGTTGCCCAAAAAAAAAAAAAAAAACTCTTCTACACTCTCACTTTGGTGGACCCCTGCACCGCATTTCTAAAAAAGCTGGCAAGGTCAACAAAATTCACTATAATATATATATATATATATATATTTTTTTTTTTTTTTTGAGAATCATAATAATATATATATATTCCAATATTGCTGCTCTTGTACGGTACTACTCAAGTAAAGGAAAATTGAAAGCTAACAACCTTTTTTTTTTTGGCAACTTCTTGTTATCTTATATTTATTTATTATTATTTGATTGTGTTGCCACAATTTTTTTTACCTCTCATTTTCTGCAATTTGGTTGCTACAATTCTGTTTATTTTTTTTCCTTCTCATTTTCAGCAACTTGATTGTCACAATTCCTATTTGTCTCTCCTGCAATTTCGGCAACTTGGTTGCTACAATCCTCTTTTTCTCTCTCCTCACTCCCTTTGAATTTCGGCAATTTGGTTGCCACAATTGGTTTTTTCCTTTTGAGCACTTCTCCTTCGGGCACTTTATCAATCTAGGCAGTTGAATTCAGGCAGAGGGAATTTCAATAACCTCATTACCGAAATTCAATTATGTTCTCACTCCACTATCACGTCATTTCTCTCTCGTCTCTCATCCTTTTTTTGTCAAAATTTCGGCAACGGGATTGCCAAAATTTGCTTCTCTCCTCAATTTTCCAAATAACTTTGAACCATATCACAAATAAACTCGATTTTCTGCAATATTCAACCAAAAGACTCTTGAGTTAACGTTTCACACCTCCACAAATTAAGTTTGAATCCAAGAGAAATTGAGTTGAACTAAAACTCTACTAAGTCTACTGTACTCTACTATTTAGGAATACTAGAATTAATCAATAAAAAACCAAAATTAAGTGAAGAACTGCAAAAGGAAGAATTTGACTTTTTCAGTGAGAATAGCTATCTTCCTTTTATTTTTATTATTATTTTTTTTTTGTGTTTCTATTTTTCTATTAACGTAGTTCAGTAATTACTTAAATTCTATGATTTTTTTAAAAATATTTTACATAATTCAATTTATCTTAATTATTGATGTATTTTTTGATTTGGTGTTCGTAATTGATTGTGCAGATTATTTCCTCAATTATGGCAATATCAAAATGGCTAGACACAAGTAATTTATATTTAAACTTTTACAAATTTACATTTCAATAATGTGGGGGTCAAAAACCACTTACATAAAAATGTTATTGAAGGATGCTCTATCGAGGGTGGTGTTGGTTGACAATCACAATTTATTTATCAAAAGAAAACATAAGAGGGATGACTCCATAATGGAAAACTCAAACAATTGATTTAACTAACACAACTTGTATTCCAATTGAAACTTGCTCATTCCAATAGAGAAAATTGTCCTTCTCATGGTACTCAACTATCATGGACTAGAATTTCTTTCCACTTTTTCTATTTTCTCTCTCTCTTCCTTTTTTTTTTTTTTTTGATCCCCCTTCTATGTGCCAGTCTCCCTCCTTATATTGGCATATTTTTTGCCATTATCCTCCCAGTTGTCCTATTCCCAACTGGATTCTCAAGGAAATCTTTCCTTTCTTTATTGGGTTCCCCCTTTCCTTATCCTAAAACGGGAATTTTGGGGGTGCTTCTACTGTTGAGGTTGTCTCATATGTATTTAATGCGGCAGAGGTTAGGTGGAGGACCCCTCATTGATGCAGAGGTAAAGATCTCCGCTATCATTATCTGTTTGAAGGGTTTCCCGAGGTTATTTCCGCCAATTGTGGGCACGTCGTGGATTATCCGTGTTTGGTTCATCGAATAAGAGTTTGCTAAATGTAGAGTATCGCCAATTTTGCAGGAACGATTATCCTCCCAGTTGTCCTATTCCCAACTGGATTCTCAGGGATATTTTTTATTTTCTTTATTGGGTTCCCCCCTTCCTTATCCTGAAACAGGAATTTTGGGGGTGTTTCTATTGTTCAGGCTGTCTCATATATATTTAATGCAGCAAATGTTAGGTGGAGGACCCCTCATTAATGCGGAGGTAAAGATCTTCGCTATCCTTATCTGTTTGGAAGGTTTCCTGGGGTTATTTCCGTCAATTGTGGGCATGCCGTTGATTATCTGTGTTTGGTTCCTCGAATAAGAGTTTGCTAGATGTAGTGTATCGCCAATTTCACGGGAACGACTATCCTCCCAGTGATCCGAAAGGATTCCCTTTGTTTCCAAAATATATGGACCAGTTCCAATCCATTCCATGGGATCTTCTAGGCTATTGGGCCTTATCTCAAGTAGATGGGCTTGGCCCATTCCACTCCACGAGGTCCTCTAGGTATGTGAGCTTTAGGCCTGGGTGAAAACTCTTCCATCCCTCCACAAATACAATTTTTGTTTTCTCTTTATGTACTTTTATTTATCTATTTTTGAAATGATTTTGATTGTAGTATCCTAGAAGGTTTAGATACTTATATATATAAAATTAAATTACAATTTTACTACTAAGAGCTTTTAGAAATTTAAAACTTGCCATAATTTTTAAAAATATTTTATAATATATTATTTTGCAACAAAAAAAAATTACATAATATACATTTTTCACGTAACTTAATTTTTAAAAATATTTTTACTATTTTATTTTTTATTAGATTTGATTATATTATCAAAAAAATTAAAAATTTTAATTTATATATAATTTTTTTATTAAGCCGTGCACGGGCATAATACTAGTAAATAAATAAAAAGAAGAAATGGAAATTTTTTTTTTTTTTTTCTGATAACCAGAAGAAATGGAATTATTATTAGTATTAAAAGGGTTGTGGAAGAAACCAAAATTCGCCGCTTCAACTCAATTGACATGTTTTCTTGAAGCTCAAGTTGGAAACCACAAACCGCCTTTCACAAACTTGCGTTGCCGTTGCGTATAAAACATAAACAACACCAAATCTATTAGTCAAAAAGTCTCATCGCTATTTGCTCGTCCTCTTCTTTCTCATTAATTCTATTCGTTCTTTCTTTTTTCAACAATTGGTGGGTGGGTTATACAAAAACAAAAACAATTGGTGGGTGGTGCTGGTTAATTTTTTTTTGTCACAAAACAAAAACAAATTCGGGAATATGGCATTGGTAAGCCCCTTCTTTCTTTTAATTCCTTATTATTGAATTGATGTCATATGGAGATACATACATGGGGCTAATGCGTTCTTTGTCTCACATATACACACACACACACTCATTACTCAAATGCTAAATTTTGTTTACAACATTATTCTATCTATTGGGGGGTGGTCTTATATATTTAGCTCAGAATCTGTAACGCATAAATACAAATTGGAATTATAAGTGTTGTAAAACAACTTTATATATTGGAAGGAGTTAGGAGAAGAAGCATTATTAAGGTTGTTTCAGTTTTGGAAATTCTCGACAATCATAGATAGTGAGTGTGCATATAAGTATAAGATAGCTGTCATGGCCAAAACAAAAAGATTTTCCAACTTGTCATGATGATATTTGAGTCCATAATCCCATGGAAAGATTTGAGCTTTGTTGTGAAATTATGTTTTCTGTTCCCTCTGTCTTTGGAATGAATCTTCCTGTAGCAAAACTAAAGCCTGAAACAAGTCAACAACCCCTTCTCTTTTTTCTTCTTCTAAATTCGTGTTAGATTTATGCTATATATTTCCATAAAGTTGCTTCTTTTTTTTTTTAGGGAGGTGAGGGTGAAGGTTATAGTTGCTTTTTGGTTTTAATCTTCATTTCAGCTATATGACACCTCTTTGAAAGATAACAAGTAATAATATCTCATTACTTTCTGTCATATTATATAGGGTATGTTCATTTTGGCTGCCTTTTAAAAATAATAATAATAATAATAATAATAATTCCGTCTCCAAGAGTCATACATAACTTCAAGAAGTGTATATCAGATGTACCACGCTTGTTTATGGATTAAATGCTAAAATGAGATTAGGAAATATAGATTGCATTCATCATGATGTTAACAGGGATTAACAGAAAAAATGTGATAAAATGAAACATTTTTTTAAAAGTTCAAACTTTAAATGAAAAATACACAAAAATTAAAGTTGGAAGTCTTTGGCTTGCTTTTCAGGAAGCTCCTCTAGCAGTAGGTGCTACTGTGGCAGCTGCAGCCTTAGGGGGAAGATACATGATTGTAGCATGGCAAGCATTCAAAACTTACCTTTCAGCTCCCCGTGTTCGAAGATTTTATTATGGTGGGTTTGAGCAGGTCATGAGTAAGCGAGAAGCAGCATTAATTCTTGGAGTCAGGTAATAATTTTCATATTTTAAGACTCATCCACCCTACCCTATATTGATGAAAAAAAAGTACCCATTATATTTTGCACATCTTTATAGCAGATTAGGAACCATTTGATTGTTCATTTCATTGGTTACAACTGGGGTATGTGATGGGTCCATAAATGATTCATAGTTCCGTTCCAGTTTCTCAAATATAATGTCTTGGTTGGGCACTAGATATACAGTTTCTTTTTTTCTTTTTACTTTGCAATAATGAAGTTGTTCTTTATTGATGTCCTATAAAAATCTGTTTCTTTTTTGTGGCTCCTGATCCTGAACTCATTTCTCTTTCAGGGAAAGCGCTGTGATGGAAAAGATTAAGGAGGCTCATAGAAGAGTGATGGTGGCAAATCACCCGGATGCCGGTGGAAGCCATTATCTTGCATCCAAGATAAATGAAGCCAAGGATATCTTGACGGGTAAGACTAGGGGAGGAAGCTCAGCATTTTAGATGAGACAACAGGCTAGGCCAGGCCACGCCACGGTACTAATGTATATTTGGAGGTTTCATTCATATATGATATGGGAAAAGAAAAAACAAAAAGAAGTGTATTTGAGTTTTCTGTAATAGCTTTTCTCTATAATTTGTCATTCACTTGATTTTGTTGGAAACGTATCTATCAATAATAAAGTTTGGTTATAGGTAGCCATATTTTTATTTTGTTTACAAAAGGCACCCCCAAAGTGATGAAATTAGTTTTTATAAACATGGTCTAGTTATGAAACCTTGAAATTAGCCATATTTCGACCTTCGGTTCAACCTTGAAAGCAAAAACTATGAACCTCTCTATTTTCTGATATTTTTAGCAGTTCAATATTCAAAACCATGCCTCATTGTCTTTAGAGATTAAAAACTAATCTCCATCCGAAAGGGATGGTAAATCGAATCCCATAACAGACCCAGTGATTGTTTAACAAGATATTTGTAGTATGGGGATTGAGATCTACGGTATTGCACTTGATGCAATTCCTTTGAATGGTTAAGATTAATAGTTGCAAAAAGAAACTTCCAATCTCAACCATTGATTCAAAAAAGTGAAGAAAAAAGTTTAAGATGTAAAAAGTGAAAGTTAAGGAGGTGAAACGTGATAAAAATTTGTGAGTGAAAATGGTGAATTGCACCCGGTGCCATACCCTAGCTTTTGCACCGATCCTAATCCGTAGTATGGAAATGGCGGAGCCCAGATTTCTGTCAGTGTCAGCTATTAACAGATTGTTTCAGTTACAAATTAAATTCTAGTAACGCAACTTTGAAGAACAAACTCTCCAGTAAGTGCTGGATAGGTCAGTAGGGTAGGCATTCTACCTCCCACCACGAAGGAATAAGCCCACGTAGCATGCTAGAGATGATTACATAAGTACTTATTATAGTCATGTCTTGATTTCAACCATTCTTTCATACTAGTTCTTAAGTGATGAATGTTTTGACAAAGCCTGTCTCAGGAGGAGATTTCTTAGCCTATATAAATTTCAATCTTGTAGGACAAAAAGTGATCAAGTGTGCTAGGCTGCTAGCATTTAAACCAAACAACACCAATTTCAAAAACTCTGTTAGCTTCAAGTCTAATTAGGGAAAGAGGGAGATAAGATACATATAATAGCAATACAAGGTAAAGCTAACTTTCCAATTCCACATGAAACGGTAGTGTGTTTTCTCTCAATCAATAACAAACGAAATGATTGTACTTCTTAGGAAATGAAGAGGGAGAAAAATTGAAGCAGGAGAGCTGTTCCGATATTTTTATCCAAAACCAAACCAAAGTAATCTAAACTCCAAGTAAAATGCAAATAAAAAAGAAAGAAAAAAGCAATCGCAACAAAAAGACCGCACACATATTTCTCACACAGGTAAAACCCATAGAATGCTACACATTAATATAGACACTTCTCTGCCACGAGGATATGGTTACAGAGAATCTGGGTAGAATCAGGGTACAAATCCAATATCTTTGAAGTATTCATGCTCAAGAGCACTCCTGGCTGTAATTCTTCTGCTGGGGTCATAGCAGAGCATTTTCTGGAACATGATACAAAATGCATAAACAGTAGGAAAACATAGTTGCCAACATGTATAACATTTTATCCATTTGTGACGATCTAGAATAGTTATGTGCTCTAGCCCATGAAAAGCTTCTAACTTGTAGATGTCAGAAGCCGATAAAATGAGAAAGCATGTCCTCAAGCAGATGAATTTGGGCTCATATTTGAGTTAAACAGGAAAATAAGCTTATTGCTAATATAAACATTGCAATATCAGGCGGCTAAAACCATGAGCTAGGAACCTGTTTTCAGGCCAACATAGAAGAGCTACGACGAATTCTTCATAATTTTTCAATTCTTTTTACTTTTTGTGCATTACCAGAAATATATATTTTATATATCAAAGTGTTTTCAAGTAGTTGGCCATTTTTCTTTCCTTTTTCCCCCTAACTTGCAAAAGCTTGAGTTAAAAATAAATAAAAAATAAAAAAAATAAATAAAAAAAGCCTCATCTAACCAAGAAGCTGCCATTAAAGCAAAGGATTTGGAATATCAGTTTCTCCCCTCATGAGGAGACAACTATAATAAATACATCAAATGCAAACTTACTGAAAGAAGATCAATTCCAGCTGAATCAAGACTTGGAACCACAGCTGCCAGATCCTGGTTGTAGGGCATGCAAATTTTCAATAAGATATACCCTCAGGGCTTGATAATTGATTTTTTTTTTTTTTTTTTTTGAATTAGTCATGGTAATGGAAGTTTATGGAACAAAATAACACACATAAAGTTAAGTTACCTTAGAAGGCCATTTGGGAAAGGCAGATTTATAATCAGGCAAAGAAGTCACACCAGGCCACGTATCGTCATTTGGAGTACCCAAGACCCTTCATTTAAAAAATAAAAATATAAAAACAAAAGAAAGACAGACAGAGAGAGACACGTAAATATAATAATATACATGCATCTTTAGAAGAAAAGTCATGTAGCAACTTCTTTCAAGATTTTTTTCATTTGTTTAACTATTTGACAAGAAATCCCGTCATTTGTTTGAACCCACAATCTCACCCTCTATCCCACTATTTTGGGGAGGAGGAAATAAGGAAGTACCAGTTGAGCTATAGCTAAATGGTTATTTTCTCCCAAATGTTCTAATTGAATAAATCACCAATTTGAAAAATACTTCTACCATTCTTTCATTGGGCATATATATATGAGCGACATTTTATATATATTGATTGCTAAGTTCACACACGCACCTAGTGAATTTATGAACCCATGACCTTAAACTCCACCATTTTCTTCTTAAGGAGGAGGTGCCATTTGAGGTAGAACTCATTGGTGAGAGAGAGACCTTGTATTTAATGGCTCAAACCTTATCGATCACATCCAATGATTGTCAACCATATGATTTCTTCAATTATTCAAGGTCAACTAATTACATATGCAATGCGCATCTAGAATGTAACCCATCAGATTAGATTTGATTTTCATCAAAAACCACATGCAAAAATGTAGCAGAGCACCATAATAAATAAACCCATAATCCAGTCCAGTAAATTTGAGGCCACATTATCCAGCCACACAGTAATCTATTCGGGTATATGAATAATCTATTTACATGCATAACAAAATATTTATTTATAGCACATTCAGAGTCACCCTTCCAATCATATGGCTGCCAACTTAATTATCCAAGAAGTTTGATAATGGAAAATGTGCCAGGGAAGCTATTCACCTGAAAATTTTAAACAGCTCGTCAATCTCAGAGTCCCCAGGAAATAATGGCCGTTGGTTAACCATCTCAGCAAATATACAACCTACCGACCACACATCAACAGGGGTAGAGTAATGGCGGGATCCAAGCAATATTTCTGGAGCTCTGTACCACAGCGTCACCACCTAAATGGAGCCACAAAGAATCATCAACAAGGTATGAAAATAATTGATGGATTGAAATTTTTATTTATTACTCAAATTTCTTAATAAGTGATAGCAGTGGTATTAGAAACACTGCTATGGTGGTATATCATTTTGTCGTTGAAACCCAATAAGATACAATTATGTAAAGGGGAAAGTCCCAATAAAAATACAAATTTATCCTCATGACAAATGAAACCCCACACTTTCATTATTGTGTCAATTACTTGAAAATTATGAAACACTTAAGACCATAGGTGAGGTGTTGTTCAAAGTGACCCATTTAAGAGTACGGGCTTTAATTTGTCACAAGGATAAACTATCGGGTTCTTGTTTTTGGACTTTCCCCTAAATTAAATTTTTCATATTTTTAACCAGATAGACTTGTCAAAGATTCTGCTGTCCATTAAGGGCTGTTAGTGGCTTTTTGACAAATCAAGAATAAGAATTTTTCATTGATTAGATCCAATAAAAGCCTTCAGTAGTTCTACTAGAGCAATGAGCCATGAACAACAAAGTCCAACAACAAAAAATGGTAGAAAATGCACCTCCATAGCATGCATTATGATTTTTCACAGGGCTTGTGAAAGAAGAAAAAACTCAGATCTGGCAGCTAGCCAAATGCCCCACATGACAACAGGCATTAACCTGCACATCCTTTCTTCACTTCGTGTTTATTTTTTGGATAAGTCATATACACAGAACTCATGCATTTGTACAAGATTGAGCTCATGATGCACCCTCAACAACTTTTAGTAGGGGAGGGGATGCCATTTGATCCAAAGGCCATAAGTTTTATTTTTTGATTGTTACTTACAGGTGGATTAAATTCAACATAGTGTTCAAATTTTGGCAATGAACAAAGAAAGCCCAAAGCAATTGCAATAATTAAACATCATTATACACTATTACAACAGAAAAACTTTATTGATTGATAAGTTACACATCACCCAGTGTGTCTTGGCTACAAGAGAAACACAGATAAGAACAAAGGATAGTTGAACCCAGTGAAATTTATACCTCATGTGTAAATGTCCTGACAGGAATACCAAATGCTCTCGCCAATCCAAAGTCAGCAAGCTTCAGTGCATTGGTGCTGCGATCTATGAGCAAATTCTGGGGTTTCAAATCTCGATGAAGAACTCTATGGGAATGACAATAAGCAATGCCACGTAGAATTTGATAAAGGAACATCTACAGAAATGAAAATTATCACCAATTGAGTATTTCCATTGCATCATTATTGCTAAATTTAATATAGAATCAAGGTATACCAAAAACAAGTTAAGGAAGAATGCTAAAACCTAGAAAAATTAAACCCAAAAAAGGTATGGTGAAAATATGATCATATTAGATTGCACAGAAAAGTTCTTTAAATATGCTCAACAGGTAAATGAGAAAGAAAATGCAATAAATGGCACATATTTTGGGCTGGAAAATCCATGCTCGGCATCTGTAGGAATTGGCAAAAGCTGAAAATTTGTTCACAAAATATCAAAGAATAATAAGAAAAAAGAAAAACAATAAGCATCTTATTCTACCGTCTCTAACCTCATCACAGAAGTTGTGAGGCATTAAAACCTAGAAATGGCCTGCACCTGATGCGACAGTATTTTTATTTGCCAATTAGATAACTACTAAAAGAACTACAATTCTTTCACTCAAAAGATCACCCACAAAAAAAAAATGAAGAAAAGGAAAATCTTATTGTATAGAGTCTCCAAAGGGCAGAAAGCAGTCAATTACTTTTACTTGACGTAGATCCTTTGCAAATTCTGGAGATGAATCCATGTGCTTCTTCAAATCCAAGTCAAGGTACTCAAAAACCAGATACAAGCGCTTCTCACTGTGCACCACATCTTGTAACCTATCAACCACAAATTCATCGACAATTACAGGCGATCTCCAAGAGACAAAATAACCATCATAATGTTAACATAGATTTAAAGGACAAATAATTGATGCCAGACAGTTCACATCTGAGAATTTCCATATGCTAAAAATTTATGTAGCATGTAGATTCTTGTAACAATCCCTGTAACAGACACATCAGCTGATCAGCATGCATGTGTATTAGTCACCCCTAGGAGCAACAGATTGCAGTCGTTTTGTTATGAGGTTGACATGCTAATGCCATTGTCCTTATTAAGCTTGCTGCTCTTATAAGAGCTAACATGCACAAACTAGAATGCTAATTGTCTAGCACTTATCAAGAAGGAAAAAAAAAGGTTATCTATCCATAATCCTTGTAATTGTATATGCACTTGCCCATCAGTTCAAGAAGCAACCAATCACAGGAACCAGAATTTCTTGGATATGAATAACTATAGTGTAAATCCCTCCCCTCAAATATCAGTAAAGCAGCGGCAGCAGTGCTCTAAATGAATTAGAAAGGGCGTTGATTAAGTGTCCTATTTGCAGTAAAATAACAATGGACTTCCACTGGAAAACCTTAAATAATTGAGAAGAGAAGCAAACTAGTACTGGCTCAATCAGCACCTCTTTCCTCCCCATAAGAAATGGTGGAGGGTAAGATCATGGGCTTAAAACCCAATGGGTGTGAATGCAAAACTATTAATAAAAACATCATGTACACAGGATATGTATAAAAGTCCCCCTAAGGAATTTATATAAAAAGCTAAATTCTATAAGAAAGGAGTTTACAAAGTCTACAACATAGTGCATATCACTAATGTGAAAACAAGACCATTCAAACAATAATCTCAAAGACATAGATTTCGGCTCAACACAATCCATTGAACGTGCAATTATTCTCCTCCCTCCAAATGACCCACAATGAACATAAGAGAGCTATATTCCAAGTAAAAGATCCACCATGTTTCCCAAACCAATTCCTCTACTCAAACAGACTTGAGCCTTACCTAATGGACCCCAAAAACAGAAAATACGAAAGACCATAACTCATGAGGAACTTCACAATGCACAAGCAAGTGATCTAAACACCACTACTTTTACACATACGACACAATCCTCCAAGATTATGCCTCTCTCCTAATATTAATAAGGCTATCACATGTAAAGCATTTACCCCAAGTTGCTGTCCACAGAAAGAAAGTGACTCTTTTTGGAACCTTAGTGCACCAAATGCATTTCCAATGGCGCCTCTTAAGACCTCGTTATATGATCAAACATCAAAATTAGCATTACTAGTCAACCTTCACCTCAAGCAATCAAAATCTTTTCCATTTGAATATAGAATTTTAAACATAGATTCCACTGATTGCAATTCCCAATCATAAAAACACATATAAAAATACAATAATCCATGACCATGCGCCCCCAAAT
The DNA here is from genome assembly GCA_023736055.1 of Quercus glauca. Classification (NCBI taxonomy): domain Eukaryota; kingdom Viridiplantae; phylum Streptophyta; class Magnoliopsida; order Fagales; family Fagaceae; genus Quercus; species Quercus glauca. The sequence goes on from CM043324.1 coordinate 35,316,680, forward strand.
TCGGAATTTCCAAGCAAAATGTACAGAAGCATTCTTATCAGCTATAATTGCATAGAACTTTCGGGATCAGGTGATTCAATGCTTGATTACCAGTCCAAATGAGAAACAGAGGAATAAAATGGCACACCACGCTTCAAATCCTAGATAATCAAAAGGAAATGAATACCTGACAATGTTGCCATGCTGCATTTCTTTCAAGAGGGAGATTTCGCGTATCGCGGTGCTTGGTACTCCCTCGTCTTCCTGCTCCAGCCGAATCTTCTTTAAAGCAATAGTCTCATTAGTCACACGGTCACGAGCCTTATAAACCACGCCGTATGTTCCTTCCCCAATCTTCTCAACTTTCTCATACTGACTCACATTCACATTCACAAACAAAATTACAATCTAAAGAATTACAAATAACGAAAAAAGAAAAAACAGAATATCATATCTGGTGACGGACTAACCTGCTCCATCCAATCCAGTCCAGTCCAGCTAAAGCTCCAAAGCCAAAAGAGAGATAATAACAAATTTTTCAGTAAATTTCTTGAAATTGAGTTTATCATAATATTCTTGAAATTGAGCGTTTTCACAATAAATCAACAACAAAAATAAATAAATCAAATTAAATTAAAATGAAAATGAAAATCATCGACGCCAGTAAGTAACATTCACAAAAAAAAAAAAAAAAAGGGTGGATGCATCGGCCATACCCATTCACAGTGAAAGAAAGAAATAAAAGAAGCAGAAGAAGAAGAATTACCTTTCTCCGGTAAGCAGTGGAGAAAGTTCAGTTGAAAAGAAGAGAAGAGGGAAAGGAGATCGGATGGGAAAGGAAATCTCTACTCTCAACTCTCAACTCTCTACTCTCTACTCTACTCTGACTCTCTACTCTACTCTAGGGCGCCCTTTTTTTTTCTTTTTTTTTCTTTTTTTTTAATTTTCTTTTTTAAGTTTCGGTCCTTACTAAAAAATTAAAAATCTTTGAAAGTCAATTCAATAAATTTTGCCTAAGAAATCAACAAAATAGCCGAAATTCGATTTTTTTTTCCTTTTTTTTTTTTTCAAGTAAAAATCCGATTATCAATGCCTACACATTCATATTCATCAATAAAATATTCTAAAAATTGATAGATAAACATATATTGAAATTTTATCGTGTCTTATATTGAAATTTGGTCTTTTGGCCAATAATGTAATATTATATTTATAAAAATAAAAACATTTGTCAATTAATATTGTTTTTAAAAATAACTAGCTTGTAATCCCATTCATATGCATAGATACAATTAAAAATATACAATAAGATACATTATATAATTCATATATATATATAATTTAAATTTTATTGATAGTCATTTTTATATTTTGTGAAGCACTTTTTATTTTTATTTTTTGCGATTCATTTATTTTAGACTCTTTGATTTTTGTACTTAATAACTCATTTTGATGAATATTTATGATGTGATCCTACATTTTATTCTAAAATTAAGAAATAAAACTGTAGGGGGATTTCCCGTACAAGCACTTTGTCTGCTTTAGAGAGTCAAGCCCGCACAGTTTTGTTTTACAAGTGACACGAGTGTTTGTAGGGTACACTCATGCAAGCTTCAAGGGCATATAAAGCATGAGTGGGGCGCGTTTCTTGCCGATGTGGGACTAAGGTGTCAAGCCTTCCACTACAAGGTCAGTCCTTGGTGAGGTAAAAATCCTAAACTCCTGCGTCGCTTGTAAAACAAAACCTTGTGGGCTTGGCTCCCTAAAGCAGACAAAGAGCTTGTACGGGAAATCCCCCTACAAAAAGTGTTGTAGTGGTAGAGGCGTGCCTTGCACTCAGGTGTTGGCAAGAAAATCGTGCGGATGTTGCGAAGCATGCCACCCAAAGGGTCGAACGTTGCAAGCATGCCTAAAGCGGACAATACTTGAGATGGGCACTGCCCTCAAAAGCGCCTTTTTGTAGGGGAGGATTTTGTTCCAACCCCTTGTTCCAAGGGCATATAAAGCATGAGTGGGGCACATCTCTTGCCAATGTGGGACGTAGTCCAAGCTAAGCGCTTGCTTGCCTACACTCGGTACTGAGAACCAAAACCTTGCGGGCTTGGCTCCCCAAAGAGGACAATAAACTTGCAGGGGTTGGAACAAAATCCTCCCCTGCAAAAACTCTTAATGAATAAATAATTCATGACACATGGTGCAAAATTGGAACTCTAATTTGGAATTCTAATTTGAATTTCTCTCAACTTCACATATTATTATATATATAGATTTGTGAGCAATTTGTTCAATAATCAATTGTTTGTAATTGCTACCCTCCCATGTAGGGCGAGATTGACTCATTAAACCTATTGACCAAGGGGCCTTCAAGTCTCCAACAATACTAACACAAGCAAGAAACCCTCCACGCCATCTTAGTGATGGCTACTTTGGAAACACAAATAAATCCAACCATTTTAATTGAAAAATTGGATTTTATACCTTAAAATTTACCTGAGTTAGCACAAACAACAAAATTTTTTTTTTCAAAATAACACCTATTTTCAAACTATTTCGTTAGTTAGTAACGTTTCCAAACTATTTAGGAAACTAACATCTCAAGTCTTAAATACTCAAGTTCACTAAAGCAAATCGAGGATGATAGAGTCGAGTTCCATAGAACTCGAGTCTTGGAGACTCGATTTATGTGGAAATCAAGTCCTTAAGACTCAAGCAGATACACAACAAGAACATAGCAACTCCAACAACAAAAAACGCAGCAACGCAACCTAGAAAATGAAGCAATACCCACAACAAAAGCGCAGCAACGCAACCCAGAAAATGCAACAACGCAACCCACAACAAAAACATAGCAACGCACCAGCAACGATTCAAATTCTTTCTCTCTCTCTCTCTCTCTCTCTCTCTCTCTCTCTCTCTAAACCATATTTGCAGAAACCCTAGCCTTTTTGTTTTGGGTATTTTCTGAATTTTTTATTTGGGTTTTAAGAAAGAAAATCATATTCTCACTCTCTCTCTAAACTAGATTTGCAGAAACCAGAGCCTTGAGTTTTGGGTATTTTCTGAATTTTTGATTTGGGTCTTAAGAAATAAAAAAGAAGGAAGAATAGAAAGAACTAGAAGAGAAAAGAGTCACAGGAATTGGAACTCGAGTCCCTAAAACTTGAGTTCCACATAAAAATCGAGTTTAATAGACTCGAGTTGCTATAGTAAACTCGAGTCTTTCAGACTTGAAATATTAGTTTCCTAAATAGTTTGGAAACGTTGTTAACTAACAAAATTGTTTGAGAATGGATGTTATTTTGAAAGAAAAAAAAATCCCACAAACAGCCCCTTCATTAGTGGACTTGCCTAGGTGGCTGTCAAGTGACACGCTGGCATCTAACATGTAATTTTTTTTTTTGTCACGTAAGCAAGTACACTAACGAAGGGGCTGCTCTTGCTAATGAAGGTAAACTTTAAGGTGTAAAACTCAAGCAACCCCAAATTTTAGAGGTGTACTTTGCAATTTACAATTATTTTGATTTATGACTTTGCCTCTATGTGTGGACTCTAATTTACCGACAAACCCTACATGTAACAAAGATATTTTTCCTTCTTCTATTCAATGACTCACTTTATGAGGAAAAAAAAATCAGGTTACATTTAATCTAATTTTTTAAGGAATGTTTCGACAAATCAACCTTTGAATTACATTGCTTTGTCATACTTTTCATAATTATAAATATCAAGATTATCAGAGATTAATAACTATTTCATCATAAAAATTTTAAATTTAAAGTATTTTTAATTTTAACATTATATGCAAAACATGAGTTTATAGATTAGATAATAATAATATTCAATTAACATGAAATTTATGAGGTGAGATTTATTAAGAGGCAACCAACACAACTCCACCCTATTCGCATGGGACATGGTCAAAACCTATGTATATTTCAAGGTTTGGACTGAGGATGTAGTCTCTCATAAGGTTATGACAAATGACTTAGTAACGCCATATGACTTGGGGGCACTATAGTGCAATATGGTCCTTAATAAGAATGTCTTAAATCTAAGTTAAAGACATAGTCATTCTAAGAACTATGTGGATTTGATTGGATCAAATTGTGTAGAATAAGTGTGTTATGTGAGCTTGTGCATAGTCCCACAGAAGACATTTACTAGGTAGATCTTGACTATATAAGCGATTACAAGGAACCCTAATTGTAATATGACTAATCCTATTAAGGTATAATATAAATGTGACTAGTGTTTCCTTTAGTCGTAGTAAATGGTTTTAGACCAATGTCCCACTCTTGGTGGGAACACAAACATTATGAGTCATGTCACATCACGAGCCATACATGCAAGGACACGTGTGCTGAAGCATCAAGGAATCCTACATAAGCTGATTACAAAGAGGTTGATAAATGGATTGTTTGAATGTGCCCTAAATTCCAATTTGTATGACATCGTTTAATTGATAGAAGTGGTTTATTTTATATGAGAATAAATTATATATAATCCATGAGATGCATTGTATGTGAGTTATGTATGGGAATGAGATTTGCATACAAAAGATCTAATCACAATTCCTTGTAAACTCATAATTTTAGTTTATAGTCGCTAATGAAATTGTGCATTTTATGTAATAAGAGTATTACATATCAATTATGAGGATTTGTCTTGATCATGGAAGTGGTTGTTAGAGGGATCAAGGTTGTTCGACTAATCTATCTTGTAAAGAAGAGGCAGAAATATGAACAAGAGAGGGAAAACTCATATAGAGAGATTTTAGTTATTGAGGAATTCTTTTAGCTGCACATAACTCCTTTCCACAAATATGGATCTTTGGAAATAACCCATAAAAAAAAAAAAGAGTGTTATTGTTAAGGAGCTTATAAACTTTAGACATGAAGGTAATTTGGTTTGAGGATAGTTCATAGAAACCATGGGACATAATAAAAAGAAGAAACCTAAGAAGAAATGGAGTAGAAGGGTGCTTTGCTTATGCATGTTCATTTTAGCTATGAGCTAGTTGGTGGTTCTAAACTTTTTTTAAAAAAAAATTATTATTATATATTTGTATGCATATATTGGAGTAATATACCTACTAGGTTTTGGGCGAAAGGAAAGCAAAAATAGTACTCTACTTGACAATGAGAGAGGGGTTCCTGCTTTTTGGGCTTTTAAGTTTGGTATGAGACATGAAAATTTGTGGGAAGAATAAGAAGAAGAAGAAGATGTTGGGGTGTCTTTGGGGGTAAAGTTGACAAGATTGTAGAAGACTAGGACTAATGCAGAGTGTAAACTATTAGATTAGGGGGGTTATATTTTTATTCTCAAACTTGGTTTTGTACTTTCACAAAAACACTTTGATTGGAGGGTTAAAGTGTTTCTTTTGGAATTGTTGTTGATGCAATAGCTAATGTGTTTTAGCTATCGTAACAAATAATAAGCTTGTACTTTGTAGCAAAGGTAGTTAGATATAGGCTAGGAACTGAGTTAGTTACTCAATTAAGGAAGAATTAAAACTCCAAATAATGTTTTTACAACTGACCCATATTATACGGGTGATTTTGCATTTAGGCATTTTTCCTCTTTAATAATAGCTTGCAAAAGAAAAATGAGTTGAAAACACTACATAGTCAAATGAATCAATAAAGAAATGAAATGAAATGTTGTGCAGCAACAAGAATTTGCCACTTTTGATTTTTTGGTAGTCACATTTTCACTCTCAACAAAAACTTGTTATCTCTAAATGAAGATTTCTCTCTCTACCCTTTGAGAGAAGGTATTTGGTATATACTATTATAGGTGTGTTTGGATACCGCTTATTTGCAGAAAACTGAAAACTTATTGCTAAAAACACTATAGCAAAATAATTTTTAAAGATGTTAATAGTGCTTTGGGACTTAAATTTACCTAGAAATCTGGGGTCTGTGAACAGTACCCATGAGACCCACTAAAAAAACGCAAAACGCACGGATTGGGCAAAACGCCCAATCCAAACGCACACTATATATAACATATATCTCACATAGGGTGAGTCTCACGCTTATGGGAACCACTGTCCACCCCATGTGAGAGAGACGCTATACAAACCTGCTACACAAAATAAACTTTTATTAATTTCTCACTCTATTCAATGGTTGCCAAATTGATTTATGAATAAGTCTTAAATGAAATGCATAGTTTTTTTTTTTTTTTTTGGAAAATGAAACAGTTGCATTCAAAAAGAATCAAAATACAAAGCTTCTAACGCAGGTGGCAGAGAGTCCTTCAACCATACAATCTCATCAACAATATTTCTAGCATATCCAGCTAAGGAGTGAGCTATAGTATTAGCAGTACGCTTAACACAACTAACTGACATAGACCGAAGACTTGAAACAATATAGCAGATGTCCTCATACAAGTGTCCCAAGTAAGAATGATTAACCCATGGTTGTGGAATGGTAGTCATGACATTTGCATTGTCTCCCTCAATGATTAACTCCAAGAAGCCCGAATCTACGGCTAACTCTAGAGCCTTTCGACAGGCCAGCCCCTCAGCTTCCTCACTGTTCATCACCAGGGGACCCTTAGCAGACACAAGGGCCATGACCTCTCCCAACTCATTACGCACCAAAGCCAAAGGTGTTTAGAACGGGGAATATGGCAACATCAAAATTGAGTCTATATCTAGGATCAGAGGGTGGGCTCCATGATGTCACTCTCATAGTGTTTGTCGGGACAGCCAACTGATCTTGAGTCTCTTTATATTCATCCAAATAGTCCCTTGCTCTCTTTACTGGCCGAGCTAGATCCTACAGGTTTCCTCCATGAAGAACCGTGTTTCTTTGGTTCCATAATAGCCATCCTTGTACTAGAAAAACTTAAACTCTTCCAACAGCAACTTGTTCATCAATTCCTCAACCAACTACAAAAAATCATTTTGGTCACAGATGCATTTCTGTAATCGCCTCGAACACCCAGTCCAAACATCTTGCACAATGCTACACTCCCACAACACATGAAGTACATATTCAGTGGCCTTTCTTACAGAGTACACAGTTGCCATCCTCTACAATTCTTCTACAAGCAAGATTTTCACGAGTTGGAAGTATATCTTGACCATGGTTGTCAAAATCACGATCCGGATCGTAAAATCGCACGATTTTACGATCCCACCTCACCAAAAAGTTTAAAATCATAGCAAGATTGCAAAAATGGTAGGATCGTGTAGGATTGTATGGGATCCTATTGATCCTACCGATCCTACCATTTGGCTTGATTTTTTTTTTTTTAATAATTGGGATTCATTTGGATAAAATAATCCACCTAAACCCACAAACCCAACGGGTTATCAGAAGCCCAATAATGAATTGAAGTCCCAAATTTACCCCTATGTCAACATAAAATCTCAAAAAAAACCTATAGTATTTAAGTTTAATGTTTTCAAAAACAAAACCTAAAATATTTATATGATGAAATGGGATATGACAATGACAGTGATTAGATTAGAAGAACCTTTGAATGAGAATTCTCTTTTGAATTTCATATTTGTAATTAGTTAGTTTACCTTAAATTGATAGTCCTCTTTTGGATTACATATTGTAAATTTGTAGTTAGCTAGTTTTTATAGGCTAACTAGCCTAACTTATTTTGGATTTGGAACTTAGAATTTGGAAAACATTTTCCATATAAGAAGAGTCGCTCTCACAGAAGAATCTTTACGTTCTTTTGTTTTTTTCATGGAAGAACTCACAAGGCAGTGGAACGGGCTCTCCCTCACACAAAAGGAAGGACCCAAGTTTCAATTGAATAATGATTTAGCTACAATGGAATACATCATTGCTGCAAAATTTTTAACAAAGTGAACCCTTAATATTGAAGCAATTGCAGCAACATTCAAACCACTATGGCATTCTAGGAACTGGTTCAAGGTGAAAAACTTGGGCAACCATGTTATTCTTTTTCACTTTTGACAATGAGGCAGAGGTGGAGACAATTATGGCAAATGAGCCTTGGACTTTTGATAAGCACCTGATGGTGCTTCAGCGGTACAGTAAGGAATCAGACGAGGAGAATATATCCTTTAACCATACCCACTTTTGGGTGCAAGTACATGGCATCTCAATCAGATTCATGAATCCCAGAGTGGCAGAAGGTTTGTGCGAAGCAGCTGGGCAGGTAATACACCATCCAAACACTCCAACTGAAGACAGAGGTGGTTTTATGCGAGTGCGTGTACTAGTTGATATATCACAGCCCTTATGTAGAGGCAGGGTGGTGACCCTCGAAGAAAAAAAGGAACAATGGGTGTCGTTTAAATACGAACGTTTGCCAAACCTTTGTTATTGGTGTGGATGTCTAACACATTCAGATCATGACTGTGATCTATGGATTGATTATGCAGGTTCTTTGAAGGAGGAAGATAAACATTATGGCTCTTGGTTACGGGCGGCTCCTTTCAGGGGCTCACGCAAGGCTGTGGTAATGGTTCTAGGATTCTATGAGAGAAAGGAAATAAGTGTGGGCCGAAGTGACCCCACACGTCCTCCCCGGGTGACGCCGGCGGCAGAAACAGAGGTCGTTGATCAGACACCTTCTGACACGAAAATGGCCGGTGCATTGAAGGCGGAGACGTCAGTTTCAAATTTCAAATCACCTTTCCAAAAGGAGAACAATCCAGCTGGTCAAGCCTAACGTAATCTAGAGTTGACGCCCACACATAAAAGCTCAGTTACGTTTGAGGAACAGAAAAATGCCATTGATTGTGCTCTGAATAATTTTGAGATACCTGGAGGAGGAAATCACGCCCATAATAAATTGTCAAGTAACTTGCCTTTCCCAAATAACCCCATAAATACCTAAAAAGCCCCCCTGACCACTCAAACAACACCTCAGCCCGAAATATCTTCTCATATCCCACCTTCTACTCTAACTAATTCTCTGGAGCCCACACAACCCAAAATATCCTCCCATATCCCACATCTTACTCCAAATAACCCTTTGGAGCCCACACAACCCAAAATATCCTCCCATATCCCATCTTTTACTCCAAATAACTCTCTAAAGTCCACACAACCCAAAATACTTTCCCATGCACCAACGTCAATCCCACCACCTTCCTCCCATATTCCACCTTTGACTCCTAATGACTCTCTGGAGCCAACACAAACCAAAATACTTCCCCATGCACCAACGTTAAACTCAACACCTTCCTCCTACCATGAAAACTCCCCAAACATCCCCATCCCAACCAAACTTCATCATAACACTCACTCCCCATGTACATGGAAGAGATTCATCAGAACTGACAGGGAAGAAATTTTACCAAATACAGAACCGGTGAAGCTGAAAAGAGGAGCACCATCTCATACACATCAGACTGAGTTACCAAATAAGAAACTTTTTTCTCAGTATGATCATGAAAACACCCAGATATTGGCGGAGGCTGGTTACCAACCCTGCCAGAAGCAATGAGTCTCTTAGTGTGGAACTGTCATGGGCTTAGGAACCTGCGTACAGAAGATTAGCTCGCAGACATGGTGCGGGCAAAAGATCCCTCAGTTGTGTTTATAGCCGAAACCTGGACCGATAGAGCAAGGGTGGAATTAGTTTAGAGGAAAATTCAATTCAAGCACATGTTTGAAGTACCAAGAAGGAATAAGGTGAGGGGTCTGGTATTGTTTTGGAAGGAAGATTTTAAGTTAGATATTGAAACTTTCTCTCCTAATCATATTGATACCACTATAAACAAAAACCAGGAAAATGAAAGGCGATTCACTGGATTTTACGGTGAACCAGACACACAAAAACGGCATGAGTCCTGGACCAAGCTGAGACAATTGAAGAGAAGAAGTAGTTCACCTTGGCTATGCGCTGGTGATTTTAATGAAATCACTCGACAGTCGAAAAAACATGGGGTAGAACAAGACCACATGGCCAGATGCAGTTATTCAGAAATATCCTTGATGAATGTGAATTTATGGACTTAGGATTCGTAGGCTTCCCATTTACTTGGCACAAACATTACCCAGATTTCACTGTGTGGGAGAGGTTGGATAGAGCTGTGGCGACAAATGAGTGGTTCACATTGTTCTCGGATACAAAAATTTATCACTTAGACACAACAAACTATGATCACAAACCTCTATGGATCACACCTGAAGGCATGGACTCGGGTTTTTAAAAACCGTTTCGCTTTGAACAGATGTGGATGACGGAAAAGGGCTGTAGTGATACAATAGAAGTAGTATGGTCAGAGCAAGTGACTAACCCGTGGGATATAAGGGTGGTGAAAAAGATTGATAAGTGTGGCATTGAACTAGCTCAATGGAGTAAGAAGTCTTTTGGAAGTGTGAAACGAGAACTGCAACAAAAAAGAAAAGCTTTACAGCGGGTGGAGAGGGACTCGATATGTACATGGGACTCAAGAAGGATGAGATTTTTGGAGACTGAGATCAATAAGCTTCTTGACAAGGAAGCTAAAATGTGGGCACAACGAGCAAAAATCCTTTGGCTAAAAGATGGGGATCGGAACACCAAATTTTTCCACACTAGAGCTTCCCAACGACGGCGATGTAATTACATTACAAAGCTGTATGATCCCATGGGTAGGTGGTGCACTAGACAAACTGAGGTGAATGAAATCATTGTAAACTTCTATAAAGATCTTTTCACAACAGCCAACCCGGAAGGCGTGGAGGAAGTTTTGGAGAATATATCTCATGTAGTCACTGATGATATGAATGAAACGTTGCTCTTAGATTTCACTATAGAAGAGGTTGAAACGGCAGTAAAATAGATGGCCCCCTTGAAGTCACCCGGCCCTGATGGTATGCCTCCTTTGTTCTACCAAAGTTATTGGTCTTTAATCGGGTTGGATGTTGCTTAAACTATATTGCACTATCTAAACACAGGTACTCTGCCTCAATCACTCTGTCACTCTTTTATAACTTTGATCCCCAAAGTGAAGAACCCTGAATATGTGACACAATTTAGACCCATAAGTTTGAGTAATGTGTTGTATCGGATTTTTGCTAAGGTTCTAGCAAATAGGTTGAAAGCCATCATGCCCCATATTATTTCTGATCATTAAAGTGCTTTTAGACCTAATCGCTTGATTTCAGATAACATCCTAGTGGCTTTTGAAACTTTACACCACATGAGGAATCATACCAAAGGCAAAACAGGTTTTATGGCTTTAAAACTCGATATGAGTAAGGCCTACGATAGAGTTGAATGGTCCTACATGGAGAAAGTTTTGGAGAAGATGGGTTTTAACGAGAGATGGGTACAACTTATGATGCTTTGCATTACTACTGCATCTTACTCGGTTTTGATCAATGGGGAGCCTCATGGAGAGATCGCACCCACAAGGGGACTTTGGCAAGGTGATCCCCTCTCCCCCTATCTTTTTCTCATGTGTACTGAGGGCCTACATGGTTTGATACGGAAGGCAGCCACAAATGAAGACATTTGAGGAGTGTCTATTTGCCAAAATGGACCCAAAATTACTCATCTCCTCTTCGCTGATGATAGCTTGATTTTTTGCCATGCATGAGAGAGTGAATGCCAAAGCTTGCTAGATGTATTGGCCACATACGAAAGAGCATTAGGGCAACAAATTAATAGAGCCAAAACTACACTTTTCTTTAGTAAGTCCACACCAGGAGATATGCAAACTTTGATCAAAGACATGCTTGGAGTTACAGTGATACAACACTACGAGAAGTATTTGGGCCTCCCCTCCCTTGTTGGTAGAAATAAAAAGGAGAGTTTCACTCATATTAAGCAACAAATATGGAAGAAACTACAAGGGTGGGAAGCAAAGCTTCTATCTCAAGGGGGTCGTGAAGTTTTGATCAAGGCCGTCGCACAAGCCTTACCCACCTATACTATGGGTTGTTTTAAGCTTCCCATTACTCTATGTTATGAAATAGAATCCCTGTTTTGCAGATTTTTTTGCAGCTAAAGGGGTGATCGTAGAAAAATTCATTGGGTGAAGTGGCAAGACCTATGCAAACCAAAAAAATCAGAGTGGTATGGGGTTTAAAGATCTCGCCTTGTACAATGATGCACTTCTAGCAAAACACACTTGGAGGTTGCTGCATAACACTCAATCTCTGTTTCATAGAGTTTTCAAAGCCAAGTTCTTTCCAAACTCCACGGTTTTGGAAGCAAAATGTCCACCGAGTGCATCCCACACTTGGAAGAGTATAATAAAAGGAAGAGATGTGCTAAAACGGGGAGGTTTATGGCATATTGGGTCGGGAAATTTGGTGCTAGTATGGGGTGATAACTAGCTGCCTACACCTGGATGTCCAAAAGTCATTTCACAATGGGTTAAGGGATGTGAGACAACTAGAGTGGGAGACTTCATTGATCAAGAGAAACAAGTTTGGAAAGAAGACCTAATTGATAGAGTTTTCTATGATTTTGAAGCATCAACTATTAAAAAGATCCCACTGTGTCGATCCATACAAGATGACATACTGATTTGGCCTTTTAATCCGGATGGGGTCTATTCAGTCAAGTCGGGTTATAGATTCTTGCAAGACTCGTGCCTAGCTCGGCAGCCAAGCTCATCAACCTCAAACCCCCTGAAACAACTCTGGAAGCAGCTTTGGAGCCTTGATGTTCCTAATAAGGTGAAGCACCTGGTTTGGCAAGCATGTAAGGACGCACTCCCCACCAAGAAAAATATCGTTCGACGTAAAGTTGTCTCGGACAGCCTTTGCGAGATGTGTAAGCAGCATGAAAAGGATACCCTTCACGCCCTTTATCACTACCCTATGGACGATGACACCGTCTTGGAACCAAGACACTCTCAAGCAAAAAACATGCTTCACTAACTTTATTGTTTTTGTTTTTGTAGGTCTGAAGGAACCCGAGCTCCTTATGGTGGTATTATGGAATTTGTGGAAGCGTAGGAATAACCTCCGCTTAGGAAAGCCTACAATTCCACTTAATAAGGTGCTGGAGCACTCTCGGGAACTACGGATTGAGTCCTACTCTAGCCCTTTACCATCAATCACACCAAGGAGTAACCAACCAGCCACCTGGACACCACCTCTTAATCATTGGTACAAATTAAATTTTGACGGAGCCACATTTGCAGACACGGACACAGCAGGTATCGGGATCGTTGTGCGCAATAGTGAGGGCCCTGTTATGGCATTAATGGCGCAGCAAATCCCACTGCCACCTTCAGTTATTGAGGTTGAGACCCTAGCAGCAAGACAGGCACTAGAGTTTGCCTTGGAGTTGGGGTTCGAGCGAATCATTCTTGAAGGAGATTCAAAGACTCTGTACAAAGCTTTGAAAACAGAGTGCAGTAGCTTCACAACGTACGGCCACCTCATGCAAGATTTACTTTTCCTCAGTGAACACTTTTCAGAATTTAAAATATCTCTTGTACGTAGAAAGGGTAATAATTTAGCGCATTCTTTAGCAAGAAAATCACAATCTTTAACACATATGTCAGTCTGGATGGAAGATGTACCACCAGACATTTTATCTGTATTAGAGGCTAATTTCACTAGCCTTCTTCAATAATACAATGGCCTCTTTCTCAAAAAAAAAAAAAATATATATATATATATATATATATTTTTTTTTGGTACTTAGTTGCTAATTAAACACGTATTGAAATTTTTAGATACATTATGTCAAAAGTTAAATATATTTTGTTTCATTAGAATGACATAAGAATGATGTAGTGCGTGCAAATTACATTTTATGATGCAATTTTTTTTTAACGGATGGATTCATATTTTAAGTGATTATATAATATACAAAGTCACTATTAATAGGTTTTTTGCTTAAAATCTGAAAATAGGCAGGATATTATGATTCACAATCCGATCCTACGATCCACGATCCTACCTACATCCCACGATCCTACGTAGGATTCCGATTTTGATAACCTTGATCCTGACATGCTCTCTAGCCAAATTTTTTAATTTTATTAGGGACATAGATCTTCCACAACTTGGCCCACACCTGGCATCCAGCTATTGCTGAAGAACTTTCACCCCACCCATTCTCCTCCCACATGATCTATCTAGTCACATAATAGCTAGATTTCACTGAATACACCCTATTTTTATTATATAGTAAATAGAGAGCATCAATAATCTATCTATGGATCCAAGGGATTCGAAGAATGGCAACTGCATCATCTCAATGGAACTTCATCTCAATCAGCTCTCTGTCCCATGAACAGACATTCTAATCAATCAACTTTGTAGCACACCACTCCCATTCCTCCTCTAGCGGTGGGTGAATCACCATATTAGTTGGGTGATTAGGAATCCACTTATCCTTGGTAACCCAAATAGATGAACTATCTCCCACCCTCTAGCAACAACATCTCTTCAATATAGGTTGAGCCGCAATTATACTCTTCCACACATAAGAGCTATTTGGTACATCTACCGCCTCTAAAAAGTTGCAACATGGGAAATACTTGGCTTTGACACAGCCATAGAGCAGTGATCCATGTTCTTGGAGTAGCCTCCAACCTTGGTTGGCCAGCATTGCTAAGTTAAAATTATGAATGTCACGAAATCCCATCCCCCCCCCCCCTCTTTCTTGGATCTCAACACAAGGGCAGCTTAATGCATTTGGGAGCCTAAGGTAAAAATTGAAATTGAGGCCTTTTATATATTTAAATATGACTCTTAGAAAAAATTAAATATTACTTAAACTCTATTATCTTTTTTTAGTAGCAAAATTACTGCTAATTAACATGTGTAGTTTTTTTTTTTTTTGGAGAGTCTATAGACAAAGAATTTGATAAAATTTTTCACATATGTTGATATGGCAGATTGATAGCAGTAAGTAAAAAAATTAAGTTAGTGGTGGACTTAGATGAGAACTAGTAAAAGTTTATCAACTCAACGTATGAAATATGTTGTGAACTTTTTTGTGTATTACTCTTTTTCTTTTTCTTTTTAGAGAAGTGCAACATTCACAATATTTTTATAACAAATCCTAACTATTAAGTTATTACTTGTTCTAATTTGAACCCACTACTGAAATTAATTTTTTGCCTTCAATGATAACTTGTAACAACCTGCTATCTACGATTTATTGTGAAAGTGTTGTGAAAAATGTTGCGGACGTAGCATTTCTCCTTCTTTTTCATGTTTTTCATTTGATAAAAAAATATCAATTTATTTATTGGCTAATATTTGGGCTTAATTAATACTATTACAAATAAATAAATAACCCTATTGGTTAAAATTTGGGGGCATTTTTTTTAGGCTTTAGGCGACTGCATCATCTACTTCTATTATTGAGTCGACACTATCTCGACAACAAGTCCCACTTCTTCTAATGAATCTTCCTCTCATCACCAACCTGACTCGACCAGAATCTTGCATATATAGCATTGAGTTCATCACACAACTTCACAGGTAGTTGAAATTCCCTCACTGTATAGGTAGGAATCGATTGAGCCACAACTTTTACTAGCACCTCTTTACCAGCTCTAGACAACATTTTGCCCTTCCACCCTTGTAGATTTTTCCAAATGCTATCTTTAAGATAAGAGAAAGTTTGATATTTTAAACATCCAAGTAGTGTAGGTAACCCCAAGTATGACTCAAATCTATCCACCTCATTCACACCTAAAATGTTTTTTCTCCAATCTTTCTGGCCACCATCAATATTCCCATTGAAGTAAATAGAAGATTTCTCAAAGTTAATGCATTGGCCATATGCTGCGGCATATAACTGCAAAATCTCAGTGATCACTTGTACTTACTCTTGAGAGGCTCGTTAAAATAGTAGAGAGTTGTCACGACCCAAACCTATACTCCAGATATTAAAGCATGATTGGCATGTTAATATCAAGTTAAACTCAATACTAACATGAACCAACTAAAGCTGAAGGTGATTATAAAAATTTCACCTCTCGTCATCCGTTTTCATTCCTTGCATAAAAGCCATAATGTACAAAATTCATAAAAACTTAAAACTTCATTACATTCAAACTTGCAAGTTTGACCACTTGGTTGAAACTAAAGGTTTTCAAGTGAATATTACATAACTAAAAGTTTAGCAAAAACTCTTATTTACAAACTTAACCCTAAAGACATACACTGGGGTCCAAAACAAACTCAACAACATCTTTGTTCATGAGAATCAAGTACATCTTGATTCCTTTTATACAACAAAAATCTATATCTTTTATACAAATAAAGAACTATACAGTTTAAACAAACGAGAACCATAGATCTTTTGCCACCTCTAATACTCTCGCTGCTTCCAGGAAAAAACCTGTGCATTGAAATATAATAGGATGAGCTGCGAAGCCTAGTAAGGTTTTAAGTTTCATGAGCATTTAATAAGAATGCATATAAGTCAAATATTCTATGGATATGCCAACTTTGATAAATAGTCTTCATACTATTCTTAATAATAACTTATGAACATTCATACGAAGATACATCATTTTTACTTTCATATAATAATAAAATGACATAATAAGGAATTTTAACATAATTCAGTAACCTTATCTTTAATTAGACTATAAAACATTTTATCATAAACTTTCCATTAGACTTATAATACATTCAACATACCTTTCTTATCACCATGCTTTTCTTATAAATTCAAAATAGCTTAATAACTCATTAATAATATATTAGTCAGTCCAATTATAAGTTTGTCACAACTTTTGAGAGGCTTCCAGCACATTGTGCAAGGCATCTAGGATCCCCCACAATGCTAAGAAATCCCAAGATTATATCAGAAATATCACACCTCTTTCGGTGTGCTCAGATCATTAATCATGGGGGTCGGTTGACATTTTTTCAAGTTAGTATTTTCCAACAAGGGCAGGTACAGCAGAGTCCTCACCACTTTTAATGGCCAATCTATACTTCCATGGAAATGCCAGTACTTTAAAATCTACTGGTTGAGTTCAGATCATAATAATGGAATAACCCGAAAACTATATTTTTTTTACAATTATACTTTTACATAAATACTTCATAATAGTAGCATACCCACTTCATTCTTAAATATTATGTTTGTGGCATAAGTGATATTATCAATATGCTAAAAGTTATCATATATATAAGATTCAACAACTCACGAACATCTATCTTTACTTAAATCATGCTTATATGTAATATCTTTAATTAAAAGGTTTTAAAGCATAATAAATTTTCTAAACAAACCTTATACTTATCAAATACACATGTCACATATCCCTTACCTAAAAGCAGAAGACGCGAGAGATTTGGATAAGAGGAGCTCAAGTGTTTACGTTCTCGTCACCTAAATGAAGGACCAAAAGTTATTAATAACAAATTTTCTTAAGTAAATAAACTTATATATGAATCACCACCTAACTCTCAAACTTAAGAAAATCTTAATTCCCATCTCACAAAGGTTCCCACAACAACACATAAATATACATATGTACATATATATATATATATATATATATACACACACGCCAATCACATGATCAAAAGAATCCTTAGACTAAGTTTTGAATTATGAAGCTTCTGCCAACAAGAAAATTATTATAGCAACATGTTGTTCAGGTTATAATTATAAGCCAACAAGAAAACTTAATCAAGTAATAATTAGATTTCCTAGTGAAATAGCATCTTTACATAATAAACTCACCTACAAAACAACCTTTACAATTTCTAATCCATTATCTCAACTCACAGTTTTCCAGGTATAATAAATTAACCATAACACCTTCAATCTTTCAAATTGCTAACACAAAACCACAAATTCCAGCTTTTAAAAAACAAATTAGAAATATAGAATGGAAACTAAAGCAAACAATTACACCATTAAAATACCCAAAACAAGAAATAGTTTTATTTACTTATCCACAAACTTTAAATCTGAAACTTTAGTGTTAGGTGATTGATTTCTTCTTTAGAGAGAGATATCTATGGTTTCAGTGAGAGAGGGAAGTATGGCCGGATCAAGCACAAGCAAAGAGAGGTAAAGAAAGAAGAACAAAGGAAATAAAAAGGAATAAAGAAACAAAGGAAAGGGAGTCCGATGCAGCAAAGAGATAAGGGAGAAAGGCGGTGGGGCACGTATCTTGCTAGGGGAAAAATGGGTTGGTGACTCACCCATTAGACTTTTCAAAATTTACTTATCACCCCTTCATAAACTTATATTCTAGAAAGACCCAACTAATAAGATAATTATGCATATATATATATATATATATATATCCTTACCTTTATAAACTTCTTCCTATAAGGTTAAAAAAGTCAATTTCTTCTATAACATCAAAATATCAAAGTCTTATGCACTTAAAATAATTAAAATAATGATAAATATGTAAATCCATAAAATAACCACACAAATAGGCTGGGATGTAACAAGAGTCATCCGCAAACAGTAGATGGGGATATACTAGGTTCTCTCCTACAGATGGAAACACCATGTAGCCGCTCCTTAATCTTTGCTCATGCTAGTAAAGAAGTAAAACCCCCTGCACATAAAAGAAACAAATAAGGAGATAACGGGTCTCCTTGACTGTGCCCTTTAGAAGGTTTAATACTATTATAGGATTTACCATTGATACAGACATAAAATGAAGGACTGGAAACACAACACATCTCCCGTTCAATCCAAACTTCATAGAAGCCCAACTTGGCCATGATGCCTTTTAGAAAGGCTCACTCAACCCAGTCATAAGCTTTGCTAATATCTAGCTTCAAAGCAAGAGAACTTGTTTTTCCTTTTTTTACGACAATGCATAGCATGTAAAGTTTCATATGCTACCAGAACATTATTAGTAATAAGGCGACTTAGGACAAAAGCACTCTAGGTAGGAGATATCAACTAAAGATCTATTGGCCAGTACTTTAGAAATAATTTTGCAAATGACATTATAAAGACTAATTGGCTTGTAATCAGACATTTTTTTCGGAGATTTTATTTTGGGGATAAGGAAAATATAAGTATAATTAATATTAGGCTTCATGTATCAAGAGTTCAGAAAATCCAGTACAACATTAATCACAACATCACCCACAATATGCCAAAAATTTTTGTATAAGAGAGCATTCATACCATCCTACTTTTCTTACTCTATTACTATCTTGAATAATAGAGATGGACAAATGTTTCAAATTGAAACAATTACATAAATTTAGAATTTTTATTGATAAAATTAAAATTTTATGCATAAGTTTAGATCTTTTATGTAATTTTCCATATATAATTTTATTAGAAATTTTATGTGTGTTACACCAATTAGTGATTAGTTTAAAATTTTAAATGTTTAATTACACATTTGATCATCAACCTTCTCCCTATATTTCAAATTGGTCCATTTTAAATGTCTTAGATTTAGTCTTTAACCTTTTTGAGAGGGTAGTCTTTAACCTTTTAAATGTGTATAAAAAAAGGTTTCTAGAGTCACTTGATCAATGGAAAAATATGATGTGAAAAGCAAAATTGCTATAATCAAGCATTGATGTTGATATGGAGTCTAGAGGCTAGGTAGCAATTGTTGATGGTAGAGATATGTATATAAGCAAAATTACTAACATCTTGTTTTATAGTAGCTAGTGCGTAACTAGTTTTCTAATTGCCACACAGACTTCATATACGTATGAGTATATGCTTTTAAGGGGAAAATGGGCATTGGCCCTTAATTTACAAACTATGTAGCAATTTGTCCCTCTTTCCAAACTATTTAGGGATATGTCCCTATTTTGAAACTCGATTTTTAGAAAATCAAGTTCTGCTTTGTTGAAGTCCAAAATATCACAATATTATACCAAAGCCCAAAACATTACAAAAAAGATTGAAATCCAAGAACTATTTGGGCTTTCAATGAAAAAGCAAGGCCCAAATCCATTAAAAGTCAATGGGAAGGGACCCAAGCTCATGAATGGGCAAACATTGGACCTTACGAAACAAAGAAAGAAGAAGTTCAGCCTAGCCCTTAAGGGAGAAAATCACTGGGGAACCCAGAGAGAAAAATAAACCAGGATACCTGGGAATTCCCAGAAGCCCGGGATCCTCGGGATATGCAGCAAGGCTAGGTTGGGATTAAGACAGCTCAAGAAAGCATGCCTAGGAGCACAAAAAACGAGAGCAGATGTGTCGCATCAGCCACCCAATGATGCAGAAAAGGGGTAGAAGACTTGGGGAACCAGCAATTCATAAATAAGGGTCGGTACCTTAGTGAACTCTATGAAGGAAGGTGGCTGAGGATCTTTCATCCTGATGAAAGGGAATCCACCAATTTTGGAAAAATGACAAAAAGGAAAGCAGCCAAAAGGAAGGTCTGAAAAGGTGGTATCTAGAAACTTTGGAAAAAGAAATATTAAAGGTCAGCCCTTTAGGACCCCCAAGAACTAGAAAGTCAGCTAAGGGCTTTTGAAGAGTAAACATCAAAAGAGGGAGATAGTGAGAAAATAATGAAGGGAACCAACCACTAATGTTGCTGACACAGCATTGGTTCTGGTACCCGGGGTAGCAAATGGAAGGAATCAGTGGTACACCAAAAACCCTAAGACGACACTATAAAAGGAGGGGCAACCAACAGTGAAAGACTTTCAGCAACAGTGAATCAGAGGAAAAGATCATTAAGAAAAGTCTATTAGAATTCGAAAAAGAGAAAAGAGAGGGAAAACATCGTCCAGGATCTCGAAACAGCCACTAGAGAATACACTTGGATTCAAAGGGATTCAAACTTTGCATTTCTTAGAGGCCTGAGGAGTCATCTAAGTTTATAATTTTTGAACTTATTTAGACCTTGTAACATATCTTAGTGAGCGTGATGTATTAAAAACTTAAGAAAATAATGAAACATTCCATATCATCCTAAGGATCCCTAACATTTAATTCATTTTTTTCTCTTACATCACTTCTTTGCTATTCCTTGCGATACAATACGTATATGCTTTTTGTGTGTTAGTATGTATGTGTTGTGGGATTCGCGCTTTGTGCACAACTTGGTTCGAAATCAGCCCAACTTAGTTGTGGTGAACCAAGCCCAATCCCTTAAACATAAAGTATTAGGCCTAGGATCCTTGCTTTCTACCTAGGCCTGTGTGTTGTTTTACCAAAAAGAGAAAAGAAAGAACCCACACATGCTTATAACCATTGTTATGAATACCGTTTCGGTGCTCATTTCGGTTTGTCTATTGGAATGGAATATTTCGGTACCGGATTGGTACCGGGTTGTTTCGGCATATTGTTTCGGAGTTACCTTTTATATACTTTTTTTTATTTATAATTTTATATACTTATATTTCCTTATATATTATTGGTCAAAATCCATATAATTTATTGAGTCTTAAAATTATAAGTCTATATTTTAGATAATATATCAATTTCAAGTCTAAAAATCTACCCAATAATTATAATAATACTTATGATTCTCAAAAAACAAAAATACTATTAAAACAATTTTACTATTAAAATATTCTCAAAAAATTTACTATTAAAAAACCGAAATATAAAAGCTAAAGTTAACTCACTTACTCTCACTGACAGTACCAAAAAAAAGAAGCTAAAGTTAAATATTAAAATAGTATTATTATTTATATATTTCGTGTGAACCAACAAAAACAAAGCCTAAAGCTTTTTGTCAAGTCTCTTTGTCATTCCCAACACTTAGTCACGTGCTAGGTTCACAAAACAAGAAAGAAGACACAAAACTAGGCAGTGAAAATTCAAAATAGAATTGAAGGACCAGCAGACGAAAAGAAAGAAGAAGAAGAAAAAGAAGAAAGAAGAAAAACTGAAAAAGAAGAAGCAGCAGCTACCTCTGCCATGGCCTGGGTTCATTCCGGCAACCGTCAACGCGGTGGAAACCTGCTGTAAAGGGATGATTTCGTGAGCCATTCAGCTTGTAAGATGAACTGTGATGGGTGACTCTATTCAGGTAATAGCCATTAAAACTTGAAAAGGCAAAATTTTTCTGCATTTATCAGCAGATTTAGTACCGGCCGAAATATGTCTACCGGCCGAAATTCACCGAAACAGACCGAAATGGCCGGAACGGGCTGGATCGAACCGAAATTTGGTCCGAGGTGGAACAAGAGGGTGATTCATACCGGTTTAAGGACTGGTACGAAATTTTCCGGCCGTTCCGGCCGGAACGGAACGGTATTAATAACAATGCTTATAACTCGATTTCAAGATTTTCGAGTTATGGCTAAATTCTGCCACGGTGGAGTAAGCTTACATGGCTTTTTCCATTAAAAAAATCCAGGAAGAACTCGATTTTGTTAATATCGAGTTCCATACAAATGTTAAAACTCGCTACTTGAAATACCAAGTTCTTCGTAATTTTTTTAAAAAAATTTCAAAGTGTAACTCAAAATTTTTACTATTGAGTTCTTTAGGGAAAAAAAAATAGATCTGTACAAATGCCACTACACAACCAAAAAACCTACACCATCATTAGTAAACCCACTCAGCAACCACCACACAGCAACTAACCAAGGAAAACCCAAACACCACACAGCCAGGAAACTCACACAGCAACCAACCATCCACCACCATCGGCAACCATTGAAACTCAACCTAAGTACTGAAACCCAGCCATCACCATCACCACAATAGCACCGAAACTTAGCTATCACCACCACTACAGTAGCACCGAAACCTAGCAACCACCACCCCCATTAGCAATCAACCACCCACCACCATTAGCAACCACTGAAACCCAACCATTACCACCGCCATAGTAACACTGAAGCCAAGATCGACCAATCCAGAAAACCAAGGAAACCCAAACACCACTAGCCAACACAAAAGCTCACCCAGCCGATCTACTACCACCCCAAATCACCACCTAAAATCCACTGATCTACTACAATCGCCACCTAAAATTGTGAGCAAGAGAAAGAATAGAAGAGTGAGAGAAAGAAGAGATGAAGAGAGAAGAAAGAGAATCGGAGAGTGAGAGAAGAAAGGAACAGAGAAGAGAGAGAATAGGAGAGTGACTGTGAGAGGAAAAGAAAAGAGAGAGAGGGAGTTTGGGAGAGTGAAATGTGAAAGAATTAAGAAGAAAGAGAGAGAGGTAGAGGGGGGGAGAGCTTTTTTTTTATTTTTTTACAGAACTCAATTTTAATAAAATCGAGTTCTATGTGGCAATTTCCGGCTTCCACCATGGCACAAAGCACATGGAATTTGATTTTAATGATATCGAGTTTTAAGCAAAACTCGATTTTATCAAAATCGAGTTTTAAAACAGGGACGTATCCCTAAATAGTTTGAAAAGAGGGACAAACTGCTACATAGTTTATAAATTAGGGGCAAATGCCCATTTTCCCTATGCTTTTAGTGTTTTCATTTGTTAAGTCATACTTTTTAATTCGAAGGTATTAATAGGTACTCTTTTGACACACATTTCAAATTTAAAGACTAAACCTAAATATTTGAAAGGCAATGAAATAAATGTTGACGAGCAAATATATAATTAAATCAATCTAGAATTCTTCTAGGACCACTACTTTTTTCTTTTCCTATTTTGGTCCCCAAAACTAAAAAAATTGTTTTCATTTTAGTCCCTACCATTATATCACTAACGAAAATTGCATATGTGGCAGACAGACTACATTGCTGGCAAGCATAAAGTTTATGTGACCATTAAAATAATATTAAAAAAATGTATTTGGCATTTAAAAATGCCACATCATCATTCTAATAATAAAAAAGCCACATCAGAAAAAACAATAAAAACAAAATTCTAAACTTGTGATTTTTTTTAAAAAATAAATTAAATAATTTTTTTTCATTTCTTTTTTTTTTGGAATAACATATTCTTCACGTTCTTTCCTAGAAAACATCCTTCCCCAAATAACATGTTTGGTTGTGCAGAAAATTAAAAAAAAATCAAGTTTTTCTTTTATTTTCTTGCATTTTCTTAGCAACCAAACTCATTAAATCACCAAAACACTAAAACCTAGCAAATCAAACCGAAATGAAAAACTTCAACTATACAAGCCAAACCATATGAAAACCTAGCAAAATCTTTCAATTTCTCAGTACAAGCCAAACTCATATGAAATTGAAAAGCCAAACCTATATGAAACCGAGAACAAAACCGAAGGAAGATCTGAGACTACAAAACTGTGAAGCTTAGACTTGGACCACCGCGACTCACCATCTCAACCTCCCTTTTGCAACCACCTACCACCACCATTACCATCTGTGATTTGCGACCACCACTGATCTCAACCTCACCCAATAAATCATCGATCTTAGCCTCTCTTTCTAAACCAAATCAAACCGATCTCAACATATCTTTCTCTAACTCAGATCAAACCGATCTCACTCTCTATCTCTCTCTCTCTCTCTAACCTAGATCAAACCGATCTTAGCTTCTCTCTCTTTAACCCAGATGAAACAAATCTCAACCTGTCACCCTCTCTCTAATCCAGATCAAACCCATCAAACCCAGATCCTATAACCACTTCAGCCCCCACTAATCAAAGCATATCCCAAAACCTTAGAGAGAAAAAGAAATGAGAAAGATGAGTAAGAAAGAGTTTGATAAGTTAATTTAGGTTAGATTGAGAGAAATAGAGAGAGTGAGAGAGATCATTGCGTCTTTGTGTTTGGTTGTTAAGAAAGTATCAAAATAAAAGTTAAAAAATTGATATGAATTGAGGTGTTTTTTTTCTTCTTTTTAATTCCGTATTTTTTTGGATTAAAATTGATAAGTTAATTTAAAAAAAAAAAAAATTTAAAAGCTTACAATAGATATTGATGTGACATTTTTAAAATATTAAATATATTTTTAATATTATTTTAATGGTTATATCAACTATGTGCTGGTCAAAGTGCAGCACATCATTTATGTTTGCACTTTTCGTTGGTAAAATAACAGGGGAGTAAGATAAGAATGATTTTTCAATTTTGGGGACCAAAATATAAGAACGAAAAAGCTATAAAATTTTTTTATTTTTAAATAGTTAAAAACAGTCATTCATCAAAAAAAGAAAAAAAAGAAAAAAAAAAGAAGAAGTTAAAAACAGTCGATGAACGAATGATGTAAAGAAGAGATGAAATGCTGTGCGGTAGCAGGCTTTGGGCAGTCCGCCCTCTGAGTCATCCGAATCATATGAACAAAATCTTATTGTTATTCTTCAGGCCCCGACGCCTCTCTTTCTCATCATCTTCTTCTTCTTCTTCTTCTTTTTCACGAACTAATATCATATTAAAAAGTCAGTCTGAATCTGAAACCCACATAATCATAATGGAGGACGAAGTTTCAAAACAGAAGCAGAAGCAGGCAACGAGGAGGAGCATGGAGTTCCTCTCCAGCAAACCCTACGTTCCTCCTCAGTGGGCCTCTCATCTCAATCCTATCCCTTCTCACATCTTCTCTCTTGCCCACGTAACGTAACCTACCCTAACCAACCAACACAAACAAAACTCTTAACTCTCTTTTATTATATTGGATTTCGGAATTTGGTTTCAATTTTTGGTTTTGTTCCTTTCAGCTTCCCACTCCAATTCACAAATGGAACCTTCCTAATTTGCCGAGCAACACCGAGGTCTGGTTGAAGGTGAAGAATTTTTTTTCTTTCTTTCTTTCTTTTTCTATCTATATGACAAAACCAACCAACCAACCAACCAACCCAATTGCTTGCTTGCTGAGTATATGTATATGTACATATATAGCGTGATGACCTTTCAGGAATGCAATTGAGTGGAAACAAAGTGAGAAAATTGGAATTTTTGATGGCAGAAGCGGTGGCACAGGGTGCTGACTGTGTCATCACAATCGGAGGCATCCAAAGCAACCACTGCCGTGCCACTGCTGTCGCTGCCAAATATCTTCATCTTGATTGCTTTCTCATACTACGAACTTCTAAGGTCCAACACTCAACACTCAACAACCATCATTTTTTCTTATCATCATCTTCTTCTTATACCATGACAAAATTGCAGGTCCTTGTGGACAAAGATCCTGGATTGACTGGCAACCTCCTGGTTGAGCGTTTAGTAGGAGCTCATGTTGACCTTATTTCAAAAGAAGAATATGCGAAACTCGGAAGTGTGGTCTGTTTGTTCTGTACCAATGCATTTCATTTTACTGCCATGCGTTTCTTACTTTGCTGTTACTACTTTTTACATCTCAACTTCAAAAACCTCCTTGTTTATGTCATACTATACTTTACCGCCATGCATCTTTCAATGCTTATTGGATGTTTTTTGGACAATACCTAAAGTCAAGTCAAGTCCAGTCCCACTTGAATTAAGTAGGGCCAAACACGTGAGATTTTTAAGTGGGAGGTAGAGAGGAGACAATGTTCAACCCAAGACCACTTATAATGAGACCACTGTAAACTATGAATTCTCCTAAAAGCTTGAGCTGTTAGAATGGTGAATTTAATTACTTTAATCATAATTCTAACAGATGTGAATCTTTCTTTACTAGTTAAGGATGCAATTAAGAGAAAGAAAGAAAAAAAAAAAGAATCTTTCTGCTTCAGTAGAATGGTAGATAAAAAGTGAGATTCTCTGCTAGGAAACTTCTCTTGCAGTTCCTTTTTCCTTTCTGGTTGTCCTCTCATTATCTGCTCCCCTGATTGCTGTCAATGACGACTCTATATCCATAAGATCGTATAAATGTTATAAGGTGTCTAATTCATTGATTTGCCTTCTTTCATTTTTTACTTTTTCTCTCTAGAACCTTGTTTTGAATGATCATAGTTACTAAATGGACAAGTTAGCCATGCCGTATCAACGTTGTTTTTCTTCGATATTTTTTTAGTCATCCTTTTTGCTTTTGACCATTGGGGTGATTCTATGTGGCTGAACTAGTACAAATGAAATTTGTGTTACCTCAAGCAATTAGGTGAGATAACACATTGTCTACTGATTTATAGGACTCTCCTAAGCTACATATGACAGACTATATTACCGTTGTTTACCAATATCTATTTTTGGATATTAATAAACTGGTACTTTTTTCCATTGCTAATATACTCAGTAATATTCTTTGTTCATATGAACTTTAATCTCAGACTCTTACTAATCTCTTAAAAGAAAAGCTGCTAAATGAAGGAAGAAGGCCATATGTTATTCCTGTTGGTGGATCAAACTCCCTAGGGACCTGGTGAGATTGGGTCACTGATGTCTATGTTATTCTATTTTTCCATTTGATTCTATTGTTTGGGAGTAATAATGTTGTAATTTGAAAATTATAGTAAACTTTCCTTGTGAGCTACTTGTAAATGAAATGATCAATATCTTATGTTTTACACTGTATCAAATTGGTCTCTGGTCAAAGACCATTGGAACCTGTTTGATACCTGAAAGAAGACTTGGGAAAGCATGCGAGTAGACTTTTAAGTAATCCTGGTTATGCTGCAAATTTCATGGCCATGGGGTGACTCTAGAGTATTTTACCAAATCTTGGGAAATATATTTTTTAGTTTGTGTTTCTTTGTTTACACAGTAACTGATGTGAGGGGCAAAGTGTAAAGAACAATTTGGATTCACACACACACACACACACATAGAACTAGGGTTTCCTATACCATTTAGAACTAGGGTTTAGCAATCATTTATAAGCAAACTATTGTACTCCTTTTGGAGATAGTTGATATTTTGATAGATGAAAAAAATGGTCTTTTGGTCTCTCTTTGGTCTAGTGCTGACTTCAGTACTACCTTAGGTGCTGACTCCAAGTCAGGCCTAGGTACTGACTCCTAAGTTATATCCCTTTACTTTCCTGTTGTTTTGTTTTGTTCTGATTGTCCTGCATCAATAGCTTTGGTTAAATGGTGGATTATTTGTTGTTATGTCGAACAGTCCATTAATTTTCAGTTGTTATCAACCTGCATCAGTAGTTTGGTGTGTCTTCTGTTTTGCTGAATGGTCTTTGATAGCTGAATGATTTTTTAGGTCTCAAACACTCTTTTTTGGGTAAATCTTATTTTATTTAGTTTGAGAGGAGAAAGGATACGTTTTTATGCTTTGCGTAGACGGAAGGAATCAAAAGAGTTGATTGTTTAATAGTGTTTTTTTTATGGCGGCAATAAGGCGGTGGAAATGGTGAAAAGTTTTTGCTCCTGTGAGCTCTTGGAATCCCCTAGATTCCAAGGACTTTCCAATTAGGTTTCTTAATAATGATCAGGCTGATTTGATTTTCCAAAGAGGTTCAGGTTGGGTTTTGGTTTGTCTTCTGCTTTTTTTTTCCTTGTAGATTTTGGGCTCCATGAGGAAGTTTGTGACCTAGGTGCTCTGCTTCTGTATAATTATTGTGTTTTGGCCGTTTTGGGGCCCAAGGTCAGTTTTAGTCACCTTTGACTCTCCATTAGGCATTCCACTTCTGAATATTGTGTGTAGTTTGGTGATGCCCACTTGGCATCTCTTTAATAAATTATTCTAGAAAATTGAAAAGGGATCTGAAGTACTAGTTGCCAATTTTTCTTAATTACTTCTCTCATCCTTTCTTCCTTTTCTCTCTTTTTGTGTGTGATAAAAAGAGCAAACAGTGTGTGTGGTTGTGCACTTCCCTATAAATTTGCACTTAAAATCTCTTTCTTTCATGCTGAGTTCTGTCATTTTCTTCTTCCCCCACAAGTTTCCTTTGATTTCCTTTTCAAATCTTGTTTTTTAATAAGGATTTCCTGTTCAGATCTTATTATAATTGCTGTCTACATGTTAACTTTTGTATGTGATATTGTTTTGTTCAGGGTCTATATTTTGTCCCACAAGTTTCCTTAATTTCTTTTTCTAAGCTTATTATAATTGCTCTCTCCATACTAACTTTTTCATATGATATTGTTCTGTTCAGGGGTTATATTGAAGCGATCCAGGAGATTGAGCAGCAACTTCAGATTGGGACTAGCCAGATAAAATTTGATGATATTGTTGTAGCCTGTGGAAGGTTCCACTCTATTCCATCTGTTAATATTTTCCGCTGCCAACAATTCCTCCTTCCCCCTCCCCCCTTCAACTTCTCTTTAATTAGTGACATGAGATAATTTAAACCCAAAGAAGGCCCATTAGTCCATTTTGTTAGCCTGTTTTCTAAGACCTGTCTTTAACTCTTTGAATATGTTTTGTTGTCATTATGTCTTTAGAATTTTAAAGGTCATGCTACATTGAGGGAAATCTGCTTGTTTTCTGGTGTTTCTTTGCATTCTTGAAAATGTTTTGAATTTTTTTTTTCTCTCTTTTCCGCATTTGGCTTGTACGGAAAATCACAAATCTTCCGATATATTTTTTTTAGATAGATATTAAATAACACCCTTTTTTCACCACTTAAAAATATTAATACAAAACATCTAAATCAAGCAAAAAATAGGCACACTCTAAATAAAATTATTGAAAATTACATTTATAAGCACAATCAAAACATGAGTGCAATAAAAAAAAGAACTAAAAAAATTAGTAAAAGCTATTAACTAAACTTACCTATGAATTATGTTGTACAGAGTAGGGCGTATCAGGGGTAGAGGTGACCCATGAAGAGGGTATGGGCTATTGACATTGCATGGACAAGGATACAAATGGAATGTGAGAGGGTCTTAATGATCAATGAAAATGTATGGGGGCAGAGAAGATGTTATGTGAATAAAGAGGAGACAATCTATCTACAAGAAACCAAAATAGAAATCACGACTAAAGAAATACTAAGGAGTATATGTCCATTGGTAAATTGATGGGTGTTGGGGGCAGTTGGGAGTGCTGGTGGAATATTGTTGATGTTTGATAAACGTTTAGTAGAGATAGTTGACTATGTAGTAGGTGAATTCTCTGGGTTTTGTGAATGTTTAGAAATGTGGAAGGTGATTTTGAGTGGACTACAGTTATCTATGGCCCAAATGATGTAGGATGAGGCCAAATCTATGGTAAGGGCTATAAGGTGTTAGAAGGAGATGAGATGTAGCTTGGTGCTTAGGGGAATTTCAATGTGGTGTGACTTCTATGTGAAAGATGGAATTGCCAGAATTTTTCCACAAGCAATGCAAGGATTGTCCAAATTTATTAATGTACTCGAGTTGTAAGACTTTCCATTATAGGGCCTTTTTCTCCTTGGGTAACCAGGACCAACTGTCTCTTTCTCACATTGATCGTATTTTGGGTGTCATTGATGTGGAAGGAATAGTTCAGAGGTTGTTGGCACATTTAGAGTTAGATGATCATACTGTCTAGCTGGGTTGAGTACAGGTTAGTGTTCATTTAGTTTTGAGAACATGTGATTACAAGTATCTGCTTTTGCGGAAAATGTGAAAATTTGGTGGGAAGGCCATAGGGTGATGGACTCTGCTAGTTTTGTCCGGACAAAGAACCTTTTCAAAGTGAAAGGTGATCTGAAAAAGTGGAATAAGGAGGATTGTGGAGATATTGATGTGCAGAAAAACAAAATTATAGATGAGTTGTCGAGGCTTGATTTAAAGGAGGAGGGTGGCTTGAATGATGAAGAAAGGAGCAAGCATGATTTGAAGACTCTGTTAAAGAAGATTGCTTTGATGGAGAAAATGGTTGGAGACAAAACTCCAGGGCATTACAGTTGAAGGGAGGAGATGATAACATGAAGTTTTTTCACAGATTGGTCAATTGGTGTAGATGCTCAAATTTTATTGGTAATATTGATGTGTATGGTGTAGTTTTGACTAAAGGTTTGTACAAAGACCCCATTGATTGGCAGCCTAAGGTGGAAGGCCTTGAGTTTGCTGGGATGAAGAGAGTGAATGGCTTGAGAGTTTATTTGATGAGGATGAAGTTCTCTTAGTTTTTAAATCTATGAGTGCAGATAAGGCCCTTTTTCCTGGCAGATTCTTCGTAGCCTTCTTCCAAAGATGTTGGGAAGTGATAAAAGAAGACGTGATGAAGTATTTACATGAGTTTCATACGGAGGGATCTTTTGAGAGGAGGTAAATGTGCTTCATTGATAGCTTGGGTTCCAAGGAAGCTAGGTGCATCTAATATTAGGGTCTGTTCGGTTGTTGACAATTTTTAATCTCAACAATTATAAATTCTTTAAACTCTCAAGAATTAAAATTCTCGAGAGTTGACATTTATGTTATTTGGATATACTTAGATTTTTGAATTTGTATCTTATTATAAAAACACAATATTAAAGAATATAAATTTGAATTATTTAAAATAATCAAATTGAGTACATTTACTTAAGCAATGCTAGTTAAGTGGCTATGGAGGTTCACCTGGAAGAATAATCATTCTTGTAAGCAGGTAGTGACGTTAAAACAAGAAGGAGAGGCACATTAGATTTGTAGTTCAATTTGTACAATACATAGGCTAGTAGTTTGAAGGCCATTAGAGAGGGATGATATAGCTTGTGTAGGTTTGTTAGTTTTAGGGCTTGGGGATGGCAAAAGAGTCATTATAATTGGTTCTCCAACTCTAACCTACTGTCCTTATTCCTTGAACTATTTCAGCTTGCTATGAATAAAAATGCTAGGGTCTACAAGTATATAGAGATGACAAATGGTTGAGTGCATTGGAATTCAATTTTTGTGAGGCATAGGATTGGAACTGGAGTTATTCATTAATTTTTTTGAGGTGATGTATTCTACCCAAATAAGTGTGGATATGAAGGACAAGGTGTTTTGGAAATTAAGCAAAAATGGGTGTTTCCGTGTTTGCTTATGCTATAAGGCATTGAGAGAGAATGATGTCTCAGATTTCCCTTGGCAGGAACTTTGGAGGGTGAAAGCTCCTTTGAGGGTGGCTTTCTTTGTGCGGATGGTTTTTTTGGCGTCGATACTCATATTATAGATATCTTCATGAAACAAGTTATGTTCATTGTGAATCAATGTGATGTGCAAACATGATGAAGAGCATGTTGATCACTTGGTCTGCGTTGCCTGATGGTGAGGAAGTTATGGCATTTCATATTTGTGGTTTTTGTAGTAAAGTGGGTGATGCCTAAAGTAGGGAGAGGAGTGCTTCAATGCTGGCGTCATAGACCTATTCCTTTTAGAAATAGGGTTTGAAATGTAGTGTCGTAGGACCTTTGATGGGCTAGAATTGTATATCGAGAGGTTAAAATCCCAATTTGTTGGAATTCTTTCTTTTGGATGTCCTTGGATGGGAGTAGAGACTTTCAAATTTGTGTAATTTCATACTCTTTCTACTCTTAATTTTGCTGGGTTACTTATGGGTATACAGCTTGTATACTCCATTTTTTACCCATTGTACTATTTGTAATTGTTGTTTACGGTGAAGGTGTTTAGGGTTTAATAAGTCAACCCTAACACTTAAAATATTATTTATATATAAAGAAGTACATTATATTATTGTTTTGCCCCTATTACTCATAACACTCCCCCTCAAGTTGGAGAATATATACCATACAATCCTAGCTTGTAAAAAATAAACCCAAACGAGTCTTACATAAAGCTTTGGTATACATATCAGCAATCTGGACTCTTGTAGAAGCATATGGAGTAGCAATTACACCATCTTCTACTTTCTCTCGAATAATATGACAATCTACTTCAATATGCTTAGTTCGCTCATGGAACACAGGATTGGAGGCAATGTAAATTGTTGCTTGATTATCACAATGTATAGTCATAGGCAGCTTCACAACAAATCTTAATTCCTCAAGTAAATGCTTAATCCACATAAGCTCACATGATGTGTGTGCCATGGCTCTATACTCAGCCTTTGCACTAGATCTGGCAACAACAGTTTTTTTCTTACTTCTCCAAGTAATTAGATTTCCTCCCAGAAAAGTGCAATGCCCAGGTAGTGGATTTTCTATCTGATGGTGATCCAGCCCAATCAGCGTCAATGTAGGCTTCTACCTGTAGGTGACCATTAGCTTTATATAAAAGACCACAGCCTGGATGTGCTTTAAGATACCTCACAATCCAAATAACTGCCTCCCAATGTAGAAGGCAAGGATCTTTCATAAACTGGCTTAAAACACTAACTGCAAATGATATATCTGAATGAGTAATTGTGAGATAATTCAGTTTACCAACCATACGACGATATCTCTCAGGATTAGATAACAACTCCCCCTGGTCTTCATACAGTTTGACATTAGGATCCATAGGAGTCTCCATTGGTTTAGATCCTAACAAGTCAGTTTCTTCCAAAATATCCAACACATACTTCCTTTGTGATATACTGATTCCTTCTTTAGATCATGCTACCTCAATACCCAAGAAATAACAAAGTTTACCCAGATCCTTAGTTTGAAAGGAGTTTTGAAGGTATCTTTTCAAATCATCAATACCTTGCTTGTCATCACCAGTGATTATAATATCAGCATATACTATCAACAAAATCTTTCCTCTATCAGAGGTATGAGAAAATACAAAATGATCAGAGTGGCAACGTCGCAATCCAAACTTTAACACTACTTCACTGAATTTACCAAACCAAGTTCTGGGAGATTGTTTAAGACCATAGATGGCCTTATGCAACCTACACACTTTTCCAAACTCCCCTTGAGCAACAAACCCAGGTTGTTGCTCCGTATACACCTCTGCAAATCGCCATTCAAGAAGGCATTTTTAACATCTAATTGAAATAATGGCCAACCCAAATTAGCAGCTAAGGAGATCAAAATCCAGACAGAAGAAATTTTAGCAATAGGTGAGAATGTCTCGGCGTAGTCAACGCCGTATGTCTGGGTATATCCTTTGGCAACCAAGCGAGCCTTCAAACGCTCAATAGAACCATCAGGTAAATACTTCACAGTATGCACCCAATGACAACTAATAGTAGTTTTCCCTGGAGGACGAGTAACTAAAGACCAAGTAGCATTTTTAGATAGGGCAGACATTTCTGCCTCCATAGCAGACTTCCAACCAGAGATGGACATAGCCTCCTGGACTGACTTAGGAACAACAGTAGAATTTAAGGATGTGGTAAAGGCATGAAGAGATGAAGAAAAGTGACCACAAGAGACAAACTGAGAGATAGGGTGAGAGGTACAAGAACGCTTACCTTTGCGCAAAGCAATTGGAAGAGAGGCAGGATCAAGAGGCGGATCACTAGGCGGGGAAGAAGTCTTTGTTGGAGGTTTCTGCCGACGACAATATACCTGAAGTGGTTTTTGAGGAGATTCAATAGGAGACACAGGTGGTAGGAGAGGAAATCAAGGAGGAGAACTGTCACTAGCAACTGAAGGAGAGAAATAGGATTGAGATTCATCAAATGTGACATCAGCACTAATGAAACGACGACGAAGAGTAGGTGAGTAACATCGGTATCTCTTTTGAGTAAGAGAATACCCAAGAAAAACACATTTAATGGATCTAGGATCAAGTTTGTCACTCCTTGGACCTAAGATATGAACATAGCACACACAACCGAAGATCTTAGGAGGTAGATGAAACAAAGGTGCATCAGGAGAGAGCACAGTATAAGGGATCTACCCACCTAGAACAGTGGAAGGCATACGATTAATTAGGTGACAGGCAGTGAGAACAATATCACTCCAATATGATTTGGGAACACGCATATGAAACTTTAAGGCACGAGTGACCTCTAACAAATGACGCATTTTGCGTTTAGCAATACCATTTTGTTGTGGAGTATGGGGGCATGAAGATTGGTGAATTATACCATGATCATCAAAAAATTGAGACAAAAATGTATGAAAATATTCGCAAGCATTATCAGATCGAAAAATATGAAGTGAAGCATTAAACTGAGTCTTTATTTCCATATAAAATGATTTGAAAATTGAGAACAATTCAGACCGTTCTTTCATAAGATAAAGATAGGTGACTCTGGAATAATCATTAACAAAAA
The DNA here is from genome assembly GCA_023736055.1 of Quercus glauca. Lineage (NCBI taxonomy): Eukaryota > Viridiplantae > Streptophyta > Magnoliopsida > Fagales > Fagaceae > Quercus > Quercus glauca. The sequence continues at coordinate 35,351,354 of CM043324.1, forward strand.
TGACAAAATATCTAAATCCCAACAATGAGGGAGTGTTTATTGGACCCCAAATGTTAGAATGAACTAAATGAAAAGGACTACTAACACGACTCTCACGCCTATGGTGTTTACCCAACTGACATGCTTCACATTGTAAAGACTCAATTTAATGACACGACGGAACTAATGACTTCAAATTTTGGAGAGATGGATGACCAAGGTGACAATGATGCTGAAGAGGCGAGATAGACAAATGAGAAGCAACTAAACGGGAAGAACCACATTGATCTTGGTACTAAAGTCCACCGGCTTCAGGCCCTCCACCAATAATCTTCCTCGTCTTGAGATCCTGAAAGATACAATGAGTGGATAAAAAAATGGCGGCACAATTCAAAATTTTAGTAAGCTTACTAATGGACAAAAGGTTAAAAGAAATATATGAGACAGAAAAGAGAGAAAGATTAGGACTAAGATTGGCAGTGCCCAAACCAGAAACTATAGTGGCTGAGCTATTTGCCAATGTAACATTGGGAAGACTACTAGATTGCTCAAGGTCAGAGAGTAAACCTAAGGTACCTGTCATATGATCAGTAGCACCTAAGTCAATAACCCAAGGGTCCTGAGTGGCAAGACTAGCAGCGGAAGTACCTCGTTGAGCCAAAGTAGCAGTAGAATCAGACCCAACAGAGTCGGAATGCAGAGACAAGAGGCGATTGTACTCTTCTTCAGGAATAGAGACTACTCTGGATGTTGGTGGAAGTGACTGTGAAGGCGGTTCTTCAACTTGAAAACTACCTTGGTGAGCTGAGGGTTTACCATACAACTCCCAACAAAAGTCTAATGTATGATTCAACTTGATACCATGTTGTTTACGGTGAAGGTGTTTAGGGTTTGATAAGTTAACTCTAATACATAAAATATTATTTATATATAAAGAAGTACATTATATTGTTGTTTTGCCCCTATTACTCATAACATTAATATTTAGCATTAATACAATTGACTTGTCAAAAAGAAGAACAAAAAGTAGATAGATTCCACAAGAGTCAAGAGCTCAAAGTGCGACTTGTCTAGTGAGATGTGGTGCCTCAACTATCATAATCTCTTATATTCCTACTTTCTTCCTAGCCTATAATACTGCACTTCTACATCCAAAGCTTATGCCAGCATGTCATAATGTCAGTTATTATATGATATTTTATTTTTACTGAGGCACCATTAAAATCAAATTTACAGTTTTTTCCTTCATAACAGGGACTCCATAAAAGGGTCAAAACTTCCACTTCTGTGGAAGAGCCTTGATGTAGGACAGATTTGAAACCTCAAAGGGCCTGACTTTTTCCAAACTTTGGAATTTCAAATCACCTTTTAAACACAATCCCTTAAATCCTTATTTCTGCTGCTATACCCAAAAGTTGTGCCATCTATCCTTCTCTGTTTCAGCCACTCTTCATCCCTTGAACCCTATCTTTTCCAAACACTACTCAATTGACAAACTCTAGATACCACTCATAATCCCTGAAGCCGCAAATTTAAACCCAAAAGGCGGTAGACCATCAGCTGGCAGAGTTCCCTAAATCTGTCATACATTAAGCTATGGTTAATGTGCAACCAGTGATTGGTAATGCAATTGAAAATCTGATGCCACAATATGCTTTTCTGCAGTTTCACGTGTTGACTATAGAGGATAAAGTTCTAAAAGTGAGCAGGTTGAGTCCATGGCACAATCAGCCATTTCTTGGGCATAGATTCAATTAAGGAAAGATTTGGTGCCAATTTAAGTAGCAAGGACTAAAGTTATCTTTCCATATGTTAGGTGTACTTTGTAATATAATGGCTGTCATGAGTTTAGGATTTGTTTCAATAATTTTCTTTTAAAGGTTTTTTCATAAGTCTTTATTTTACTAAGAAGTAAAATCATCAATGTCTCCCTAATTCTTATTCTTAGGATTGAAACCATTCATATTACATCAGTACCAAGTTGAGTAGACACCACCTTATTTTTATGTTTGGTACCAACACACCTCTATGAATTTCCATTGCCTAGTTAGTGACTCTATGCAACCGAAATGACTTCACTGAGCTAGATTTCCTTTTAAATTAATTTATACATTTTGCTTTTATGTTATAGCAACTTATGTTGGCACTCCTTCAAAGAAAAGTTGGTTTTGTTCTAGCAAACTTATATGGGACTTTCTACCTCACAATAATGATTATTCAGCTTAAATTTTTTTTTGTGGGGAGTTGTGATGATTTTATGTCTACCCATTTAATATGTAATAGTGTTGAATTTCAGCGGGGGCACAATTGCTGGTCTATCATTGGGATCATGGCTGAGTGCACTAAAGTCAAAGGTTTGTCCTTCTCAATGTAGTTTCTTATTTTCTGTTCTTGACCTATCAATTAATTTCAATTCTACATTTCACCATTTGTAGGTCCATGCATTCTCAGTTTGTGATGACCCCGATTACTTCTACGACTTTGTTCAAGGCCTACTTGATGGACTTGAAGCAGGTGTTGACTCACATGATATTGTTAACATTCAAAATGTAAGTGTTTAAGTATATTAGCAGTGATCCTTTGTGAAAATGTATTTTTCTGTTTCATTGCTGAGCTGCTGTCATTTGCCCCACTTGGTGCATGTGTAACTTACCAATCAAAGAGAGAGAGGGAGAGAGCTTTTCAATAAACATGCATTATATGGCTGCATTAATTGTATTGCCTGCTCTCTAGTTTTACATAAATGGAAAGGAAACAATTTTTTTTTTCTTATTTAATGTAGGTGGGTGGGTTGTAATGCCTTAGAGAGTTAGAAAGATAATGTTGTGTTATAGGGGCTATACCCGTGTTGGATGAGTGGTACTCTTCTAAAAGAGCCTGAATATTCAAGTGGTTATGTGTCCCTACCAGCTGTCACCATTAGAATATTCATTATCCTATTACATCCATATAAATGGAATGAATAATCCACTGGCTAACATTCTTGATTTTCAAGCTCCTCCTTTTCTATAATATATCATTCTCTTTTTCTTTAACATAATGGTGCATGAGTATGTGAAGGCATGCATCTATGTCTACACACTTCTTTAGAACATTGGTTGGTATTCAAGCACCATTTTATTTTATTTTATTTTTTTTTTGGGGGGAGGGTTGGGGGGTGGGGGGGGGGGGGTGGGAGGGTGTTGCATTCATACTTTTCACATATTATACTGTACCCTCATGGAAATAGTTTGTTGCTGCTCAATCTGGAAAATTAATGCTGAAGTGGTATGTTGAGTTTTCTGTTTCATTCTCATTTTTCCCTGCTTGGATGGTGGCGGGTTAGTATTTCCAGAAACAGTAGGTCTATTCCAGAAGATCTATGGGTTGTAATGTTTCTAGTAAACTAATGGTCAAACCTGAAAAATCTCAGTGTTCACTGACAACAATGTTTATGCTATTATATAATGGACAATGATTCATTTAAGAAGTTTGTGGTTAAATGATTAAATTTACCATATTCCAATAGCTTGAACTTTTAGGACAATTGGTAATTTAACATGGTATAAAAGCAGGAGATCCTGAGTTCGATCCTTGTCTTCTCCACTCTACATCTCAGTTAAAATCCCACGTGGTTGGCCTCACCAATTAAAAGGGGAAGTTTGAGCCCACGCATGAGGGGGAGTGTTAGAAGTCTGTGGTTAAATAATTAAATTTACCATATCCCAATAGCTTAAGCTTTTTGGGACAATCGGTGATTTAACAATTCACTCACACATGTTATCTGTATGAATTTGCCTACTTCAGTAATCAGGCTGAGGATGCTGTTTAATTGGTTATAAAACAGGAAGTAAATTTATTATTATCTTTTTACAGGCCAAAGGTCTGGGCTATGCAATTAACACCCCTGAGGAGCTTAAATTTGTTAAGGAAGTTGCTTCAGCGACTGGTGTTGTTCTTGATCCAGTATACAGGTATAATATTTTGCAACCTTTCATCTTTCTTCACACAGGTGATTATTACAGGAGATTCCTCAACTAATAAGATCAGTTTTTGGCTAGAGAAAGATAAGTATTATTTCATGATAAGCAGAAAAAAATGTTTTACATATACATCATTTGCACAGAGCTTATGTGTTATATTGTATGGCAAAGTTGTATTGGCAGTGAACGTTTTAATTTAAGGTAATGTGAAAAACCCAAACGGGAACAATTATGCAAAAATTTACTGTGTCCCATCACTATCCACTTATAAACCTCAATCATATGTATAACCATATTGTTCTTTTGTTGGTCAATCTCTCTCCATCGGCTTTTTTAAAGCTCAAGGAGATTAAGGCAACATAACCTCCTTTCATTATTGTTTTTTATTCTTAATATTGAGATTCTAAGTAGAATGTTGGTGAAAGTTGTTGCCTCATGCTTTCAAGTTGGGAATAACTCGGATAATAGCTTGCTTATTTATCCTCTCCTATTTGTTGATGACACCATACTTTTTTGTGAAGAAATTTTGAACATCTTTGCATCCAAGTTTTTTTCTAGTCTTTTCAAGTGGGTTTAGGCCTAAAAGTGAATTTGGGTAAGGACCTAAGGACCCTTAGGAATCAACACCTAAGGTGTTAGGAGTCAGGACCTAACAATTCGAAAAATATCCTATCTGAATTTCATTAATCATGTCTATCTTTCAATACAAATAAATCAGTCTCTTAAATAGAGCTAGAGATAAAGATAACAACATACCAAAACTAATTTTAATTGAACTCAAATACTAATACTTATCTAATCTCAAAAATAAACAGAGGAATCCCAAACAAATCCAACTGCGTAAGAAATCCAATCTAATTAAGTGTGCTGTCCTCATCAACTCTTCCAGGGTGGGGAAGAGCAAAATAGTCCCAGTTAGGGAGGTTGAGGAAGAGAAGACCTGGCAAAAATATGTTTTTGTAGAATTGGGAGTTTACCAATTATTATCTGTGCCTTTGGGATCTTTTTCAAGGTGAGAATGGCTCAAAATCCTACTTTAGAGAAGATAGAGCTAACACTTGCAAGGTGAAAGAAACTTTACTTGGGGGTTTATGAGTGAGAAAATGGTGCACTTCTAGCCAAGTTTTGACGGATAAATATCTTTGGAGATAGGCAGTGGAAGGAAATCAGCTATGGCAATGGGTTGTCTGATTAAAAAAATATGGACCAGATTGGGGCAATTGACGACCAGGGCTGTAAGGAGGCCATGTGGTTGTAGTTTTGGCAAAGCATCCAACGAATTGGGAGAGATTTGCAGGCTAGGATTCTAGGGTTACTAAATGCTATTATAAATAGCTGCTTGAGTTGTACTCAGCCTTTTTTTATCTATTTTATGAATATTTGATGAGCTCTTTGAGCCTAGAAATTGATTTTTGATTGTTCTAACTTAAGTCCTATTATCTTCTTTGTTATAATGTTGTTTGTTGCTTGAATTTATTCTTAAACCCTTCTTATACACTAGACCTAAGTTCTCCTAACTGCATCATTATTACGAGGTTATAAGAGGTTCCACTAGAGTGTTCTTTCCTTGTAAGGGAGTTTGGTGTAATAATACTCTGAAAAAAGTAGCTTTCTTTTTTTTGATAGGTAATAAGAATATTATTAAAACAAACTAAAAAACAAACGAAAGCCAATACAAGGTGTTCATGATGGTGAACACAAGGAAAAGCAATAAACAAAACAACCAGCAAACAACGAACAGGAAAAAACTTAAAGAGCAATGCTAAGAGAAGAAATAAACTCTAAGATAGTGGAGCATTCCGAGAAGCCCCAACACCTAGACCAATCAAATAAAGTCTTCTGGCAAAGAGCTTGTAATTGAACCAAGGATTTCTCGGTGTCCTCAAAAGAGCGCCGATTTCTTTCCGCCCAAACAATCCACATCAAACAACCGGGAACCATATTCCATATGTCTGAATTAAATTTTCCCAGCCAAAAACTCCAACAATACACCAAGCTTTCCACAGAGCTTGGCATGACCCAATGTATCCCAAAGATATTAAGCATATAAACCCATAGAGAGTGAGCTACAGAACAATGGAGGAGAAGATGATGCATAGTTTCCTCATTCCGATGGCACATACAACACCTATTCACCAAAATTTTTTGACATCATATTCAGATAGGCATCATATTGGTGAAATGGTGTTGCATGTGTAGATTTTGTGGTGAGACAATGGACCATTTGTTAGTGCATAGGGATGTAACTCTTGAGTTTTGGTATCGTCTTCTTTCTATGTTTGTGGTCCATTGGGTGTTGCCAAAGACCATTGCAGAGTTGTTCTTTGGATGGTGGAATTGGGTTGGGAAACATGGAAGCTATCTAGGGTGGAATAGGACCCCATTATGTCTAATGTGGATGCCTTGGAGGGAGATGAATAATTGCATTTTTAATGGAGCAGAGGCTTTAGTTATTGAGTTGGAATCTTTGTTTGTGAGATCTTTGTTTGACTTGTCTCATTGCATGGGAATTAGTGACAGGCATTCACTGGTAGATTTTTAGACTTTCATTCAGACTTATTCTTCTTTATTTTTTTCCCTGTACAATTCTTTAGAAGAATTTGTGTATACAGCTGGTATACAAAAAATTGCTTCTCTTCATCAATAAAAGCATTATTTATCTATAAACATACATCCAAATTTGCAAGTAGTCCTAAACCCTATAAGTTGCTTTCCAGACAGATTTGGTATCGCAGCCCTTTGTCTCAAGTCTATTTTGGTACCAAAGCCAAAGATTCTAAGAAATTTTGGATGGATTGGTAGGAAGAGTTGAATTATCATGATAATGAGGATAAGGTCCTCTTTGATTATGGATTCTATACTTTGATTATTTGATTATCAAGAAGTTGGGTCTTGGTGTGATGACAAGTGTCTTCCCCCAGAATCAACAAGTTGTGGGTTCGAGTTTGGGAATTAGTCTCTCCAAAACAAATTGGAAGTAAGGCTTCCTATCATGACCTCTTCCAAACCCTGCAAAAAGTGTGAGTTTTGTGCTCTAAGTACGACTAATTTTATGATGAAGTTAAACAAAAGCACTTTGTCTTGCTTGCAACATAATACCATTTTAGGTGGAGAGTGAGGTCATGGGTTGAAGAGCCATTGGATGTGTGTATAACTTATAAATAAATAAATAAAGCTTCCCAACATATTTTCTTTCTCTTTTCCCTTTACCTGGTATAACTAATAGATTTGAGAAACAACAATGAGATTTTTTGTGGGAAGGTGTTCGTGACTTAATTAAATATCACCCAGTTAATTGGAGTACAGTTGTTCCCCTGTGCAACACGTGGTATCGGGTGTCAAAAAACATCTTTTAGTAGATCCTGTTCAAGAATTGGTTATGGTGTGGAGAAGGGATCATCTTTAGCAAAGGCCGGTAGATAAAAAGCAGGGTATTTAATGGTGAAGGTGGTGCTCTGAAGAAGTTCCCAATCCTTATGCACAAAGCTTATGGAAACATATTAAAAGTGGCTGGGTTAAATTCTCTAATTCTTAGATTTGATGTAGGGGGGAGTTCATTTGGTATGATTTATGATGTAAAGATTCTTTACTAAAGTAGGCATTGCTGGAGCTGTTTTGAATTGCACATAATATAGATGCAACAGTGGGGGAGTGTATTAATTGGTCAAATGACATTATCCATTGGAATTTAAGCTTCTAGAGCAATAAAAGATTAGGAACTTGAATTTTAATTTGGCATGTTTTCTTGATATTCTCTATTCTACCAAGGTTGAAAGAGAGGTAGAAGATAGATTGGTTTGGGTACCAGCCTGGAGCCATGAATTTGAAGTTAAGAGCCTAATTGGTTACTGTTTTTAGAATCAGTTTTCAAAAACAATAGAAAACTAATTTTTAATTTTTGAGAATAAGAACAAAAAAAATACGGAAGTGCATTTGGAAATGAGCTAATACCTTATATAAGGCACTAAGAGTGGAGGATGGTAATACTTTCCTTTGGAGAAGTATTTGAAAGGTCCAGGCATCGACTGCAGTGGCTTTCTTTGCATGGAAAAAAGCATTAGGAAAGATTTTGACATTGGATAATATGTGGAAGCATCATGTGGTTTTAGTCGATTGGTATTGCATGTGCAAGTAAAGTGGGAAAAGAACAGAACATTTCCCCTGTGATGTTGCCCGAGAGGCAGGAGCTATGGGCTTTGGTATTTCATTTGTTTAGAATATTTTGGGTGATGTCTAGAATTGCGTTCGATCTGTTGGCATGCTAGAAAGGATGCATTGGGTTGCGTTGTAGTAGTGTTATTTGGAATGCAACTCATGTGTGCATTATGTGTTTTTAATTTATTTTAGGGAGGGTGAACATCAAAGTTTCTGTATTGGAACTGAAGCCCTAGTTTTTTGTGTCGATATATGATTGGATGCCTGCTATTTTCTCCTTTTCAAATTTGTTTTATTGATCTCTAAATTTTAGAGGCTATATTTTCATCGAGTGTTTCCCATGTAGGGTTGCCTTTCATTTTATGCTTTTTATAATGTTTTGTGTACTCCATAGATCCCATATATGCATATTTTTTCTTTAATGAGATTATGATTTGATTGATACATCCATTGTGGGTAAGCATGGCTGCATTGAGTAACTGTCGAATTTTTGGGTTGTGCGTTTCTTTTAGTGGGAAAGCTGCTTATGGAATGATAAAAGACATGACTGAGAATCCAAAGAAGTGGGAAGGCAGAAAGATCCTATTCATACACACCGGTGGACTTTTGGGTTTGTTCGACAAAATTGAAGAGATGAATTCACTTGTTGGGAATTGGAGTCGAATGGATGTCCATGAAGACATTCCACGGAAAGATGGTATTGGAAAAATGTTTTAGAGAAGCAAATCAAACATATATTGAAGTTCTTACGTTGCATTATGCATGTAAAATAAGTTTGTACTCACACGTAATGGATACTTCTTGATACTTCCAAGAGAGGCATTCATGGTTTAAATCCCCCTACCCCTTATCATGAGATGTTTAACACACAAACATATATATACATGCATGCATACATACAAATGGAGAGAGAGAGAGAGAGAGGCCAATAAGTTGTGTTATTCCATTAGGTATCATTTCCTTTTGAGTAAATTACATTTTTGAAAACTTTAGGGTGTAATAAATCAAATCTTACTGTATCCAAAGTAATAAATTAAACCATGAGATTTCAAAAAGTCATAAATTAAACATTGTGTAGTTTCAAAATTAGCACCTTAAAGTTTTAAAAATAACAAAATAAATATCAGTCCATGTAATTAGTGAAATTGCATTATTCTTGAAGTTTAATATGGGTTGAGGATGGGGGTTTAATTATTACTTTTCAAATCTTAGGGTTCTATTTGTTATTTTTAAAACTATAAAGTTTAATTTTTAATTTTTTGAATTTTTTTTGGATTTTATTTGTTATAACTCCTAAATTATGAAGTTTAAAACGTTATATTTTTAAATAAATAAATAAAAGTAATCATGTAAATAATTTAATGATTAGTCTAGTCACACAAAAAATTTTATAATTTTTATCACAACTGTTGAGATGGCATGTTGTATTGTTGTGATTGGTGTACAACAAAAGTGAATGAACTCATGAAAAAATAATGTTACATTAGTCATAATTTGTCATCTCAACAAATTATGAAAAAATTTGTATCTTTAATATTATGGCAAATTAGATTTTTTTTACCTTAAACTATCATTCTGATTACACCTAATCCCTCAAACTATTCAAGCACATGATCAACTCCCTAATGGCTTGTTTGGATAGAGGGGGGAAGAAGGGGGAGTGGAAGAGAGTAGAGTAGACATAGTTGGCTAAAAATAAGTTAATTTTGTGCTAATTCTACTCTACTTTACTCTACTTTCCCTCCCTCTCCTTCAATCCAGATAGACCATAAAGTTATAACTTTATTTAAATGTTCTGGAGTCAAGGACTTCAAAATTTATGCATTTTGCATGATGTATGATCCATGATCCCTGGACCCACAAACTAGATAGAATCCACCACAAGAAAGGAAATGACCAAACTGTCCCCAAAACGATTGACTAAATTTTTAAGTAAAATATCTCTTTCATGGTTGTTTGGTTGTCTAAGAAACAGGATGAAAAGAAAATTAAGTGAGAGAAAAAAAAAGTTCTCAAATTGATGATAGGGTTCCAGCACTGAGTTTAAGTAGGTGAGGAAATCAGATTAGTAATGGAATAAATGCTCCAAATAGTATATGAATATGACCTTGAGAGAGAATTGATTCGCTTTAAGAATATATCAGCCACCAATTCCAAACATATGGTTTGTATTTTTCCATTTATTTCACAACATATTTTTATGAATTTTCAGAAAATTCATCACTAAATTTAGAGAGTTTTGTGATGGTGAGGGACAGGCATGAGGATGAGAATCTGAGATGGCATTTAATCCCCCATATATGACACTTTTTTTTTCTTTTTTTTTCTTTTTTTTTGAGGAAGAGGATGAACTGGCCTATTTAATCTTAAAGTTTGTAAGGATATTTTATTTATTTAGGTATCACTTGAGTATCAGCATTGGTTAGCTATTTTACCACCTCAAACACCAAAAAGAGCTCAACATCAATGGTGTCAAAGCCAAAAATTTTTTTTGGCAACTTGCTACAATGAACTGCCAAGACTAGCAAATCACTGTAGCAAAAAGGGATAAAAAATATATATTATTTTATGCCTTTTGTTGGGTTTTGTGGTAGAGAGGAAGTGAGAAAGAAAGTAATAAAAAAATGAATAGTATTTGGATGATGGAAAAAATAAGAAAATTGATGATGCAGGTAGGGGTATCCACGGGTCGGGTATATGACCAACCCTTAGTGAACTCAATGACATCGGGTTTCTATAAAGAAGACCTACCGCCGACTGAGAAAACCCACAAATCAAATTGGATGGAACTTGGCTGGTCGGCGATCAGGTCGGTTGAAGCCAACAAAGATGTTGTCGGAGGTTCCAATAAGCAGTGATCTGCATTTTTCTGTTGGATCTTTGCCGGATTTGAGCATAACCCACTGGATCTAAGCAGAATAATATTGGATCTTTGCTGAATTTGAGTAAAACTCACCGGATCTTAGCAATTGATAGACTATGGGTGCGTATGTTGATTTTGGGTGGGTGTCATTGGAAGGTTGCATTTGTGTTATGGGTGTGGGTTTGCTTTAGAGAAGAGAAGGGAGAGAGACGGAGTGGAAGAGAGAGAAAGAGACAAGAAAGAACAAAAATAAAAATATTTAAACGAAGTGCTAAAAAATAGCCATTAATGTTTGGTGCATTATAAAATGAGGTATTAGAATAGAAAAAGTTGCTTTTTGAGATGCTAAAAACTAAAATTTTAGTACCATCAATGCTAATGCTCTTAGGTCGAAAGTGTAAATCTATCTTTTTTCTTTTTCTTTTTTTTTTTTTTTTTATATACATGTCATTTTTGTTTAATTGTAAATTGCAACTTAATTCAGTACTCCAAGATTCATTTAACTTTAACATTCATTTAAATGGTAGAATGTGATAAGTTCTAGCTAGCTCAACTAATAAATTTTTTTTTTTTAGTTTGAAAACCCCTACACCAAAAATCAACTAATGTCTTGACTTAATAGTAAAAATAAATTACCAACTAGGTTGTAATTCTAAATGGTATAATGTTATATGATAAATTGGATTTAATTAGGTTATTGGCTATAAGTTTGTAAAAGTTTAGGGGTGCATTGGTGCAAAGTGGGATAGAGTCTTAGCTAGGTTGTTATCCACCATGAAATGAAATCTTAATGTGTTTTTAGTTTTCATAATTGTAACTCATTTTTTTGAGTAATTGGTTATGAGAACTAAGAAAAAAAAAACTTAGTCAAATATGAGAACCTAATATGGGGCTCAGGAAATTTGGGTTTTGATGATGAAAATTGAGGGCCTGTTTGGTTGTGTTGTCTAAACAACAGTTTTCGTTGTTTAAACAACACACATATTTTCACAAGATTTTTTCACCTACACGTATTTTCATAACACTTAAACAACGTTATTAAAACAACATTACCAAACGAGCTTAGAGAATTGAGCGATGAAAATTGCTAAACTAAACACCCTGGTTTTTGTGTTTTTTTCATTGTCGGTCGGGAATGGATAATAATAACAAGAGACAAAGTGATGGAGTGATGATGGTGGCATATTTGGGAAATTAGGGACCGATTGGTGTGAGTGTGACTGTGATACCATTTACTTAATATAAAAGCATTGCCATGCCCATGCTGATGCCAGCCAGTTAAACTCAAGGCCACACGACTTGACTTGCCAACGGTTCGTCAAATGAGGAGGAAGACCAAAGCATATAAATATACTATATTTTGAAATTAAATTAATATTTTAAAAATAAACATAGCATCTATTTAATTTAATATTAACAAAATTTAAAAGAAAATTTATATAATTGACAGGGATATTTTAGCCATAATTTAATACCCTCAAAACATTGTATGAAAAGGTTGACGACACCTACATACCTGTTTGTTTCATGGAAACTAACGAAAGAGTTAGGCTGACGACACCAAGCATGACAACCCCACAATGAGACTCGATCGACGTCTCTATAGGCCAACGGGAATGCTCGGATGGAGCAGATGGCTGATGGATGTGGACAGGCCGACGGGGTTAAAAAGGCCGACAGGTCCAGCTTGGCTTAACTTGACCCCCACGGGTATCTATGTAAGGAAATTTCTTGTATCCCATGATCAACCCTAATAAAAGGAATCCCTACAAGGATAGGATCCTGCAAAGTACGTGTATTAATGAGAATCTTTCCTACAAGGGAAGATCTTCTCTACCAAGAAATGAAGGTCAACTCTACACTACTATAAAGACCTAAAAGCTCTCACAAATTAAGGTACGCATAATTTACCCCAACTCTGGCACTTTAGAGTTGTGAAAGTTCTCTAACTTAATCTTTGGAGGGTATTTAGGCGGTACCACACCAGTACTCTTTGCAAGGTCTTATTTGTTTCTATTTCGCAGGTTTTGTCTAGAGTACGTGAGGACCATGCAGCTTACTGACGATTTTTGGTATCATTAGTTGGCGTCGTCTGTGGGGACAGGTACGAAAACAGTAACAACCACATTACCACTTCCTAGACAAAGGGTTGTATGGTACTCAATCGCTCGATGGCAATCAACAACCATATCGGAGAAGAACCACGTACTACTGCCCTTGAAAGACAGGTACAGACCCTAGCCACGGTTGTGGAGCGCCTTACTAAATAGAATCACGACCTGGAGGAACAGCTACGCCAAAGGGATGCTGGGCCCAATAGTCATGGAGAAGAGCAAAAGGGCACCAGCGCCGAAAGGAGGGACCAAAAAGGACCAGAAGGCAGTAATGCTCCGAGTAGACTAGAGTGACAAGATGTCAGACGTCCATCCGTCACAGAAACAGCACCACCACACATAGTCACGGAGATGCAGAAGATGAAGGAGTGGATGAACTTCATGATGAACGCCCTCAGAGGATGGATGTCAAGTGATCTCGACAAGTTAGTCCACCGGACGGACTCACCTTTTACAGCACCCGTCACTTTGTTCCCCTTTCCACCGAAATTTTGTATGCCACAAGTAGAAGCCTACGATGGGTCAAAGGATCCCTTAAATCACCTGGAGTCATTCAAAACCCTTGTACATCTACAAGGCGTGGCGGACGAGACCATGTGTCGAGCCTTACTAACTACACTGAAGGGTCCTGCAAGGGTATGGTTTAGTAGGTTGACGCCTAACTCCATCAATACCTTCAAGAAGCAGAGTGCGCAGTTTGCCTCGCACTTTATCGGGGGACACAGGTATAAGAAATCCATTGCATGTTTGATGAGCATCAAGCAATTTGAGGATGAGACACTGAGGTCCTACATAACTTGCTTCAATAAGGAAACTCTCTCGATAGACGAGGCTAATGACAAGACACTTGTTGTTGCATTTACCAATGGATTGCAGAAGGAGAAGTTTCTGTTCTCTTTATACAAAATGACCCGAAAACCATGTTAGATGTGCTTTATCAAGCTACTAAGTACATGAATGCCAAATATGCGTTAGTGGCTTGAGAGGAGAAACCCAGGAAAAGGGAAAGTTAAGAATATACACAATAGGACAGAGGGCGGAAGACGACCAGAGCCGGAGATCGACGGGAGGATAGGCGCTCGAAACCCCTAGTTGGAAGATTTGCGAACTTCACCCCTCTGACTGCCTTTATCGATTAGATCCTGATGCAGATCAAGGATGATGCAGTCTTGACAAGGCTCAGCAAGTTGAAGGGAGATCCTAGTAAGAGGTCTAGAGACAAGTATTATCGTTTTTATCGGGACCACGGCCACGACACGACTGAGTGTTATGATTTAAAGCAACAGATTGAAGCCCCTATTAGACAGGGGAAATTGCAACAATTCGTCAGCAAAGAAAGGGCAAATCTACCGTAAGAACAAGCTGCTAGAAGAGATAACGAGCGTCCCAGGCCGCCCATAAGGGATATAAGGATGATTGTAGGGGGCACCGCGGCTTTTGGTTCATCCAAGAAGGCCCGAAAACCTACCTTAAGATGGTTCAAAACGTCTAGCTGACAGGTTTCATCCCAAAGATGGCACTAGTCAACAACCCTATAATTGGATTCTTGGAAGAAGATGCTCAACGTCTCCACCACCCACACGATGATGCACTTGTTGTTAGCATTTAGGCAGGGGACTACAACACTCACCGAGTCCTAGTTGACAATGGAAGCTTTGTTGATATCCTTTACTACCCAGCATTCCAATAGATGAGGATCGAGAGAAAGTGACACTGCTTGTTGGGTTTGAAGGAACGAGGGTATACCCCTTCGGCGTGGTCACATTACCCGTAACGGTCGATGACTCACCTCAGCAAATTACTAAGGATGTTACATTCCTTGTTGTCGACTACTCATCTGCTTACAATGCTATACTAGGCTGACCTACTCTTAACTCATGGAAGGCCGTGACTTCAACCTATCACCTTATGATCAAATTTCCCACCGAATACGAAGTAGGAGAGGTACGTGGGGACTAAGTGGCAGCATGCGAGTAATACATAGCAATGTTGGGGATGGACGACCATTTACAAACCATGAGTATTGAAGAACAGAGGGCGGTCGTAAAGCCCGTTGAAGGATTGGAGGAAATACTTCTCGATAATTCTAAGCCCGAGCGAATGACTAGGATTGGCACCTTCACCAGTCCGCTAGTTCGTCAAGCGCTCACGGCATTCCTAAAAGAAAACTAGGACGTCTTTACTTGGAGTCATGAAGTCATGCTCAGGATCGACCCTTCAGTCATGGTACACAGGTTGAATGTGTCAGCCTCTTTTCCCCTATCCGTCAAAAGAAACAAGTGTTCACCCAAGAACGAGACTGGGCTATAGCGGAAGAAGTCCGCAAATTGCAAAAGGCAGAGTTTATTAGGGAGGTGCACTACCTCGACTGGCTGGCCAATATAGTGATGGTTAAAAAAGCTAACGAAAAATGGAGGATGTGTGTAGACTTCATGGACTTGAACAAGGCATGCCCCAAGGATAGCTACCCCCTCCTGCTGGTTAACATCCTAGTGGACTCGACAGCAAGACATCAGTTATTGAGCTTTATGGATGCATTTATGGTTACAACCAAATCAAATTGAATGAAGCTGATCAGGAGAAAACTTCATTCATCACCAGCCAAGGCCTTTTCTGCTATAAATGATGCTGTTCGGTCTCAAGAACGCAGGCGCAATGTATCAAAGGCTCATGAACAAAATGTTTACACATCAAATTGGGAGAAATGTCCAAGTTTACGTGGATGACATGCTAGTGAAAAGCTGACGGGAGGACGATCATCTAGACAACCTCAAAGAGACCTTTGACACCTTCTGCTCTTACAACATGAAGCTCAATCTGAGCAAGTGTGCATTCGGGGTGACGGCTAGAAAGTTCCTAGGGTTCATGGTGTCTCAGAGAGATATCGAAGTTAACCCAGACAATATTCGGGCAATAATGGAGATGACACCACCAAGGAAAGTGAAAGAAGTACAAAGCCTCAACGACAAGGTAGCCGCATTGAATAGGTTCGTATTAAAGGCAATGGATAAATGCCTACCTTTCTTCTGTACGCTAAAGAAGTCTTTTGAGTGAACGTCCTAGTGTCAACAAGTATTTAACGATCTGAAGGCTTACCTCTCTTCCCCGTCGTTGCTAAGTCCCTCCAAACCAGGGGAAGAATTGTTCCTCTACTTGACAGTAACCTCGGCTGCCGTTAGCGTGGCCTTAGTCAGGGAAAAAGACAGAGTGCAGAAGCTCGTATACTACACTAGCCGAGCACTTCGTGGCGAGGAGGAAAGATACCCACCGATAGAGAAGCTTGCCTCTGTATTAGTTACTGTAGCCCGTAAGCTCAAGCCGTATTTCTAGGCCCACTTTATGGTCGTCTTGACTGATAAACCGCTATGGAAAGCAATGAGTAATCCCGAAGCAGCTGCACGGATGGCGCTGTAGGCGATAGAATTGAGTGAATTTAACGTACAATACCACCCTCGTATTGCCATAATGGGACAAGTAGTCGCCAACTTCATTGCGAAGTTCACCAATATGGAAGGCCAGGGGGTAGAAGAACACCCTCAATAGAGCGTCCACACGGATGGGTCGTCTAACAGATAGGCTGGGAGTCGGTGTAGTACTCCATTCCCCAGAAGGGGATGAGATCGAATGCATGGTTCGTCTCGACTTCCCTACAACAAATAATGAAGCAGAGTATGAGGTTTTAGTTGCAGGACTGGATCTCGCTAAAGCCACGGGGGCTACAAGTGTGATTATGTATTGTGACTCCCAAGTGGTCACTAGTCAGGTGAACGGTGATTTTGAATGTAAAGGAGAAAAGATGAAGAAATATCTGGAGCAGGTGAAGAGACGAGTAGGCGAGCTGTAGGCCAAGTTTGTCCAGGTTCCCAGGGAAGAGAACGAGAAAGCTGATCGCCTTGCCAAAGCCGCCTCGGCGGAACACATGCTTATCCCCAGTAAAGTACTTTCTTTTGTCCAGCTCTCACCCTTAATAGACTACGTCGGTGTTCAAGAAATAGACTCAGGAAATGACTAGACTACACCGATAGTTTCTTACTTAAAAAATGGCACGCTACCCAACGATTAAGAGGCCGCAAGGAAGCTGAAGGTCCATGCAGCACAATTCATTCTGATAAAGAACGTCTTGTATAAGAAAGGCTTCTCCTGCCTTTACCTAAGGTGCGTAAGCCTCAAAGAACCAAACTATGTCATAAGAGAAGTCTATGAAGGGATCCGCGGGAACCACTCAGGGTTGCGGTCTTTGGTGCACAAGCTAAATCGAGCTAGATATTACTGGCTTACTATGCAGAAGGATGCCCAGGTTTATGTTAAAGCCTACAACAAATGTCAAAGGTTCAATAACATCATTAGACAGCTGACAGAAGAGCTCACCCCAATGATGTCCCTATGGCCTTTCGCTCAATGGGGATTAGACATCATAGGCCCATTCCCAATAGCAATGAGATAGCTGAAGTTCCTAATAATTGGCATAGACTACTTCACCAAATGGGTAGAAGCCAAAGCTTTGGCCACTATAATAGAAAAGAACGTATGCAGTTTCGTTTAAAGAAACATCATTTGTAAGTACGGGATCTCCAATAACGGAAAGCAATTCGATAACGATTCATTCAGGGAATTTTGCTCATAGTTAGGGATCAGAAACCATTACTTCTCCCCCGCCCATCCTCAGGCCAACGGACAGGTTGAGGTTACAAACTGATCCTTACTCATGATCATTAAGACTTAGCTCGAGGGGGTAAAAGGTATATGGCCAAAAGAGTTGCCAAGTGTACTATGGGTATACAGGACGACATCTAGGACATTTACAAGAGAAACACCGTTTTGGCTAGCGTACGGGAGCGAGGCCGTCATCCCAACTGAGATCGGACTCATAAGCTATGGAATGGGAAACCATGCCGAGAGCAGAAATGATGAAGCTATGCGATTGCAGCTTTACTTGGTGGATGAGGTCAGAGCAACGGCAGAACAAAGATTAGCGCGGTACCAGAATCTCATGGCCAAGCACTACAACTCAAGAGTCAGGCCTAGAGACTTCCAGGTTGGAGATCTCGTATTGAGAAAAGTGACGGGAGCTATAAGAGATCCTTCCCAGGGAAAGCTATGACCTAATTAAGAAGGACCCTATAGGATTGCTTCATGGCAGAGGAAAGGAACCTTCCATCTAGAGACCCTAGACGGATAAAAGTTGCATCACCCATGGAATACAGAGCACTTGAAGAAATACTACCAGTAGACAATGGCACGAACAACAACAATCCTTATTTCCAGTTTACTTCCTTT
This sequence comes from Quercus glauca, assembly GCA_023736055.1. Classification (NCBI taxonomy): domain Eukaryota; kingdom Viridiplantae; phylum Streptophyta; class Magnoliopsida; order Fagales; family Fagaceae; genus Quercus; species Quercus glauca. Next base: position 35,369,704 of record CM043324.1, read on the forward strand.
TAGTTAATTTTTGCTATCTACAATACTTTTTAAGCCATAAAGGCAGCTTTTTATTCTTTCAAGGACAATTTTTTACTTATACACGCATTTATCACAATAAGAGGAGTTATTCAAATGTGACTTGTGTATGCATGTGTCCTTGTGAAACTACATTTGTGATTAAGTTCACAAGTGGATGAGTTCATCCCATGGGGATGCATTAAAATTATTAAGTCCATAATTGGACAAGTTCATTATTAGGTCCACAAGTGGACGAGTTCACCCATAGGGATGCCTTGAAATTATTAAGTCTACTAGTGAATGAGTTCATTCCATGGGGATGCATTAAAATTATTAAGTCCATAAATCGACGAGTTCATTACTAAATCCACAAGTGGACGAGTTCGTTATTAAGTCCACTAGTGGACAAATTTATTAGGTCCACAAGTGGACGAGTTCATCCCATAGGGGCCTTGAAATTATTAAGTCCACAAATGGACAAGTTCATCATTAGGTCTACAAGTGGACGAGTTCATTCCATGGGGATGCCTTGAAATTGTCAAGTCCACAAGTGGATGAGTTCATTGTTAAGTTTATAGGTGGACGAGTACACCAAAGTAGACGGGTTCATCCTAGTTATTTACCAAGTCCTTTAGGGGACAAGTACATTCTAACATATATACACAAAAGATGGACGGACATACGCATGTCCCAAAATAAAGATCAACACATAGCAAAATCATACTAAAAGTAACGGATGTAAAATGTTAAATAGACTCCATAAATAAAAGAAAGTGTTTACAACATGGCCCAAAAACAAGAAGGGCACTTAACATCGTTTGAAAATAAGATAAAATACATAAGTTAAGCAAATAAAAACTAGGCTGAAAGGTTCTGGGTTTCTTGAGAAGTAGGGTTGTCGTCATCTTTGGCAGGAGGATTCTGGGTGTCCTGGGCAAAAGGGTCAAGAAGAGGATCATAAGCAGAATAAGCCAAGGGAGCAACAGGTCCTTCGACAGTAGGTGGAGCAAGAACCACACCGTCATTTTTCGGATCCCGCTCTGATTGAGTAGAGTCGTTGGTCTCCTCACTAACGGTGTCGTCGCCTGTAAGGGTTGTCGGCAGCGAGTCGTCCATGTTGACTTTGGATAGATCCAAGTTTGGGTAGACGGACTTGACCTGCTTCAGTCTTTAAATCGATCACCATAGTACACCACACATGCATCGATAAAAGGCTTGGAAGCCTTGAACTCTGCTATGGCGTCAGCCCTGGCCGTCTCTACCTACCCATAAATGGCCGTCAGCTCTTCGCCTTCTCCCGGAGATGGGCTTCCTCTTTCAACTTTTCAGTCAAAGCCGTCACCTCCTTGTTAAGCGTACGAAGGGCCCCTTTGTATTAATCCTGCTCATTGGTTAGGGTTTTATTCCGCTTACAAAGCCGGCTGATCACCCCTTCCTGAGCGACGCTCCTATCTTAAAGTGCCATCATACGCACCAGCGCCTAAAAACAAGACAACCGTCAACCAATGAATGAACTACAGTAAAAGAGAGTTTGAAAAAAGGATGTACCTTAGAAGGTCAAAAAAAACTGCCGCCCCCAACTCTTCTGTCGTTTGCTTGGCACAAGGATCCAAGTCCATCTCCTTAATGATTGATTCAACCATCTCAACGGCATGTTCCTTATGTGTGAGAAGACGACAAACGGTTCCCTAAGTGACGGGACCAGTCACCGTCATTAAACCCTTGCCAGCTCCATGGCTAGGTTTTAGAGGTGACCAGTTCTTTGGTTTGTTATCTACAGGGAGGGCCGATCCTTTCTTGAGTGGATGGTAGTCCTTCCCTTCGCTTTTTCACTTGGACAACCTCTTAGTGACGCCCTTGGGAGCTGACGAGGAGGCCCCCTCCTTCTCCTTTTGCTTGCGCGCCACGGCTAACACCCTCACTAAAGAACTTTGTTTAGCTGCCTCCATTTTTGCAAAGGGTAAAAGACGAACGTTAGATAAGCAGGCATAAGTATAAAGAAGACGGAAAGAAAGAACTAAGATGTAAGAACTTACGCCGACGAGAATAAGCGTTCAGTTTATGGGCTTTAGACGTCGGCTCAAGACCACCACAGTAGGCATGCAATGTATCAAGGGTGATCAGGTCCCTACACCTTTATTCGTGAAAAGGAATCTTAAGAACCTAACGATTGAAAGCTTCTTGCTCGTCGGTTATGTGTGGATGAACGCTAGCTGAAAAAGAGAAAAAGCAGATAACTTTAAACACTTGAAACAAATAAATAAAGAAAAAGTGAGAATGTAGACGGTACTAAACCTGAATCTTTGATGATACCCTAAGTATTGTCAAAGCCATGAGGCATCGTCACCCACTCTTCTTGACGGCATACCCAGTACATCCCTTGAACAAAAAAATATCTACTCTTCCAATTTCTATTGGAGTCGGGGATGTCCGACACCAACTTAAGCAACTTCTTCCTCGCTGCAAAATGATATATCCCTTTAAATGAGGAGATGTGTTGGGGTTTGTAGCACTAAAAGAACTCGTCCAGGGTAAGCTGACAGTTCCCCCCTTAAGACGACCCCAAAGGATTTTAGCCCTTATGAATATCCTTCAAGCATTGGGGGCTACTTGACTGATGGATAGACCTAGGAAAATGGTTAATTGACGGTGTAATGCCGTTAATGGCAACCTCAACCCTGCTGCGAACATGGCGTCATACATGCCGACGTCTACGGTCTTCCCAAAGTAGCATTTTTCATACTTTTCTGGCAAACAGATTGGAATGTTATTAGGGATTTGATAACGGTCCCGTAAGGTCTTGAAAATATTGGTCATCATCGTTGACTTAAAGTCGTTGACCGTCCATATCACGGGAAGGATGATGGGACAGGTGTGGCCATCCCCAAAGCTTCCTAAACTTCCTTCCTTAGAATCTCTTCCATCACCCTCGTCCTTACCCCCATCACCATCTCCCTCGTACTCCTCGTCATTCTCCCCTTCTCCTTCGTCATATTCGTCCTCTTCCTCTACTCCCTCTTCGTCAAAATCTTTTTTGTCATCAGGAGAATGGGCAGACAATTCCTTCTCTGACGACCAGGATGAGCCCTCCTCGGGCCCATGACCTAACGGGTAGACTTCGTTGTAGCCCTCTCCCTCACAGATTGATGACGACTGTTTACTCATCGTTTCTTTATCTCTTGACATCTATTCACCTACAAGTGGTGGAGGTGTTCTAAGAACCTAATTGACGGGTCTCTCTAAAGAAGTAAAGACCAACTAGAAAAAACGAAATAGAAAGGGAATGAAAAAGAAAAGAGGACTTACAAGATTAATAGAAAAGTCTGTGGACGTGACGAGATCAGCAAGTTGACGGCAACGAAGATGACGAAATGACAGCTCTCTCTCTCTTTCAAGATTTGCAAAGATGAAATAAGGAAAAATGAGAAGAGGTGGTGAACTATTTATAGAGAGAAGAGGCGCGACAAACGAAGCGACGCTTTTGATTAGAAACGAGGCCAACCAGCGAGTGCCATGTGTTGCCTGTCATTTAAGCTTAAGGATGCTTACACCATTTAATGACACACTCTCTAATAAAACACCTAATTAATGGTCATAAATACTCAAGTACTCCGTGGCCCGTTAGCCAAAGCTGACGGTACCATAAAGTAGGGGGCAGCTAACAGGGATATTTTAGCCATAAATTTAATACCCCCAAAACATCGTACGAAAAGGTCGACAGTACCCACATACTCGTTAGCTTGACGGAAACCAATGGAAGAGTTAGGCCAACGACACCAAGCATGACGACCCCACAATGAGACTCGACAGGCGTCTCCATAAGCTAAAGGGAATGCTCGAATGGAGCAGATGGCTGACAGATGTGGAGAGGCTAACGGGTCCAGCTTTGATTAACTTGACCCCCACGAGTATCTTTGAAAATAAAATCTATTTTTAACGTTTTTTTTTAAAATAAAATCAATCTATTTTTATTTTTAACGGTAAATATTATAATATGTTATAGTCTTATAGTGTTATACAATTTTTTAAAAATAAAATATGAATTAAGAAAATCAAGTTTGAAAGTATTCAACTATATTGCGGACTAACATAAATATTATTATACAAAAAAAAAAAAATTATATGTAGGTCTTAATATATATATATAAATGATTTCAAATGAAATTATAAAGTAATCTGCGCATCACGTGAGACATTATCTAGTATAGAGTAAAAGTTAAAATACTGTAGCAAAAATTTATCCATTTAAATCTCTTAAATAAAAGTATAAGACATTGAGAATTGTAAGAGTTAATAAGAAAAAAAAAATGATTGGTGTTTTCATCTGATGATAAAAAATTACCATAAAGAGTAGATATTATAAGTTAAAACTCATTAAAAAAACAAAATACAACATTAAAACGGTGCGAGGCAGGCCTCTAAAATATCAAGCACAGGAAGTGGCCGACCAGCAATTGAAACTTCAAAACGTACGTAGGACCCTTTAGGTGATCTGATCTGCTTTTAATTAAATATGTCCAAGACTTTTTTTGGTTTTGCTGAATAAATATGTCCAAGACTTGCTTCTCAACAATGATGCTCATGCCATTTCCAACTGGAAAACTCTACAACCACGTCATTTTTCACCATTTTTTTCACAATTATGACATGACAAAATATGATTAATAAGAAAAAAATAGTGAGCCTGTATAAGTGATAATTAACTACTTATAATTTGTTACATTAGAGTTGTGACAAAAAAATTATAAAATAATTTATAATCTTAATACTACTCTTTCCGACTTGACCAGACCAGATCAGTGCTTTTATTTTAATTTTTTAAGGATCCAAAGCCATACGGAGACATCGATCGTCCTCCTCTTCCACAAAGGGAAATTCCTTATTCCACTTTCACCCTTCTACTTCTAAAGTAAGTAACAATTAATGGTATGATTAGGATTTATGGTCAATAATTATGAACCAGTTGAATGACTAAATTAAATTAAATAACTAACGCCAAGACAATTAAGCCTGTCTTTGGTTCGGATGAAATTATTTGAAAACGGGAACGATCGAAAACTTGGATAAAAAGAAAAGGGTCAAAAAGAAAAACATCAAATTTTTTTTTTGGGGTAAATAAGGCCAAAAAAAAGCAGTTGCGTGTAAATAAACCAAAATATTAGACTTGGGAAATTTTTTTTTTTGCTTGGCAAGTGTTTATGCAGGGATAGATCCCCCTGAGCTGTTAGGTCCCTATAAGACCGGGTACCATCCAGGCCAGAAGGCCTGGTGGTAGACTTGGGAAATTAAACTATAGGAGTCTAGGACCACACATCTAATAATTTATTTATGTTGCAGTATTCTCTTGTAGCTGGTGGAACCCCAAAAGATGGAGAAAAGAAAAAAAAAAAAACAAAACAAAACAAAAGTAATACTAATAGAGTCTCCGAGTCCCAATCGAGCATACGTGTCCAAAACTGGACAGGCTAAAAATAGGAGACGTGGAGAAGTGTCGCCTAATGCGGACTGCACAAGAGTTGGAGTGGAGGACCCATATATCTTATCTACAGATCCAGAAGGATTTCTTTATCAAATTATTACTAATAATACCATATAGTGCTTTGCTTTATATTATACATATATAGTGTTACTTATGATGGTGAACTGAAAATTGAATTAACTCCAATTCGTCTATGAGGGTCACCCAAGCCAAGAAGACAAGAATGACTGTACCTAGCAAAACGGTCGTCCAAAGGCATATGGGTCGTCTATGAGGAAAGCACTAGGATGACCCCTGACACTTGAAAAATTCCATAGAGATTTATCTACAAGAGCTAGTAAATTGAACCATGTATTATTATTTCGAGGTATGAGTAAGATCCTGGTTCATCGCTATGACTTCCTACTCAGTACTTAACTTCCAACAACAGTTATAGAAGATAAAGATAAAATATTCTAACTTCTATAGCGGTTGTGGAAGTTAACCTTGAACGTTCTGACCTCCTCAAATATAGGAGAAGTTACGAGACAAGTAACTGTTTCAAGAGCACACTATATAAACACTCATTCACATCGAATGAAAGTAAGTTTGAAGACAACTCCAAAAAAGTTGGAACTCCAGAATTTAATAGAGAAATTAACTTAAGCATCGGAGGGTTCTTGGCCGACCTATCTGATCACCTTTGATCCTGTATTTTCTTTTTTAGGCCTTTCAAATAGTCACTAGATCATTGAAACTCGGAACATTCAGCCTATTGATTTTCTGTACATTATCAACTTATATTTCTTTATCATATAGAAGGATTTCTTAACAATTGGATTCATTTTGATTTTAGGATTAAAATTAAAATATTGTATATAAATATTATTATAGAAATATTAGTTTGAGATGGTAGGACCGCGGAAGGCATAAAAATTAAGGAAAAAAAAAAAGAGGAGAGAGTGTTGGGGGGACCATATCACCGTGTCTCACTTTGTCCTAACATAACATATTATTTCCGTGGTGAACATGGTAAGGGTAAGGAAAGGACTTAAAAGATAATAAAGACTAGTAAGCAAGTGTAGTTCCAACTTCTCACTCTACCAACCAAAACGGTCCACTGTAATATAAATAAATGAACAAAGTTTAATTACAAAATTGTTGTAATTAGATTACAACATTACTTAATAAAATAAAAATTATTATATATTTTGAAAATTTAATTGTTGAATTTCATGTTCTTTACGTTTTTAATACATATGTCAAATTTTGTGTCAATCGAATATTATTTACTATATGATCTACAAATTTATATTTTATGCATAATTTTAAACTATAAAAACTTATAATTTAACCAATATATTGATGACAAAACTATTAATTTTTAATTTTCTATAAATTTTGTAAGTATAGAGAATATAAGAATAAGGTTGTAACTTTAAACTACAACTAATTTTGTGGCTAAATTTTATCCTAAATAAATAAGCCCCATGCACTAAGTATCTGTTTGGGATCCATTTATTTTGTTGAAATTGAAAACTTTTTGATGATAATACTGTAGATAAAGGTAAAAGGTAGTTGAAATAGTAAAGTGAGACCCATAAATAGTATCAAAAATTATATTGAGACTTATAAATAGTAGTAAAAATAAATTAAATAGTAAAATAAATTGGTAAATATACCCATGCCGACTGAGCTCTAACTCTTCGAGGACAACGAGGAATAATAAAATTACATTCTTATCATTACAAAATAATAAAAATAACATTGATCTGCTGCAGCTTGCAATTAAAAAGTAGAAGGGTAGGGGTATTTACTTACGCAACCTAGTACATTTTTTATACGTTACGTGTCCCTACTTTGATTGGTGGTATCATCATTATTTACAGCAAAGCAAAGCAAACCAATACTCATTCACTCCCTTTCCTTCCTCCATTCTTTCTCACTTTCCGCTCAAGCTCTCTATTATTTATATATTTTTTAATTTTCTGACTTAAAATCAAATTAAGAAAAGAAATGGTACTCACAACCACAATTCCAGACTCCGACGAGCAGTTGAACTCTACTTTTGCTTCCAGATATGTCCGTACTCCCGTTCCCAAGTAAGTCTTGCTTTTCATGCTATCTCTCTCTCTATATTTGATTTTCAAGGTTTTTATTTTTAAAAGGTCCTCTAAACCCAGATTTATCTATTTTTGTAGTAATAACGTGACTGTCTAAAGCTAATTAATTTCCATGACTCTTTCTCACCTGGGTCATTACCACTTGTGTACAGTAAACAAAATTCTTAAAATAACTCTAATTTATAATTTAATAAAATGTTGAGCCGAGAAAGTTATCTTATCTTATAACACGGTTTTATAAGGTTACTAAACTCTTGCATGCGGTAGTGAGACTCGCTCGCTCGCTCGCTCATGTGAACTGGATCTACTCGAGATCATGAAATACCTTTTCAGTGATGATGATGATGATGATGTTATAGGTACAAGATGCCTGCGAATCCGATACCAAAAGAAGCAGCATATCAGATAATAAATGACGAGTTGATGCTGGATGGGACACCCAGGCTGAACTTGGCTTCATTTGTGACCACGTGGATGGAGCCTGAATGCGAGAAGCTTATGATGGCCTCCATCAACAAAAACTATGTTGACATGGACGAATATCCTGTTACCACCGAGCTCCAGGTCTCTCTCTCTCTCTCTCTCGCTCTTTTTCAATTTTAATTTATGTACTACTGAGATTTTTTTATTTTTAAATAATATAATCAGTTCTAATTTTTTTCAACTTGTACCTCTAAAAAAAAAAAAACATATTTTTAAAAGATGAGATACAAAATGTGTGCTGTTGAAAATTTATATGGCAACAAAAGGTCAAAGATTTCAATCTATAATAAAACTTAGGCCTCTTCAAAACTATGGTTGTGAGTTGTGACACAGTGGATATTCTTTCTTTGTGCCATATGTATAATAAATAAATAAAAACTATAATATAAAACTGTCAGAACTACATATTCTATCCTTTAAAAAAAATGACGTGTCAAAATTGAATTTAAATTGAATTTAAATATACTACAATAATAACGTGTAAAATGGCGAGGTCTTAAAAATTTATATGGCAAGTTTACCAAAAATATCCAACTATTTAGGTTTTATATATATTATTATGGATAAAATAAGTGACCTAGTTTGATAAGTACAAGTCTTTCTTTTAAAAACAAACACACACACGCACACAATAATAATAAAAGAGTTAAAATATTGTTTTCTTCCCAAAAGTTTGCATGAAACATTTTTTTGGTTCCTAACTTAAATGACAAAGATTTCCTACAAACCAGTTTGGAAGAAAGTTTCTTTAACCCACTACATTGCAACTTAAAAAACTAGTCCATATAGGCTTACTTTTAGTGGCATGACCTATTTAATAGTTATGTGATTTGTTTAAATAAATTAATGAATTATATGATTTAAACATGGTTTTAAAAACTGTTTCGGTCAAAAATCCGGTTTTAGTTCTCGATTCCTAGTTTTTGACTGGTTTTAGGGCTTTTTATTGGACTGGATTGGTGCCTAGTTCTAGTTGAACTGACTGGTCCGGTTTTTAAAACTATGGATTTAAAACAAGTAGATCGATAGTCTTATAAAATACCACATAATAATGGATTATGGGTTTGAAAAGATTCCTCCAACCTAGATCGGAGGAAAATGTTTTCCAGCTTTAAAAGTTATTTTTTCATCCCGTAAACGAACAAAATTTGTCTTCAAACATGTTTAGAGCCTTGAGCTCCAACGACCAACAGGAAGATAATGTTTGTCATTGTCATGTGCAATGCACATGACATGACTCATTTAAACAGACCAACTAAGTGAGTCATGAACATTACACATGACTGGACACATTATTTTCGTATTGGTGTTTGGAACCAAACTTTTTAGAAACTGAAAATTTCTTCTAAGCTAGCTTACACTACTCTTTTGGTATGCAAGGAAAGAGGACAATAAAAGGTGAAACTTAGTTTGTGAACCAAATTGGATTCTCCAAAGCCACATAGAAGTACTACCATTCAAAAGAAACTTCCTCAATTTCCTACCAAAAAGAGAAACTCCCTCAATTAGAAATCCATAAAACATGCTTCCCTGATTTACTTCAATATTAATGTGACGAAATCCTTTGCTGTGCTGCAAGGCTCTAGACTTCTAGGAGCTAAAAATTCACAGGTAAAATTGCCATTATGCATAAAAAGCAGTAATATTTCTTATTGAATATAAGAAGATGAATAAGATGGTAGATAATAAAAATTAATTAACAAGGTGATGATAGAAAGTACCAACAAGTGGAATATAAGGAGGGGAGCGATTCAATGAAAGTCCATTAAATTCACTTTGATAATATAATAAAATTAAATTCTGTTCAATCCAATCTAATAATATGAAAGGACTTTAATTGTGAAAAATGAAGAAAATATAGAGAATTGAAGGACACAAAGGTTGGCATGCTTTGGCCTGGATAACCTACATTCATGACATACAAAACCTGAACTATATAATTGATTACTTCAATCACACGTGATTTGCTCATGGAAATCAATTCTTTGACTTACTCTTCATGATATGGAAAATGAATCATTCTTCTTCGTGAATAATGATAGTGTTGGTCAAACGTGTCAGCTCTTAAGGCACAACCTCGTTATTTTGGAAAATGAGATCTATGAATTTTAGTCTAAATGTTCCTGTTGTTAATTACGAAGCATTGCTAATGTATTAACTCTGCAGAATCGGTGTGTGAATATGATAGCCCGCCTGTTTAATGCTCCTGTTGGAGAAACTGATACTGCTGTTGGTGTGGGTACCGTGGGATCATCAGAGGCAATAATGCTGGCAGGTCTAGCTTTTAAAAGGAAGTGGCAGTCGAAGAGAAAATTAGAGGGCAAACCATATGATAAGCCCAACATAGTCACTGGAGCTAATGTTCAGGTGGGTTTCACATTGTGGTTATTAGTACTTTAAGCTGCTAAAATATTATAAATGCATCCTTTGTTCATATTTTTATCTAGTGTGCCTGTGAAGTACATTGTTCTTGTTTAAATTTACCACTATCAGAAGTTACAAAAAGAAGATTAAACTCTTGACACTCTGGTCGAAATATGTACACCGATAGATCCCTCTGTATTGGGATTAAGACTTTGTTGAACTGTAATTTAGTAACTCCTGAATCTGACCAAATGTCTATGTGTGATATATGTTTGATTTTTGGAACCATTTTGGCTATATCGTTGGCTATTTTTGCATGAATGGAACTTGATGTTTGCAAGATAATTTTACAACATTGCTACAGCTAAAGATGATTTCATTGATGATTCTGGTTCAGGATTAGTCCCTTACTGCATCAATATCTGATTTAGCTCAAAATATGCTCTCCCAGGTTTGCTGGGAGAAGTTCGCTAGGTACTTTGAGGTTGATCTGAAGGAGGTAAAACTGTCAGAGGGATATTATGTGATGGATCCTGTGAAAGCAGTTGAGATGGTGGATGAGAACACCATCTGTGTTGCAGCAATTCTGGGATCAACCTTGACTGGAGAGTTTGAGAATGTGAAACTGCTTAATGAACTCCTCACTGAAAAGAATAAGGAGACAGGATGGGACACCCCAATTCATGTTGATGCCGCTAGTGGCGGTTTTATTGCCCCATTCATTTACCCTAATCTTGAGTGGGATTTCCGTTTGCCTTTAGTGAAAAGCATAAATGCTAGTGGTCACAAGTATGGCCTTGTCTACCCTGGTGTTGGCTGGGTTGTTTGGAGGACTAAAGAGGACTTACCTGACGACCTTGTCTTTCACATCAACTATCTTGGATCTGATCAACCCACATTCACCCTCAACTTCTCCAAAGGTAATATCTGTATATAATAAACGTAGATATATAGGTGTGACACATGCACAGATTTATATGCATCTGCTTAAGTCTTGGTGAATCCTTTGCTTTTGTAAAATGTACTCACCCAGCTTGTTTTTAAATTCAATCTTGATACTGAATCATTTCCATCAATTTTTTAAGCAGAATTTCATAAGAAGGCAAATGGTCTTTATCTTTTAACAAAATAGAAACCATCATAAATGTAGGCAATCTTGGAACTCATCACTGTAAAAAATAATTATATGAAAATCCAAAGAAATCTAGTGAATCTGTCCTCTCCTCCCTGTATACATTTTAGGTGGAGGGCTTTGGTTCAAGACCCATTGGATGCGTATGTAACTTACCAATCAAAAAAATAATCTCAGGCGGCTCCTCACATGTCTTTTACCAATATTGAGAAAAGGCTGCCTTCCTATAGGCACACAACCCAATAAAAAAGGAAGTAGAAATCCCATTGTACTAAGTACCTCACCACACAAGCTCAATTAATGAGCAAAATCCAGGGTGGACTCCATTGGTGTTCATGCACTCTCAACATAGACGTCCCTTTGAAATTGAATACATTCATCTCATTGAAAAGGAATTGTAGACTTGGGATTTTCTCAGTAATGAGTTTAATCAATCTGTTCTCCTTATCATTAATCTTCTCTCTATTTATTTTCCAACATTTTCAATTCTGGCAGGCTCTAGTCAAATCATTGCTCAATATTATCAGTTTGTTCGGCTGGGCTTTGAGGTAATGGTTTCTTTATTCTGAATTGAAGGATACCTTCATGGCTTGATTCAGCATATTGGAGGTTACTTTTATTCTTTCGTCTTTTTCCTAGTTTTATCTGCATTTTGATATGCAATGTTAATTGGGTTCCAAGGTCTGTTATCTTGCAATATAGAATTTGAGATAAAACGTACAATATATGGCCAAGAAAGAGTACTGGAATTATATTGAGCTTAGGCTTAGAAATATGCCCCAATTAGAAGGGAAAAACCAAAAGACTGATATGAGAATTGCTCTAAGCATATCCACAAATTAGGATATTGAAAAAGTAAAGTATGCTCTGTCCGAGTCCATTTTTGGAGTAACAAATGGAATTAGCATTGATTTCCTGAGGAATTGTTGGAAAAAATTCCTTTAGGAGCGTCCAGTAAACAAGAATGAACTTTTTTTGTTTTAGCCCCTTATGATCTTATTACAAGTTTGTCACCAAAAATGTTGGTCCCCGAAAGAAGTTATAGACATTAACTCGGACAAGGGAAAGAGTTTGAAAAGGTTTAAAAAGGCTGCATTTCACAGAATCCCACAATTGAAACCATAATAGATGACATAATTTTTATGGAATGATAAAACATGCCATTAGAGAATGCAAAGTTGGTTACAATTAGAATTGTAAACCATGGTTAATAAAATGAAAGATAAAGTGAGGGAAAAAATCAACCCATAAGCTATTCTAGAAGCAACTTATATATTTGAAGTAGATTGCCTGGTAATAGTATAGATTGCTTATAGTTGGGTACCCTTTTTTTTTTTTTAATGTTTCATTATGTAATTTTGTGGTTCTTTTGTCTATGTTATGTAAGGGTTACAAGAACGTCATGGAGAATTGCTTGGAGAATGCCAGGGCACTGAAAGAAGGAATTGAGAAAACGGGTTTGTTTAACATTGTCTCCAAGGATGATGGAGTACCCCTGGTAGCCTTCTCTCTCAAAGACAGTAGCAAATACGATGTGTTTGAGATATCAGGGAGTTTGAGAAGGTTTGGGTGGATCGTTCCAGCCTACACAATGCCACCTGATGCTCAACACATTGCTGTTCTTCGTGTGGTAATTAGAGAGGATTTCAGCCGGGCCTTGGCTGAGAGACTTATTTCAGACATAGAGAAAGTTATGAAGGAGATGGAGACACACCCCATCCGTGTTTCCACCAAAACTGCCCATGTCACAGCTACTATTGATGAGACACAAGACGGAGATGATGGAGGCAAAAAGCACATAAAAAAGAGTGCGAGGGAGACTCCAGAGGAGATAGCCACCTTCTGGAGGCAGCTTGTGGCTCGCAAGAGAAATGGAGTTTGCTAGTCCTCCAAATTAAAAGCACTGTCTGCTCCTATATATATATATATATATATATATATATATATATATATAAAGGCATTGTCTTCTGCAATTTTTTGTAATATTGATAAAATTGCTTGGCTTGCTTCAGGACTGGATGTATTAACTTTGTATGGGATTGTTGATGAATTTGTTTTACATATGGTTTTCGCTATAAAATCTGATGTATCTATATCTATAAGTAAAATGACGTTCTTTCATTATAACTCACAAAAATAATTAAGAGGAAATGAATGCGGTCTTTATGTTCCCTAGACTAATGAAGTTTAGTTCTTGAAAACTTCAGATGCAGTTATGAGGACAGTTGCCCCCTCTCGGCCTTTACTTGAGATCTTTTAGCCACTAGCTTGACCGTGTTCAGTGCTAGTCCCCTTGGGTATTTTTTCCTCTTTTCCTAGTTCTATTTTGTTTCCCACCTCTTTGTCCTTGCCACTTCCAAACATCTCCATCTCCTCTCTTATTCAAGTTTCTTAAGTTGCAACCTTCGTGAACCCCACCTATTCAATACATGCACTGAAACTACCCCATTTAGAACCTTTCATTCCTTTTTTCAGTTTTTGAACTCCTTCATAATCAAAAAAGCAAGATTAGGCCAGAGGGAAGCTTCATTTGTAAAGGTTGACAAAGAACCAAAAAGGGTCATTGGAGCAATGATTGGTTTTATTCGAAGCTTCAAAGTGTGCTTGCAACTAGTTTGAACTTTCGAGCACCATGATTGCCATGGTTTGGGGAATCTATGAGCAGTTCGGGAACTTCAAGTCTTAGTGAAGCGAGAAAATCCTCATATCTTGTTCTTCACGGAAACAAGATTGGAAGCAAGAGGAATAGAGCGAGACACCAACTAGGGATGGCGTACGCACTTGTAGAGGACAATATGGTGGGGGCAAGCCTCATTGACAAGGTGGTGTGGAATGACATGGACCAACAACTGTTGAGAAAAGTTTCAACTCAATGAGGTACGCCAAACGCTCTTTCAAATGCAACAATCAAAACAAAGAATTTAGAGACCATGACTTAATAAAGACTATTTAGTCATTGCAATGTTAATAAACAAATTGAAACCCCTATTGTCTAAATTAAACTCGGACATACATAATGCTTTCATGCCAAGCAGATTGATAACACACAATGTCATTGTTGCTTTTGAGACCTGAAACATTCCATGAAAAACTAAAAGGTAAATGAAACATGGTTAAATGGCATTGAAGCTCGATAAGAGCAAGATCTATGGCTGCGTGGAATGGGATTATCAGAGAAAAATCATGAAAAAAAAAGTAGGAATGGAGTCTATAAATAAGTAGTACTGCTTTAACATAGAAATCATTTTTTTTTTTAATTCTTTCTTCATTTATTTTATTTATATTTATTGTGAGAAATAGACTTTGCAGCGAAATTTAAATAATCTGTTTTTTTTGGCATACCTCTCTTGGCCTAAACCGACGATCACTCAGGAACTTTGAGGTTGTTCTACGCTGTCCAAAGCCAGCCTCTACGCAGACTAGGTATCCAAACACGTTTTGAATTCCAATTTGTGTAACCCACGAACCAAAAACGTTTCTCCAATGGTGTTGCACACTACGAGAGCGATGCAAACATGACCTACAACCTAAGAGCCTCACAACACTCTATATACACTATGAGAAATGCAGAATTCGTCCACTGTTCAATGGGTACCATTCTTGGTGTTTATATACACACCACTCCATTAATATTGAGTGGGACAGTGGAATTAGTGGGATAGTGTAACGGTCTAAATACCATTACTCCTAGATGTTACAATCTGAGGCAAATAGAAGGACATGCTCACATTGGATGTCTGTCCATATCTTTCAGTTTCTAACATCTCCCACTCATCCACTGTGGGCATGGCCCTATTATCCATCTCTCAATGTGTTTCTCAGTGCGTTCATACTGGCAAATAGGTTGTGCGACCGCCGAGCACACTTGAAAAACATATTTGGGAGTACTACACTAAATCTTATACCAAGACTAGTATAGCAACATCCCTAAAGTGTCTCGTTATGCCCTAGACATATATTAACACATCAAATCAAGCATCTCTAACCCCTCTTGAGTTTAATACTCAGACTTATGCTTGATCCATCATAACTATCTAAATGTACTCACATTATTTCGCTACCATAAGCGCTATAACCTGTCGACAGTGAGCACAAATGTAAGGATGTGTTACAAAAATAGTCTACCCTTTGTACTCATGTCCTTTAACTTTGGTCCAATCGCTTTCCCAGCAATGTCCTTTTAGACTGAATCCAACATGGCCATAGGTAACATGCCAAAGTAGCAGACATCAAAACCTCAGCTTCAAGACATAGTCAAAAGTAACAAGGGCATAAGTAGGATCTTAATGAAAGATCCATGGGACTCACACGGTGAAGAAGCAGGGATTTATTCTCTCACCTCTACTTTTGGTCGAGCAAACACATGTAGTATGAAATACATGCTACGGTGGAGTTCTCTTAAGTAAGAGCGTATGTCTTAACTCAATACACCATACAAATCTTAGTTTAGTCACTACTCAAGCGCCTAACTTGAGTTCTTTATTCGCTTGCCACCTTAGGCATCAAATAAGGTCTCGCATCTAGCTAACCACAGGCTACATGGATCATGGGCTATCCATGTACGGTCTATTTGAGATAAATATATTATAGACCTTATCTTAGTTCCAACTAAGGCGACATCTGTTTGTGTCTACCATCTATATATGCTACATAAGCATTAAATGACACAATGTCTCATCTCTACTCACTACTTAAGCGCCAGAGGTGATCGCTCGTGTGAGTGAGATGACCTAAGCCTGTCGACATACCTTTCATACCACAGAACTCATCATATGGTATATGTGTGTGTAAACATACATATTATTAACTGAATAACATCATATGTATTTAAAACAAAATATCCCAAAAGAGTACAATAAATGGTAACTAAAAATAACATATTATCATATTCTACGTAGCCCTAAACTCCTAACATGAGCCTGAAAAACATCCTTTCCTATAGGCTTTGTAAGAGGATCAGCAATCATGAGGCTTGTAGAAATGTGTTTTAGAATCACTTCATTGTGAGTAACCATGTCTCGAATGTAATGATATCATATATCAATGTGTTTAGTTCTACCATGATACTTAGAATCTTTAGCATAAGCAAGTGTTGCCATGCTATCACAATGTACCGTAATGGGATCCGAGGCATCCTTGACAACCTCAAGATTCTGAAAGAACCTCCTCAACCAAACTGCTTCCTGAACAGCTGCTGAACATGCTACATACTCTGCTTCCATAGTTGATAATGCTACACAGGGTTGTTTCTTGCTACTCCAAGTGATGGCGCCATTATTTAGCAAGAAAACATGTCCAGATATAGATTTGCATTCATCTAGGTCACTACCCCAATCAGCATCACTATAGCTAATCATACGTAAATCTGAACCCTGATAACAAAGGATGTAGTCCGCTGTTCCTTTAAGATACCTTAATATCCTCTTGACAGCTTTCCAATAAGCAAGTCCTGGATTAGACTGAAATCTGCTGACTAATCCAACAACATAACATATATCGGGCCGAGTACACATCATTACATACATCAAGCTTCCAACTGCATTAGCATAAGGAACACGAGCCATCTTTTCTTTTTCATCTTGAGTCTTAGGACACATATCAAGGCTTAAGCTCTCATTTTTTGCAACTGGAGTATCTATGGGTTTGCAATTATGCATTTGGAAACGCTCAAAAACTTTCTTAATGTAGGTTTGTTGTGATAAACCTAAAAGTTTCTTTGAGCGATCCCTAAGGATTTTAACCCCTAGAATATAATTTGCCTCACCCATGTCCTTCATCTCAAAGTTAGAGGACAACCACCCTTTTGTGGCGATAATCATCTCCATGTCATTATCGGCCAATAATATGTCATCGACATACAATGACAAAATAATGAAACTTCCCTTGGATCGTTTTACGTAGACAAAGTGATCTTCTTCAATCATCGTAAACCCATTCGATAGAACGGCTCGATGAAATCTTAGATACCACTGTCTAGATGACTGCTTTAAACCATATATGGATCGCTTAAGTTTGCACACTTTGTGCTCTTGACCTTTGGTCACAAAGCCAATAGGTTGATCCATATAGATTTCTTCATCTAGTTCTCCATTGAGAAAAGCTGTCTTAACGTCCATTTGATCAAATTCCAAATTCAAGTTTGCAACAATGGCTAGAATGAGTCGAGCAGAGGCAAACCTCACAACCGGAGAAAAGGTTTCCTTGTAGTCAACACCCTCATTTTGAGTGTATCCTTTTGCAACTAATCAAGCTTTATACCTTTCTATTGACCCATCCGCCTTGCGTTTGATTTTAAGAACCCATGTGTTCCCAATTGCTTTACGCCATGACGGTAGGTCTACCAGATCCCAGACCTGATTAGTCCTTATAGACTCCATTTCATCATTCATTGCTTTCATCCACTCATCACTAATAGAAGATGAGAGAGCCTCTTGCACAGTTCTTGGCTCATCATCATCCTGCGAAGCAATCATGAAAGCTTCCCCCTCAATCTCAAAACGACGACGAGGAACATTTCCACGGTTGCTTCCACATGGCTGAGGTTGTGGTGGACCAGCTTCTAGTGGTGTGCTCCCACTAGGTTGTGAGTCGCTCCCACTGTCTCTAGGAGTTTTAGGAATTTCTTCCTTGTCCTCTACTAGTCTACTTGGGGCACCAACCTCTTGATCCATCATTTCATAAAGAGTCAAGTTCTTTTCAACCTCACCTATGCTAGGGAATTCACTTTCAATGAAATCAACATCACGTGACTCCAATTCAGTTACACTTCCATCAGGTTGTTCACCTATCAACACTTAGCCTTTGGAATACTCAGAATATCTTATAAAGATACACTTCTTTCCTCTAGGCCCTAACTTCCCATATCTATGATAAGTATTGTAAACATAACCTATTGAACCCCATGGCCGTAAGTTATTCAAGTCAGGTTTCTTACCGGTCCATAGTTCATAAGGTGTGGAAGATATTGATTTAGAGGGCACTCGGTTAAGTATATAGGCTGCAGTCAAAAGTGCATCCCCCCAATACGAAATCGGTAGGTTAGCTTGCGCCATCATTGACCTAACCATCTCTAGCAGTGTTCGATTTCTCCTTTCTGCCACACCATTTTGTTGCAGTGTATAAGGCATCGTTAACTACCTTGCAATTCCCTTTTCATCACAGAGCTCTTTAAATTGCTCAGATAGATACTCACACCCACGATCAGTTCTAAGAGCCTTAATGCTCTTGTCTAATTGATTTTCAACCAATACCATGTATCGTCTAAAGCAATCTAAAGCCTTAGACTTATGAGAAATCAAATAGACATGACCATAACGTGTAAAGTCATTTATAAATGTGATGAAGTAGAAACCTCCATGCCTTGCCCTCACATTCATTGGACCACATATGTTAGAGTGGATTAGTTGCAATGGAAAAGATGCCCTTGTGGCTTTTCCAAATGGTTTTCTTTTTGACTTTCCCACAAGACAATGTTCACATGTGGACAAAGTGAACTTAGCGAGATTGCCCATAAGGCCTTCTTTAGCTAACCTAGTCATCCTCTCTTGCCCTATATGACTAAGCCTAGCATGCCATATAATTGAATTATCAGAAGTATTATCAGATGAAGTCAAAAAAACTGAACTATCATTATTATAATGTTCAATATCCAAAATTAAAAAACCACTTGAAATAAAACCACGACTATAATAAATTGTTCCCAAATGCAATAAAACATAATTATGCTAAAAAATAAACCGGAAACCAAGTCTTAACAAAGTAACTACGGAAAGTAAGTTTCCTCCAGATCTCTGGAGCATACAGTACGTCATGGAGTAACAAAGTGCGACCACCTCGCAATTCTAGCTTGTAGGTACCAATTCCAAGTACCTCCATGCTAGCTCCATTTCCCACCTTGATGTCTCTACTGCCAACAGGAATCCGGCAGTACTCCACAAATCCCACTCTATCTCTCGTACATGTTCTGTTGCCGCTGAGTCTACAGTCCACATAGGAGCAGAATTAGCAACAAGGACATGACTAGTTACAAAAACATGATGAGATGTAGGATTAGGTGTTACCTTTTTTGGCTCAGTGCAATCACGAGCAAAATGTCCTTTCTTTCCACAATTATAACAAGTCAACTTAGACTTGTCCTTCTTTGCTCGCTTTCCTCTAGTATTGCGCTTGACAAACTTAGCCTTCTTAGGCGGTGGCCCATTAGGTCTCTCTTGTCCAGGAGGGTAATCAGGTTGCTTGCGTTTAGGCCTAGATGCCTTACGCGAGCTAGTCTCAGCCATGTGCACAGAATTAATCGGCTTGGCTGCTTCAAGGCGCTCAGCTTCAAGTTCCAAGTGACGAGCCACATCATCAAATGTTTTGATGTTCTCAATATGTGTCAAGTTTTGACACATCGTCTTCCATGAATTTGGTAGTGAGCGAATCACTGCCTAGACTTGTTGTTTGTCAGTAAGATTGTTTCCAGCTTATTTGAGCTCTCGAATCATGGAGGACATCGCCCTAAGATGCTCCTTCATCGTATGTTCAGAGTGTATCTTATATGAATCAAATTTAATTGTTAAGCCATGCAGTCTAGTGGCTGATGTCCCTCCATATCTTAGCTTTAGAGCTTTCCACATGTCTTGTGCAGTTGTATATTGCTCAAATTCACCAATCAAGTCATTGTGCATGCTACTCAGCATTGTAAAGCGCGCAAACAAATCCTTCTTGCGCCAACTTTCATAGGCAGCAAGATCACGTTGGTGTTGCTCAGTGCTTCCCTCATCGGGTTTACTCAACGAATGAGTTAGAGTCTCTAGGACTTCTTGCTCATTCAGCACATACTGGATTTTGCGGTGCCAAATATTGTAATTTTCACCATCCAGTTTCTCTCCTATATTGAGATCAGCAACTATACCTTTAGAAGCCATTTCACTACAAAATTTCACAAATGGGACATTACACACACATTTTAAAATTTTTGACGTTCGATCTAAAATAAACTTAGACAATTAACACACGTCGCAAGATCAAAAATTGGCTAAGCTTCTTAATCATCTCTTGCGCCACTAGTGTTTATTATTGAGCTTAATTTTAATCTATTTGTGCAAAATTATGTATGGGAGATAACGCAACTCAACCATACTCCCACTATTCCATATTTAAATTCTAAACATATTTACAAAATATATGTATTGAAAATAATTCACCAATATTATCAATTAACTATTAAGCCAAACATTCTATAACAATTTAAACTCATGAGAACAATTCATATATACATCTCATTATTTCACTAAGAAATAATTATTGCTTTGTTGCGTTAAATATAATATTTAACATTGTGTATATATATATATATATATATATATATATATTTAATACCATATTTCACTAAGAAATAATAATGGAATTAAACAATTTACAACATTAAATAAATTCCATATCACTAAATATTTCTTAAAAATATATATGCACCATCAATAGAGAGCCGCATCAACAATAGTAAATTGTAACAGCCCTTTAAATCTAAGAAGAAAACACCATTCATGTGTCATGCATTTAGGAAATAAACTGTTTGTAGAACCCTTTTATTTATTTATTTAAATAATGGTGAAACAAATGGAGCACATGTGCACACTAATAGAGCAAAAAGAAAAAAAATAGATGTTTAAGACGTAAGCCATTGTGCGACCTCCCCCTTTTTTTTTTATTATTATATCATTGGCTGTCACTTTAGGCCTTAAGGCAAGTGAAACTGCCACAGGCCCACGTGGTTGTCTTCAACCTCCAGCATCAATTATCTTTTAGTAAAAAACGAGTTCAGACGTGAACTTCAAAGTTTCATATCTTCTTCATTTCAAGTCCATTTTTAACGTACCATATACCGATTTAAAGCTTATAACATATAGATTCATAATATGAAATCGTATTTTGTAAATAGAAATCATATAAGTGCAGTTTTGTCCTTAAAGTTTCGGTGTTCTAAGTTTTGTTAAGCTATATCTCATGGCACACTTAGAGATTTGATACGAAACTTAAGATAGATATTAATACATGTAATATAAACAACATATATTAATTTCAAGGCACGAAACGCTCAGAATCAAAACTTGCCATTGAAGGCCATGTGAGGTGCATAGAAATTCATAGCATACCACAGAAGCATAAAACACATTAAGAACTAATCATATATGCCTATGACATCGAGAACAACCTATAAACGCTCTGATACCAATGTAAGAAATAGACTTTGCAGCGGAATTTAAATAATCGGTTTTTTTCGGCATACCTCTCTTGGCCTAAACTGACGATCACCCAAGAACTTTGAGGTTGTTCTACACTATCCAGAGCCAGCCTCCACGCAGACTAGCTATCCAAACACGTTTTGAATTCCAGTTTGTGTAACCCACGAACCAAAAACGTTTCTCAATGGTGTTGCACACTACTAGAGTGATGGAAACATAACCCACAACCTAAGCCTCACAATACTCTATAAACACTATGAGAAATGCAAAATTCGTGCACTGTTCAATGGGTACCATTCTTGGTATTTATATACACACCACTCCATTAATATTGAGTGGGATAGTGGACTTAGTGGGATAGTGTAATGGTCTAAATACCATTACTCCTAGATGTTACAATCTGAGACAAATAAAGGGACATGTTCACATTGGATGTCTGTCCATATTCTTTCAGTTTCTAACATTTATAAACATAGAATATAAAAATCCATATATCTTAGAAGATTAAATATTAGCCTAAAGATGAAGTACATTAACCAAATGTATTATTAGCTTAAATAACATGTTTTATGACCATTTTGAAAACATTTTTAATTAGTTTTCTTGTAATGGTTTTTTTTTTTTAGAAACTTACAATGGATAAAGAGTTTGGCTTAACTCCAGTGAAATTTTAATTGAACATCTCCTTTTGTTCTAAGGAGAAACAACCACATCACCCACTAACAAACCAACAATAGTGATTAGAAACAACCACATCTCCCACTAACAAACCAACAATAGTGATTAAAACTCAATGCCACATCATTTTATTTTAAGCAAAAATTAACAGAACAAACCTTTTGAGCTAATGATGTATTAGGCTATTAGCTCTTGAAGTTTAAACATCATTGTTTTTTTCGCTGCATCACCTTTCGTAGCACAAGTGTGAAGGCACAACTTTTCTGGGCAAAAATTTGAATGGGAGAAGAAATAAGAATTGTCTAATGAGCAAAATATGTTTTTCTGGCCAAGGTTCTCCCTCTCTCCTTTTTTTTTTTTTTTCATTTTTTTTCCAAACAGCCAGTTCTTCCTTATTCCAAAAAAAATAAATATAAAAAAATAAAAAGTTGTTGTAGGGTCGCAGTTTACAGCCCAAGCCTAATATGTATGAGATTGTGGGTTAATGAGCCCAATATAATAAATTTGTAGAGAATGAGTTAAAGAACCAGGCCCTAGTGAATCTAACAACGGCTAGGATGGGATTGAAAGACAATTATTCAAGAACAATGCACGTAAGATTGGGTGAATGTGTTGTCCGAGGAGGCAACTCTTAGTATAGATCAATGGAACTGATTACAAGTGCAACTCTGGTGGCTACAATGTTCTTTTTCTATTTTTCCAATTCCTCTCTCATGGAGGGTCTCTCACATTATATAGTTTCCTTTAGACCATCCTGATCTTACACTTGTTGATCATCTAAGCCCTTACTTGAGTTCCTGTCCCATCAGACACCCCTTCTGGCTCTCTGTGAGTTGCGGTAACCAAGGAAGCACTGTTCAGTGGTCTTCTCCATATAAATGTGGCCAGAAAAGTAGTTGCGATACATTTAATGCGGAGGTAGTAGCTTTTCCTTAGATATTTCTTGGGTTCCCTTCATTTTTGTGTATTCATGAGGCACGCTACTAACACTGGAGCTTTGATGAAGGTTAGTCTCGTCATTGGAATTTGTATCTGAGTTATACTTGTCGTAGCAGAGGAGAAATTCCTTCTCAGACCGCCTTCTACTCCTTTCTTACTTTATGAGACACTAAACTGGTGTTCCTCAACTCATTATCCCTTCTCGGACATACCAACATCCTCGGATAAGACCCAAAGCCCAATATATAATTTTGCGCCTTTATCCCTATAATAGCCTCTCAAAACTTTGGTTTTTCCCTCGCATCCAAGGAGAAAAAGTGGGGTTTTGATTTGTTATGAGTTAGGAACATTGAATCCCTGAGTTTACACGTGAGGGAGTGCAGTTTTATGCGCCTCATAATTGCTTCTAACGCTTCGGAGTCCGCGAGGCGTCATTAATTGTTTCAGGCGGCATTATGTCCCTCGCATTTTATGGTAAGGCGTCCATCCAATGGCTGATATTTTTCCTTGGGTTTTGAGCAAGGTAACTCCCTTCAATTTTGCCCTTTATAAAAAGCCTTAAGGGAAATCATTTCCCTTCACTTCACAAACTTTCAAGCTCTCCAGAATACTCAAGCATTCAAACTCACAAAGCTTCCTAAGTTGCTAAGCTTTCCACACCGTTTTTCCAAGAAATCTTTGAGAATTTCTCTAAAGGTTTCAGGGATCATCATACATTTTAGTTCTCGTAAGTTTTAGTTTCTTTAAACCTTTCTTTTTCTCCCCGGCCAATCTCCTCGGCCTTCCGATTCTTATATCTCCACTTATCAATTTCGGTGGTTTCCCTTTAGTTTGTTGAGATGGGTAGGTTTAGGCATTTAGTGGACTCCCCTACCAAAATAGAGGCCTTTAAGGAAAAATCCCACATACCACAAGAAATCGCCCTACGATATTGTTCCCCAGAACAGATAGTAACAAACCGAGAAGAGGGAGAAGTCATAATCCCCATGATAGCTTTCATAGAAGGGGGAATGACCCTCCCTATGGGTAGGATAACAAGGGATTACCTCTTCAACCATGGGATATGCCCCCATTAATGTGCACCTAACCTTTTAGGGTCCTAGGAAGCGTTGATGCTCTGAACGAGTATTTAGGCTTGAGACTTACCTGGCACAATGTAGTCCACATGTATGAATGCCACAAACAAAAAGGGGTGGGATTTTACCTCAAATCCTGATCTGATGTTGTCAGGCTCATCTCGTGTCTCCCCAAATCTAACAAGGGGATGAAAGATGACTACTTGATTGCTTTGGGGGCGTGGCATGATGGTCTTCATTGCCCAGTCTGAGAAGGAGAGCCAGGTGGGATGCCTTAGATTTAGGTTTCCTAACAATAGATTTAGACTCTTTAACCCTAGCCCTGTTTTGCTCCTTTTTGTCTTGCTTTTTCTTAATGATGGATTTCAACTTTTTGACTGTGTTTTGTTCTTCGTTTGTGTTCATAGATAACAGGCAGGTAGCTCCCAGGCTTAGCCTAACCAACGTCAAAACCCTCAATTATTTGCTGAGATCCGAGATCTTCGTAAGCGAAGACAGGCAGTTACGGGCCATCCATCTGATTTTGGATTTTCAGCCCATTTTGGAGATATTCCAAGAGGTCAGCCATGCCATAAGAGCGGGTGGCCCATGGATAGCTCAGATCGACGTATCTCAGCCCAACTTTTTAGCCCTAGAAGACTTTCCACCAGTAGCACACTCATTCCAACAAGACGTTCCTCTAGTCGTTCAACCAGTTCAACAAATTCCTCTTGAAGTAGCAGCAGCCGGAGAAGGGATTGCCTCCTTGAATTCATCCCTCGAAGAGGAAATTGATAAGTTTCATTTCGAAGAGGAGGAGCCTCAGGGGGTGCAAGTGATTCCCGTCTCGGACGCCGAGGGCGAATCTGACAGGCATTTAAGTGTTCACGCTCCGGTTCTTGTGGTTGCCTGTCTGGACAACACTTCAGAAGAGGAGGAAGACAGGATGACCTTGAACAAAGGAAACAGAAGTCTAAGGGAACTTATGGTTGCAAGAAAGAAAGTGTCAACATTAAAAGAGACCAATAAGTCCCAAGTTCCAGCTAATCTTCCCCCTCCCCTTCCTCTGATTCCCACCGACCTCAAGCTAGCCAATTCCTGAATTGAAGAAGAAAAGGCCAAACGAGGCGCTTGAGGAAGGCGAGGTGGGCCCCTAGGTTGGAGGTGGATGGTGCCCCCATCCCTTGGGACTCTTTAGTCCGAAATTTTCAAGGGGGGCACGCGAGTCACATTGCTAGAGCCCTGGAGCAGCCGCTTCTTTTGCCATGAGATATGGACGCTTACAGGCGCTTTAAACAGCCTGACCTCTTCTTGTCCCTTAAGAGGGATCTTGCTATGGTAAGTGGTTTGACACATTCTTCTAATTAAATACTTAGTTGCTTTTATTCGCCCTCTTTCCTTTTCTTATACGGAACCCTTCTGTTCTTGTTATACAGATTACCTAACAGGTTTTTGTGGCCAAGGAATGGGTCAAGGATGCCCGCAATGAAGTTAAGGCAGAGGCCCAATCTCACGTCGAGATCAAGAAACTATTGAGGGCTCTCAAGCAAGATCAAGCTAAACTGTTCAAAAAATTGAAGGAAGCGGTCCAGGCTAAGGACAGTGCTGAGGCGGGCTAAAAGACCGCGGAAAGGCAGGCCAAGAACTAGCACCAAAAGCTACATGTGACTAAGATAAACTTGGCCACTGAAAAGTAGCTAGTCAAAGATCTTAAGGCTAAACTTTAGAAGGCCAAGAAGGTGACTCAATTGGCTAAGGAGGTAGTGGAGGTTGAGAAGACAACATCTTATTTGCTCGGCATGGAAGAGACGTAAATAAGGCTTGCCGAGGAGCTTTCAGGGGTATGCTGGGATTAATGTGGCGTATCATGGGGTAAGGCCCTTAACGCTGCAGGAGTCCCTGCAGACTCTGTTTTGAGGTAGCCTGGGAGTATATATTATCACCCAGAAATTTGTGAACTTCCAGGTTCTAACTCTTCTCCCCCTGAACACGCTCTAGAGGCACCCGAGCAGCCCCTAACTAGCCAAGCTACTCTTGCTCTCCCCGAGGCTTCGAAGGGATCCGTCCAAGCTGGTGATCAGGGCCAGGAAGCTGAGGGGACCCAGGATAATGGTAAAGGCTAGGAAAAGAAGAAACCCCCCTCCGAAGCCAAGGACAAAGCCAAGGATGCTGCCATCTCCCAGCTGGGCCAGGTTGTTGACCCTCCTGCCCCCAAGGCCAAGACTTAGCCATTAGGACTTTTTTGTGTAGTAATTTTAATTATTATTATTATTTTTGGACTGTTGTCATGGAATGTAGTGTATTCTCTCTTTTTGATTAATGAATGTACTTTTATTTCTTTCTCTTGTGTCTTCATTCTATATACTTTCAGGCTTACTGTTATTGCAAATGATCTTGGGCTATTGCCACTTTAGTTTCAATAAAAACCAACAACAATATCTTTCTACCAGTGCAAATAATTTTAACTAAGTACCAATGAATGCTGAATCTAATAAAGATAAATTATGAACTCTGTAAAGAATAAAAAGGGAGAGATGTCCTTTACATTGCTCGATACTTGAATAAATAATTAAGGACTTTACCTTACTCAGAGTTACCAATCTAAGGATTTAGTCATAGTCTTAGACCTATTTTGACACTTATAAAGATGAAATTGAGTGTTAATTTCGCCTAAGTATGTGGTCCGAAATACTTAACATAATTTAGGATCTATTTAACACTTATAGAAGATGTCACAGTGTGTTAATTTCCCCTTAGCATCTGGTCCGAGGACAGCAGACATGACTAAGGTTCAGTTTAAACACTTATAAAAGATGTCACAGTGTGTTAATTTCCCCTTAGCATTTGGTCCGAGGACAGCAGGCATGACTAAGGTTCAGTTTAAACACTTATAAAAGATGTCACTGTGTGTTAATTTCCCCTTAGCATCTGGTCCGAGGATTTCAGGCATGATTAAGGTTCAGTTTAAACACTTATAAAAGATGTCATTGTGTGTTAATTTCCCCTTAGGTCCGAGGACTTTAGGCATGACTAAGGTTCAGTTTAAACACTTATAAAAGATGTCATTGTGTGTTAATTTCCCCTTAACATCTGGTCCGAGGACTTCAGGCATGACTAAGGTTCAATTTAAACACTCATAAAGAAAAATAAGAAGTGCAACGCCTTTACACAACAAATGAACATATTTGACAAAGGAAACTTTCATCAATAATAATACATTTTCAAGTTGTTTACATTTCAAGGGTAAGGTATTACATGTTCATCTAAGTCTTCCAAAAAATATGCTCCTACACCAGCCACCGAGGTGATGCGATATGTTCCTTCCCAGTTGGGCCCTAGCTTTCCCCATGCTGGGTTCTTTACAGTATCTAGGACCTTTCTTAACACCAAATCACCAGGTGCCAATGGTCTCAACTTTACATTGGCATCATAACCCTGCTTGAGCTTGTGTTGGTAGTATGCCAATTGAACCATTGCATTTTCCCTTCTTTCTTCAATCAAGTCTAAGCTCCTTTCCAGCAGCTGGTTGTTAGCGGTCGGATTGAATGAGCTAGTTCTTAACGTTGGGAAACTAGTCTCCAAAGGGATAACAGCTTCGGCCCCATATGTCATTGAGAAAAGAGTCTCTCCCGTCGACCTGCGAGGTGTGGTTTGGTACGTTCATAGGACATGTGGCAGTTCATCCACCTACTTTCCCTTCGCGTCGTCCAACCTCTTCTTGAGTCCACTTACAATGACTTTGTTAACAGCCTCAGCTTACCCATTTCCTTGGGAATAGGCTGGGGTAGAATACCTATTTGTAATTCCCAAGTCACACTAGTATCTCCTAAAAGATTTGTTATCGAATTGAAGGCCGTTGTCTGAGATGAGGGTGTGAGGGACTCCAAATCGTGTGACAATGTTCTTCTATACAAACTTCTTGGCATCCACATCCCTGATGTTCGCTAGAGGCTCGGCTTCGACTCACTTAGTGAAGTAGTCCATGTCGACCAGCAGGTATCTCTTGTTTCCTGCTGCCTTAGGGAAAGGGCCGACAATGACCAAGCCCCATTGAGCGAATGGCCAGGGGCTGGACACCGGGTTAAGGACTCCTCCCGGTTGGTGTATGTTTGGTGCGAATCTTGGTATTGGTCGCATTTCTTTACATATTCTTGCGCTTCCCTTTGCATATTGGGCCACCAATAGCCTTGAGTGATGGCTCTGTGCGCCAAAGATCTGCCTCTGGTATGGCTCCCACAAATCCCTTTATGTAACTCCTCAAGGAGTAATTTCGTTGCCTCAGAGTGTACGCATAGTAGGTATAGCCCAGAAAAGGAACGTTTGTATAACTTTTGGTCCTCAGACAGCCAGAACTGAGGAGCCTTCCTGCGCACCTTGTCTGCTTCTGATTTTTCCTTGAGCAGGGTGTCTTCTTTTAAGAACAGTGCGATATGGTCTATCCAACTAGGTCCCACCCTAACTTGGTGAACATGAATCACTTCTCTGTCTGTTTCCGTGGGCTTACACAAGTTTTCTACGAGGATAACCCGAGGTAAGTTCTGCGTCGAAGAGCTTGCGAGCGTGGTTAGGGAATCGGCATGTGTGTTTTCGCTCCTAGGGATGTGCAACAGGCTGAAAGATTCGAATTCTAATTGTAAGTGCCTAACCTGACCCAAGTATCCTTGCATCCTTTCATCTCTCGCTTCAAATTCTCCTTTAACTTGTCCGATGACCAATCTAGAGTCCGAGAACATATCTATGGCCTTTCCACCCATTTTTCGCACCATAGCCATTCCCCTCAGCAGAGCCTTATATTCAGCTTCGTTATTGGTGGCCGAGAATCCTAATCTTAGTGACTTCTAGATAGTGATCCCTTCGGGGGATACTAGCACTAACTTCACTTCGGAACCCTTCTGATTTGCTGCACCATCAACGTACACTTTCCAAGATAGGGGGCCCTGTTGGGAGATCATGCCAACTGATTTTCCATCCATGTGTTATGCTTTTATTTCTTCTTTTAACAGGGGATTCAGCGAACTCGGCCACTAGATCCACGAGGACTTGATCCTTGACAGAAGTACGAGGCATGTATTTGATGTTGAAAGCCCTCGAGATTATGGACCCTTTAGCAATCTTCCCCGTTTAATCAGCGCTCTGGAGTAGAGCCCTGAGTGGAAGCTGAGTTAGGACAATGACCGTGTGCGTTTAAAAGTAGTAGGGGAGTTTGCGTGTGGCATGTACCACTGCCAAAATAGCTTTCTTTAACGGCAGATAACGGATCCCGGCCTCGTGTAGTGACCTGCTCACATAGTAAACTGGTCTTTGTGTGCCGCCGTCAACTCGTATTAGGACCAAGCTTACGGCTTGAGCGGCCACAACGATGTAAGTGAACCGGATTTTGTCAACCTCAGGGCTGGACATAATAGGAGGCCGAGAGAGATAATCCTTAAGCTGTTGGAAGGCCAAGACACACTCCTCGGTCCACTCGAATCCCTTCCATTTGTTCATTAGTAGGAAGAATGGTCGGCACCTATCTGCCGACTGAGAGATAAATCAATTCAGGGCAACGGTCATTCCGGTCAGTTTTTGGACTTCCTTGGGATTTCGAGGAGGTTGTAAACTGTTAATTACTTTAATTTGGTCGGGGTTAACTTCAATTCTCTTATGGGTTACCATGTAGTCCAGGAATTTGCCTGATCCCACACCAAAAGAACACTTGGAAGCGTTGAGGCGCAACTTGTGTTTCCTTAAAACTTCAAGAATGCTCCCGAGGTCCCTCAAGTGTTCGGACACTACCTTAATTTTTACCACCATGTAGTCTATATAGACCTCAATGCTCTTGCCCAACTGCGGTTCGAATATCCTAGTCATCATCCTTTGATA
The DNA here is from genome assembly GCA_023736055.1 of Quercus glauca. Classification (NCBI taxonomy): domain Eukaryota; kingdom Viridiplantae; phylum Streptophyta; class Magnoliopsida; order Fagales; family Fagaceae; genus Quercus; species Quercus glauca. The sequence continues at coordinate 35,400,024 of CM043324.1, forward strand.
AGTGGCCCCCGCATTCTTCAAACCAAATGGCATCACTTTGTAGTGGTAGTTTCCGGTGGGGGTGATGAAAGCAGTCTTTTCCTGATCTTCCAGGGTGAGCGGCATTTGGTGTTATCCCTGAAAGGAGTCTAGGAAGCTCATCTGAGAATGGCCTACGGTTGCATCCACCAGCTGGTCTATATTGGGCATAGGGAAGGGATCCTTTGGGCAAGCCCTATTCAGATCTGTGAAGTCCACACACACTCGCAATTTCCCGCTCTTCTTCTTTACCACCACAGTATTGGCCAACCATTCAGGGTAGAACACCTTTTTGATTGCCCTTACTTGCTTGAGCTTCTTTACCTCATCTCTATCAGCATCAGAGTAGTCCTTGGACGAGAGCTGAGGAGGTTGTTTTTTGGGAGTGAATGTTGGATTAACATTTAAATTATGACAGATGAAACTCGGGTCCACCCCTGGGGCCTTGTAAGCATTCCAGGCGAACACGTCAATGTTTCTTTTAAGAAACTCCAACAGCTCCTCCTTTTCTGGAGTGGGCAGCTAAGCCCCGATCTAAAAAAACTTCTCTAGGTCGTCACCAATAACAACCTTTACCAAATCCTCGCACTTCGCTTCCTTGGCTGACCCATCGATAGGCAACGTCGGAGCTTTTAACTGCTATAACCTTCTTCAGAATGGGCCGAGGACTCGGCCTCAGGCCGATACCGGATGGCGGCCACCAGGCATTGTCTACCCGCGGATTGGCTCCTACCAATCTCTTCAATTTGACCCCCTGATGGGTGTTTCACTTTCTAGTGTAGGGTAGAGGAGAAAGCCCCTAAAGCATGAAGCCAGGTCCTGCCCATAATTACGATGTAGGGGGAATATGCGTCCACCACAATGAAGTCCACTTCCACTACTTCTGAGCCAGTCTGTATGGGTAGCCTGATCTGACCCCTCGGAATGACAACCTTCCCGTCAAAACTTACTAGAGGAGAACTATAGGCCATTAGGTCCTCGAGTCTAAGGTTCAGCCCCTTGTACAAATCGGGGTACATGATCTCGACACCACTGCCCTAATCCACCATCACCTTCTTTACATCATATCCCCCAATCTTGAGGGTAACCACCGAATCATCATCGTGGGATTGGATGGTTTCGATTTTATCCTCGTCCGAGAAGCCTAAAACTGGTTGGATTTCCAGTCTAGCATTCTTTGGCTCTCGATTAGCGTCCTCGGCGGATAGCCAAGCCACAGACATTACTCTGGAAGGGCAGGAGCTGGTCCTCCCTAGTGCAGCGAAGATGACGTTTATCGTTCCTAAGGGCGGTCTTGTAGACTTATCTTTCCAAGATTCTAGGTTTGCTTGGCCCCCCTAGTCGCTGGAGTGATGCAAGAGTTACTTTAACTTTCCTTCCTGGACGAGTTGATCCAGGTGGTCGCACAGACTCCTACAATCTTTCGTGGTTTGTCCATGGTCTTGGTGGTATTAGCAATAGAAGTTGTTTACGCCTTGCGGGGTTTCCTGCCATTTTATTAGGCCATTTGAAGAATGGCTCATTCCTAATCTTCTCCAGAACCTGATGCACTAATTCTCGGAACATAGTATTGACTGCTTGTGGATGGGCAGACTCAGATCGCCTGGCAAAATCTCTCCGTGGTCGGTCATTATTGTATCGATCTGACTTTAAATCCCTCACCTCCTAAGGAATAACATTTTCCTTTCCTTTCCCCTACTGCTGGTCTTCTTCGACACTTTTATACTTGTCAATTCGGTCAATGAGTTGGCGCACACTGGTGATGGGTTTGCTAGTTAGGGATTTCCTCAAGCCATGATCAGTAGGGAGGCCGAGCTTGAAGGTTTTGATGGCCACATCATCAAAGTCACTGTCTATTTCGTTGAACATCTCCTAGTATCTATCCGAATACGCTTTTAGTGTCTCTCCCTCCCGCATGCTTAAGGACAATAGGGAAGCCAAGGGCCGAGGAACCTTGCTGCAGGTGACGAAGCGGGAACAAAATTCTTGGGTGAGATCCTTGAAGGAACTTATAGAACCTGCCTTCAGGCTATCGAACCATCTCATTGCAACGGGCACTAGACAAGATGGAAAACCTTGCACGTCAAGGCTTTGTCTTTGGAATGGACAACCATTCTTTGATTGAAATGGCTCACGTGCTCGACGGGGTCTGTTCTACCGTTGTACATGGTGAAAGCAGGTTAGGCGAATCGTCGAGGAAGTTTAGCCCCCTCGATTTTGTGCGTGAAGGGTGACCTAGAGATTTGGTCTAAGGCCCTGCTCACAGCGTCGTTTCCCACGCCTTTACAAGGCGGGCTCTCGACCCTCTGTTCGTGATGGCATTCCTCTTCGTAGGAGAAAGACTCACTGGGCGGGGTTCGAGATCTTCGCCTGTAACTAACGTCCCTTTTGTCGTCAAAAGAAACATCAGAGTTAGAGGGAGTTTGCCTTTGTTTACATGGCGCAGTTCCCTCTTTAATCGGTCAATTTCCAACTGCATGGCTCTGTTAGGCTGGTCTTAAGAGACGTGACTTCCGACTCAAGTATGACTTTTGCTTGTATGCGTAGTGTGCACACTGCCTTCTTGATCTCCTTTACGCTCGGGGTTGGCGAGAGGGTTTTCACGCTAGGATGCCATGGATTTTGCCTGGTGTGGACCTGAACCAACCATCGTTAACCGCTGCACTCACTATCACATAAGTTCTTCCCACAGACTGCGCCAATTGTAGGGTCACAATTTATAGCCCAAGCCAAATATGTATGGGATTCTGGGTTAATGAGCCTAATACAATAAATTTGTAGAGAATGGGTTAAAGAACCAAGCCCTAATGAATATAACAACGGCTAGGATGGGGTTGAAAGACAATTATTCAAGAACAATGCACGTAAGATTGGGTGAATGTGTTGTCCGAGGAGGCAACTCTTAGTATAGATCAATGGAACTGATTACAAGTGCAACTCTGGTGGCTACAGTGTTCTTTTTCTATTTTTCCTATCCTTCTCCCATGGAGGGTCTTTTACATTATATAGTCTTATTTGGACCATCTTGATCTTACACTTATTGATCATCTAAGTCCTTACTTGAGTGTCTGTCCCATCAGACACCCCTTCTGGCTCTCTGTTAGTTGCGGTAGCCAAGGAAGCATTGTTCAGTGGTCTTCTCCATATAAATGCGGCAAGAAAAGTAGCTGCGATGCATTTAATGCGGAGGTAGCAGCCTTTCCTTAGATATTTCTGGGTTCCCTTCTTTTTTGTGTATTCATGAGGCACGCTACTAACACTGGAGTTTTGATGGAGGCCAGTCACGTCATTGGAATTCGTATCTGAGTTATACTTGTTGTAGCCGAGGAGAAATTCCTCCTCGGACCACCTTCTACTCCTTTCTTACTTTATGAGACACTAAATTGGTGTTCCTCAACTCATTATCCATTCTCGGACAGGTCAACGTCCTCGGATAAGACCCAAGACCCAATATATAATTTTGGGCTTTTATCCCTACAATAGCCCCATTTATGTGTAGAAAACTACTGAACAATGCTTCCTTGGCTACCGCAACTCACAGAGAGCCAGAAGGGGTGTCTGATGGGACAGGCACTCAAGTAAGGGCTTAGATGATTAACAAGTGTAAGATCAGGATGGTCCATAGGAGACCATATAATGTGAGAAACCATCCATGGGAGAGGAATTGAAAAAATAGCAAAAGAACACTGTAGCCACCAGAGTTGCACTTGTAATCAGTTCCATTGATCTATACTAAGAATTGCCTCCTCGGACAACACATTCACCCAATCTTACGTGCATTGTTCTTGAATAATTGTCTTTCAACCCCATCCTAACCGTTGTTAGATTCACTAGGGTTTGGTTCTTTAACCCATTCTCTACAAATTTATTGTATTGAGCTCATTAACCCACAATCTCATACATATTGGGCTTGGGCTGTAAACTGCGACCTTACAGTTGTCATCAAGAGAGACTTCTAATATTAACGAGAAATTTTTATTGATCTAATCTTAAAGAAGATTTACAAGAAGGTAAATACATTTGCACTTTTGAAATAATTAATAGCGGTCAAAATGGCCAAATATCACTGTTTTTGAAAATATTATGCAATCTACCACTGTTTCTGATATATAAAGGGATCTACCACTAATTAGGAACTTGAGTTTGGGGAGCTCGAGTTTTTCCATGGTACTTGAGTTCTAAGAACTCAAGTTCCATAGAAAAATTTTGAAATTTTTTTATGGAACTCAAGTTCCATAATAAACAACACCACAAATTTGAAGGCTATCTCTTCAAAAAACTCGAGTTTCTGGAACTCGAGTTCCACAACAAACTCGAGTTTCACAAAATCGAGTTTCAAAAAGATGGTAAATTGTTAAATATTTCGCAAACAGCTATTATGGCCATTTTGGCCTATTAATAGCTGCCCCAATTTGAAATTCTAAAGGGAACTTTTCTCAAACACTTGGCATGTCTTATTTTTAAACCCAAAATAAAAAAACTGCCCTTTTACAGAGCACGCCACCCCCATTACAAAACAACCAGCGTTCATCATGGAAAATTACAAAATAACAATACTATTTATGTTTTAATTCTCTGTTACTTAGCAGCATAATTTGAAGATTTAGAAACCACATCGTTGGCATTCTTCTGAGATCTGTTTTTGTCTGACTGTGACTTTGTGTGTGGAGATCGCATAAAGAAATTTGAACAAAAAAAGCCAGATGCTTACTTCGAAACAATGGGGAACAGATTAAACTTTTGCCTAGTTGTGTGTTCACACCAGTACTGCAAAGGTGATGTTGCCTAAGAAAAAAAACCATAAAATAAAATGGCGTGACATTGAGGTTTGTTCTGTTAGCTTTTGCTTAAAATAAAATGGCGTGACATTTAGTTTTAATCACTATCGCTAGAATCACTACCGCTAGTTTATTAGTGGGTGATGTGGCTGTTTCTTCTTGAAACAAAAAGAGAATTCTTATTAAAATTTCACTGGAGGTAAGCCAGACTCATAGTTTAAATATAGATACAGGCTGAAACACCCCAAAAATTCCTAGTATAGTTTATATATGTTGCTATCTATATCCAATATGTTTCAAGAAGGGAATTTGTATAAGTTCAGTGGCTAGTATGGTATTGAGTATTGTCTAAGGTTTGAACCCTAATGCCCACTGACCCGGACAACATAAGAGGTGTTAGGACCATTAAGTATCCCTTCAACCCCATTTAACCTTTTTTTTTTTTTTTTTTCTTAGAGTTTCAAGTTAGAAATTTTATTCATAAACTTAAAAATGAATATACATTTATTTTCTGAAACAACCACAAAAATAAAGGGTATGTCCTCCCAAAAAAGATTAACATTACGATAAGACCCGTAAGTCATAATTTATTTATTTATTTTTATGAATTTTTTCTTTGTGATATCATCAATTTGGCCACTCTATTCTCATATCCATGTACAAAAGCAAACTCCTAAAAACAATAAGTTGTCAATTGCAACTGGATCTCTTCAATCAAGTAACGTACAAGACCGTTAAATAATGGCCATATAATATGACTCTGACAAACTCAATACCTCACTCCTCAAGTATAAATGCTTGAGGGGGGAGGAAGGGCCAGGATTCAAGTTTCCAAGAGGGAGTTTCATGCACATATACACTTAGATTAGGTTAGAGTAGAAATTCTATTTTGTATATAAAAAAAAAAGGATTTGAAAAAAAAAAAAAAAACAAAAACAAAAACATATATGAAAGAGAAAAGAAAAAAAAAAAAAAAAACAAAGAACAAAATTACGAAGAGAAATGGATCAGAAAGAAGGAAAAATAAATGACTAAATCACACAGAAAAATGAACATGAAAGAATAAATTTTTTTTATTTTTTATTTTAAAAATCACAAGATTCCTTACTTGCCAATAGGCATTGAAGGGACAAGAATTGTTCACAGAACAAGACAAAAAACTTTTCAAACTGCTTTTTAGAATTAGATTAGAGATGTTCTTCTTCTCTCATTTTATTCTCCTTTCTCCAATGAGTGAAGAAGAGAGTAGAATTCTCTTTTTAGAATTTTGTGAGAAATAGTGTTGATGAGAATTATTGGTTAACAAGGACTTGAGAATTAAGGTTGAGAGAGAAAATTTGTATCAGTTCAATGGCTAGTATTCAACTACTTTGGTTGCAACTCTAATACCCACTTACCTAGACAACAAAAGAGGTGTTAGGACCATTGGGTATTAATTTAACCCCATTAAAAATAAAAATAAAAACCAGCTTCTTCTTTTTTCGAGAAGAGGTTAAAAAAAAGAAAAAAAAAAAACTTCTATTTGGTGAAATAGTCAAAATAGAGGATATGTCCTCTGTTGGGGACGTTTTGAGACAAGGACCAAAAATGCGAGAGCGGCCCAAATCTTTCATTGGGTTCTTTAGAAGTGATTATTTGTGGAGAGTCTTAAACCCAAAATTTCAATATTTAGTAAATAAAGGCTAATGGTACTTTAACAAGAGAAAAATCAAAACACCAATAACAAAAAAGTTGAAAAATGCATAAAAACAACACAGGTCTGAAACTTCGATACACAGTTAGCGAGAAGAGGAAATTGAGAGAGATTGTAAAAAAGAGAGGGAAGGTTCCCCTGTACCCATATTTTCACCCCTAAACTTCAGAATTGTGAGAATGATAGATGGCTGGATGAGCTTTTACTCTAAAGTTTCAGCTCTAAGGGTAAAACGTGGTTAGTTCCTTTTGAATTTGATTTGGGCATTTTTTATTGAGTTTGGGGGTGCTCTAAATGACTGGTTTTTGGTCCATAGAAGATGCTTTGAACCCTAAGGTGTTAATCAAAGAGTTTACGGTCAAATTTGCTTTAATTGGGTAAGAGAGTTTGCTTGCTTTTTGGGAAATGAAGTGGCCTTAATTCATGGGCTGATATTTCCTAGACATGGCAAGTCCTTGGAGGCTACATTTGGTTGTTGTAGCGGACAAGGCTAGCCACTTAGGGTCATCTATGTGTTTTAGGTAAAAAAAATGTAAAGCAGAAAAGTTGGGCTACAGTCAATCAGAGCATAAAAACTCTTTTAGGATGGAAATTTCAGGTATAAGACCTCCTCCATGAGCTAGACATGTTATCAATGTCCCTTACCCACTTGGTAGCAGGCATGGGCTAAGCTCATGCAAAAGGTTCAAAAGAAAACCATACTCTCAAAACCACACTTTCTCAATTTCCCCAATAAGTCGCATGGGCTTGGGTCATACTAAAAAGAATATAATACAATATAATACATGAATTATACCCACAAGGAAGTTGGGCTTGGTTAAATCGAACTTGTAGAAAATGTGTCACGAAATGGGTATCAACATCCTCTAAATAAATATCAACATTACGACAAGACTCGTTAGTCATAAGTTTTTTTTTTTTTGGTTGGTTAAGTTTTTTCTTTGTGATATTATCAATCAAGTAACTGGATCTCTTCAATCAAGGAACCATATAAGTCCGTTGAATAGTGGCCATATAATATGACTCAAACAAACTCAATATTATCACACTTTGAAAAGAAAAATGGATCTAAAGTATTAACAAAAAAAAATTATGAAGAAAAATGGATCAAAAACAAGGAAGAAGAATCAACGAAATCACACGGAAAAATGAATATGAAAGAATAATAATAATAAATAATTAATCTTTGTTATGAAATCACAAAATTCCTTACTTACCATTAGGCATTGAAGAGACATGAGTTGTACATAGAACAAGATGAAAAACTTTTAAAAGCGTAGTTTAGAATTCGAGATATTCTATTTCTCTCATTTTCTTCTCTAAGGTGTGAAGAAGTGAGTATAATTTTCCTTTCAGGATTTTGTTGAGAAATGGTGTTGACGAGAACTATTAGAGTATTAGTTAAAAAGACTTGAGCATTGTCAAGGACATTTTTGCGACAAGGGTCGAAAATGCGAGAACGGCCCAAATCTCCCCTTGGGTTCTTTAGAGGTGTTTATTGTGGAGAATCAAGCCCAAAATTCCAAATGTATAATGAACAAAAGGCTAATGGTGCTTTGACAAAAGAGAATCAAAATGCTAATAACAAAAGTGTAGAAAAAGTATAAAAACATAACAGGTTTGAAACTTCGATCCACAGTCACCGAGAAGAGGAAATTGAGAGAGGTTGTGAGGAAGAGAGGGAAGGTTCCCTTGTACTCATATTTCCACCTCTAAGGTTCAGAATTGTGAGAATGTTTCCTAGCTCAGTGGGTTTTTGCTCTCAAGTTTCAGCTCTATGGGGAAAACGTGGTTCAACAGGTTTGAAACTTCGACTCACAGTCAGCGAGAAGAGGAAATTGAGAGAGGTTGTGAGGAAGAGAGGGAAGGTTCCCCAGTACCCATATTTCCACCCCCAAGTTTTAGAATTGTGAGATTATTGACTGGCTGAATGGGCTTTTGCTCTGAGAGAGGCTGTGAGGAAGAGAGGGAAGGTTCCTCTGTACCCATATACCCATATTTCAAGTATGTGGGTAGAACGTGGTTAGTTGATTTTGAATCTGATTGGGCCTTTTGTATTGAACTTGGGGTGCTCTAAGTGACTATTTTTGGTCAATAGAAGAGGTTTTGAACTCTAAGGTATGAATCAAAGAAGTTATTGTCAGATTTGATTTAATTGGGTATGAGGGATGTCTTGCTTTTTGCATAATTTTGGAAATAAAGTAGCCTAAATTCATGGGCTAATGTTTCCTAGACATGGCAAGTCCTTGGAAATTGCATTTGGTTGTTGCAGCAGACCAGGCCAGCCGCTTAGGGTCAGCTATGTGTTTTAGGCAAAAATGGTATAGCAGAAAAGTTAGGCCACAATCACCCAGAGCATAAAAACCGTTTTTGGGTGGAAATTTCGGGTACAAGACCTCCTCTATGAGCCTAAGGTGCTACCAGTGTCCCTTGCCCATTTGGTAACACGTATGTGTTGGGCTCATGCAAAAGGTTCGAAAGGAACCGACCCATACTCTCCAAACCACACTTCCTCAATTTTCCTTAATAAGTCGCATGGGCTTGGGCCATGCTTAAAATAATAAAATATAATATAATACATGAATGGAGCCCACAAGGAAGTCGGGCTTGATTGAATCGGGCTTGTAGAAAATGTGTTGCAAAAATGAGTATCAACAAGCATCAAAGAGGAAATTAGGATTCAATCAAGTTTTTAGAGATGAAACGTTGGTCATGCAACAATAAAACTTACATCGAACATCATAAAAGATACCGTTACCATTAAGCTATCACTTAGATCCCAAAAAACTCTTCTTTTCTTTTATTATTATTATTATTTTTAAATAAAAGTTTGCTAAAAGAATCCCCCCATTTTTAATTAGAAACTTTAATGCGTCTAAAAACAAAAAGGCTCTGATTCTTAATCTTTAGTTATAGGTTTGGGTGGCAATATTTGACATGATCCATGAACATGACACAAAGTTAGCAGGTTAAGTTTTAGACTTACTGGGTTTGTGATAAATTCAGGTCAACACAAATTGACTAATTTGAGCTTGACAAGCAAAACCCATTTGAATTTGTCTAACTCATTTAACTAAAGTTTAATTTCAACCAATTTACCCTTCATAGTTTTGTAATTATATTTTAATTATTGGTGACTTTGTTTAGAATCTAGCTGTATTCTTATGCATTCTATATATTAAAAAAAAGAGAGAGAATTGTTAACTGGTTGTTTGTATTAGGTAAACGTGTGTTGAGGTCCAAAAATGCAACAAGGAAGTCCAGTCCAGGAAGGGTCATAGGCCTTAACAAGAGAAAGCCTAGTTTGTGAAGTTAAGAAGGGCTATGAAGGCCCAACAAGTGAAGGAAGTCAAAGAAAGGTGAAAGAAAAGGCAAAAGGAAGAGAACCCAAACTTGGGCCATGAACGGGTCATCCATCCCCAAGAAGCGGGTCCTTTGGGGGAAAGTCTGAAAATGCTGAGAAGGACGTAGGCGATCCGAAAGATAGTTTGGGAATGAGTCATGTGTATTCTTGAGAAAGGAAAAGAGGGACAGAACCATTGGATGTCCTATCAAAATCAAGTTCCTAGGAGGCAGAGAGAAGTGAAAGAGACAAGTGATGTCCCTAAACTCGGTGAAGGAACCGAGGGACCTCGATCAGAGTGGAGGATATGCAGTAAGAGGAAAAATAGTCAGAAACTTTCCAAGTTCACCCATTGCAAGGAGGGATCTATGCCATTTTCTAGGAAAATGCCCAACCAAGAGAAGTTGACATTAAGGTTCCAAGACCTTCGAAATGTCCTTTTAAGCTTTGAAAATAGGTCTCGAAATGTTGACCTTAGAGGATGATCTGATTTGTCTCAAAAAAGAGGCTTCTATGAGTGTAAAACCCACCAATACACTTTCGATGGTGAGTTCCTAGAAGAACAAAATAAGAGAAGATGAGGAAATGAACAACCACCAATGTTTCAGGCAAAGAAACTCAGCCATGTTACCAAGAGAAGTAAAGGGATAAAACTATAATTTGAGGCCTTCAAAGAGCAGTATAAAAGAGGAGCAAAGGAGACATGAAAAGAAAGACAAGCAAGGTGCAAAAAGACTAGAAATATAAGAAAGAGATTTTCAGTGATTTAAGTCAAGTTCATTGAGTGTAAAAGAACATTGTAAGAGATCCCTACAGTTATATTCAAGGAACCACTTGGATTTAAAGGGCTCAAATTTCACAAGTCTTAGGAACCCAAAGGGGACTAGCCAAGTCTGTGATCTTTGAGGCTTATTGGACCTTGTGGAGTATCCTCACAATGTGAGACCAAATGTACTCCTAACACTTGACTTAATCAAATAAAACTTTGTGAGACCAAATGTACTCCTAACACTTGACTTAATCAAATAAAACTTTCTTGAAGCATTCATAATTATCATTATATACTTTCATGTTGTGTACTTGCTGTTCTCTTTGCTTAGTCAATACAATACATATATTTATTGTGGAGTTCATTTAACTTGTACATAGATCAATTTGTATAACAGCCCAACAAGGCTGTGGTGAGCCGAGCCCAGTTCACCCAATACCTACTCCAAGCCCTTCTTAGTGACCCAGGATCCACGTTAGCATTGGGTTTGGGAATTGTCCAAAAAAGGGACTCACAACGTGTTAACTTCATTACATGACCTATTTATCAAATGGTTTGTGTTAGATTATGTTGACCTTAACAAGACTTGTTTATGAAACAAGTTATACTAGTTGCGTCATATCAACTTGTTTAATAAATATATCATATTAGAATTGAGAGAATTTGATATAATTAATAAATGTGTTGTGTTTATGCCAACTAGGGGTGGCAAAATTTGACATGACTCGCGAAATCAATGCGACTAACTCGTTTATAAACAGGTCATGAGTTGAGGCAAAACAAGTTTGGGTCGTATTCAAGTCGACACAGCTGATTAGTTTAATAAACAGGTTATGCTCGTGTTCAACAAGTGAACTCGTCTAACCCGTTTGACCTATTTAGGTTATAAAAGTATTAAAATTTGTTATTATTGCTTAATTTTCTGTTGTAATTATATGTTTATTACTATATTTATGGTTGTTAAATATAGTAATTCAGGTCAGGTTTGACCTATTAATCAAATATGTTATTAAATGGGTTATTTGTATTGACTTTTACATGACTTGAAAATTAAACGAGTTAAACGTGTTGTGTCGAGTTGACTTGTTTAATAAACGGGTCGAGTTAGGGTTGAGAATTTTTGACACGTTTACTAAACATGTGGGGTTTAGGTTAACTTATATAGCCGAGTATTCATAGCTCAACATGACACAAACTCGACCCATGAACACGAAATGCCACCTTAATGCCAACCTATATAGTCGAATATTTATAAATCGACGCGTGAATACAATTCTAGGAATTGCCATCTAAAAAAGGAAAAAAAGAAGAAGAAAAAAGTATGATATGTTGTGTCTATTTGGTATGATTAATTTTGCCAACTTATTTTACTATTTAGTTTATTTTTGCTATTATTCATTGGTGCTACTATACTATTTCAGCTCACTTTCACCTTTATCTATAATACTTTCATCAAAAAGTTTTCAGTTTTAGTAAAATAAGCGGATTTCAAACAGACCCGTTATATGATCAAGTAGTGAGTTTGAAAAGTAAAAATACAATTTTATCCCTTAAAAAAAACCGTTGAAAGTGGAAAGAGGATGTCCCCGGTCCCAGGCAGGGAGCATTTAGGTAAAAATGAAAAAAACCTCATACGATACCACCACACCATTAGGAGGGTAGGGTTACACTTTATATTGTTATTGAAATATTATTGAAAGAAAAAAATAGCTGGCCGGGTGAGGAGACAGACATTAGACAGAGAGGTTATATTCATTCATTTATTTATTTAATACAATAGTTTCCCGCCATTTTGAGCATTGAAAAAGCTCAATTTTCCCGCCAAGAGCGATCGATCTAAGAGTCAAAGAAAGAAATCAGAGAGAGAGAGAGAGAGAGAGAAAGAGAGATGGATAGTGGGACGATGATGATAAGGAAGAAGGTGCAGAGGAAATGCAAGATAAGAGGATACACTCTGAAAGTCGATGCTCTCGATGAGATCCTCTCTTTCGTCAACCGTTTCCAAGGCGCTGAAGACGACGCCCTCGACCTCCTTCTCGACCATCTCCTCGACCACGATTCCTGTATATCTCTTTTTTTCTCATCTAAATCTAAATCCAAATCTAATCTAATCTAAATGCATTCTCTTTACTCTCTTTGTTTGTTTGTTTGTCAGTGAAATCTTCAATAATCGACAGAGAACCCGTGCACCGTGTCGTCACCCTTTTATTAGAAGCCGAAGCAGCTGTCGACGACGACGTTGACGATGAAGCCACCAGTGGGCCCTCCTCCTCTTCCTCTGCTATTCGCGTTGTTGATGCCTTCTTCGTTCCCAAATTTCGTTACGACCCCATCAAAAAGATTTTCTACGAGTATGTCATGTCACCCTTTTCAAAATTAGGGAAGGATAAAAGTGCAACTTTTATGCATAGAGAGTGAGTGAGTTATTGAATTTGATGAATGATATTGATAGGCATACGGGAAGTCTAGCAATTCATGGGGAAGCTTCTGCCAAAGCGGGTTTGTATAGGGACCGCTTCCTATTACTGTTCCAGAGGCTTGCTCGCGACCACCATTTTTCCAAGCCTGCGTTTGATACTGAAATTTCACATGTTGGAAGTTGTGAGGTGCTCTCAAAACTCAAACTCAAACTCAAACTCAAACCCACATCCACTTTATTAATTAATTTTTCATTCATTGCCTCTGATTCTGAATGCCTGTGTCTGCCAGATATCTCCAATTCAGTCTCTAGTTGGCCAGACTGGAAGAAGATGGGTCATGGGTGTGATATCTCAATTGGAAGATGGCCATTATTACTTGGAAGACCTAACTGCTTCCGTCGAAATCAATTTATCTAATGCAATATCCTTAACATACTTTCTCTCTCGTTTTGTGATGATTCTAAATTCTACAAAACTAGACCACATGACTGTAGTAATACTTAAATTTGACTACTACTTGGCAATGGCGTATAAAATCTTCATAATTCTGTTTGCTACACTAGTTTCAATTGGCTCTGTGGACTGTCCTTTTTTTTGTGTGTCTACATCATCCCTCTGCTTAGTCTTTGAATTTTGTATTCTTTACTTTGGACCCATTTTGGTGCTGCCTGTTGTGTTCATGCAGAAGACATGAAGGTTATGTTAGTCCATGGCCATAGCTGCAATCATATGTTGTGTAATGTCATACCATCTGTCTCGCATAACTTGTAATTCTTATTGTTTCCCTAATCATTTTTCAATAAGTCATCAATGACTTGAAAAAGGATTGGAAGGATAACATCTGTCTGATCTCTGCTTGTAGGTTTATCCAACATACAGGCATAGATTATGCATTGTGAATTTGGTAGCACATTTTGATTTTTATAACTGCATCATTTTTTTTTTTTTTTTTTCTGGTTGTAATTTATATATGAATTGTCAAGGAAAGGTGTGATCGTCAAAATGGAGATATACAAACAGAATTTTTCTTTGACAAGGAATACAAGATAACTACAGGGTTTTTCTCAGAGAATACCATTGTTGTAGCAGAAGGTGAGATGCTCCTAGAGGGCATATTTCAGGTTGGTGCTATATTTCGTTTTCTTGAAATCTGCCTTAATAAATCTGATCTTTTAACAACTGCAGATAGTTTCTCAAGTTTGTATGTGCTTTAATTTTTATTTATTTATTATATATTACTCTGTAATAATTTGTCCAAAAACAATTGGTTTTGGCAAATGACAAGGATTTTTTGGTAAAAAGTTTTTTTGTTGCTTCCATGATGTTTTGGGTCAGCACATTGGACATTCAATCAAGACATCTTGGAAATTTTCAGTACCTCTTGTCTTGGCAGTCATGTTTTGCATTATTGAGAATATTGTTTCTGGAAGAAATACTAATATTCATACCAATTGTTTAATGTTCCTATCTGCAAAATATGGTGTCTACTATATAATTTAGGATGGTCTCCTATAAATTTATACAAAAATTCTTCTAAAATTATAATCTCATATCATTAATTTAGAACTAGGGTACCAAAATGTATTGTAAGAGACTAAGAGTGGGGTTCTTGATAGAGGTGGAGGATATTAGCGTATGAATTCAATTCATGTAACATAGTGGGCGAATCCTTACCTAGACAGTTGATGATTTTTTTAGAAAGTTTTTGTACTAAAGGAACCTCATGCCTTTTCTTATCCTTTCTTTTTCTTATTCTAATTAAGACTCTGGCTGCTCTTTTAACTGTTGAGCAACCAATCTAATTTTTTTTTCTCACCTTGTAACTGTTGTGAAATCATCATAATAAGTCTCTCAAGTGTAGACGTTTTAATGTTTGAATGAGGTAGTATCATTTTAATAAGCTCAGTGGAATAATTATGATATGAGGTTGCAAAATTATCTACCTATCATAATTTTGAATAAAACTTGTCATTACTGAGGGACATACTACTTTTATACTCTGCTAGCAATCTTGTTTTGAGAATCACATGTCTATTTTCCAAAGTTCCATAGGCATCTTTTGAGTTGATTTTTATGCTAAAACTTGCTCTCTGTTGTGAAGGTAATTACTTGTGGATTTCCTCCATTAGAGGACAGAGATAAGTCGCTCAAATCACTAGCAGGACATGACTTCTTCGGTGGTGGCATACTAACTAAAGAAGAGACTGTATCTTATAAATTGCCTTTGCTATGATTAAGAATTGAAAAAGCATTTCTAGTAAAAAAAATTTTGAAGTTTCTTTGATAACTTTAACACTTTTGAATTCATAAAATTTCCTATACTCTTCCCATAGCTCAGACTTGCAGAGTTTGAAAAGAGAGCAGTTAAAGACATGTTTGTCATACTCTCTGACATTTGGCTAGACAATGAAGAGGTGGTTCATGATGTCTCTCTCTTGTTTATTTATTTTTTTACCTCCTGAATATCTCAGTCTAATCTTTATACTCTATTCTTCATGAGAAGGTTATGGGAAAACTAGAGATTGTCCTCGATGGTTATGAGAGTGTTGAGGTGGTTCCTTCCTTATTTGTATTCATGGGGAATTTTTGTTCTCACCCCTGTAACCTTTCCTTCCATTCTTTCTCAAGTCTCAGGTGAGATATAGCTTACTCTTGTCTGATAATAACAACAATAAAAATAATTATGTCAAGTAAAAGGAATAATGAGCAACTGAGGTGTGCAGATCACAGTTCGGCAAGCTTGGGCAATTGATTGCAGCCCATCCACGGCTGAAGGAACATAGTCGATTTCTTTTTATTCCAGGACCTGATGATGCAGGTATACTAAACTGACTACCACATACTTCAAATGGCCCTCACAATTTAGTGGCATGCTTGAGAAAATTCTTATTTTTTGACATTTTCAGGTCCATCAACAGTTCTACCCAGGTGTGCTTTACCTAAATATTTAACTGAAGAGCTTCAGAAGCACATTCCAAATGCCATATTTTCAAGCAATCCTTGCAGGTTAACCTTTCTGATAACTTGTGAAGATAGGTTTAATATCCTTCCAAATACACTCTCCTGATGTCTGCAGCATTGAATGTTATTTTTAAGTTGTGTTCTTTGATTGAGTACCATCTGATAACGGAAATAAGAAAATGTAGTTATGAGATTGAGATCATAATTGCTGCATGGAATTTGAATTTATCTTGTGCGCTTGCTAATAGCAACTGATGTGGCTATAATTTTCCTCATAATTATACATTTATCATGTGTGTACAGAGTCAAATTCTATACACAAGAAATTGTATTTTTCCGTCAGGATCTGCTCTATAGAATGCGTCGCTCATGTCTGATGCCCCCTTCTATGGAAGAAACTACTGATCCTTTTCAGCATGTAATATGTTCTTTCTTTCTTATATCTTCATATTTTTTAGATACATCTTTGACCCATTTTTTTGATTGTGGATATTAGCTGATTGTGCTAAATGGCTTTTGAGCTTTTATTGCAGCTTGTTGCTACCATAACTCATCAAAGTCATCTCTGTCCACTCCCTCTTATTGTACAACCTATTGTCTGGAATTATGACCACTGTCTCTATCTCTATCCTACTCCACATACGGTACTGATACTAATTCCAAATGTTTTGTACTTTGTTTAACATTGTTATGTTTTGTGATGTTCTGAATAGCTCATTTTCCTGTCATTAGAACAATAAACACATGAAGGGCAAGGTCACCCATGGTAATGATGTTAAAAGCTATGATATACAACCAGAGAATTCAAATTGAATCTGTTGATTATATATCTGATCTTTTCTCATCAATTCAAGAAAGAAGTGGATGTTGGGGGCAAAATTGCTTGACAACTTTTAAATTATGATCTTGGAGGCAGATTGCTTGAGTTGAACTCATTACATGTTCAAAATACATTGAAGAATGGGAACTTGTGGCTCTTTTTAAATTGATTCATAACATTTAAAACTGAATAACTGGAAAGAAATTAGACTTGCTGGCTGATGCCATCAGAACTGCATAGTGATTAGTCTTGACAGGAACAATCTGACGTTTGTTTCATTCTTGTCTTTTCATTCAGATTGTTTTAGGGGACAAAAGTGAGCAGAAGGCATTCAAATACACAGGAATCACTTGTTTCAATCCCGGTTCCTTCTCAAATGACTATACATTTGTGGCATATCGACCTTGTACTCAGGAAGTTGAATTGTCAGCCCTGTAGGCATTTGTGAAATGCTGCATTATTGTCAGTGATGAAGGAATCTGAGAAAGGTTTTCTACACTGTTCTTCAGCAGGCCAATCTGATTCAATGCATTCTATGTGATGTTAGGTGGAATAGGATTACAGCTCAATTGTTCCAATATTTAATTGAAAATTAGCCCTTCAATCACGAGAAATTTGTGGTGTACAGAAGATTAGGCAGTTGATAGTTTTAAGTGGAAGCACATCGTACTTCTGGGGTAGAGAATACTGCTGGCATGTAAATATTGCTTGTCAAAATGATTCAGTTCGTGCATTCATTATGTCTCCTTTGTAAAATCATGCCTTCAACAGTTGGGAAAAATAGCAATTCCATCAATTCACTAACGAAATGATTTAAAATATAATAAGGATTGTGGTGTCAACACACTAATTATTTAACTCTCTTTTGGTCAATCTTAGTATGCACTATGCAGTATTTTCTATACATTGGGGGGGGGGGGGGGGTGTTTGGGGGAACCTGAATATTATTTACAAGGGCCCAAAATAAAGGTATAAATGAATATAATTGGGAGTTGAGGGTCATCTTTTTAAAGGTATTTGATCTTGGGGGATCGCTATTAGCATTTTCATATAAACTATGGAAGTTTCCCTCAAAAATAAAGAAAAGTTCTGCCAATTTACCATATGATTATCTAAATGAGCATTCACATGTATTTTAATTACATTATCTATTTAAAAAGTCGTGTGACATTTTCTTACACGATTTAATAAACCATGTGGATAGTCATTTAAATAGTAATAAGAAAGTCTTCTCTTAAATCAAATTGAGGACTATACTGTAGTGAGAAATTTTACCTTCTTAACTTCCGCATGGTTTTATTTCAATGAAAAGAAGCAGATGAGTGTGGCATTTGGATAATAAAACCCTTTAGTTTCAAATCTCAAGCCTTGAGAGGGAACCTTTTTTATTTTTATTTTTTGGGGGCTCAAATTGGTGTGGGGACTTAAATTAGGAGTTTGGCTTACCTCCAATATTTTTTTTTAATTGGAATCTCCTTTTATTTTAATGAGAAATTACCACATCACTTACTAACTAAACAAAAGGTGGAGATTAAAACTCACTACTACTTGCCTTTGTGTATTTAAAACAAAAAGAGATCTCCAGTTAAAAAAGTACTGAAAGTAAACTAAACTTTGAAATTAAAAACAAGTTAAAAAAGTACTGAAAGTAAACTAAACTTTGAAATTAAAAACAATTCGACCTTTTTCCTCCTTGTATGCCTGACCATAGTCTTGAAGATTCAAATAGCTGTTTTCCATGCATTTCCTTTTGTTTTCAGGGATGTGCTTGAACAATATGTTTGTATGGGGACAAACATGGGCATATGGTTCTACAAATCCCTTTTTAGGAATTCAGTAATAGACAGAGATAACAAAATCGAAATATATGATCTATACCAACTTTTTTTATGCGTCCGTAGCATCTTTCTACGTAGTTGTCTCAACTCTCAAATCTATCATCATTGTTGTGTTTTTCTTTTTCCAATACCTTTCTACTACGGTAGTTTTGTCTCCTCCCTATGACAGGTTTAAACAAGCATACTGATCTTTTTAGATATTCTACTTATGTTTTTTCAATTATAATTATCGCTCTATATAAGGTTTTGCAGAATCCATTGGCTGTTATAAATTATCACCTAAAAAACTTAAGTGCTCTCTTCTATATCACCCTTTACACCAGGATAATTCCTTGTGTTATATATAGCAGGAAAAGTGAAAGTATTAATATGATTTATATAAAGATCCATCTACATGTGAGGTAATTACAGAAGGAACCTTCCATATTAGTGGTAGCACTCATTTTGTTTTTAGCATCATTGATGTTTTGACTGAGAACATAGAAATTGGGATGGCAAGGAACAGTTGATTAGCAGATATTTCTTCGTCTACACGCAGACATTATATAATAATTTCGACCTTTGTGGAATACACCGTGGCACGAAATTTGACAATTTGCACTCCTAGCTTGGGAATTTGTGATTGGATATTGAGTATGTCATCAACTTAGTGGCCTTCTTTCAGTGAATGCAACTGCACTCTTGAGTAATGTTGAAGATTCTCGATGCTTTTTCTCCTTGATTATCTCTAGATTGGGTTGTTATAAGGATATAAGCTCTGCATCAGTCAGAATTTGGACACGACAAAATGTTGCAATCATTTTGGACTTGTGAGCTTATTGCGCCAATCTACACTTGAGCCGAAAGAAATGGTTTGAGTGCATTTGTTCTTTATGCTATTGAGAGAATATCCTACTTATAATACTATAAAGCAAACCCTTTCTTCAATTACACGTCCAATACGCTAGTGGGAGCTCTATTAAGTATCAATCAAAACATAACTTACTGACGGATGCAGTAGCTCATGTTTTGAAGACATCGCCTTCAAATGTAAATTTTTTATTTTTTATTTTTATATATGATACAAGTTACATGCTGTTACTTTTATCTGTTAATCTTCACTATTTCAACTCAAGCGAAAGAGATATGTCGATCCAGGAAACATATAGGAAAAGGCGCATCCAGTTTCAATTACAAAATATAAAGGTGCTATATTCCATCAAGGTTAGTACAAAAATCCATTTAAAGGAATGTGTATCCGTGCCAAACAATGACACTTATATCTCTGTCTTCTACCTAATAACCACAAGCCCAAAAGTGAGTTGCACTCAATGAGCATATATATGTTCTTTTCTATTTATTATTTACCACAACCAACTGTATTTTAGAATAAACTTACTATTTATAAAGCTCTAAAAGAGTCAAGAATAGATATATATACTACTATACTGGTAGTGGTAGTGGTGAAAGAGATGGCCTTGACATTTGGAGAACAAACACAATGAAAATAAGATGAAAATGAGGAAGAAAATTGTGAATTGGGCGGTGATTGTCCTACTCCTAATATACATTGGTAGGTAGGCGTACCTCTTCTTGAGTCAAGCCCAGAGACAATAAATAAAGCTAGAATCCTTTCAAATGGTTCACAAGTTGGCTTTCATTCGGTGGTTTCAAAGTTGAGAAGTTTAGATGAGTACGTGTGGACCCATGGCCTTGAGAAAACCTTTATCCCACACGAGGTGACTATGCGTCGTATCAGATGATGACTTGAACCAATAATTAAGGGCATAAATCTGAATTTAGTCACAGCTTAATAAAAAGCAGAAAGTAACAGGTTTTATGAAAAACACATATGTCAACATGTTTATTCAAATTAGATGGCTAAGTCTTGTTGTTAATGTGAATATATGTATGGGTTTGTCTGTGACTGTGTGTGTCTCATGCATATCATATTGTAGATATGCTTGATAACCTTTTTCGTTTTTTAAGGTTCAAGTGTAATATACAAGGAAATTTTCTACAGGTGTGATGGTTACATTTACACGCATTCATGTTTTTCCACTAGTAGAGATGTTTATAACAACATTCTCTCCAGTTCCAGTTATATAAGATTAGTTAAATTATCCAGATTGACTAGCTAATTAATAAATGTAACCGGAATCTTATGCTAGCTAGGGAGTGTGTTGGTGATCCACTGTGAAGAATTAATACTTGGATTGTAGTTCACTATTTACATAGAGAAGATGCCTTGCCTTATTGGGTTTAATTAACTCGGTGTTTCTGTTTGAGAAGATTGTATTTATTGTTAGGAGAGACAGCTTCAACAAGAAATCCTATGGCTCTATATTCTAATAGACATGCAAATGTGTAATAGAATGAAGTTTCCTCGTATAAAGAAAATTAATTTTGGTCAATATAATCGCTGAATGGCTTGAAGAAAAAGTAGGTAAAGCTGGTGAACAGTCAAGAAAGAGGTCTCCGTACATGAAGCAGTTAGGAGCGGTAATCTGTAATTTAAGGAACATATGATATTTGCCCTTCCCTTCAGGTTAGTGCTAAAACAGTTATATTGGTTCGACTACACATTTTCGGAAAGGAAAAACATGGCTTCAAATTTGATATTCCTTGCTTGGCAAAGCTTGTAGGAGAAAGTTACATGCATTGACTGCAACTTCTCTTACAAATTTGTTACGAGAAAAGGGAAAGATTGTTTAACCAAGGTTGCGTTTGGAAATTTGAATGTGAATTTTGGTTTGGGTTTTAAATCTATTGATTTTAGTTAATTCATTAATTTTAAAATTTTAAAATCCAAGGTGGATTTGGTCTAATCCAAATCTTTCATTTTTAAAAACTATTCAAACATAGTATTTGAATTTTAATCGCTTAAATTCAAATTCACATGCCCAAATTTTGTTATCTAGAACTTTGTACTCGAATCCATCATATATGTAAAAAAGATTAATTATACCCCCATTTTATCACACCTAAAAAAAGAATTTAGGTTCCTTTTCTTATGTCTTAATTTCACTATCCTTTTTAATTACTTAGACCTAACATTCCTTTTTCCTCAACCCTCAACATAAAACGTATCTCAAAAAATGACTCATTCATTTTTTGGAAAACATTTTCCAAGAAAACTAATTCATTTTAATTTATTGTTTTTGATTAGGAAGCCCCTCTTTCAGCCTTTATTGAATTCCGCTCGCCCCAGTCCTTAGTTAGAGTTTACTTTGCCAACATTTGGTTGTTATTGTGACACTTTGGTTACGCTCGGTTGACTTTGTTGATGACTTGCATGAACAAGTATTACTATTTCTTATGATTCTAAATAATTATATGAACATAATTTTTTTCATTCACAAAAATACACTAAATAGAAAACCATTTTATAAAGAAAATACCCTAAATAGAAAACCATTTAAAAAAAAAAAATTCTTTAGGATATTTGGGAAATTCAAATGGGAAAACATATCTCAAACTCACAATTTACACAAAAAAATATAGTTATATAAATTATTTGAAAATTTGTCACATTTTAGTATGTTTAAGTTGATATTTTTCATCAAAACAAACAGAGTGTAAACTTTCTTATGGTTTGGATTATTAGATAAATTTTGAAGAACCAATCAAATAATGTTACATCTATCTAATTGATATTCTTGTAGTAAACAATCCTTCTTCATTCTTTCTCTTCAATTAACCTTGGCACAGAGAATTTAAGGTAAAAGGAAGAAGGAAGAATGATTGTGTTAATCAAATAGATGATAATGTGGTCTGACTTGATTGGTACGTTAAACAAAATATATAAATTTATATAATTCAAATCATAAGAAGGTTAGTGTATTTCTTAACGGGAGAAATTATGATAATAGGATGTCTTATTAAAATTGATGGAACCACCCTACTTTTATTTTATTTTATATTTTTATGTCAAATGGTGAATCTTTGTTGTAATTTAGACCATTCAATAGGTTAAGCATCTTTTATATAATCGATATATATGAAAAGTTACAAATTCAACCCTTTTTTTAACTAGAAAAGAAGGTTTTGTTTTTGCCTCATATATACAATACTAATTGTTAGGTTCTAAGGTCTTAGGATTTTATGTATTTAGAACTCTAATATGTAATGTTGGCAAACCATGATCAAAACAATGTATTTAGTCTTGTTTAAGTTTGCTCAAAGTTGATTAAATATTGTAAAGTTGGAATCGAGTGACTGCAGAAGCATTGGGGCTTCTCGGCCTGGCTCGATCGATCGAAGGTTAGACTCGATCGATCGAAAGTCGGCCCAGATGCGTTTTTCTGCAGAATTCCAACTCAGCCCTAACTCTTTAAACGTTTAGGGTTTTATGTTTTTGCCCTAGGTATATAAGGCAAACCCTAGCTACGTTTTTCAGAGTTGCACAAGTTGTATTGTTGCTCATACATTGCGGTTTTGTGTAAATCTCTTGTGAGATCTAGAGGAGCTTTCCTTTACACAAAGCTTAGGGTTTTCAAGATTGAGATCACATCAACATCTTGATAATCAACTTGGTTGCTACCTTTGAAGCTTAAAGATAAACAAGTGAGGAGCTTATACCTGATTGAAGGGATTCAAAGAAAGAAGTAGTCCGTGGACTCGGAACCTGCGCGTGGTCGTGTCAGGAAGTTACTACTGGTGGGTAGCATTAGGAAGTCAAGCGGGGAGCTTGTAAGTCCTTTTGTAAGAACTTCAATTCTTTCTTAGTGGATTCCATTTTGCCTTGAGGATCGGTGGGTAAAATCCTCCCCAGGTTTTTTACCGGTTTGGTTTTCCTGGGTGATCATATCACTGTGTTATTTATTTTCCGCTGCTTTATATACTTTATATGCTTGATATGATTATTTGATTGTTTTAACCTAGAATTGTTTAATTTGACTAAGTAACAACTTAGCTAATTAATCTAGGCTACGCAATCTAATTGTGGTTTAAGGGGTCTAAATTTTCAACACTAATCATATATTTTTAAGTAAAATAAAATTCCTTTACTTCATTGATTCAAATAAAATATGAAAAAAATTGAACTTTATATTTACGGAAATGTAACGGTTTTTATTAAAAGGATGGTGTGACCTATCAACTTTCATAAATTGCTGCCCTATTGCAAGTTCCATTTTTTTTTTAGAGTCAATAAGGAAGCGTGATTAGGCCTAATCAAAGGATGGTGATGAGTAATTTACCAAAAAAGAAAAAGAAAATATAGCTGACATTTATACACTTTGGAGATGAATAAACTAGAATATTTCATATTTACTTGCAATTTTATTACATGATAAATATTTTTTGGTGTAAAATAAGAGATTTATTTTTATGTACTTAAATCAATTTTCAGAGGTTGGCAATTGTTCTTTCCGAAAGGTCAGAAGTTAGGAGAGAGAGAGAGATGTTTGAAGATGAGAAAACAGTTGAGTGGCAGTTATAGCAATCTCCTGCGCAGTACTTTTCTATTGATATATGGTTGGTAAGAGATGGGGAGTTGGGTTTTTCTCACTTTTTTAACAAGCAATTTCTATTTCTTCTCCTAATTGGAGAATGGTAGGCCAACGGTCAAATGTAGACTCATGTCTTCATTTATATATATATATATATATATATATATATATATATATATATATATATATATATTTTGAGAATCATATATATATATATATATATATATATATATATGAGAAATAGATACGATGACTGATGTCATTCAATCCAAATTGTTTACCCGAAGAGCCACAAATTAAAACTCGGGCTTCGTTTGAAGTCGTAACCATGACCTACCAGTTTGGTACTATTGGCTAACTATATGGACACTCTTCCTTGACATGTTAAAAGGAGTCAATTACCTCTAAAAGTTTAAATTAAATTAATATTTTTTACTTCCGAATTAAATACAGCCTATCAATATATAATTCCAATTAATAAGACGATAATATCACATTTTTATTATATATTATTGTGGAGACTATTTTTGCCTTCAGACTAAGTGTTGGCCACTTTCTTGCTTATAAGGCAGCAAGTGGGGAGTTTTTTCTTCGATGTGAGACTCTGAGCTAAGAGACTACAAATGCAACACTTGGTCCGAAGGCAAAAATGGTCTCCACAATTATATATATAACACAAATTTTAAAGTTAAATTTAATCTTTGCCACAATATGCATGCATGGAACAAACACTTTGAAGAATCAAAAACTTGGCATGAATCAAAAACTTGGCATTGATCATATTATTGATATTCCTCAAATTCTAAAAGTAATTTTTCTTTTTTAAATGAAATTTCAAAAGTAATTCAAAGCATATACAAAGAAAGGCATTAGAGATTGTGATTTATTAAAGAAAAAATAAATCATATTAGAATGGATATATAACACCACTCTTCTTAATTTGTGGTTTATCAAAATGACACTTCCCAAAACATTTGTATAAATGACATTGAGGTTTGTATAGATACATTTAAGTTCCTGTCCACTTAAATTGTGATTGAACTTATGCAATTATTTTGTTTTTCAAAATATTCTTACTTAAACTATGGACAAAATGACTAAAGGTTTGTGAATGCATGACACTCTTCTTTTTTAACTATTTATAAATTAATTAGAATTTTTTTTAAAAATGAAATATTCTATTAGTAAAAACTTAAATGTTGCATTTATAAAAACTTCAAGGGAGAGTTATTTTGTGAAATGTTTAGGAGGAGTCATTTCTTAAAACCTCAAGAAAGGTTGGTTTAATTTAGCATCTATTAAAAAAGAATTTTTGTGTTTGTATATATGGGTGCATTTTTTTTAATGAAAAAACTGGAAGTAATTAACCGGACCTCAAAATGAATTCCGTGGAGGTCGTTATATATAGGCTTTGCCTCCTCTGATTGGCCATATATATATATAATGTACTGGCTCTAGTAGAACCAATATATTTTAGGGCTTGAAGTCCTTTGCTGAGCCTTCCATCACTGTGTAAATTATGACAAAATTGAAGTTTAGATTGAGAAAAAGAGTTGGTACAAAAAGAATCTGTAAGTTAATAATGCTTATTCTTGACAAAGACGAATAACCATAATCTTTTACATGTTATAAATATTGTGTGATTTTATTTTTTCTCGATTTATTGAGGTTAATTAAAACTTCAGTTGTCTAGGACAAGCCAGAACAAAACAAAAAGTTTTGTGATCAATCACTAACTAATTAAATTTTTTATTTAAAAAAAGAAGAGAGAATATCATCTTGTATATCAGGCTATATATACACCCAGGTTTAAGATATTATGTAATCTTGGAAAAACTGGAGGTGATTCTTAGTCCTTTTGTAGCATGTATTCTGGAAGTGGCTTTGGGAGAGAAAAAAAGGTTTCACGATGCTGTATTCAGACAAAATCATATGTACGTACGTAGACGTAGCACAGCCACATTTTCAGACCAGAAAAAGGAAAAAAAAAGGGTACACAGAACATCAACGATAATTCAACATAAATGGTTAGAAAACTGCAGTACATGTACTGCATATAACAATATCCAGCAATCTGCTTCTTTTTTTTTTTTCTTTTTTTTTTTAAAGAAACTTGCCTATTACGTACATATATATAGAGATTTAGTTGAGTGACATATATATAATTAACGATCAAAAGGAAGATGTATCTCACTGATAATCACTAAAACAAATAACCAGAAAAAGTAGATGATGTGAGATTCTGGAATCATGTCATTGTCATTGCTACTATAATGCCCATGACTAGAAGTTGTGTTTGCCAACAATTTGTAAAGGCCAGACCGCATTTCAAGAACAATGGGTATTTGTATTTGTTTTGTTTTATTTTGAATGGTTTTAATTTGCCTTTGGCCTCAATGGTGATTTAATTAATATATAAATAAATAAATAAATATATATATATATATAATTTTTTATTTTTTATTTTTATGGGAAGAAGCTATACACATATTACCCTCTCATCTGATTGTATATTCTTATAATAGCTATCCTACATGGCTGAACAACGAAATTCCACATCAACCATCTTATTTCCTTTTTTGTGCTTCTACATGGATAGAACTTCAGGTCATTATTATTATTATTATTATTATTATTAATAGGTGAAAGCACTATTTTAGTCCTTACATTTTGGAGTTAAGAGTCAATTTGATCACTACATTTTGGTAGCAGTCAATTTGATTCATGTTATTTTTAACTTACAATTAATTTGGTCCCTACCGTTAACTCATTAACGAAAAATACCTACGTGGCTAACGGTGTGCATTGTTGGCATGCTTACTGCTAATGTGGCTACTTAAATAGCATTAAAAAAATGTTAATTAACATTAAATCATACCATGTCAATATTTTAAGTAAAAATAAAAAATAAAAAAAATTCCTTGTATGGAATTGCTAAAACTGTAGCCACTAAAGGAATATCATCATACATTCATATTCAAGCATAAAAAAAAAATCAAGTATCAACACACATTCAAACTCTCACACCACATATTCAAATCAATGCATTTTCGTTTGTCTTCCATCACAATACTACATGCTCACACCGTCATCGTCAATGAAGCCCAAGCAAAGAAGGTCCAAATCAGTCAGTCGCTCTCATTCATCAACAGCGGCACCAGTGACGACGACAAACCCACCACGGCCAGTCGCAGTTTTCCCTTGCCGTTCACCACCACGAGCCACCATCGAGGTGGTCTCCTTGCTCTCTCCCTCTCTCTACTTTTCTTGGACTACCGACTCGGTCTCTCCTTTGATTTGTGATGGTGTGAGGGTTTGGGTTGTTTGATGGTTCAAAATATGTATTAGTTGTGGTTGAAATTTGATTTTAGGGTCTAGTGGTGGTGCTAGATTGTGGAGGTGGTGGTGGATTTGGATTTGGTGGTGGGGATGGACTGTTGGGGTGGTGGTAATTTGGGTTTGGTGATGGTGGATCTGGATTAGTTGTGGTGCTAAATTATTGAGGTGGTGGTGGTGATTTGGGATGTGGTGGCCTGGTGGATCTAGGTTAAGGGGTGAAAATATTTGGCAACCAAAAATTTTTGCAAGAAAGTAAAAAACAAAATTGAAAAAAAATGTGAAAATATGTTTGGTTACCAAGAAATGTTAAGAAAATTAAAAGAAAATGATAAAATTGGTATATATATATATATATATATATATATATATATATATATAAACTATTTTTGAAATTGATGCGGCTGTTTTTTTGCTATGTAAGTGCTGATGTGGCATTAAAATTTTGACACATCAGCATTAGACATGCTAACACTATACAACGTTAGCCACATAAGCATTTTCCATTAATGAGTTAATGGTAAGGACCAAATTGATTGTAAGTTGAAAATAACAGAGACCAACTTGATTGCTATTAAAATGTAGAAACCAAATTGATTGTAACCCCAAAATATAGTGACCAAAATGGTGTTTAGCCTTATTATTATTATTATTATTTGTTGGGGGCGGGTGAGGGATCTGCACAATTTGGTGTAATACAAATTTCATCTTGTGATTTTGAAAAAGATTAAGAATAACGAAAGAAACAACAAATTACGAAGGTGTTGCATAGACATATGTTTAGTCTCACATTAGTTATGTGCTAAGTCAATTGAGTTTTATATGTGATGATTATGATAAGCCTAAATTGCAATCAGTTTTTTTTTTTTTGGTGGTTTAACCTAAATTCGGATTGTGACAAGTATTGTCTTCTTACTGAATTCCACTTGTACGGTCTTCCGATTATAGTTTCATAAAACTTTTTTTTTTGAATTCTAATATTTATTTTTGCCAAGAATTTTGTATTTCAATTAATTAATACTTTTTAGTGTTTTCAAAAGAGACATTCAAAAAATTGTTAAAGTTTTGGATTGAACAAAATATACCTTGATATATACGTAAACATGTATATGTTCTTTAATAGCACAAGCTTAGTGGGTTCCAGTTAGTTCAACTGGTAAAATCTCTGATAGTTGAATAGAAGATTTGAGATTTAATCCCCATCTACACCAAGTACCGATTGGTGTCTTAGTTTGATGATAAAGAGTTATCATCAGGAGCGGATGCCATATGTTGAAATTTTCTATAAAAAAAAAAAAGAGTAAAATACTATTTTAGTCTTTAAATTTTACCATAAGTTTGTTTTTCATCCCTAAACTTTAAGTTCATTTTTCATCCCTAAACCATTGAAAAGTTTAGATTTCGTTCCCTAAACTATTGAAAATGTTTTATTTATGTTCTTAAACTTTACTAGTTAAAAGTTTTTTTTTTTATCCCTAAACTATTGAAAAAATTCTTTTTTCATATTTATTTTTGTCTCTATACTATTCAAAAAATTCTTTACAAAGTTTAGGGATGAAAAAAGAACTTTTTAAAGTTTAGGGACCAAAAACAAATTTTTAGTATAATTTAGAGACCAAAATAGTATTTTATCCAAAAAAAAAAAAAAAAATAGCACAGCTTAATTTATACGTACAGTATTTGGGGGTAATACTAGGAGAGATCACGCGCCGATGGGCTAGACCGATTTTTTATTTTTGTTTTTTGTTATTTAAAATCTAACTTTTAGCTCTCGACCACATTGGTGAAAGAGTCTTACTTAGACTCGTTGCTAATCTTTAGATCGGTTGAAATTGGCCACAATATACATTTGAACATTGACTAGTATCATATAATATATAAAATGAAAGTTACAAAATAGATCTACACAAATCCTTATAACTGTTCATAGATGACAAATTATTTTTTTTTAAATAATAAATAAACCATTTTCACTGTGAATAACACTTATGAATTATGATATGTTGGTGGTGACGAGAATGAAGCTTGATGTGGTGGCGGCCATCACAAATTTGGATGTGATGGTGATTTCACGAAATGCAACCTTACACCACCTCTTCACCTTGCTTAGTTTGACATATTGTGGGTGTGTCTCTCATCTTAAGAGCATTCACATGCATTAAAGATTCTAAAAATTATAGCTTTTAGCAACTTTATTTATTATAACAACTCACTTTACAATACACCCAACATAAAAAAATCTATATTTTTTGCAACTCATTTAAAATAATATAAACAACTCATTACAACAGCAACAACCACCACAAAAACCATCACAACAGCAACAGCAATAGCGACCTCCACCACCTCTACCGTTGCCCCACCAACCATAACCACAAAACACAGCAGCAGAAAAAAAAAAAAAAAATACACACACACACACAGCCCCCAACAACCTTCCTCTTCCACTTCTCAACCTGCAACAACCAACCATAGAAAAAAAAAAAAAAAAAAAAAAAAAACCCACAATTAACCACCACCAACCTTCCTTTTCCATCTCTCAACCACAACCACAAACACAGCACAACTTAACAAAATTCAAACAATTCAATGACCAAATCAGCCATATTGACCCAGGAACCACTCACCATTGAACCACTTCGTCCCACTCACCATTGAACCACACCGACCCACAAACAAATCGACCCATGACCAAATCGACCCTTGAACTACTCTAACCCACGAACCAATTGACCCACTTCGATGTCCACAATCAGACCTACAAACCACCGGGAGAGAGAGAGAGAGAGAGAGAAGTGAGAATAGATAACAGGAAGTGAGAGAGGAGAGAGAGGAGTGAATGATAATCAGAGAGAGAAGGGAATAAAAAAAGGATTTTTATGTTTACCTTCATGCTATAGTGAGCTATTATCAATAACAGCTCACTGTAATATAGCTAAATATTTTAGCTATAGCAACTTCATTGGAGGGATTTTTTGTGTGTTTGAGATGCTAAAATAACTATTGAGTTATTTTAGCATCTTTATTGTGAGTGCTCTAAAGTACAATCTTTCGAGATATGACCGATGCTCTTCCTCTCTCTCACACACACATAGAATAAGTCTATGGACACAACGTTTTCACAATTGTTGACATGATTTGTCGTGATTGATACATAATAAAAGTAGTGTTAGTGGTAGACCCAAATAAAAGTAATGCTACTTCAATCACAATAGGCCAAATTAACAGTTGTGAAAAAATTATGAAAATTGTTCAGCCACTAGCATTATTTTGGTGTGAACGTTAAAAAGAGAGATAAGATTGAGTTAGACCTAGTAGGACATTAAAATCTCCTCCACTTAAATTCTTGACCCTTTCATTAGGGGTCATGATGTACCTTAGTGCCCCAAGTCACATGACAAAGGGGTGTGTATGAGTCGGGTTAATGGGTTTTTTCAATTCGACTCACCATGGTTGGGTTGAAAAAAATCCAACCTAGACCAATTCAATCCAAACCACCTGGATTAGTACAACATCAACACAAATAAGAACAAAATTTTAACCTAATAAATTTGAGCATATCACCAAACCAACACAAATTATTTTATTATTGCTTTAAAGTTTAAACTAGACAAATAACAACAAATTTATATTGAAAGTGCATCAAACCAACACAAATTTATAATCAAATCAAATGACATTTCATTTAGTTAGTAAGATATCAAATAGTTCAATCTTAACTCAGTTGATAAACAAATTAAACATAAACTAGTATTATTATGGAAAATTTAACTACAAAATTAGGCTGTAACCTTACTCAATAAAATAAACATTACTACATATTTTGAAAATTTAACCGTTATACTGCATGTTCTTTACACTTTTAAAATATATGTCAAATTTTGTGTCATTCAGATATTATTTATTATATGATCTATAACCTTTATATTTTATGTATAATTCTAAACTACAAAAATTTGTAATTTGAATAATTTATTGATAACATAGCTATTGATCTTTAATTTTCTAGAAATTTTGCAAGTATGGAGAAAATAAGAAGAAGAATTAATCCAATGATGGATTTGTCAAAATTTACTTCCAATAAAAGGATATTGAGTAAGGTTGTAGTTTTAGACTACAACCAATTTTGTAGCTAAATTTTATCTTTTTATTATTTTATATTTAGTAGGATATTATATAGTTTTATACTAACTCAATTGATATACAAAAGAGTAAATAATACAATCTCTTATAATATATATTTAAAATATGGGTTGGGTTGGGTTAGGCAGATTTGTGAATCTGCTGATTCGCATCTA
The DNA here is from genome assembly GCA_023736055.1 of Quercus glauca. Classification (NCBI taxonomy): domain Eukaryota; kingdom Viridiplantae; phylum Streptophyta; class Magnoliopsida; order Fagales; family Fagaceae; genus Quercus; species Quercus glauca. The sequence continues at coordinate 35,431,730 of CM043324.1, forward strand.
ATCCGACTCACCGTAAAAAAGATTTTGACAATCTAACTGAACCCATTAACTTCTAAAAACCAACTAAACTCAGCGGGTTGGGTTGGATTGAATCAGTTTTAGTGGATTGGTAAGTTGGTTGCATCCCCTACATGACATTATTATATTGGCTTTGATACAGTTAATTTGTAATGACCTAAGAAAGCGTTAGTCACATATGCATTATTAAAACCTATAAAGATTAGTCAAATTATAATTGGAACTCATGGTAATCACTTATATACTTCAATTTGAACTACAAAACTCCTAATGATTGGAGCTTGATTTATCATAACAAATGTTAGTAAAATTATATATTTTTTTGTTTTGTGTTTTTTTCTTTGTTTTTAAAGACGGAAAGTTGGTAACAATAATATTGTAACGGATGAAAGAAGGAGGGAGTGGAAATTTTATGGAAAATTGAACTGGGTGTAGGGCTATTGGATGGATGTGTAATTTGACATGTCCAACAGCAACTACACAACTACGGGAAGACCAGTTAGTTTTTTTTTTTTTTTTTTTTTTTTTTTTTTTGGAGAATAGGGAAGACCAGTTAGTTGACTGCAAAGAGCAGCTTAAGAAATAAATCACGGCAGATGTCCGAATCTCCACGTGCAGTTGTGAGCTTTCTAAGCTAATTTGTTAGTTAGGTACTGAAAGGTGATCAAAACCTAAAACAGCCACACGTAGAACATCACAAGTCTAACAAGAATACCAACCCACCCCCTTTTTTTTTTTCTATTATTATTATTATTGTTATTATTATTATTATTATAAACCAAAAAGTTCAAATACACTCTAATTCTTGTTTTAGATAAGGTTTGGATTAGGGTTAGGGATAGCTAGCTTTTTGTTTACATATAAAGGCAGGCAGTTTATCGTTAATGAAAGAGTACAAGATTCAATCTATATATATAAATATATAACTATAAGAAAACCCTTTTTTCCGTTTTTGCCTTAATTATTATTGTTTTTTCTTTAATTAAAAAAGAGTTATATAATAAATTTAAAAAAAAAATGAAAAAGAAAAAAAAGAGTAGGCTAGGTGGGTTATAAGTAGAAGTTGTAGGTTAGAAACTTGGAGAGACGTTGAAAGCAGAACCAAATTCACACCACCAAGCAACCCCTTTTCTATCTCTTTCTCTCTCACGCACATATATGTTATATTGTATGTATGTATGTTTTTTTGATTACTTATAATAATAATTAAGGCGTTTGTTAGCCAAAACGTTGCATCAATCGCAGGTGCAAAGTCTGTCCCAACTCTCCAACTCTATAACGGAAAACACTACATCGATCTCTCATCTCATCTCTTCTCTTCTCTTCCCCCATATATTCTCTATTTGTCTTCATTCTTCTTCATATCCCTTGCCTCTGCACTCATCTCTCTCTTATTATTTATGTCTATTAAAGTCTTGACTCTACGTTCTTTAGTTTTTGTCTGATAGAAAGAATTGCTCATCTATCAGCTAGGGTTTTGATCTGCTCTATAATATACATACTTTGTTATTTTTTGGTTATATTTATATTCATTTTTATTTAAGATAAGATGTGCACAAGGGGCCATTGGAGACCTGCTGAAGATGAGAAGCTTAGGGAGTTGGTGGAACGCTATGGACCCCACAATTGGAACGCCATAGCTGAAAAGCTCCAAGGAAGATCAGGTGATAATTAGACCTAGCTAATCGATTTGTCTCTGTGAAATTTGGTCATTAATTTTGTCTTTGTTATTCAAAACTATTAGCTAGCTAGATAGGGTTTGATATTAACAAAGTATATATAATAGTGATTTAAAGCTTTAGTTATATATATAAGTAACTAACATATATAAGTGATGCATGCATGAATTGAATTAATCAGGAAAGAGCTGTAGGTTGAGATGGTTCAATCAGTTGGATCCAAGGATTAACAGAAGCCCTTTTACAGAAGAGGAAGAAGAGAGGCTTTTGGCATCTCACCGGATTCATGGTAACCGATGGGCTGTAATCGCAAGGCTATTCCCCGGTCGCACTGACAACGCAGTGAAGAACCATTGGCATGTCATCATGGCAAGAAGATGCAGAGAGAGATCTAAACTTTATGCAAAAAGGGCTGCTCAAACATTAATGAATGACCAAAAATCATCTTTAAAGCAAGAGGTCCAGATGATGAACTGTGAGAAAAGAATCTCTACTAATGCTTCTTTTGTTGAGAAATGCCGTGAAAGATATCAGTACCCTTTCACATATAATTACTGTCCCCCATTTCCAAAAGACTTGTTTTCTCAACATCTAGCTCCTTGTATCAACCCACGTCAAGGTAACTACATCCAAATGATAGCCTTCTAATGTGCCATATAGCTATTAAACACACACACACAAGAGAGATATGGAAAATCTTGTAATATATATTAGGTCAATATCAAGTTATACTATGTGTATAACTTTTAAGTTAATGTTAAACCCCAAGGGGTTGGTCTATTGATATCAAGACCTCATAAGATCCAGAGATTTATGGTTCATAATTCCTAATTACCATCTTAGGTTCATCTCCAAGAGATTTTTTTTTTTTTTTTTTGTTGTAATTACTGGATGTGTGTGTAATGAGAGACTACACATACTCGGAATTGCTAGAAGAGCTCTGAACACCCATGTAAACAAAATAAAACAAAAATGTTAATGTTACATAACTTGATAAATATTTATATATTTTCTATTATACGATACTTGACTCATGTTTATTTATTTATTTTCCTTATGTTCTTATTGCAGAGAAAAAGCAGCCAATTGAGTTTTATGACTTTCTACAAGTAAATACTGAGTCTAATGGTAGTGAAGTGATAGACAATCCAAGAAGAGATGACGAGGAGGTGGATCAGGAAGCCAAGGAACAACAGAGCAAGGCTGTTGTCCCGTTCATAGATTTCTTATCTGGTGGAAGTTCTTAGCATGGTTGCGTTGTCTGAATTATGATCTTGATCGATGACACTTACTGTAAAACAATCACTTACATTTACTTATTCCTAACTATATACCCCCATCACCCAGATGCATGTTGCTACTGCACTGACAGAATATATTTAAAGAGAGGTGTAGCATGTAGGCATATACTTAGAAAAGTTGAAGCTTTATGTGAGTGTTAGTATATGACACACTGGAGGAAAGCAGGAATGACTAAACTATATATATGCACCTCTGACCTCCCTGGATTCTTCAATGTTTGATTCTCTTGAATTACATACGAATCTAAAGGGGACAGTATATATTATATATACACTTATATATTTATTTCTATCTTTGCCAATATACATAGCATGCATGAAGTAAATCTTCTTCTTCTTCTTCTTCTTGCTAAAGAAAGTTTCATATATGCTTACTGCTTCTATAAGCTTAATGCATATATCATATCATGCACACTTCAATTAAAAACTAGTGAAAAAGGAAAAGAACCTGAAACTAGATATAAGTGCAGTTGATATGCCTTTCCTTTAAGGTTACCGGCTACATACCCAAAGAAATATTTAATTTCTGCATGTACTTAAGGCTGTTCTATGTATAACAAATTGCTCCATTAATTGGTACCTTGTGGTGTGTGTGCGTTTTATTGCAAGCTCAAAATGGCGTCGAAATGAAGGCTTTTAAAAAAAAAAAATTATATATATATATATATATATTTTATAAATTTCCAGATGTTTTGCCTAACGAATCTTGCTAGCTAGTTATTTTCCCGGTTTTGTTTATTTATTTATTATCTCTTTCTTTCTATTTTACTTCAAATGCAAAAGTGACTTTGATAATGAGGCAGGCTAGATGATAAGTTTTTCCCTGTGCCCTTAATTTTATTCTGAAGTCTTTAACTTATCATTTTACAAACTCTAATTTTCCCATTGGTATAGTTTAAGGGTGGAAATTCCTCAAATCTACGTTATTTGAGTTGTGTCAAGGACTGTGATGTTGTAATATATATAGGCCATTCAGAGTAACTCCAGTAACGGCATCTAGGATGATTTTACCGTCCTATATATTTTGAGAGAATGAACAGTACTCCTTGAAAAGGACTTATAACCACCCATTACTTTGTGTTGAGTTAAATCATGTTCATAAACCGATCGACCACTCAAGTGGAGCAAAACTATGACTTTTCCTCCTAGTAACATTGAATTAACTTCTGCTGCCAAACTCAATGACGACATGTTTCTTAATTCCTATCTAAAAAAATAAAACATGTGTCATAATTTAATCATTTTCACCATGAGCAAAACATGCATAACATCCATTTTATCTTGACAACCTTACATGTTACGTTGCTACATGCAATATGTTTAGCTTCCATGGCGCTTATAACAACTTAGATTTGTCTTTTAGTTACCAATAAATAGATCTTCTGCCTAGAAATATATAACTTGGGGTCTACTTTCCATCATTTGTACTCAACTAAACTCAACTTAATTGAGGTTTAATCCCAATTAAATTGAGATTGGGTATATGAATACTCCTCAATTAATTGGAGGTTGAAAGCTCAAATTTGTGCTAAAACACAAGAGCTTGTTCAGACTCCCAATTAAAAATTACGGCTAGATTACTTTTACTCTAACTTAAACTAAGTGTGAAATAAGAGTAAATAAGCGCAATGAACCGATAATACTACCCTAAGCCATATTCAACAATAAAATGAAAGCTTAAAGAGTAGGGAAAAGAGATGCAAATACAAGATAACACTAAGACGTGTTATTGAAGAGGAAATCGAAGAACTTGGCGAAAAACCTCTCCGCAACCTTCCAAGTTGAAATCGATTCACTAGAGAATAAAGTTAGAGTACACGAATAACAGAAGACCATAACTTCGTACGGTCCTTCCCATGATAGCCCTAACTTTCCTTGGGATGGGTCCTTTGTTGCCTACAAGACTTTTCTAAGGACGAGGTCGCCTATGTCAAATCTTCTCACCCTCACCTTCTTATTATAGTATCTGGCCATTGCTTCCTTGTATTTTTCCATTCGTTTCATAACTTCGTCTCTCACCTTGTCGATCAGATCCAAATTGTTGTTGAGTTCTTGCTGGTTCTTCTGCTCTTCGTAAGCTTTGATCTAGATGCTCGTCAGCCCTACTTCCACTGGTATGACGGCTTTAGTTCCAAACGTTAGTCTGAATGGTGTTTCCCTCGTTGGCACTCTTGTCGTTGTCTTGTACACCCATAAAACATTAGGTAGTTCTTTAGGCCATGCACTCTTTGCCCCCTCAAGCCGAGTTTTGATAATTTTCAGCAGGCTTTTGTTCGGCACTTCCGTTTGACCATTAGCCTAGGGGTGTCTTAGGAAAGAGTAGTGATTCTTGATGCCTAAGTCTTGGCAAAATTTTTGAAACTCTTGGGATTGTTAAACTGCTTCCCATTGTTCGATATGATTACGTTAGGAATCCTGAATTTGCAAATTATGTTCTTCTATATGAAACTAGTGATCTTGGCTTCTGTGATCGTCGTTGCTAGCTTAGCGTCCACCCATTTTGTGAAGTAATCGATTGTGAAGATGAGGAACTTGAATTGCTTCCTTCCTATAAGGAGTGGAACTATTATGTCGATCCCCTATTAGGGGAAAGGTCAAGGCGCGGTTATTGGCGTCATTGGCTCCCTTGGTTGCATTTGGACATTCGTGAAGCGTTGGTGCTGGTCACATGTTCTGACGAGGTTATGTGCATCCTTCTGTAGTGTTGGCCGATAATAACCTACTCTGAGTGCTTTTCCCGCTAGAGCCCTTGCTCTCACGTGGTTACCATAGACTCCTTCGTGTATCTCTTACAATACATAGTCGGCATCTTCCTTGTTAGCACATTGGAGATAGGGGAGAGAGTGTCCTCATCTGTATAAGACATCGTCAATAATGACGAAGCAAGTAGCTCTGATCTGTACCTTTCGTGCTTCATTCCTGTCTTTTAGGAGCCGTCCTTCTTTCAAGTAATGGATGATGGGGGTCATCTATTTGTCTTGCTCCTGTACCTTCATTACCTGCTCTCTTTTCATGCTAGGTTGTCCCCTTGTTTCCATACATAATTCAGGAGATAGGCCGTGGTCGTTTGATGAGGCTAGTCGTGGCAAGAAATTTGCTTTAGCATTTTTTGCTCGAGGGATTTACTGGAAATTGATCTTCAAATACTTCTGCATTCTTTCTTCCTTTACTTCATGATCTCCTCTTACCTGGCCAACTACATATTCGGCTTCCTCAAAAAAGTGTTTCATATTCGGCTTCGTTGTTTGTTGTTGGGAACTACAATCTGACCGCATATATCAAGATTTCTCCCTCTGGTGATATAAGGACTACACCTGCTCCTCTAACTTTCTTGGTGGCGGACCCATTTGTTTGGACCGTCCATGTTAAGTTTTGGGGCTCTTTTTCTTCTTGAAGGTAAGTGAACTCTATAATGAAATCGATGAGGACCTAGGCTTTGATTGCAACAAAGGGCCGATATTCTATATTGAACTGGCCAAGCTCTATGGCCCATTGGACGAGGCGCCTTGTTGCATCTATTTTGTTCACCGTCTTCCTTATCGGTTGGTCTATTATGACGACGATGGGATGCGCCTAAAAGTAGTGGCGTAGTTTTTTGGAGGTGACTACTAGGGCGAAGACGATCTTCTCTAAGCTTGGGTAGTTCGCTTTAGCTTCTTGGAATGCTTTGCTAGTATAGTACACTGGTCTCTGCACATCCTCATCTTCCCTGATCAGTGCCAAGCTTACTGTCGTATTAGATATTGCCAAATAGAGATGCAACTTCTCTCCTGTTACTGAAGGGCTTAACAATGGTAGCTGTGTTAGGTAGTCTTTTAGCTTTGTCAGGGTTTCTTCACATTCGTCAGTCCACTGAAAGGCCTTTTTTAAGACTTTGAAGAAGGGCAAACACTTGTCTATCGCTTGAGAGACGAATCTGTTTAGGGTTGCAACTTTTCCCTTCAAGCTCTACACTTCCTTCATCGTCTTTGGGGATTCTATCTCCATTATTACCCTCATCTTGTCTAGATTAGCCTTTATGCCCTCGTTAGGATACCATGAATCTCAAGAATTTCCTTGATGAAACAGCAAAAACAAATTTCATTGGATTCAGCTTCATTTTATACTTATATAGTGTGTCGAAGGTCTCCCTTAGGTCGTCCAGGTGATCAGCCTCGTCATTGCTCTTCACCAGCATATCGTTTACATATACTTCCACATTTCTTCATATCTGTTGAGAGAACATACGGTTTACCAACCTCTGGTACGTGGCCCCTACATTCTTTAGTCTGAAAGGCATCACCTTGTAACAGTACAACCCTTGGCTAATGATGAACATGGTCTTCTCTTGATCTTCTTTGTCCATTATGATCTAATTGTAGTTGGAGAAGAAATCCATGAAACTTAAAAGCTTGTATCCAGTAGTTGAATCTACCAGTTAGTCGATCTTGGGTAAGGGAAAGCCATCCTTCGAGAATGCCTTGTTGAGATCTGTGAAGTCAACACACATCGTCCACTTGTCGTTGTTCTTCTTTACCATTACCATGTTGGCTAGCCATTTAGGGTAGAAAACTTCCCTTATGAAGCCCACCTCTAGGAGTTTCTCAACCTCTTCTACTACTACCTTATTGCGTTCAAGTGAAAATATTCTCTGCCGCTACTGCACTGGTTTGCACTCTGGATTAACGTTAAGACGATGCTGGATGACTTCCTTGTTGATTCTTGGCATATCCTCGTGCTGCCAAGCGAAAACATCCTAGTTCTCTCTTAGGAATTTTGTAATCTTCGTCTTCTCTGAGGCTGAAAGTGCTAACCTTATCTTCAAGACCTTGGACGGATCTCTAGGGACAACCTCAACCTCTTGTGGCACTTCTGACGGTTTGGGGACTGGTTCAGGTTCGTCTATCATCCATGTGTGATTTCCCCCTGATGCTAGGGCGGCTTGATAGCATTCCCTTGCGAGGACTTGGTCTCTTCTAATTTCCCATATACCATGGGCTGTAGTGAATTTCATCTTTAGGTAATATGTTGACGTTGTCACTTTCAACTTGTTGAGTGTTGGTCGTCCAAGGATGACGTTGTACGTTGATGGGCAATCTACCACGAGGAAATCAACCTCCTTGGAGAATTATGCTGGATAAGTGCCTGCAATTATGGTTAGCTTAACAACACCTTTGGGAATGACCTTGTCTCCAGTGAAACTTACCAATGGGGAAATGAATGGTCGAAATTTTTCTTTGCATAGCTTCATTTGTTGGAAGGTTGGCAGATAGATGATGTCTATTGAGCTTCCATGATCTACCAGTACCCGATGGATGTTGAATTCTTCCATCTTAAGCATTATCACCAGTGGATCATCATGGGGTTGTCTGATGCCGTGGGTGTCCTTCTTAGAAAAGACGATGTCTTGCTCACTGCATCTAAACGTCTTTAAAGGTGGGAGCCGCAAATGGATGCTTTTCACTTCCCTTACATATGCCTTCTTCAACGACTTGGAGGATCCTCCCGCAACCAATCCTCTCATCTTTATTTCTCCTATGGGGGTCTTCTTGCCCCCCCCCCCCCCCCGGTCTCTGGTTCCTTATCTTTCTTGTCCCTCTGTTGTCGTCTATACGGCTTTGATTTTCATACAAACTTCTGTAATTTCCCTTGACGAATTAGGGTTTCTATTTGGTCCTTTAGATGTTTGCATTTGTTAATGCGATGTTCGTGGTCTTAGTGGAATCTACAGTACTTTCTTTTGTCTCTGACTTCTGCTGGAGTGTAAATTGGTCTAGGCCATTGCAAAGAGGGCTCGTCCTTTATCTGCATCAATACTTACTCAATTGGCATCACTAGGGGAGTGAAGTTAGTAAACTTAGGCCTTCGTTCTGGGAGGTTCCTCTTTTTGTCTGCTTCATGTCTAGTGCCTCATGCTTCTTTCTTCCTGTTAGGGTTGTGACTAGTTCCTTTGTCTCTCTCTGTTTTGGTTGTCACTCCTTTAGCGGTCACAACGTCTTCTGCATTCATATAGTTTTAGGCCTTGTGAAGTAGCTCTGCCACTGTTTTTGGTGTGCTTTTGGTGATTGAGAAAAAGAAATCTCCTGGTAGTAATCCTGCTTGGAAGGTCGTTAGGATGACTTGATCTTCCGCTTCATCCACCTGTAACAATTCTTTACTGAAGCATGTCACATATTGTCTCAACAATTCTCCCTTTGCTGGTGGACATTGAGAAGATGCTCAGTTGGCTTCTTGTGTCGTTGTCCTTCAATGAAGTGACGAATAAACCCCTTGCTGAGTTGTTCGAAGTTCGCAATAGTTCTTGAGGGTAGCTTGCCGAACCACACCCTAGTTGTGCCTTTCAACATTATTGGGAAAGCCCTTTACATTACTTCGTCTGGGGTCATCTGCAGAAGTATCAAAGTTTTGAACGACTCGATGTGATCCAAGGGATCTCTTGAGCCGTCAAAGGACTCCAGCTGGGGAAGGTGGAACTTTGGTGGGAGAGGGCAATTCAACACTTCTATGGTGAATGGTGAATGGTGAATTCGTCCTTCGATTCATTCCGTCCAAGTTCTCTACAGCTCTGTCTTTTACTACATTCCTAAGCTCGTCCATCTCCCTCCTCATGGGCTTGAATCTGTTGTGTGGCTTGTTCGGCATCCATCTTATGCTACGAGGTTCTCTTTTGTCATTTACGGAAAATGACTTGAATGATTAGCGTTCCCACAGACGACACCAAACTGATGAGGTGAAAAATCACCAATTGAGATCCTCATCTTAGTGGATGGACGATGCTGTGCTTGGTTGTGTCTTCTATGCAAACTTGCAAGAAAGCTTTGGAAAGAAATGGAAGACACCGGTGTGGTGTTTGCCAAAAACACTCCAATGCTTAAGTCAGAAAAGGAGAAAGTTTGTTTAGAGAGAAAATGACTTGGAGTGATTTTTGGATGAGTATTTGTGTATACCTTTGGATTCTGTTGTTCCTTTCTTTTATAGTTGTTCCTTGCCTTAATGGACAATAAATCCTGGCATTTATGAGCAATGGCTAGTACGTTATCAATGGGAGCTTTGAAGTGCACTGCTCACTTGTTACCGTTGCTCCGTCTGTTACATTTTATCATCAATGCATGCAATAAATGTGTAATGCTCGCTTTAATCGTCATTAATGGAAATGACGATCTTAGGCCATTTTTTCGACTCATCAATAAGAATTAAAAAAAAAAAAAAACTTTTTTCCAGCCTTCCTTATTAATGTTATTAATGCCTATAGTTTTTCCTTCTTCTAAAGTCTCAAAATTTCTTTTATCACCAAACCAATAGGTATTACGTAGATTACTTTGAAATTTACTTGCATGGCTATGACAACAAATTGTGGTATGTCTACTACATATAGTATTGCATAGATTAAACTACCAACATTTACTCAGTAAAAAAAAAAAAGTCTAAACATATAGTTTATTGCGCATTTTCTTTCAGTGGTGTTTATTTCACACAAACTATTGCATATAACATACATACACACACGCACAATTTCGCTTTGAACTCGTGACTCAAAATCACTATTTTCAAGTTGAAAATCGTGACTTCAAGTCATGAGTTCAATGCAAAATCGTGTGTTTGGAATCGTGAATTTGAGTCAAGAGTTCAGCCCAAAATTGTGCATGTATACTTTATGTGCAAGTGTGTGCGCACTAGTAATTATTCTTTTATTTATATCTTCTTCATTTGTTGGGCATTTTTTTTCATAAAAATTTGTTTGGTAGTAGGGATAGAGCCAGGACTTGGATTTAAGGAGGGCAACAATATAAATTTTTTTTTTTTTTTTTGGAAACTCCAAATAAATATTCGTTTAATAAACCATCAACAAAGAAAAATACACAAAATTATTGTTTTTTAAGATATTACAATGCAATTATTTATGAAAATTGGACATTAGATTTTCCTCAACATTAGTAGTTGGCAATATTGCACCACTACTATTAGCTTCTAAATCATTTGAAGTTTTTCTTTTGAAAAAATCAAATATGGTAGTTGACTTTTTTTATAATCTACAAATAAAATATAATTTGAAATTGTCATGTCATTATATGGTCAATAATTTACAATCATTACACACAATAGACAAACACTATGCACACAAGCAGTTAACCAATAACCAACAAATTTTAAAGTTGTAAATAATCTCTTTAATTATTTACCTAAAAAAAATTATTTAATTTTTTAAAAGAACAAAAACACTACCAAACAAAACTACAAATCTACACTAAAATGCATAGAACTATCAGAACATCACATGGACATCGTGTTGTTTTACACAGTTGTTAGTCACTAAACTAGAAACAAGACGCCACTTGACCACCATTTATTATAAAAAAAGATATAACTTTGGCCTTATTAAAGATTGAAAGAGAAAGATCAAAGATGGACAGAATTAATCAGAATTTTCTATGGGGAACAACAAATGAGAAAAGGAAAATCTACCTTGTTGGGTGGAAAAAAATAAAATCCAAAGAAGAAGGGGGACTTGGGATACAAGCGGCTAGAGGAAAGAACATTGCCTTGTCGGCAAAGTTAAATTGGAGAATGTTCCAAGAAAAGGATTCCTTGTGGGCAAAAGCTATTTTGAGTATTGTGCAGCCTCAAAAGAAGATCACAAGATCCGGACAAATTTCCTTCATCTTCAAACTGGCAAGCAATCAAACTTGGATTTGCCACCTTTTTCGAAGGCATTGGGTGGAGAATTGGGAGTGGAGAAAGAGCTAGAGTTTGGCATGACAGATGGATAAAGGGAAGCACTCTAAGGAAACTTATTGAAGGCCCTCTACCTTTAGCAAAGAGTAAGTTGAAAGTGGCTGAGCTAAACCAAAATCATGCTTGGAATTGGAACTTAATCTCCTTTGACCTCCCTCAACACATCAAAGATAATATTAGAGCTATTCCTTTTCAAATTTTTGGTACGGGTAAGGATTCTATAATGTGGACTGCATCCAAGGATGGATTTTTCCACAAGCTCTGCCTATTGCCTAGCCAACTTGGACCAACCTCCAGAACCCCCTTTCGATGGAGTATGGATCTGGAAAATTGACACACTCCCTAAGATAGTCCATTTCCTGTGGCTTTGTCATTATAATAGCATCCCGGTGAGACGAGTTTTGGCTTCTCGGGGTATAAGTTTCAGTAACCAATGCCCTATTTGCAATAGACAGGAGGAGACAATCATCCACATGCTACATGACTGTGAATTTGCTCGAGTCTTCTAGGACAAACTCCAAATACCCCCTGCCATGAGATAGTCCGTTGATGCTAATTTGCTCGACTGGCTCCAAGTTAATTGCCTAAGTTGCGTACACCATCAGTCATCCATACCATGGAGCACACTCTTTCCCTTTGCTATTTGGTCTCTCTGGAAACATAGAAATAGGGTTTGTTTTGACAACACTCCCTCAAATCTCTCTCTACACAATTCTAGTATCAACCAAGCCTTGGAGTACTTTTACTGTATGGGGAAGATTAGGAAGCAAAATCACTTGGTTACAATCTCAATTAGATGGATGAAACCTCCAATGGATTGGTTAAAGTTGAACACAGATCAGGCATCACTTGGAAACCTAGGGAAAGCTAGTGGGGGAGGTGTCATTAGGGACAGCTCCGGAAAATGAGTGAAGGGATTCTCTAGATCTATTAGGGTTTCTACGAGTGTAATGACTGAGTGTTGGGCCATAAGAGATAGGCTGACTTTGGCAAACCAACTGGGCATCTGAAATTTAGAAGTCAAAGTTGATGCCAAAACCATTGTTGATCTTTTGCAATCTAATACAGTATCTAACAGACCTTTTTCTTCCCTTTTCAATGATTGCAGATCACTGCTAAGAAGCTTTCATCAAATCAGAGTGCGGCTTGTGTTTGGAGAGGCAAATTTCTGTTTCAACGCCTTGGCTAGGAGGGGATTATCTCAATATGAGGATTTTTCAGTTTTTGATACCCCTTCATCTAGTGATATAAACTCCTTTGTAATTTCTGATGCTAATGGTTTGTATTATGGTAGACTTACCATTGCTACTTTGGCCATTTTGGCTAGTTAATGTTTAATGCAATCTCCTTTTAACCAAAAAAAGTAAAAAAAAAAAAAAAATAAAATAAAAAGAGAGAGAAAGATCAAAGATGGAGTCAGAGTCTACCTCTCTCTCTTTGACTCTTTTTTTCTAGTCTCTTCTTCTATGTTCGAATGTGGTGGAGTTCTCAGCTCTGCCTCTCTTTCAATTTTCTTCACAACACTATCAACACATATGATTAAATCTAAGTTAATCAACCAACTAACCAAGCATTAGAGATTCAGATCTGAGAGAGGGATAAAATGTTACCTGGTTTCCGGGCCTTTGGGTGGTGTTGATTGCTACGATGGACTGGTGGTGGCCAGTGGCGTTAGGCGTGGTGCACTAGTCTGCCTTTGCTTTTGCTACACTGTTGTTCTGCTATAGTGCTGCTGCCCAACTCCTTAGTTTTGAGGTCTTCTGCCATAAGTTTGATTTTTTATTTTTATTTTTTTTGGGTAGTGGCTTAGAAATTTTCTTCTTTTTCCCTTTTATTATATGTGTGTCTTGTCGTAAGTTGGCTTAGAAATCCCCTTCTAGTTAGAATCGGCTTTGAGTTTTGTGTGTGTGTGTGTGTGTGTGTGTGTGTGTGTGTGTGTGTTTGTTTGTTTTGGGTGGTTGTTCGGGCTTAATTTTTTTTTTGTTGGGCTAATTTTTTTATAGCTTTTAAAAATATCAATAATATTGCTGAGGGGAGAAAATGCAATTTTATTGAAAAAAATTGCTAAAAATAATATATTATATATATACTAATTTTTTTTTAAATCTCCAACAATAGCTCCGTCCCTGTTCGGTAGTGAATAAGAGTATCCAGTTGTTCTAAAATTTGTCTTGATATAATTAAAGATTAAGTGGCAACTTTATATAAGTCCACTTTATTTGGATCGAAAAGACTATACATAAGAGGTTCTCCATCTCATGTCGACCACCCAAAAAAATGTAGTGCTTTTTTCATGGTTTTCGTAACAAATTAACATTTAAAGAAAAAATAAAAAATAGAGACATATTTAAACTCTACATGTTTTTATTAGAAATACCAAGAAGTAGCAATTGAGCTACAATGCTTTTAGCGATTCTTGTAATACCATTAAATTCATGCTTCAAATGCCAAATCCAAACACTCGATTATATATGCAACATGATTTCTCTGACCTTATGTTCTAATAATTAAATATCATCACAAATGTGTTTGTGTATATGATCATAGAATTATAAAAATACTCTTAGGATTCTTTTAATACACATTATCTTCATTAACTTTAAAGCCAAATCTAATAATTGCATTATGAAAGATTGAAAGTACCCTTGCTTAAGACTTTTTTAAAGCCCTACAATAAATTCGCAAGCTTACAAACCTTGTGTTATATGAGAAATTATTAGGTTCACCAAGAGGATTGCTAAAGTGGTCATCCCAACCAATGAAATGATGCCACCTATAAATGCAAATGTGTGAGTCAGCTTTCTAATCAACATAAGAAATTAAAAATTAAAAATTACCAAGTGAGGTGGTAGCGTTTAATTGGTTGGGAGGACCACTTTAGCAGTCATTCAGTGGACCTAATAATTTCTCGTGATCTAGAATTTCAATTTAGTATTCCATAAAATATTTTTGTTTCTCTTTTTTAGTTTTCACTGATCTATGCAATTTTTTGTATCCATTGGATATAATTCAAAATACAATCGAATTTTTTGTATCCCATCACATTAACTATTTTATTATTGATTTATGGTCGATTGGATTTCAAATATTTAGGAAATTCATTAATTCCCCACATTTTTTATGGCATCCAATTTTATGTGAGACTTCGATATACACAAAATCCTAATTTTGAGAAATATGAAATATTCTGTGGATTATTATTTATAAAGAACACTGGTTTTGGAAATATTATTCAAAGATATTGGTCATTTAATTGGTGGGAAGACACCTTTTATTTTAGGGAAAATTACTTTTTACCGCTTTAAACTATATCTATGATTACACTTTGCACCATAAACTTTTTGAATGCATTTTTTGCATCCTAAACTATGATCCTTGTTATACTTTACACCCCGACATCAAGTTTGTTGTTAACTGGGATAGAAAAATATGACACCACGTAAAAACACCTAATTGCCCATCTTCTCAGTACTTTAAAAACAAAAGATAAATTACATTTTACTACCCTAAACTATTGTTGAGGTTCAAAAAGGGATTAAAAAAGCCCACCAATAGGCCCACAGAGATAGGAAAGGTATTGGGCCCATTTCACACAAAAGAGGGGAGAAAAATAAATAAATGGTGGGCTCTCACAGAAAAGAAAGAAAGAAAAAAGAAAGCCCAGAGGGCTGGGATCCAGGGAAGAGGCCCAACCAGCAAACCAGACCAAACTAAGAAGAAGAAAAATTGGGCCGGAATCCCAGAAAGCCTCCCAGAGGTGGAGGATCCTGGGGCACGCAGGAGGATCATAACAAAAAAAAATAATAATAAAGAAAGGCAAGAGACAAAGGGCACGCGGACCTTGTGACCCAGACACGCAGAGGAGGTACAGAGCAAAAAACGCAAAAACCTGTTTCAACCGTTTGAAGATAAAGACAAGGAAGAGTACAACTGGGAGAGGCTGGGACGCTGAGAAGAAAAAGCCAAACGGGGCCTTAGGCCAGCCAACGGGAAATCTGGAAATGGAAAGGAGCCGAGGGACTTTCATCTGGTCAGAACAAAAAGCAAGGAACTATGAAGAAAGGGGAAACGACACGATCCTGAGGCAACCAGGCACGGTACAGGCTTCAAAGGGTAAAACAGGGAAATCACTAGTTCACCAGGGAGGCCGAAGTTGTGCTATAAAAGGAGGAAGGAATCCACGCTACAGGGCATTCACGAATTTTCAGAACGATCAGACCATCTAGAGCATTAACCATTGCTTTCCTGAAGTCCTAGAGAGTTACAGAAAATACTCTGTAATTTGAGAGAAAAAACAGGGGAACCGTCCCTGGTATCCCAGCACAGCCACTATTGAACATGCTCGGATTCAACAAGTTCAAACTTTGCAAGTCTTTGAAACTTGAATAGCTATCAAAGTCTGTAACTTATGAGCTTAGTTGAACCTTGCATCACGTCTTAGTGAGCATTGTAGTCACAGCTTAATAAAATCAATGAAATATACCTCACTTAATTAGAGGATCCCCAGCTTGTTCTTATGTTATATTTTCCATTTTTTTGTCATTTGCATTAATCCTTTACTGCATAAATGTCGTTTCAATACAAATATTCTTGCTTTCTTTCTTTTGTTGGCTGTTTGTGTTATGGAAAGTATGTTTTGTGCATCAATTGATTCTTAAAACAGCCCCTTTAGCTACGGAGAATCAATCCCAGTCCACCAAGAACATCTCACACGGCCTAGAGTTCCTGGGCCACAGTGCTAAAAAAAAAGGGCACTCTCACATTTTGGCGACTCCGCTGGGGACTGGGTAAAGAAAAGGGAAGAAGCAATCCCTTCGCAGAACATGCCTCCAAGACAAAGGAACAGTAAAGGTGCAAACATGTCACCCACGGCCTCTGAGCCTGTGGGAGAAAATGAAGTAGCCTCCAGACAAAGAGGCGAGGTGCCCCTAACAGAGCACGAGGCCATGTCAGAACAGAGGAATGCGAGGCAAGAGCTAGACCCTATGGCTCAAATAACCGCGATGTTGAAAGAGTTGCAACAAGAAGTTTACCTTCTCAAAGAAAGTAAGACGCAAGAAGTCAGAGACAATGCCCCCCATGTGGGTAACCAAGACAGAACCCAGCCAGAGGGAGGATCAGCAGTGGGAGGAGGAACTAACCCCCAATATCTGACACTGGCAGATGTCAGTGCCCTCCTGGACCAAGAAAGGGAAAAACTTTCCAGGACCCCCAAGGAATTTTCTCGGGATCCCTCATTTCCACTGGAACTCCTTGGCAAGCCGTACCCCAAAGGATATGAGCCACCAAAGTTCCATCCTTTTGATGGAAGGAATGGAAGTGCAGTAGAACACATGAGTAGGTTCGTCCACACTATGGGCCCCTACGCAGGAGACCGGGAGCTGTGCCTAAGAGAGTTTGCTAAGTCCCTGATGGACAGAGCGTACACTTGGTACACTACACTGAGACCTGGGTCCATTAAGACCTGGGACGAAATGATGGAAAGATTTTGTGCAAAATATTACCCTGGTGAGGACAAGGTCACTTTCCAAAGCCTTCAGATGGTGAGGCAGAGACCTGGAGAGGATCCTGTCCAGTTTATCAAAAGATTTGAAGATGTGTCCCTAGACTGCTATGGGGACCATGAAGAAAAAGAGCTTGTGGAAACTTGCGTCTCTAACATGCTTTTCGATTACAGGCTCAACCTCGAAAATTTATGTATCACACAGTTTGTTGACCTGTTACAAAGAACAAGAAGGACAGCACAAACTATGAGGGCGAAGAGGGCACCAGCATCCCAAGCCATGACAGCATCAGTGGGGGAAAAAAGGAAGAGGCCTGATGGAAAAATGTTCGAGGAACCACCAGTGATCCCATGTACCGTAGAAGAATTAAACCACGTCCTGGACAAATGGATCAGGGATGGAGTGATTAGGCCATTCACTGTGTCCAGGCCACCAACCGAAGAAGAAAGGAAAAATCCTTTGTTTTGCAGGATTCACAATTACGTTAAGCATTCCACCAAGGATTGCTGGACCCTCCGCAGGCTTTTCCACAGGAAGCTAAGAGAAGAAACCCTGAAACTCACCCAGAAGGAACTAGAAGTACAAAGAAACCCCCTGCCCAACCATAAAGGAAAGGGGGTAGTAGCTGTGGTAATTCATGGGAACTCGGCAGAAGCAGAAGAGTCAGGAGGATCCTTCCACCCAAACACAGTCAGGACCCTCCAGAAGAATCCCAAGTTCAGGTCACTATTCAATTAGCTAGGATTTGGACCAGAAGCAAGAAGGGTGGCCACGGAATCCCTCATGACTATAGCAGCTAATTCATGAATGGAATGTTTCACGGCAGAATCACATGCCAACCGAGCTTTCCTGGAGACAACAAATGCCATAACCTTCACTGATGAAGACATGGAGGTTGAGCATCCAGACCACCGTAGACCTCTTTACCTAATGGCCACCATAAATGGTGTCCAAATCAGAAGAGCACTTGTAGACACAGGGGCATCACTCAACCTCATAGCCCTGAGCACCTTGGAAGCCGTGGGCCTGGCTGGAAGGAGGATCCTGGGGGCTCCCATGGAGATAACCGGATTTGGAGGATCAGCAGAATCAACCGAAGGCTATATACAGCTAGCCCTAAGGGTGGGGCCAATAGTGGCCTTGACCAGATTTCACGTAATCAATTCAGAAGTGTCCTACCATGTACTCCTGGGACGGCCATGGCTCCATAAGCACCGCCTTATACCATCCACATACCACCAGTGCGTTAAGGGGAGATTGAATGGGAGGCTTGTAAGGATCCCTGCCAACCACAACCCTTTCAACCAAGGAGAAGTAAACTTTGTAGAAACAATGTTTTATGATGAGTTGGGACCAGATGATGAAAGTCCCATACCAGGGACCCCAGGAACACCTATTTTGGAAAAAGAAGAAGGAGGAGGTACCCATGACTTGAGGGACCTCCTAAAGAGAAAAAGGCAAAAGAAAGAGCCCAGCGCCTCAGGATCCCGGGAGTGTGTAGTAGTACGAGAGCCCGGGGGGAGATTAATATATCGTTTGTGAAGGTGCGCGGGACCTGAGTGCATTGTGCAGGAAGGTCCCGGACCACCAGAATGTATGATGGCCCAGGAGGAAGTCCAAGAGGAACCAGTCAAAGAGACGCAAATCCAGCCTGAGGAAGAACTACAGGAAGTAAACCTAGGAATTGAATTGGGATCCCAGAAACCGGTCTTCATCAGTAGTCGGTTGACAACACAAGAAAGGGGGCCACTGCTGGCTTTGCTCAAAGAATACGCAGATGTGTTTGCATGGACCTATGATGAGATGCCCGGTCTAAATCCTGGATTAGTGGTCCATGCTCTCAATGTGGACCCAGGAGTTAAACCAGTGATCCAACCAGCCAGGGTCTTTCACACTGATATAGAAGCCCAGATAACTCAAGAGGTTAAGAAGCTACTAGCAGCTGATTTTATCAAACCCATCCAGCACCCCAGATGGCTTTCTAACATAGTACCTGTGAAGAAAAAGAACGGCCAGATCCGTTGCTATGTAGATTTCCGCAACCTGAATAAAGCATGTCCAAAAGATGAGTTCCCTCTGCCTAATATTGACCTCCTTGTGGATTCAGCTGCAGGAAGTTCCATGTTCTCATTCATGGACGGGTATAGTGGGTACAACCAGATTCGCATGGCTGCCAAGGATGCCGAGAAAACAGCATTCAGGACACCAATCGGAAATTTTTATTATACTGTGATGCCCTTTGGTCTTAAAAATGCAGGAGCCACATACCAGCGAACCATGACAGCCATCTTCCATGATATGATGCATGAGGAAATGGAGGATTATGTGGATGATATTGTGGTCAAATCAAAAACTAGGACAAGGCACCTTCAGATACTTGAACGGGTTTTCAAAAGATGCAGAGAATACAAGCTACGCATGAACCCCATGAAATGCGCTTTTGGAGTATCTGCAGGAAAGTTCCTCGGGTTCCTGGTGCATCACAGAGGCATAAGTGTAGATCCAGTCAAAGCTGCAGCCATTGCTACTATGAGAAGACCAACGACAGTGAGGGAGCTCAAAAGCTTCCTGGGAAGGGTTTCCTACATCAGGAGATTTGTGCCAGGACTGGCTTCGGTCACAGGGGGCTTATCCAAGCTGTTAAAAAAGGGAACTGAGTTCACCTGGGGAGCAGAACAGCAGGAAGCCTTCCAAAGGGTCCAACAGATCATGAATCATCTGCCCACTCTCCAGGCACCAGTACGTGGGCGACCCTTACTATTATACTTGGCATCAAATACCCAAGCGATAGGAGCCCTGTTGGCCCAAGAGGATGATGGTGGGAACGAGCAACCTGTTTACTATGTGAGCAGAACACTCAAGGATGCTGAAACCAGATATCCCAGGATAGAAAAGGCTTGCCTAGTGGTTATTTACGCATCTCAGAGGCTGAAGAGATATTTCTCAGCCCACCAGATCCTGTTAGTAACTAAATCACATCCTATAAAAGCACTTCTGCATTAGCCCCTCCTAACAGGGAGAATAGCACAGTGGCTGGTCCTACTTTCCCAATATGACATAGGCCTAAGGACCCCCAAGGCCGTCAAAAGTCAAGCCATAGCGGATCTCCTGGCGCAATTCCCCGGGAAGGAGGAAAGCCCACTAAGCGAAGAGATCCCAGGTGAAGTGGCAGTAGCAGAAATCCTGGGAAAGAAATGGACAATGAGATTTGATGGGTCGGCTACAGCAACTTCAAATGGGGTAGGAATTGTACTAAGCTGTGAAAATGGAGACACCATACCTCTATCCTTCAAGCTTGGTTTCTCCTGCTCCAATAATGCAGCCGAGTACGAGGCGTACTTAATTGGGCTAACTATAGTACTAAGTGTTGTGGTGAAACACATGAGAGTACTGGGAGATTCCAATCTTGTGGTATCCCAGGTGAAAGGTGACTTTGCATTAAGGGAACAAAGTTTGGCAACCTACAGGACATGGGCGCAAAGGCTGGAGCAGGAATTCCTGACCTTTAGCATAGAGTACACACAGAGAAGTGAAAACAGATTTGCAGATGCGCTTGCCACCCTGGGATCCCAAGTACCATTCAAGGGAAAAGACACTCTAGTCAGAATAGGAAGGCAGGAGCATTCCATCTTAGAAATCCTCCAACAAATATCCCCCGGAGAGTCCAAACAATGGGAATGGAGGAGCGAAGTGAAAGAAAAAATGAAAGAAACAGGATCCGGAGGGAATGTCAAGGAACTGAGAGACTACACTCTAATAGAAGGAGAACTATACAGAAGACTGCCCGGAGGGATCCTATCCAGATGTATCAATGAGAAAGAGGGGAAGTTGAGATTGGAAGAACTACATACCCAAGTCTGCGGGACCTCAGAAAAGATCAGTCTATACAGGAGGATGCAGCGCATGGGGTACTACTGGCCAAATATGAGCAAAGAAGTATCAACTATACAGGAAAAATGCCAAGAATGCCAACCTTCGATAGACAGAGGAGAAAGCTATGCCGTATTTGTTATAGAAGACTGGAGGACCCCTTTCATGGAATACTTGGCTCGAGGGATCCTACCAACTGACAGGACGCTGGCCCACCAGCTCAAGAAGCTCGCAGTCAAGTATTTCTTACAGAACGGGATCCTATTCAAAAGGGGATACAGTGGAGATCCCCTAAGATGCCTAGGACCAAGGGAAGCCAGGGAAGTGGTCAGGGAAATCCATTTTGGTGATTGTGGAAGTCACCCAAGAAAAAGGAGGCTCTATAAACAGTTACTACTATTGGGATATTACTGGCCAACAATGAAAAAGGACTCCGAAGAGGTAGTCAAAACCTGCCACGCATGTCAAGTCCTTGGAGATGCAATCCATACTCACCCAAATACGTTACAGGACATGACAACCCCATGGCCTTTCCACACTTGGGGGCTTGATCTCATAGGGCCTATAAATCCTCCATCCAGTGGTTACATATGGATCTTGGCAGCCACTGAATATTTTACAAAATGGGTAGAGGCCATCCCCTTGAAAAAAGCCACTGGAGCAGCTGTAGCAAACTTCATTCGAGGCCATATCATTACAAGGTTTGGGATCCCCAGGAGGTTGATCAGTGACAACGGGACCCCATTCATAAATAAAGACATGAAGGGGTTAACAGAGGCTTACTACATCAAGCATGGAAGGTCTACACCGTACTACCCACAAGGAAATGGCCAGGCAGAGGCCGCTAATAGGGTGATCTTGAAGATCCTTAAAAAAATGAAGCAAGAATATGGAGGAAAATGGAGTGACCACCTGGTAGATGTACTTTGGGCGTGCAGGAGCTCTGTGAAAACAGCCACGGGATTTTCACCATTCTCCCTGGTCTATGGGATAGAAGCTATCAGCCCAGTAGAATTAATTGTTCCCACACCAAGAGTAGTACTTGAGGAAAGTCAGGAGGACACCGAGGACATAAACAATGAAAGGAGGTTAACAGACCTGGAAGGGGTAGAAGAAGAAAGAGAGCTAGCCAAAAGAAGAAGCCAGAGGTACCAGCAAAGGATGACAAGAGCATATGCACAAGCAGTACGCTCGAGAACTTTCACTAAAGGGCAGTTGGTACTAAGGATAGCAGAACATGTGAGAAGAAACCTACCGGGACCCTCTAAATTTGCCCCAAAGTGGGAAGGACCCTACATCATCAGGGAGGCCCATGATAGTGGGTACTACTACCTCACGAAGGAAGATGGAACAATCCTGACAGAGCCCATAAATGGGAAGTGGCTGAAACAATACTACGCATGAGAAGGGAGAGGTCTCAGTACACTGGAATCCTTTTGCCAAAATGCTCCAACCTGCTAAGTGTTCCTCTTCTTTCCTTCTTTCATATATTATTATTTAAGTAATTCTGTTCGAAGCTGGAGATAGAAGGACATTCTACGATCCTTACTATCTTGGTTACATTCGCTGTGTTCCTTGAATGACATTTATGTTTTAAGATTCAATGAAATTTCTTCTTTTGCTTTGTTTTTCAGTTATTAAATCCTAAGTATCACAAAATTCCTAACACGGACAAAATCAGGGGAGGATACCTGAGGAAATCTTCTTACATAACCCAGGATCACCCCACAGATAACTACAAACAGTTGAAATTAAATACATGGTCTAGGACCTCAAGCATGAACTGAGGGTACCTAGCCCAGTACTTGATAAAAAAAAAAAACTTGCCAAGATTCATGAGCTGGGACAAGTAAGAATACATTACCAAACGTACCCAGCTCAGTACTTGTGCAACAAAAAAAGGTGGGGGGAAATACCTGGGGAAATCTTTTGATACATAACCCAGGATCACCCCACGGATAGCTGCGAAGCAGCCAAGTCTCAAATACATGGTCTAGGATCTCAAGCATAAACTGAGGATACCTAGCCCAGTACTTGATATAAAAAGAAACCTGCCAAGTTCATGAGCTGGGACAAAAAATAAAAGAATACAAAATACGTTGCCAAATGTACCCAGTTCAGTACTTGCGCAATCAGGAAGGAAGAGAATGGGTACCTAGTTGGAACCTGCAACAAAATTTGTGGGAATCACAGGCTAGGACTCAGCAAAAAAAAAAAGAAAGACAAGAAAAGAAGATCCACATGCCATTTGAAAAAGATTAGAAGCAAAGCCATACTAAAGCACAAGTACATAGAAGCAGTCTCAAAGCACAAGTGCAGATCTAAACAAAAAAAAAAACATAAACATTGTCCAACTAAAGAAATAGAAAATTTATACAATCCCAAATTGTTCACACATGTCCAAACAGTTAAAAAAAAAAAGAGGGGAGAGAGAAGCTAAGTAAGGAGGCCAGCCAACAAAGAGCCACTCGAAGGAAGAGTAAGGACAGCTGAAGAAAGAACCCTCCGCCTTTTGACTTTCAGATCTTGCAAAGTCTTGAGAGCACGAGCTAGAGCTTCCTCAGCAGTAGCAATCTCGGCATCAATACTTTTAGAAGCTTGCCTCTAGAAGAGCGCTTGGGCTAGTGATCGCAGGTACTCCAGCAAAAAGGACAAGTTAAACTTGGCCTCCAAAAGATTCTGAACAACTCCCCTCCATTCCAAGAGCTTCTCCTCAGAAAGAGAGTCCAGTGAGGAATCTCTCAGAGAAATCAGCACGGCACACAGCAGCTCTATCAGAATGTTCCCCAAGAATACTCCTCCTCTGAAACCAAGGGTAAAGTCCCCATGACTTTTAAGCAGCCCTTCTAGCAATGGCAGGCCTTCCACAGGCACAGAGAACCGCAAGAAGTTGCCATAGGAGGAGCCGAAGCGGCAGAAATGACTGGCAGGGAGGCTGTTGAATTCCAGAAGATCAGAACGAGCCAAAAAGGCGGGGAGCCTGGAAGCAGGGTCTGAAACAATCACCTCTGGGGCCTTCTCCTTTGCTGCATCATCGCCCGGGGTCCCAAAGGAACCTCCAACCTCCTGGACAGCATAAGGGGCAGCAACTTGAGCAGATCCTACACCTCCCTCAAGAGCCACGATTTCAGGATTTTTGATATCAACCCCTGCAAAAAAAGGGGGGGGGGGGACTTAGCTTCTAAAAAAAAAAAAGAAAAAAAGGAGGGAACAAAAAGTGATAAAAAAAAAAAAAAAACCAGTATCAGCCTCTTGGGGTGAAGTTTCCTCCTCTTCCTCCTCTGATTTCTTGAAAGATTCTGGGAAAGAACACAGGGCAAGTTGAAGAAAAGGTGAGGAAGCCCCAGCAAAACGGCTAAAAGAAGGCAGGGACACAGGGGGCTTCGCCATAACAAAAAAAAAAAAAACAAACACAAAAAAAAAAGGGGGGGAACGAGGAAAGAAGAAAGAAAGAATGCAGTAAGGACAGTCAACACCCCACCTTCAGAGTCCTCCGATTCCAAAGAAGTAGCAGCACCAGAGGCAGATCTTGCAGTGGCTTGGCCTGGAAAGAAGAAGAACTTAAAAAAAAAAAGAAAGAAGGGGTGCAAAAGAGATAAGGGTAAAAGGCTATATAAAAGAAAAGAAAAGAAAAGAAAGGCTCACCTGTTTGCCCGGATGATGATGCGCCTCCCAAGGTCCTTGTACTTAAACCAGTCTGAGGTAGCACGGTCCTGACAGGGCTGGGAATCTGTTCAAAGTGAGAACCTGGGGACGCGGGAAGCTTGGGAGCCTCAGGATCTTGGGCAGCCTGGACATCCTGCGTTGGTTGCCCGGATTCCTCAGCTATGTCACCAATGAGAGCCTCCTCCTCCTTACTCTGAGATGCAGCTTCAGCCATCTCCTCCTCCAAAGTCTCACCAACCACAGGGTGAGGAACCTCAACCTAAAAAAAAAAGAGGAGAATGAGCAAAAGGACAGCACGGGTGAATAACACTTGTGAAATAAATATGAGAAAGCAGCAAAAGACACAGGTAAGGAAAAACCATACCACATCTTCACCAGAAGATTGACTTCTATCCTTCCTGGGATCTAGCTTACGCTTGGACTGCACAAAAAAAAAAAAAAAAAAAAAAAAAAAAAAAAAAAAAAAAAAACAAACAAACAAACAAACAAACAATCACTCATTAGTTAAAAAAAAAAAGAAGAGAAAAGGGAAGAAACAACAAAGCTGCAAAAGAGCAAAGGAGGAAAGAGGCCTTGCCCTTCTTTCTCTTTCAACAGGGTCTCCAAGTCTCTGTTGTCTACTACGGGTACGTCCAGAGGGTCCCAAGGAACCATGAACTGAAGGACTCACAGGAGCTGGGGGAAAAGAAGACTCTACCTTAGTCTTCACCTGGCCCTTTGTGGCCAAAGGTTGCTCCACTTCCTTCTCCTCAACAAGTACCAACTGTTTCCGGGATTTTCCAGCCTTCTTCTTCTTTGGCTTAGGGCCAACATCCTCTGCACTCTCTTCAGCCGCGGCCTCCTTCAATTTTTCCTGTTTGATTGCTTTCCCTTTACTCATGCCTATGGGAGCGCTGGGACTTATGGCTTCCACTGCCCCTTTCTTAATTGGTACCCCAGCAGAAGCACCAACAACAAGGTCACACCCCAGCCAGTTCTCTAGGAAATCCTGCGCATAAGTCACCTAGCCTTCTCTAGAAGCATGCCATTCTGCAAAACTAGTTTTGCTGCTCACAACAGCAGAAACAATACCAGCAGTAGGCAGGGATAGGCGCCTGTTGGATGTTGGGGCAGAAGAAATGTCAGCGTTAGGCACCCTCCCAATCGTCTCAGAACCAGCATAATCAGCAAAGGACTTCTGAACCCTCCTCCAATAACCAGCATAACCACTAGAGGCAAAAACTCCTCTCTCAAAGTTAGGCACTACAAACTGAGGACTCCGTCGTGACCAATAAGAAAAAGCCTGAAGCTTCATGAAGGGATCCAAAGAAGGAAGAGAAGGAACTATGTCATTGAACACTGGGGGAATATCCTAGTCAAAACCAAACTGCCGAAGTACTCGATGCGCCGAGTAATGGGTGTACCGTGGGCCAGTCGAGGAAAGCACAGGAAGCCAGGAAGGACTAATGCAAGCCAAATAGGCTAAACTACCTTCATCACCACGACGTAAATCAAAAGTATTTCCTGTAAAAGTCAGAAAGGGAGATAACACAGAATCGCAAACAAAACCAGGGCCAAACTCCCGAGGGGAGCGCCAATTCAAATGGCCCGCTTGATCAAACAACTCAACCAAGTTAAGATTGCCACCTTTTAGACTCAGCCAGCGGAAAATAATAGGGTGGCTGTCAGTAGAGCTGCCACAAAGCCCTTTTATCACATCAGGGGAACCCTGAAACTTATCCTTCACAAATTTTAAATTTCTGCATTTTGCTAATGTAACTGAAGAACGATCCCACATAAATACCTGGAGAATGGCGCAATGAAGCGAAGAAGTGATAACATAACAAGAATCACCCTCTGCCTCATCTCCATGAAGTTGATCCAATTGAGAGTAAACATGGCCCAAAAACATGGGGGCTAGAGGATATTGAGCGCCCTGAACTAACTTAATCGCCAAAGGAAAAAGAGTGGACTTGATTCCATACCCAGGGAACTCGCTGAACAGGAACTTGCTAAGCCAGAATGCAAGGAACCCAGCACGCCTGACTTCCTTATCCTTCTCACGCGAAAGAGTCATAACCCACCTGCCCATCCTGGCTGGTTTCCCACCAGAAGAAGCAGTACGTCCACCAAAATGAGCAAATAATTTCTCTTCCACTTCGAGATCCTCATCGGAAAGCTTAATATCAAAGGGGTTTTCATCCCCAAGCACAGGAAGGAGAAAATTGTTGACTACATCTTCCAAAGTAACAGTCAACTCACCAACAGAAAAGGAAAAAGTGTGCAGAGCAGGACACCAGTGGCGCACCAAATGCCTAAGGCTTTTGGCATCTCTGAAACCCTCAAGATTTCTGGAAATAGCCACCGCCTTAAGGACGCCGGCACACTCCAAGCGACCCACAAACTCTTTATCAGAAAGCTCATTATCCACCCAAATGGGCCAGCCTTGAATCTTTCCAGCAACAAAATCAAAGAAAATAGGAACCGCTTCTCGAAGTCCTCGCCTGATTTGGAGATCAAAAATCTCCCTAGGGTCTGGAACTTGTGCAGAACCAACAAAACCCGCTTGACCAAAGAAAACCTAGGTGTGTGGGGATGGAGGAGTCTCGCCATGAGACACTCGAGGAAAGAATAAGCTAGAGGAGTGTACCAAACTCGCAAAGGAAAAGCAGGGCGCACAGTGACGGACTCATCCTGTGCAGAACTAGAAGAGCCCTCACCTTCAAAAGGAATGGGAGTACGTTCCTTCCTTTTTCGAGAAGAAGAAGAGGCCATTGAAGTAATGGGTATCTGAAGAAAGAAAAAGAAAAGAAGATGGCAACGATACTGATTGAAAAGAGGTTGGTAACAGAGGACTCAGGTAGATGAGGAAGAAGAGTAGTGAAAAAAAAAATGCTAGAAGAGAAGGAATAAGAACAGTTAAAGAAGACAATGTGTGGAAAGACGCGCCAGTTGCCAGGAATTAAATTTAAAAAGAAGGAGGTCATCAGCAGTTATTAATGAGTGTATGGGAAACGTAAAAGTAGGTGGTGGGAGTTTTATTTCAACCCAACTGCCACGTACCACGAAAAGGGGAAGAGTTACGAAAAAAAAAAAAGGGGGAGCCAGGATACCAAAAAAAAAAAGGGGGCAAGGTGGAAGATCAGGATCCCCGTGGAAAGATCAAAACAAAGAGAGGATCCTGCAAAAAAAAACTCACGCATGGGCTGCAGGCAACCCATGAGCTCGGGGGGCTAAATGTTGAGGTTCAAAAAGGGATTAAAAAAGCCCACCAATAGGCCCACAGAGATAGGAAAGGTATTGGGCCCATTTCACACAAAAGAGGGGAGAAAAATAAATAAATGGTGGGCTCTCACAGAAAAGAAAGAAAGAAAAAAGAAAGCTCAGAGGGCTGGGATCCAGGGAAGAGGCCCAACCAGCAAACCAGACCAAACTAAGAAGAAGAAAAATTGGGCCGGAATCCCAGAAAGCTTCCCAGAGGTGGAGGATCCTGGGGCACGCAGGAGGATCATAACAAAAAAAAAATAATAAAGAAAGGCAAGAGACAAAGGGCACGCGAACCTTGTGACCCAGACACGCAGAGGAGGTACAGAGCAAAAAATGCAGAAACCTGTTTCAACCGTTTGAAGATAAAGATAAGGAAGAGTACAACTGGGAGAGGCTGGGACGCTGAGAAGAAAAAGCCAAAAGGGGCCTCAAGCCAGCCAACGAGAAATCTGGAAATGGAAAGGAGCCGAGGGACTTTCATCTGGTCGGAACAAAAAGCAAGGAACTATGAAGAAAGGGGAAACGACACGATCCTGAGGCAACCAGGCACGGTACAGGCTTCAAAGGGTAAAACAGGGAAATCACTAGTTCACCAGGGAGGCCGAAGTTGTGCTATAAAAGGAGGAAGGAATCCACGCTACAGGGCATTCACGAATTTTCAAAACGATCAGACCATCTAGAGCATTAACCATTGCTTTCTTGAAGTCCTAGAGAGTTACATAAAATACTCTGTAATTTGAGAGAAAAAACAGGGGAACCGTCCCTGGTATCCCAGCACAGCCACTATTGAACATGCTCGGATTCAACAAGTTCAAACTTTGCAAGTCTTTGAAGCTTGAATAGCTATCAAAGTCTATAACTTATGAGCTTAGTTGAACCTTGCATTACGTCTTAGTGAGCATTGTAGTCACAGCTTAATAAAATCAATGAAATATACCTCACTTAATTAGAGGATCCCCAGCTTGTTCTTATGTTATATTTTCCATTTTTTTGTCATTTGCATTAATCCTTTACTGCATAAATGTCGTTTCAATACAAATATTCTTGCTTTCTTTCTTTTGTTAGCTGTTTGTGTTATGGAAAGTATGTTTTGTGCACCAATTGATTCTTAAAACAGCCCCTTTAGCTGCGGAGAATCAATCCCAGTCCACCAAGAACATCTCACACGGCCTAGAGTTCCTGGGCCACAGTGCTAAAAAAAAAGGGCACTCTCACAACTATACTCTTGATTACACTTTACACCCTAAACTTTGAATTTTCATCCAAGTTAACGGCAAACTTAATATCGAGGTGCAAAGTATAACAAATGTCATAGTTTATGGTGTAAAACGAACATTTAAAAAAGTTAAGGGCGCAAAGTGTAATATGGGTATAGTTTAGGGTGGTGAAGTGTAATTTCCTCTTGATTTTAAAACCCAATGTAAATTAGAGATTAATTGTGCTAATAAAAAAAAAAGATAAAACAATATTTTGGTCTCTAAACTTTATCAAAGTTTATTTTTCATCTCTAACTATAAAAATTCATTTATTGTCCTTAAACTATTGAAAAAAAAAAGTTTTATTTTAATCCCTTTTTGTCTCTAAACTATATTAAAAAAATTCTTTACAAAGTTTAAGTATGAAAAAATAAAATTTTAAAGTTTAGGAATGAAAAAAAACTTTTGGTAAAGTTTAGGGATTAAAATAGTATTTTACAAAATTAGTTAAATATCTTGAAATAATTTCCCTGCATACAGATTCATTCCGATCGCTCATTGGAGAGTTGCAAGTCATCTTTGATTAGGATAGCTTAGAAAATTAGGTGAAGTTTCTTTTCCCTGCTTCATTTTCTTTAATTGATTTTGGATTTGTGGGCTTCTTAGTTGTGTATGACGTGATTATGATTGGTGTGTGGTGGCTATTGTGTCTTGTTAGTTGGAGACTTGGAGGTCCGTGGTCTTAAAAAATTTTATGGCCTGGAAGTGTACAGAGCCTTATGGCTTGAAAGAGCCAAGGCCCAAAAATTTTAACATTTTTTGGCTTAATGTGTATGAAATTTGAGGGAAATGGTTCCAAACCCATGAGAAATTAAACAATTTTAAGCCTTTTAATGAATTGATTGAGGCCGAAATCCGTCGGTTTCTTGAGGACAGAAAATTTGTGTGTGAAATTTGGGAACATGAATCATATTGAACTTTGACATTGTTTGTCTATTCTATATTCAAGGAATTGTTTAAGCTTAGGTTTTGCCAATTTGTTAAGAGCTTATGCTTTTTTTTTGAGAGAGAGAGAGAGAGAGAGAGAGAGGAGAATGGATTTTATAAAAATTGATTGTAAGGGAATTTAAGAGGCCTTGGAAGTTGGTACTCGGTATTTCATTACCCATGCAGTTACGAGAGTTTTCATTTACCCATTTGCACTCTCTAAGTCTAAGCACTTAAAAATAAGTTATTTGGGGAATACTTGTGTTGGGTTTGGATCCGCGTTTGCTGCGTCCACGTTTGCTGCAATGTGTGTTTCAGCTTCTTTTTTTCTTTTTTCTTTTTGCTTTCAGCTGCAAAGGTTGACTTTTCATCCGTGAATAGTGCACCCGTGCACTATTCATGGACCCACAAATATTACTTTTCAGCAACTTTTACATTAAAAATGGGTCCCACGATACTATTCACACATTTAAAAATTATTTTGCTACAGTGTTTTCAGTTTTCAGTTTCAGTAAAATAAGTTCTATCCAAACGTACCTTTAGACTTAAAATCTTGGTTTAGTTTAAAAGTCGACAATAGAATGGGTATCCATGACCTCCGGGATGGAGCTACATATGGCCATGGCCCCACTTTAGGCCCAAGTTTTTTTTTTTTTTTTTTAATAAAAAAAGTAATAATAGTGACAAAATTAAAAAATTTAATTGTTTGGCTTCCTGCAATGTATGAATTGGTTCCCCCCTTAAAAAAAAAAAAAAAAAAAAAAAAAAAAATCTTTTATGGAACTTAAAAATAGTGACAAAATTATAATACATCATAAAAAATTATAAGACTACAAAATAGATTATACAAATGATATAAAAACCTCACTTAAATTCATTATTTTTGTGAGAATAAGACATTAATATTCTTTCTTAATTCTAAAATAAAATACCTATTTGGTATGAGTAATAAAATATTGTCTAAAAGTTTTAAGTTTTTATAGTGGGTCATTCTACAGTACCCACCTTTTCTTGTGTGGGTACAGTATCAATTATAGATCTAACCATTGATTTCACTTATTTTAATCCTGCCGTTTATGTGATTTAAATGAATTACCAATTACCAGTTGTTGAGGGTCATTTTTGTAAAGCAGGCCCAACCCAGCAAAACAGACAATAAGAGTGGCAGGCATAAAAATAAGACTATTAAGCCCAGGCGGCAGGAATAATAGAGCACAGGCCCATAACATGAATAAATGGATCTTGAGAAAGTAAATGGGCCCAAAGGGCCCGGAAAGAGAGAAATGACACCTATGGGCAGTATATGGTATGAAAAAGTGAGAATGGGCCACGGCAGGCCCAAAGCAATGTAAACAAAGAAAGTAGGGGTTGATGGCAAGCCCATAAACCCCAAGAATGAGAATGAGGAGATTAGGCCGGGGAAGCCCAATCAAGTTAGCAAAAGCCCATGGGAATGCAAAGATAGTGAATGGGCCGAGGAAGCCCAAAGGAAGTAAATGGGCCGCAGGCCCAAGGGGAAAAGAAAGGGACAATGGAGCCTATGAGTGAGAACACCAGTGGCTCTGTTAAGTCACTAGGGGAAGGAATGAAACGGCAGGCTTGAAAAGAGGCCTAGCAGGAACATATCTTCATGACAGGAAATGCCAAGTAATGAAACAAGACATGAGTATAACCAGGAAATGGGCCAAGAGAAATGTGAAACCCAGTATTAAGAGAAGCCCAATCCAAAGGGAAGCAGTGAAATGTACGGAATGGCCCACATGAAAGAACAAAGAAGCATGACAGACGATGCAAACAAAGCTTCAGATCACAACAAACGCACGAGCCGCAGGCAGACTTTGAACGTATATAACAGGAAAGCACGCGCAAGGCCCAGGCGCCACCAGCCTGTACCCAGCCAATATGGGACGTGGTGGGGTCATGGGTCAGTGGTAAAAGGTAAGGGGGGTGTGGTTTGGTGGTGGGGAGTGGGGAAAAGATTTATTTTACGTTCTTTGTCCAAGCCCTTTTGGGAGGTACGTCTTGCTGGGATGACAGACCGTCCAAAAGAGGCAAGGTTGGGGAGAACGTTGGGTGCATGCCATAGGGAGAGAGAGAGAGCATTTAAGTCACGGCAAGAGAAAGTGCCACAGCGGACTAAGAAATAACACAAACCTGTCTTTGTCTGGCGAGGGTAAGTAGTACACAAACGGTGGTCGGCAAGTACGCCCAGACCAGACAAAGGCCGTTGGAGGGTAAAGTGGTAAAAATCAATCACGACAGGCCTTATAAAAGGATCCTTGCCATGCCCTGTAAGGGGGACCGAAATACAGAGGAAGGAAAAAATAGAAGAAAAGCAAAAAAGAAAAAGAAATGAAAGAAGAAAAAGATAAGAAAACAAAGAGTAAGGATAATGGGCATGCACCAATAGATCGTTTCTCTTCTCTCCCCCTCAAAATCCCACTCTCTAAGAAACAATTAAGCAAAAGGAATTCCTTCAAGCATTTATCACTTAGGTCCGATTCCCTCAAGGTTATTAATCCCTGCGGCAGGATATTCTCTTGGGAGATTAGTTTCATTGAGAGGAAGCGTTCTTCCTTCTTAATTCTGTGCCCCCCACAATGCAGAGCAACGCTTCATCACTATGGCTGAGGTGGCCGCCCTTTTTGAGCAGGAAAGGGTCAGGGCACCTAAGGAGAGGTTCTATGCACAAAGGCCTCCTTACCTACTGAGGGTACTCAGCAAACCATACCTTGAAAGGTATGAGCCAAAAGCATTCGCACAATATGATGGCAGAAAGGGAAGTGCTGTTGAGCACGTAAGCAAGTTCATCGATACGCTTGGCCCTTATGCCGCAGACGAAGACTTATGCCTCCGAGAATTTTCCAAGTCACTGTGTGACCAGGCTTATACCTGGTACATTGGGTTAAAACCAGGAACGATCCCAACATGGGATGATATGGTGGATGTATTTTGTACCAAATACTTCCACAGAGAAGAAACGGTTACGCTTGCAACACTGCAGGCAACCAAACAAAGGAATGGTGAAGACTTGATGGAGTACATCAAGAGATTGAGGGACATAGCACTCGACTGCTATGACCATTGCGAGGAAAGGACGCTAGTAGAGATGTGCATGACGAATATGATCAGAGAATACAGGGCAGTCCTTGAAAATTTGGAAATCTCTCAATTCGTCAAGCTATTGTAGAAGGCCAGAAAGACGGTCCAATCTGTGAAACCAAGCTCAGACAAGAGAAACGCCCTGCAGGCAATGGCGGTGTCCACTGGCGAATGGAGAAGGAAGACCGAAGGGAGGGAGTACAATACTCCCCCACCAATACCATGCACTTCAAAGGAACTAGACGTACTCCTAGACAAATGGATAGTAGATGGAATTTTCAAACCTAACCAGGTCGCTAGGGAGCCCACAGAGGAAGAGCGAAGGGACCCACGTTTTTGTCGTTTACACAATTATGTCCAACATTCTACCACAGAGTGTTGGGCACTCCGCAGATTAATCCACCGTAAGATAAAGGAGTGGACTTTAGAACTGTCCCAACAGGAAGTCCAAAGAAACCTGCTCCCAAACCATAAAGGAAAGGGTGTAGCAGCAGTGGTAATTTGCGCTGACCCAGGAGAAGATGAAGAAGAAAACATGGCTTTGCCTGCGGCAGCCATTACCACTCTACAACAGAGTTCTAAGTTCAAAATTTTGTTCGATCAGCTGGGACTCTCAGCAAAGGAAAGAAAGGTAGCCACAGAAGCTTTGGTGAGCATTGCTTCTGGTGTAGGAGTAGAATGTCTATCAGTAGAAATATCAGATGATAGGGCTCTCTTACAAGAGTCAACTGAAATCACTTTTAGTGAGGAAGATATGGAAGTAGGGCACCCGGATCACAGGAGACCCTTATACTTGGCGGCATCCATAAATCAAATCCCCATAAAGAGAGTTTTGGTAGATACAGGTACTTCTGTGAATCTCATCCCATTGAGCACTATGCAAGCAGCAGGAATCTCAAAAAGGAAGATTCAGGGATGCCCAATGGAAGTAACAGGGTTTGGAGGAAGGGGCGAGTACACGGCAGGCCACATTTAGCTGTGGTTAAAAGTAGGCTCCATAGCTTCTTTAGCATGGTTTCATGTGGTAAAAACAGAAGTATCCTACCACGTGCTTCTGGGGAGGCTTTGGTTGCACAAACACCGACTGGTCCCATCCACCTATCACCAATGTGTGAAAGGAAGACTGAACGGCAGGATGATATGCATAGCCGCGAACCCCTTACCATTCGAGCAGGCAGAAGCTCACTTAGTAGAAACTATGTTCTACAATCAATGGGCTCCTTCTGGGGAGAGTTCAGTATCAAGGCCGTTAGGTACTTTCGTGCCTAGATGGGAAGATGTCCAGAATGACCCAGAACCTGATCTAAAGGAGTTGTTGGCAAGAAAGAAAAAGAGGAAAGAGGCTCCCGCCACAGGGTTTGAGGACACGCCTTAATGCATTAGAGTCCGAGGCTCTGATGGCAGAATCATTTACAAATTATGAAGGTGCGCGGGGCCCGCAATTGAAACCCAGACGGGCCCCATCCAGGAAGAGTAACACGAGGGTTTGACGTGCTGCAGAGCCCAAGAAAGTTCAGAGAAAGAAAATAACAATGAGGAATACGAAGGAGTTGTAGCCGAAAAGGAGATGTAGGTCATGGCAGAAGAGGAAATGGAAGAGATTGACTTGGGATCTGCTCTACAAAGGCCGAGACCCATCTCAATCAGTGCAAGCTTGAGAAAAGATGAGAAAAAGGAGTTGGTACTGTTGCTAAAAGAATTCAAAGACATGTTCGCATGGGACTACAGTGAAATGCCAGGACTAGACCCTGAGTTAGTGGCACATACGTTGAATGTGGACCCGCAAGCCAGGCCAGTAGCTCAGCCTGCCAGGGTATTTCACACAGAAATAGAAGGACAGATAGTCGAAAAAGTACAGAAGTTGCTAGGCGCAGAATTCGTTAAGCCTATTCAACATCCCCGCTGGTTATCTAACATAGTACCAGTAAAGAAGAAGA
Source organism: Quercus glauca (assembly GCA_023736055.1). Classification (NCBI taxonomy): domain Eukaryota; kingdom Viridiplantae; phylum Streptophyta; class Magnoliopsida; order Fagales; family Fagaceae; genus Quercus; species Quercus glauca. The sequence continues at coordinate 35,466,948 of CM043324.1, forward strand.
ATGGCCAGATCAGGTGTTGTGTAGATTTCAGAGATCTCAACAAAGCATGCCCGAAAGATGAATTCCCATTGCCCAATATGGATTTATTGATAGATTCTGCGGCAGGAAACGCCATGTTTTCATTCATGGATGGTTTCAGTGGATACAACCATATCAGAATGGCACCAAAAGATGCAGAGAAAACTGCTTTCAGAACACCCATGTGAAACTTCCATTACACCGTGATGCCTTTCGGGTTAAAAAATGCAGGCGCGACCTATCAACGAGCAATGACGGCTATATTTCATGATATGATGCATCAGGAGTTAGAAGACTATGTGGATGACATAATAGTTAAGTCAAGGAAGATAGAAGAACATTTCCATGTGCTGAAAAGAGTGTTCGAAAGATGCAGAGCCTTTAAGTTGAGAATGAATCCTCTTGAGTGTGCGTTTGGTATATCCTCAGGGAAATTCCTGGGTTTCCTAGTTCACAGCAGGGGAATAGATGTAGACCCAGCAAAGGCCACGACCATTGCAACTATGAGACCTCCAACCACGGTAAAAGAACTAAAAAGCTTCTTAGAAAAAGTTTCTTATATCCGAAGATTCATTCCTGGGTTGGCATCAATCACTTTGGCCTTTACTAAGCTACTAAGGAAAGGGCAAAATTTTGTATAGGGGGAAGCGCAGCAAGCGGCTTTCAAAAGGCTGCAGCAGATCATGATGAACCTCCCTACAGTGCAAGCCCCCATTCACAAGAAGCCATTGTTACTTTATATGGCTACCAATTCATATGCCATTGGTGCCTTAATCGTCCAAGAAGATGGAGGTGGCATCGAGTAGCAAGTATATTACATCAACCGCGCCCTGAAAGATGCAGAAACTCGTTATCCGAGGGCAGAAAGGGCATGTTTGGCTATCATGTATGCCTCACAGAGATTACGCCACTACTTCTTGGCCTACGAAGTATGGCTGATGACCAAGTCCCATACCATCAAAGCTTTATTACAGCAGCCAATCCTCTCCGGCAGGATATCACAATGGTTATTACAACTGTCGCAATCTGACTTGAGAATGGGGGCGCCCAGAGAAGTGAAAAGCCAAGCTATAGCAGATTTGTTAGTACAGTTTCCAGGGGAGGAAGAATTTCCGCTGGACGACGAAGTTCCAGGGGAAGTGGCCGTGGCAGAGGAACTCAGAGAACAGTGGGTAATGAAATTTGACGGGTCTTCTACCGCCCAGTTTGGAGGGGTTAGGGTAGTTTTGTATCATAAAGAAGATAAAGCAGTAGCACTATCATTCAAGCTAGAGTTTCCCTGTTCAAACAATACGGCAGAATATGAAGCTTACTTAACTAGGCTGGCCACAGCCCTTGAGATGGAAGTTAAGTATTTGAAAGTACTGGGTGATTCTAACTTGGTAGTCTACCAGACCAAAGGGAGTTTTTCCCTAAAAGAACCCAGTCTTGCCCCGTACAGAGCAATGGCCCAGAAGATGGAAGAAAAGTTCTTAACTTTTGAAATAGAACATGCCCCGAGGAACGAGAATCGGTTTGCTGATGCATTGGCCGCACTAGGTTCACAAATAATGTTTGAAGGGGAGGGCACCAGAGTAGAGGTCAGCAAGAGAGAAGAATCCAAAATTGAAGTGTTAAAAGAAAGGTTCCATGAGGAACACTGCAAAGGAGATTGGCGGATACCCATGAAGGAAGTTTTGACGGGAGAAGAAGAAGCCATGGAACTAAAAGTACTCAAAGACTACGCCTTAATGAAGGGAGAACTGTACCATAGGATACCAGGCGGAGTCTTGTCCAGATGTGTGGGGCAAAAAGAGGCCCAGAGAAAGTTGAAAGAAGTGCATGAAAAGACTTGCAGATCCTGCGGGGAAGTTAGCCTTTACCGCAAACTTTAAAGGGCGGGCTTTTATTGGCTAACCATGAGCAAGGATGCAGATCAAGTCCAAACCCAGTGTGGGAACTGCCAACTTGCGACAGACAGAGAAGAAAGTTACGCTGCATTCGTTAGCGAGGACTAGAGAAGCCCATTTATACAGTACCTGATAGAAGGCATCCTGCCGCAAAAGTACAGCGAAAAATATAAGCTCAGGAGGTTAGCAACGTGCTATTTTTTGCATAATATGACCCTTTTCAAAAAAGTGTATGATAGAGATTCCTTGAGGTGTTTGGGCCCTGAGGAGGCGAGAGAAATGATAAAAGAGATACACTCAGGAGAGTGTGGGGAACACCAGGGAAAGAAAAGACTTTACAGATGCCTGCTGCAAATGGGCTATTATTGGCCTACCATGAAAAAGGATACGGCAGAGTTTGTGAAAAGGTACCACAGTTGCCAAGTACAAGCCAATTTGATTCACACTCATCCACAGAATTTGCATAGCATGGTCACACTATGGCCATTCCATACTTGGGGGCTTGACTTAGTTGGACCGGTGAATCCACCGTCGCGAGGGTACATATGGATACTAGTGGCTACGGAATACTTTACTAAGTGGGCAGAGGCAGTACCACTTCGTAAAGCCACAGGAGGAGCAGTGGCAAATTTTATCAAGGAAAACATAGTTGTAAGATTTGGAGTTCCCCACAGGATCATCAGTGACAACGGCACGCCTTTTGTCAATAGTGAGGTGAGGAAAATGCTAGAGTTCTATCAAGTCAAGCATCACCAGTCATCACCATATTACCCTCAAGGGAATGGGCAAGCAGAGGCAACGAACAAAACTCTCATAAAAATCATCAGTAAAATGAGCCAAGAATATACGGGAGGATGGGCAACGCATCTGCCAGACGCTCTTTGGGCTTACAGGAGTTCACCTAAGTCAGCCACAGGTTTTTCACCTTTTTCCTTGGTCTACGGAATTGAAGTAGTGAGCCCAGCAGAAAAAATGACCCCAACCCTGAGAATCATGCAAATGCAAGAAAAGGAGAACGATGAAGAAGTCTTTGCGGCAAAAAGGTGTGAAGACTTGGAAGGGCTTGATGAAAGAAGAGAAAAGGCTTAAGAACACAGCTGCAGATACAGGCAAAAAATGACTGAGGCCTACGGCAGGATGACGAAAGAAAGAGTATTTGCGGAAGGACAACTGGTCCTGAAAGTGGCAGATTACGTTAGGAGAGGCCTGGCAGGACCATCGAAGTTTGCACCGAAGTGTGAAGGACCCTTTGTGATAAGAGAGGCCCATCCAAGTGGGTATTACCGCTTGACCTAGATGGACGGAAAAGACTTAATGGATCCCATCAATGGGAAATGGTTCAAGCGCTACTACGCTTAAGGAGAAAAGCAATGTGATTATCCCTTCCTTTTTTGTTTTGTCAAAAGCTGTCATGTTTTTCTTTTGCTCTGTTCTTTATCTTTCAAATGACTATGTCACAAATCAAAACTTTTGTAACTTGCTTTCTTGCAATGAAAAGCACGAAGTATTTGTTGTCATATATCATAGCAAAAGAAAAACAGTAACAAAGAGTAGCATCATAAGTGTAGCATCATAAAGTTAAATTACAAAACCCAAACTATGACAAACAAGCCCAAATAGGTGCTATAGGAAGCATAATGTACTGAACTGAGTAATAAGGCAAAAGAAAACAACAAAACAAGGGGGAAACTGCATCATCATCAATAGAGTCTAGAAATGAGTGACTGATCCCTAAAACAACCAAGTCCTCTAACACCGGAAAGAAGCCGCTCGCGGTGGCCCTCTAAATCTGTCACTTCCTTTCTCAAAACCGCAAGACGTGAGTCAATAGCATCAACAGTAGGCTGGACTCTCTCATGAAAACTGCTCGAGCAATCTCTCGAAGGTGATCCAAGACGAACTCCACGACAAAGCCAACGCTAATAAGCTCCTGTACTGCAGCCCTCCACTGCAGGATCCTCTCAGTGGAAACGGTATCAACAAAGTTGTGCTCAATGTCATTTAGCACACTCCCTAACATCCTCAAGAAATGCTCTCTGACTAATCGGCCAAGTCGGAATCCCTGCATGAAGTCCCCACGACTGTCATAAATCATCACCAAATGAGGAGCACAGTCCGCAGGGACTCTGAAGCCATGAAAATCTATGTAAGGGGGTCCGAAGCCCCAGAAAGAAGCAGGATCAAGTCGTTGACTTCAGACTGGTCAAAACGCACAAAGAAGGCTGCAGCCTCGCTCGCAGGATCTGGAAAGGTGGCAGAGCTACTGCCCACCTCGAACTGAGAAGGCACTGTAGGAGGTGAACCTGTCAAAGAACACGAAGGTTGAAATGAGAAACCTTGGTAAGAATAAAAAGAAGAAAAGCCCACGGAGATGAAGTAAAGAAATAAGATAAAAAACTTACCAGAGCTAGCAGTAACAAGGGCTATGGGGAAAGCAGAGGCAGGAACAGAAGGAGTTGCAGAAACAGACGCTGTAAATACGGCGGAAACTTGTATAAGAGATATGGCAAGAATAGGTGTTGTGGGCATGGCGAGAGAAGCAACCGTAGACACCCCTACATCTGCTGAAATGCTTAACTCCCCAAAAGTCTCTGCAAACAGAGAAATAGACATACAAATAAAAAGGGGGAAGAGTAAACTTAACAAAGAAAGAAGAAAAAGGAAGGAAGAAAACACATACCCATTGTCTCGGGTGGAACACTCTCCTCTTCCTCAGATTTAGAAATCCTCCTCCCTAGACCTGGCTCATCCTCAGGATCCTCAAAGATCTCCTCAAACTCCTCTGAGGACGATTCAGCACGAGGCCCACGCGTGGCAAAAACAGGAATAGAGGAAGGAGTAACTACCAAGGAGGAAACGCCCTGCACTGCCTGAGAAAGAGCAGTAAAAGGGTCACCAATGGAGATGACGAGAGGTGCAGCAGGAGTAACCTCAATCTGGGTAACAGCAGGTGGGGTGGTTCCCCTTTGAACGGAAGGTGTCATGGCAGGAGTAGGGGTGGCCTCACCAACCTCCCCAATATGAGTACCCTCATCAATGGGTACCGGTCCAGTAGAAGAGGTAGTGGTTGCAGAAGGAGCAGAGGTTGCGAATTCGGCCCCACCAAAAGTGCCCTCCGTAGGGGTACCCATAGGGGCAGAAAGCTCCTCGGTAGTAGGACAGTATATGGAAAGAGGCTCAGGCTCATCCTAAAAGACAAAACAAAGAAGAGGCATGAAGACCAAATCAACTCTTTGGGCGAATGAAGTAACCAAAAACATGTAGCAGACTAGACACATGCAGGAGTAAGAAGAAATATACCTCTGATTCAGGCTCCTTAAGCACAATAGGACGGGCGGCTGACGTATCCTCCTTGTGCTTAGACTGCAAAAGCAAAAGGGATAAGAAAAGGAGTCAAGGAAAAGAGTCAGCGAGTATGTCAGGATTCAGAAAAAGTCAAAATGGAAGAAGTATATATATATATGTGTGTGTACTTGGAAGACAAAGCAAGAAAAAGTTTTTAGAAACTTACTCTTCGTTGAACGGCAGACGCAGGATGGGGAGTTGTCTTCCTTTTACTGCCTCGTGTTCTGCTAGTAGGAGTAGCATTTATAGGAAGCTGAGGAGTGGCAAACTTAGACTTGCTGGCAGATTTAAGCTTGGCAGGACCTTTCTAGGCTGGCGCAGGAATGTTCACTACTTTAACTTTCTTTTCCCAACCTGAGGGGTGTAATCACCTGTGTGCCAATACCATCCTCTCTTCTTCTCGTCCCACTCGAAGATGGCGGATCGGTTCTGTTTCCTGGCATAGGCCAACACGGACTTAGAAGGAATGAGCAACCGAGAATTGGGAGAGATAACCATGCTAAGTCCCTCAGGAGGTATGAGAGAGAAACCGCGACTGCCAGCCAACTCTGTATCAAACGAGTTCATAACAATCTGCCAATAGAGGTGCATAGCAGGGGTGCAAAGGCCTTCCCTCGAAGAACCAGCAACTGTGACCGCACTAAAGCGCTGTCTCCAAAAGTCAAAAGCAGTGTGCCGCAGAAAGGGTCTAGCTGAAGTAGGAAACTCTGAAAGGAAGGAGAGGTCATCAGGAATATCCTGATCCAGGCCAAACTGTCTCCTCACTCGGTTGGCAGGATAATGGACGAACCTGACACCTTCATCTGCTAAATAAGGCAATCACCCAGGATTAGTGGCAGCCAAATAAGTGATACATGTCTCATCAAAGCCAGCCAGCGGAGTAGTAGTACCAACAGTATCAACAAACAAACCCATTACGGAATCAGCACAAGTGTAACTAGGATGCAAATGTCTATAAGCTCTCCAGGAAAAACCAACACCTTCATCAAAGGACTCAACAACAGAATAATTGATGGGCTTCAAACCGGACCAACAAAAAGCCAGAGGAAAATCAAGCTCAAATCTGCCACAAAAATCTGTAATGGCCCACGGACAGGATTGATACTTCTCTTTAGCAAATCTGACAGGCCTACACTTCGCTAAGTATTGCGCACAGTACTCAAACAACAACTGCTGCAGAATGGTGCTGTGTACAAAAGAAGCAACTATGTGGCAGGAGCCAGCCTGACTCTCGTCACTCTGCAGGATATCCAGTTGGACATATAAATGCCCCAAAAACATAGGGGCTAGCGGCAGACTCACCCCAGCAGATATTTTAATGGCCAAAGGAAAATACAAAGGCTTTATGGTATAATGGGGATGGGACCCAAAGACAAACTTAGAAAGCCAAAAAGCAATAAAGGCAGCACGACGAGCAACAGCAGATTACTTAGAAGAACTAACCCAATAAGACAACTTAGCATTTCCGGCCATCCTCTTCTTCAACTCCGCTTCAATGTCTTCTTCTTCTGGGGAAAACTCAATGACGGCAGGATCAACATCTCCAAGAATAGGCAAAAGAAACTGATTAGCTACGTCCTCGAGAGTAACAATGAGTTCGCCGCAAGAAAAGAAGAATGTGTGAGTGGTGGAACACCATCGGCAAACTAAATGGGGAAGATTGTAGAGGTCTTGAAAGTTGGATAGGCTTCGGGAAAGAACGACGGTCTTTAGAACACCGTCCCTCTGAAGCAAACCCATGAAGTGTGTATCTGATAACTCACTGTCAACCCACTCTTTCCAACCCAAGGCAGTGCCAGACCCAAACTCGAAATGAATGGGTATGAGAAAGGCGACACCTTGACGAATGACCAAATCGGTGATGGAGGAAGACACCGGAGCCCAAGAAACATCGGGGTTTCACTAGCAAAGAAGGAGCCACACATGGCCCGGCGGCGACGACGCGTAATCTCTAGGAGCCTTTGGAAAGTAGGGACTAGGATTGTACCAAGGATCAATCAGAGTGGCGCACTCGCTGTCTGGGTCACGCCGTGCCTCCTCCTCTTCGAAATGGTCTGAATCGGGGTATATGTCCTCTTCTTCTACTTCTTGTTCCACTGGAGGGTTCGTAGCGACGCTTTTCCCTTTATGACGGGAAGAAGCTTGAGTTTTCACCTGTGCCATGGTGTGAGGATTTGAACGAAGCAAGAGAGGGATGGGTGTTCGAGAAGAAGATAATGATGAGGAAAGGAAGATATTTTGAAATAGAAGGAATTTGTGTTTGCGTTGGGAAGGGACCTTTTTCTTAAATACCTAAGTAATTAAGGCCGGCGTGAAGGGAGGTGACTGGTCAGCCATTGAGAAAAGGATGAAATTAATGAGGCGGTAGTTATGTTTTATAGCAACTGCCATTTTGGGAAATTCGAAGAGTCACCACTGTTTACAGCAAGAAAAGAAATATATATGCAGAAAGGAGTTCGTGATTTCAAAAAACCCGCGAAGGAAAAGAAAAAGGGAAAAAGTGAAAAAGACAAAAAAGTCCTTCATTCACATATGAACCGCAAGAACGTTCCATATGTTCAAGGGGCTAAATGTTGAGGGTCATTTTTGTAAAGCAGGCCCAACCCAGCAAAACAGACAATAAGAGTGGCAGGCATAAAAATAAGACTATTAAGCCCAGGCGGCAGGAATAATAGAGCACAAGCCCATAACATGAATAAATGGGTTTTGAGAAAGCAAATGGGCCCTTTGGGCCCAGAAAGAGAGAAATAGCACCCATGGGCAGTATGTGGTATGAAAAAGTGAGAATGGGCTGCGGCAGGCCCAAAGCAATGTAAACAAAGAAAGTAGGGGTTGATGGCAAGCCCATAAATCTCAAGGATGAGAATGAGGAGATTGAGCCGGGGAAGCCCAATCAAGTTAGCAAAAGCCCATGGGAATGCAAAGATAGTGAATGGGCCGAGGAAGCTCAAAGGAAGTAAATAGACCGCAGGCCCAAGGGGAAAAGAAAGGGACAATAGAGCCCATGAGTGAGAACACCAGTGGCTTTGTTAAGTCACTAGGGGAAGGAATGAAACGGCAGGCTTGAAAAGAGACCTAGCAGGAACATATCGTCATGGCAGGAAATGTCAAGTAATGAAACAGGATATGAGTATAACCAGAAAATGGGCCAAGAGAAATGTGAAACCCAGTATTAAGAGAAGCCCAATCCAAAGGGAAGCAGTGAAATGTACGGAACGGCTCACATGAAAGAACAAAGAAGCATGACAGACGATGCAAACAAAGCTTCAGATCACAACAAACGCATGAGCTGCAGGCAAACTTTGAACGTACATAACAGGAAAGCACGCGCAAGGCCCAGGCGCCACCAGCCTGTACCCAGCCAATATGGGACGTGGTGGGGCCATGGGTCAGTGGTAAAAGGTAAGGGGGGTGTGGTTTGGTGGTGGGGAGAGGGGAAAAGATCTATTTTACGTTCCCTGTCCAAGCCCTTTTGGGAGGTACGTCCTGTTGGGATGACAGACCGCCCAAAAGAGGCAAGGTTGGGGGGAACGTTGGGTGCATGCCATAGGGAGAAAGAGAGAGCATTTAAGCCGCGGTAGGAGAAAGTGTCACAGCGGACTAAGAAACAACACAAACCTGTCTTTGTCTGGCGAGGGTAAGTAGTACACAGACGGTGGTCGGCAAGTACGCCCAGACCAGACAAAGGCCGTTGGAGGGTAAAGTGGTAAAAATCAATCACGGCAGGCCCTATAAAAGGATCCTTGCCATGCCCTGTAAGGGGGACCGAAATATAGAGGAAGGAAAAAATAGAAGAAAAGAAAAAAAGAAAAAGAAAGGAAAGAAGAAAAAGATAAAAAAAACAAAGAGTAAGGATAATGGGCATGCACCAATAGATCGTTTCTCTTCTCTCCCCCTCAAAATCCCACTCTGTAAGAAACAATTAAGTAAAAGGAATTCCTTCAAGCATTTATCACTTAGGTCCGATTCTCTCAAGGTTATTAATCCCCGCGGCAGGATATTCTCCTGGGAGATTAGTTTCATTGAGAGGAAGCGTTCTTCCTTCTTGATTATTTGCCATAGCAGACTTAAACTTAACTTGATATTTATTAACTTTCACCATTGTTCATTCAGTTATTCCTTTTCTATAAAAGCTATTATTATTACTACCATTGTTATTAACGTGATTGCCATAAGAACACTCGGCCTTGTTATTAAGATAAAGCCGCTGTACTCCGTTTTTCTTTATTGTTATTATATCTGCCTGCCGTAACCTCTTTGTAATAGCTCTGCTTGTTGTAAGAACGTTTCTGGCAGACAAGGCTTAGTTTGTGCACAAGCCGGCCCAAAGTGAGTTACAATTGGGCCGGTCTCAACTCTCCTACTCAGAAAGATACTCGGGCCCATCACCGCAGGAGGCAGCCCAACCCAATCCAAAATACAACAAAGGCCCCTACACCAGTCAAGCAGGTAACGTATAAAATCAAATACAGGAAAAAATATATAAGTCTTTCTTTTTCCTCTCTCGTTGTCTCGCATTCTCTCTCTCTTGTGTAACCATTGTCCATACCTTTTCCCTGAATTTATCGTCAAGATTTGAATTTTTGAATGGTGGGTTTAACGATTTATTTCAAGTGAAAGTGAGAGTAGGATAGGTTTTTTTTCTTCATCCTTTTTTTCCTTTTCCCTGAATTTATTGCCAAGACTTGGGCCTATTTGATTTGTTTTTGTTTTCCTCTAGGAATTTTGGAGCACTAGCATTAGGATTTTGTGAAATCTGAACTGAAATTTCGTAATAGGTAGATTCGAATTGCAAATCAAGCCACTTGCTTTGATTTTTCCCGATGAAAACCCACGTGAAAATTTCCCATTGAAGAATCCTTCAGCATATTTGTAATGTGAATTTTAATTTTACATATTTATTTACTATATAGAAAATTTGATTTCATTACATAAAACATTGCGCTCATTCTGGTTTTTCATTTATGATTACTAGTGTATCTTCCTTTTTGTTCAGTGGCTTTGAAGTTTTTCATTTATGATTACTATTGTATGTTGACTATTAGCCATATTAGTTTTTACTTTTTAGTCAAATTCAATAGCACCGCCTAATGTTTTGTTGGTACCATCCAATATGACTAATGTACCTTCCAATTTGATTAAACAAAAATAAAAGAACCACCAAATATGACATTGATATTGACTAATGTGACGTTGGTACTATCTTATGTGACTAAAAAATAAGGGAGCTGCCAAATATCATAATGGTACTGTAATATGTGATTTTATTATTATTATTTTTTTATAGAAATAATATGTGCTGTTGGTACTACCTACTGTGACTAAAAAAAATAAGGAAATTACCAAGTCTGATAATAGTACAATCATATGTGATGTTGGTATTGCTAAATGTGACTAAAAATAAGGGAACCATCGAATGTGACAAAAGTATGATCACATGTGACGTTGGTACTGTCCAGTGTAATAATGGAATCGTCAAATGTGAGAAAAAAAAAAAAAAGAGAACCATTAAATGAGATAAAAATATGGTTACATGTGATGTTAGTACTGCCTAATGTAATGATGAAACTATCAAATGTGAGGAAAAAAAAAAAGGCACCACTAAATATGACAAAATAAGAGAACCACCAAATTTGATAATGGTACCACCTCGTCTGTATACAAATCTTAGGTAACCATTTTCCATACCTTTTCACTGAATTTGTCGTCAAGATTTGAGTTTTTGAATGGTGGGTTTAACAATTTATTTCAAGTGAAAGTGAGAGTAGGAAGGATAGGTTTTTTTTCTTCATCCCTTTTTCCTTTTCCCTGAATTTATTGTCAAGACTTGGGCCTATTTGATTGGTTTTTGTTTTCCTCTAGGAATTTTGGAGTACTAGCATTAGGATGTTGTGAAATCTGAATTGAAATTTCGTAATAGGCAGATTTGAATTGCAAATCAAGCCACTTGCTTTGATTATTCCCGATGAAAACCCATGTGAAAATTTCCCATTGAAGAATTCTTCAGCAAATTTGTAATGTGAACTTTAATTTTACATATTTATTTATTATATAGAAAATTTGATTTCATTACGTAAATCATTGCACTCATTCTGGTTTTTCATTTATTATTACTACTGTATCTTCCTTTTTGTTCCGTGGCTTTGAAGTTTTTCATTTATGATTACTATTGTATTTTGACTATTAGCCATACTAGTCGCTAACCCGTGCGATGCACGGGATAGTTAAATAAAATGACAATTAACCAACATCACGTTAAGGTAAAAGAATTAGTGAGAGACTGATTTGCCCACCAAGAATTTAAAAGAAAAAAATATTGATATAATAAAATCTAAGAAATTTAGAAATAGAAAATTGGGTTAATAATATGTATATTATAGAATCCCCAAATTCTACTTCAAAACCAAACAAAACCCTTCAAATTCAAAAAATTCATATATAATATACCAAATAAAAATTTACCACACCTTGGGTTGGAAGACATAGGTTGCAGTTTTGATTTTTCTCCAAAAAATAGAGATGCTTCATCTGCTGTATACAATATAAAATAATTATTAGAAATTTCAACCCAAAAACCAAACCCACAAAAACACTATCAAAATATAGAGATTAACCCAAATACTTAGAAGAAAATAAATTCTAAACATAACAAAAAAATAAGATAGAATGAAAATTTCAGGTACATATGAAAGCAAATAAAAAAGACAAAACCTACGTTTTTTTTAGTTGAGTCTCTCTCCTTCTTATTTTTTTAATTTTAAAGTGAAGTTAAGTTTAGGATTTTGAGATGATAATTGCTAGGGTTTTAAGGAGAAAAGAGATAGTCCTACCAGGAGTCTAAATAATATAAACAATTCAAAACATTGAACATTATCAAATTTATAACACCTAATTCCATTATCTTCTACGTTGAATCCAAACAAATAATTAATTGAAATTAATCCAAACAAATAATTAATCAACAAAAATCAAAGCTTTAATAAAAAAACAAAAAATCACATGAACCCAAAGTAAGAACATATAAAAATTTACCACACCTTGGGCTGGAAGACATAGGTTGCAGCTTTGATTTTTCTCCAAAAAATAGAGATGCTTCATCTGCCATATACAATATAAAATAATTATTAGAATTTCAACCCAAAAACCAAACCCATAAAAACACTATCAAAATATAGAGATTAACCTAAATACTTATAAGAAAATCAATTCTAAACATAATAAAACAATAAGATAGAATGAAAATTTCAGGCACATATGAAAGCAAATAAAAAATTTGAGATGGTAATTGTTAGGGTTTTAAGGAGAGAAGAGATTTTGGTATTTTTATGCAAAAAACGTTATTTTAGGTCTAGGTGATTTATTTCCTTGTTTTTAGGCTCTTTTAATGTTTTTTTAGGTCAAATTTGGTTCCTATTATGGTTAGGTATTAATTAGGGCTTATTTTAGAATATATTTTCTTATGAAGCTCTTAAATGAGCCTCCAAGTTTATATACGTTTTTTAATAATATTGTTATAAGATATAAAACCTAAAATAAAAAGAATAAAAAATAAAAAGAAAAAGAAAATAGTGATGACGTGGAAAATTGTGAGAGCTTCAAAAGCTTCGGTTTTATATATATATATATAGATTATTTTTTACTTTTTAGTCAAATTCGATAGTACTGCCTAATGTTTTGTTGCTACCATCCAATGTGACTAATTACCGTCCAATTTGATTAAATAAAAATAAAGGAACCACCAAATGTGACATTGATACTGACTAATGTGACGTTGGTACTATCTAATGTAACTAAAAAATAAGGGAGCTACCGAATATCATAATGGTATGGTAATATGTGGTTTTTTTTTTTTTTGGATAGAAATAATATGTGATGTTGGTACTACCTGATGTGACAAAAAAATAAGGAAACCACCAAATCTGATAATGGTACAGTCATATGTGATGTTGGTATTGTCTAATGTGACTAAAAAACTAGGGAACCATCGAATGTGACAAAAGTATGGTCACATGTAATGTTGGTATTGCCTAATGTAACAATGGAACTGTCAAATGTGAGAAAAAAGAAAAGAAAAGAGAACCATTGAATGAGATAAAAGTATGGTTACATGTGATGTTGGTACTGCTTAATGTAATGATGAAATTGTCAAATGTCAGAAAAAAAAATAAAGGTACTACTAAATGTGACAAAAGTACGGTCAAATGTGATGTTGATAATGCCTAATGTGACAATGGAACTATCAAATGTGAAAAAAAAAAATAAAGGAACTATCAAATGTGACAAAAGTAAAACTAGGAAATCATTGAATGTGACAAAAGTATAGTCACATGTAACGTTGGTATTGCCTAATATAACAATGGAACTGTCAAATGTGAGAAAAAAGAAAAGAAAAGAGAACCATTGAATGAGATAAAAGTATGGTTACATGTGATATTGGTACCACTTAATGTAATGATGAAATTGTCAAATGTGAGAAAAAAAATAAAGGTACTACTAAATGTGACAAAAGTACGGTCAAATGTGATGTTGATACTGCCTAATGTGACAATAGAACCATCAAATGTGAAAAACAATAAGGGAACTATCAAATGTGACAAAAGTAAAACTAGGGAACCATCGAATATGACAAAAGTATGGTCACATGTAACGTTGGTATTGCTTAATGTAACAATGGAACTGTCAAATGTGAGAAAAAAGAAAAGAAAAGAGAACCATTGAATGAGATAAAAGTATGGTTACATGTGATGTTGGTACTGCTTAATGTAATGATGAAATTGTCAAATGTGAGAAAAAAATAAAGGTACAACTAAATGTGACAAAAGTACGGTCAAATGTGATGTTGATACTGCCTAATATGACAATGGAACCATCAAATGTGAAAAACAATAAGGGAACTATCAAATGTGACAAAAGTACGGTCACATGTGATTTTGGTACTATTGATACCATATTTTGTTCAACCTCGATTCACGCGCATCAAAACAAAAATAAAAAAATCAAAAAAATTTGAAATAAGGTGCAAAATCATAAATTTTAAAGTAAAAAAGGGTAAAAATAAATACAATATGATGGGATGGCGAATCAAAAGGTCGCAATTTTTGAAAATCATTTTTGCAGCAATGAAGGCTAAAACCTTAGTTTGGTATGATAAAAAAGTTGACTTTTTGATCCGACCGTTGGATCATGTTGAATTTTGGACCGTCTCGTAAGGTATATTTTTCCCTTTGAAACGATAGTTTACGGGCTAAAATCGAAGTTAAAAAGGATAAGATATCACCAAAACACCAAAAACCCTAATAAAATCCTCACTTTTTTTTTCCAAGAAAAACTAGCAGTTTTTGACTTGATGTCATGCAATAATCTGTACCGATTGGGCAAGAACTAGAGCGAGCAGGCAGGACCATCTTGAAGAACCAGTTCTTAGCTATTTTTCATCAAAAGGGCTCGACGATATTTGCTCCAAATTAGAAGATATAATTTTTTTAAAGAAAAAACGTCATTAAATTTTTCAGCACTGCGTCACTTTCCTTCCAGGTGCGATATCTCAACAATAGTAGCTCCAAATGGAGCGAAGCTAGGACCATTACTAGACATCCAGAGCTTTCCAATCATATAAAGTTTGAAGAAAACGGAGCTCAGAAAAGCCTCCAAACAGCTGTGCAAAGATCGGGCCAAAAATCATAAAAAGACAAAGTAGGCTAATAAGGTGGCAAAAATGGAAGGCTAGCTTAGGTGTAACATGTTAGACCTAGAGCTAACCTCCCATTTCCTCATTTCCCTATAAATACGCCCTCATTTTTTGTAAAAAAAAAAAAGGAACTTTTCATGAGAGAAAAATAAGAAAATAGGGAGAAAAGTAAAAAAAAAAAAAAATGCCTCGTCCGTTGTTGTTTATTTTTGTGGGTAAGCTTGTAGAAATGGGTTAGTTCTTTAATAACTACACTCATCCCATCCTCTCTTATTATCTTGTAAACATCATTTCAATTGGCACGTCTTGACATTTCCAAAAGAGACCATTCAAGATACAAATACACCTCCTCATGTAAAATAAATAACTAAATAAATAAATTGTTTTTTGAATCATACTAAGACAAAAATGATGTCAAACCACCATGGCCAAACAACACTTGACCACCATGGCCAATTCACCCCAAGCACATTGCCATCTCCATGGACAGCTAACCATGGTTTTAAAAACCAGTATGGTGAAAGAACTAGAAAATGGACTGGTTATCGGTTTTCTAGTCGAACCGGTGGTCAAACCAGTAACATCATAAATAATTTAATTAATAATTTTAAAATAATAAAAATTAAAAAAATATATTTTAAGTTTTTTAACTAAAAATATTCAAGTTAAACACACACACACACACACACATAATTTGAAAAAATAATGTGAGTTTAGTTTTTGTGTATTAAATTTAGGAAATAAAAATAACAAAACCCAACCGTAATATTTTTAAATTTTCCAATGATATATTTTTTTAACAAATCTAGTGAAGCGGCAATGATATAATGACTTGTAAAATCATCTAATTTTAATGAGAAGTGCCATGTTTCCAACATTTTTACAATATTTTCACAACAAATCATATGTGAAAAGTTGTTACTAATTTTAATTTGAACACACCACTTGAATTATTTTTTTCACTAGTATTAGCTAGAAACAACCCACCACTTAAAATTTATTGTGAAAATATTTTTCAATTTTAATTTCTTATTCTTCCCTTTTTTTTTCCCTCTTTTTTTCTCCTCCACACGTGTATTCTTTCCCTTCTCTCTATCTTCACTTTTGACTTTTCTTTTTGCTTTTCTTCTCTACCAAACTACCACTTCGTCCACTCCAAATTCCAAAACATACCAAAAGCCAAAAGCTCTCTCTCTCTCACACACACACACACAAAGATCGCCGATAAATGACAAAGGCTAGAGAGACAACCTTTTAAATTGGTGTTCACGCATGCCTGTCCTCCGCTTGTCCTCCCCACCGAGACTCAGATGGGTCAGCTTTGCCTGTTTTTTTTTTTTTTTTTTTTTTTGGGTTCTAATTTGATTAGTTTTAAAATTGTGATTTGAGTTTGTATTTTAATTGAGATTGAGTTTAGAGATGTTTAAGAGGGAAAGGATCTAAAATAGTTTTGTTGTTACTATTGTGAATCCAACCTAAAATAATCAAGAATCACATTTTAATCTTTAGTTCTTTACCCCTCTCTATCTTTTCATTGAGTTTTTTTTTCCTTCCCACAGTTTTGGATCATCATTCTTATGGGTTTTAGGCTGGATTTGAAAGGGGGAAAAAATGCAACTTTTTGAAAAACGATGTTGTTTTAGTTTTTAGCAGAACTGGCCAATAACCAGTTCAATCATACCGATTCCAGGTTTTCACGATTGAACCAGCCAATTCCTAATTATTCTTGGTTTTTGGCTGCTTTTCGGTTTTTAGTCATAACTGGACTAAATGAGTGTCCGATTCCTGATTGAACCGATTGGTCCAATTCGGTTTTTAAAACCATGTAGCTAACCAAACCCACACATATTACACAACTATAGTTACAAATCCACCCACCAAAATCTCAGCAACCCCCCAATTTAACCATTCCAGCCGGATCAACAATTCCTCACCCCTATCTACAATTTTCTACATATCAACATTATCTCCTACAACTTTTCGTCCTTTACATCTCACACGATCAAAGACCCAAAACACTAATGCAAAGTCAAGCAAAAAGGTGAGATAGAGGAGGTAAATGAAAAAGGTACAAATGAGCTGAAAATCATGAGGGCCAGTTAAGGTGATTAGAGTAAGCAAAGAGGCACAAAAAAGGAACAAAAGTTGGAGGCAACTCAATCCCCTTCAAATTCACCTTCCTACTCTATTGTGTTTTGTTCTAATCCAAATATGCCAACGATGACTCAGGCCAGCGAATCAACCCCCGTGATTGGGCTTCCAGCCACTGCTCTTTCTCATGTTTGTAAATTGTCCACCAAATCTCATCCAACCCTCTGATAGAAAATAGAGCCTCAAACTTGATGAGAAGACATAAGGTTGGAGTGCATAGCAGTATGATAATTAAGGGGGAAAAAAAGGAAACAATAAACAGCTAATTTTTATGACATGGCAACATCCGACATGTGAGTGTCTCACACTCTCACTTATACATGAATCAACTGCTATTTAGACATTTGACGGCCACATCACTAACAAATATGGACAGAAATGACCATTTTGAAAAAAGTACAATGTGAGAAAAAAGAAATTTTTCCAACATAACGGAACCAAAATGAAAACAACCTCAAACATAAAGGGGCAAAAGTGTAATCTGGTCTTATATTTGATGTTAACTTTGTAAAAGCTCTAAACATCAAAGCAAAAGAGAAGAAGAGGATCAGAAGCAAGGGTTAGTGTGGAAGATTAAATCTGCAGCTAAACCACAGAAGCAGCACCTAAACAACAGAAGCTAGTGTAAACTGCAAGTAATTTAGTGTTTTAATTATTTCACACATGTACATACACACGGGCTGTGTTCACACGTGCTATAACTAATTGAATAGAGTTAGTTAGTTAGTTTTGTACTTTGTGTATATAAATAGTGCTTTAGTATAAATGATTATACAATTTAATTGAATACAAATTTCAGATATTTTCCAAACTCTCTCTCTCTCGGTTTCTTTCAATTATGTTACAATTCTGCTACTTCTCCATGCATGTCTATTTTTTTCTTTTAATAGATACAAGAATTTTAACTTATGACACCTGCTTTATGATGATTGCTCTTTACTATTAGATTAAAAGACCAATTGATTTTTAATGTAAGCGGAGTTTGAATCTCATATCTCCATACTTTCATTTTTTACTCCACTCATGAACCTCATTTAATAAAAATAATTTAAATTGTTTTCAAAGAGAAACGACTTCAATTTCTATGCATTTTTTCACCAGCACTCGTAGAAAAGAGGATGCCATATACTAACTATTTTAAACGTTTTCTTCCATGCTAGTGAACCATGACATCAAGATTTTGCACATCTTCAATCAGTACAATTTTTCAATTTCTTGCCTGCTAGAAGCAGAATAAGAAATGGCCAGAAAGAATGTCATGGTATGAGGTCATCTTGCAAAAGGATCTCGTAAATGTCTGTCCTCAGATTCAATTCTTTTTCCCGCATGACTTCTTGGAGATCTGACAGCTCTTTTCCAGTTAGGATGCTGTTCAGCTTGAGAAAACCATCAAGCCAAAGACTTTTAGACCTGACAATTATACAGAACAAAATGGTGGTCAAAGACGGAACAAGCAAATCTCTGGGATTACAATGGAAGTTCAAAATATATATGCTCTATATCTGAGAGCAGTCATTCCAGAGCATTCACTTACACACAGACTAGAAATTTAACCAATACATTAGGGGCTAGGTGATATAATCCCACAATTGACTCCTCTATGAGTTGTATTTTCGTTTTAATTTTATTCTTGGCATTGGGGACTAGTGCAATGTCACATGAGAGTTTGCAGCAGGGCAAGCCCACATATGGCAACAATTTCAGTTCCAACAAACTATCATAGAACAACCCACATAGCTTTGATCCACAAAGACATACTCAAACTGGCTGGGAAAAGACAGCAGGAAGAAAAAGGGGACTGGGGCACGTTGGGGGGGGGGGGGGGTGGGGGTTTGGGTGGGGATTTGGTTAAGTCTTTCAAATAGGGTCACGAGACACATTCTGAATAAGTAGTATAAAAGGAATCTAACCTGGCCACAAAAGAAAGAGAGAAGAATAAGAGACAGAAAGATAGGAATAAAGGAAAACTAAAGGAAAAAAAGAAGAGGACAGAGATAGAGAGAGTAAAAACAGGACGAAACAGAAAAATAAAAATCAGAATAGGAACAAAGCAAAAACAACCGTTTGTTTGAAGGCTGAGAGGAACAATATGATCTCAATAATCCTTACCATGGGCAGGCATGGATAGCTCGGAAGAAAATTCGTCTGGCTGCAGAAGGTTTGCAGGCTATGTTAATCTCATATGCAACATAGCAACGCCAGAGTACAACTGAGTTATGCAAAATCTCATTTGCCAATGCCCTTTCAAATAATCCATGGATCCTATGCTGGGAACTTCCTCTACTCATCTCGAACAACAGAGCAAAAATCCAGACAATCACAGATGGTTTCCTGACAATATTGGATGAAGTTAAAATAAGAGAATGAATAAAAATTATGGAACAATCATGATCATGTACCAAAAAACTGAAATGCAACAAAATATTGAACCTTGGAAATGGGAAATGCAACGTCCATCCAAATCAATTTCACACATCAAATGCGCATTTATTATTATTTTCTAGTGCATTGGTAAGTCTTGACTTTCGGACCTACATAGTGTAACAGCCTTTATTTGCCAAAAAAGGTTGGACAGCTATGGAAATTAACATGAACACCTCATGCAAATCGCAAGCATTGTCAAACAAGGATTTTATTGTAGAAAATAGCTATAAAGGCTAATTCCTTCTAAAACATAGATTATATATAAAAGCCTAAAAAGTTCACAGAAAAAAAATAAACTATGACTACAGTTTAGAAATATGACTTCTCTATTTTTTATTTTATTTTAATAAGTAATTAGAAATATGACTTCTCTTTAGAAAATGGGAAGTATATTATTTTGGTTATCTCCACATCTTTTATTTTGGTTATGAAATTCTTAATCTGTAAATCAGGATGATACAAAGGGCTTTGGCAGAAGGCTTTCTAGCAGGATTTAAGGTGGCAGGCGAGAACAGATGGGTTATGGAGATCTCTCATCTTCTTCTTGCAAATGAACCAATTCTATTTTTTTATGCAAACATAACTCAACTTAGATACCTTCGCTGTGTACTCCTATATTTTGAAGCAGTTTCAGCCTGAAAATTAATCTGAGTAATGAGTGAACTGGTCCCAGAAGGAGATGTGAGAAGGGTAATAACACTGGCTTCAATTTTGGGCTGTAAGCTAGGACATTTGCTCATAACTTTTTTGGGATTGCCACTGGGGTCAAAATTCAAGGCTTTTGCAGTGTGAAATCCTATCATAGAAAGGATGGAAAGAATACTTGTAGAGTGGAAGCGGCTATAAATAAATAAATGACCAGCTGCCTTGTGCCATTAAGCAATGTAGTTAAAGATGCTTCATTAACTCCCCATTATTCTTGCACATACAATACCAGTCAACAATTACGAGATGTTGTTACTAGAGATTGTCCACCGTTAAGATCTTAACCAAAGTTGTGAAAAATGCAACATTATGAGACACCTTAGGCTGATGCTTCTCAAAATATCACAATATGAACTAACCGCCAAAAAACCATGTTTAGATCAAATCAATGCTAAATGGTATTCTCCCTGACTAGACGAAAAGTAAAGAGATTCTCCATAGATTCAATTTCCAATTCCTGAAATGACCGATTAAATTGAGGATACCAACTCCACATATTTCGACGATACCCATTAACCAAATAAAATTGATAAAATTCCATTGAAGCCTCCTTATCCACTGCTTTCTGAACAACTCTGGGAAAAGGTCTTTGACAGGACAGCTCCCATACCATAAATTTAAATTCCTCCCTAACCCAACCCAAAAGAATTTCGGTTGCAATTTCTTCAACCTATTTTTGAAATGAGTGAATATATAAGTGAAATTTTCAACATTTTCATTGCAAAACAAAATGGACTTGGATATAGGTGTCAAGTCAAGAGATGGTTCTAAGTGTAAGACTCAATTAATGTTCAAACTTGAAACACAAAGCAATATCAAAAATAGAATATAAATACTTGGATGCACTACATATAAATAGAACAAAATTGTGTTAAATTTAGGTGATACCTAATACAACAACATTTAGTCCTAAAATGTACCAACTTTTTTACCATCTAAACAAGAATTTAGGAAATTCTTTCATTTATTTAGTTTAAATGATAGGAATGAAAACTTGAATTAATTTTAGTACACAACCCCAAGAAGGAAAAATACCAAGAAAGGAAAAATAGGCACTTGCTGTCTGGCAAATCCTTTTTTTTTTTTGTCCCCCCAATAATGTAGGAAACCTTTCTAAAGAAGGGCCCTTTGGACTCACTTTTAGCCAGTAAAGCCTACGGGCAAAGCCGCAAAGCTTATAAATAGTTTGTCAGCCAGCCTTCTCGTCACTTAGTTTAGTATCTGGCAAGCTCTCCCAGTCCTAATTTAGCATGCGTATGATTTGTTAAAGAGCCATTCACAACTTAATACCAAGGCCCAATTGCATATGCCCCCATTGCTGCCACCTAACTCAAGAAGTGGTTCCAGGCCAAGAAACAGAAAATTAATTTAGAATGTGGCCTAATATTGACCACTGCTTTGTCATCTAAAAAAAACAAAAAACAAAAAAAACAAAAAAACAAAAAAACAAAAAAACAAAAAACAAAAAAATCAAAAACAAAAAAAACAAAAACAAAAAATCTTGCAGGCACGTGGTGCATTGTGAGCAGCTTGGTATCAGGGATCAAAGTGAGAAAAGACATGAAGAAACTAGTTATCGACATGGCACTGTCGGTCAACATGATGTTAAAGGAACTAAAGTGCCAGACTTAGATTAAGATCTGAAAGAAAGAAAAGGACAATCGGAGGAGGCTATAATGATTAAGATCTTTTGCTAAAGGGAATTGCAATGATGAGGGGTTTCAGGGTAGAATCATTGCACTCCAATGAACCATTTGAGGTCGAACAAACAGGTTTCATTATATTCATACATATTAGCCCCTTGCCTCCCTTTTGACCTCTTGATCTCTTCAGAGAGGGACATGAAGTTGCCAGATAATCCAGCTGTGTGTCAGACTTAGATTTCATACTATTACTCATATTATGTCATGTTGGTACAGGTACCACTGGTAAATTTACACATCTGTGTTACATAGCAACCTAGAGTTTTAGAAAGCATTTTAGGTCTAGTAATTTATGTCAGGTAGGTCTCCCCTTTCCACATAGTATGTACTCTACAATAAGGAATTTTAGAATCTAAAGTCCAATCTAGCTTTCCACAAAATGGCAGTTAGATTGTATAAGAGAGAATTATATCGGCCTATTTCATGTAGGGGTTGCAAATATGCCCTACAAAATAGAACCTACCTGGCCCCACCCTGTATGGGTTTTCCCTGTCCCAAAGAAGGGATGGGGTGGATGGATTTTGTCCACCCCATCCCAAGTGTGTGTTATTTGAGGACAAAATTTTCCACCAAACCATGTTGGAGGAATCTCCTCCAACCCATTACGCAATGGTTTATATGAACATCCATGTATATTAAATCACGTGATTTATTAAATCATTTAAATAAATCGCATGACTATTAAATAGATCTAAGGTCATGTGACTAAAAGTACACATGGATAATCTTTTAAATTGCCATGTAGTGAGTTGGAGGAACTGTTGTTTATCTGTTATTTAATATTTTTTTGATAAGTAATAATATTTCATTAAGAACACTCTCACTACCCCCTCTCTCTCATCACAACAAGAGTCTCATTAGGGGTGCCAAAAATGCCTCCACCCACACTTTGCCCAGCATGCCACTCCTACACCATGCGGTGTTAACCACCCTGAAGAGGTGCTGAGCGAGGATAAAGCGCCCATGATCCGACCCCATCCCGCAGCCTTGCCGTCCTTAATTTCATGGGATGGGTCCCATTAATACCTATTCACCAGTTTTTGTTTTTTTAGGGGGACACACCTTAACTCCTTATGAAGGTGGGAGAGATTTCAACAACAAAAACGAAGTAGCTTTTGTTCAAATGTCTTCCACAATGGAATGTTGTTGATTGTATTTTCTCCCTCTTACTCTTCAAGCAAATTTAACCTCTCAAGAGTCGTTCTCGCTCTTGGCAGGCAAACAAGCCAGTCAGGTCATTTGGACAAACCACAAGGCCTCACCACCCAGGAGAACACAGTCCCTCATCGAGCCATTCAAGCCTATGGAAAGTCCAAAGGACCAACTATATCAAATCATCACCTATTGTAATTTGGGGCTCTGGATTGTTAAAATTAGGCTAGCAACAGATTCAAGGTATGGAGTTGGAAGCTTAGAGTTTTAAATTCTTTACATAAATTTCTGTCTCATAATATTCACGAACACCTAACATTCACTTAAGAAATTATAAGTATGATTAGACATATGGATGAAGATCTTACTTGTGACAGAAGTCATCAAACATCCACCGCAATTTATTAGGAGTTGTGTAAAGATGGCCAATCTCCAATAAAGCTCCAAAAAGTTCTGGGCTGAAAGGATATATTTGCAGCCCCCGAATAACGGATTCCCAGACTTTTGATAGGCTCAATTGCTTATGATGTCTCTGAAGCATCTTCACATAATAGTTGAACAAATACTCAAGTTGATAACTATGACTTTGTCTTTCTGTGGGATTGAAACATAGAGATAAAGAAAAAAAAAAAAAAAAAAAAAAAAAAACTCAACATGATAAATTGAATTATAATTGGAAAAAGTCGAGATGTTCTAAACTGCATAAAATTAATTTCTCCAGTGATGATAACAGTTAATCGCAGCAAAATGCCATTACTTGTGTTCTGTTGTAATATAACAAAATCATAAGACTGATTATTACTTGTCCTCTATGGTAGTGGAAATCATTATTGAATTGAAACTCATATCTCAGCTGTTAATCACAGATTCCAAAGCTTGTAGGATGGCTCATAAAAGTTCTAAAATACAAGTGACAATTTCTTTTCCCTGTCCACAATGAAATATAGGTGGTGATGTGCGCAATTCCTATTTTTTGAGAGGAGAAGCACACGTGCAGCATTGTTGAAAGCAATGCCTGACTATCTGACAAGATGGGTTTGGGTCCAGTTGTTAAAGGAGATCATCTGCAAGAGCCAGCTATTTAGGATTGACTTTCAGTGTTAACTATTTCTTTAGCATTAGATTTAAAACTTCTTCATCCATCAAAGTGGTTCCCAATGTGTTACCCAATACAGGCAGCACCAGAATTATTCCAAAGAAGCCGATGTTGGAAAATAGCCAATCAGCTTTGACTAGTCTGGATCAATAGTTAATCATAGACAATTAGGCCCTTGATTTTCTATTATTTTCATAGCCCTTTGGGGGCCCAGGTGTAGAGTTTAGACAAACCACTACGCCCAATAAGGTCTGAAGGTCTTATCTCACAGAGATTGTCAACCTGAGACATTTTGAACATTTCGAGAATAATCTTCAACCTAAATTAGGAATTTGAGCTTCAATGGGGAAGTTTAAAAATCTACCCTAAGATAATCTAATCATTGAATTTTTATTTTTTTTATTTTTTTAATAAGAACAAAAAAAAATTGTATCATTTATATTTTGCATCAGTATCATTGTGTCCATGTCCTAGTTTCCAAAATGTGCAATATTAATTCATGCCTTATACTCCATTAGCCCCAAACAGAGTGTCTTCCTTAGCATGTTCATCATCAACACCAAAAACAAACAAACAAACAAAATATAACTATCTTTGCACTTGTATCGCTAATCTTTTAGCTTTCTTTTGTTTCTTTTGTTTCTTTCTATTTTTCAAATCTTTGTATATGTCCTGTATACGCTTTTCCTTTTTAATAAATTACAATTGCTTATAAAAAAAATAATAATAATAAAAATTTCTCTTTACCGCATTACTTATTACTCATTCACTTGACTTTTAATCAAAAACAAAACTGTCTCTTTCCTAACCTACGGCTGACCACTTGAGCTACATCACAAGTAGAAGTTTTATACTAGAAAATATGAGGTGTTGATTGCTAAACTGTATAGCTTGTGCTATGATGATCATTTGTAGGGCAGAAACTAGAAATTTACAGTCAAATAAAGCAATGCATTAATTTAACTTTGAAAGAATAGGTACTAGCATGACATATGTAGAGATTGAAAAAGAGGTAGAAGTAAAAAGTAATATTAAAACCTGGAAGCACAGTTGCAAAAGCCTGATCCAAAACTTCAATACCCGCAGCCCATCCGGAAGTCAACTCCTCAAATAAAGCTGCTGAACATATGAGAGCAACAGATTGATCATCTATAAGACCACGTACCCATGCTGATCTTACTGTTCTTATTCTTTCTTTGAACCCTTGGTGCGCTCTCAACAGTTTCAAACTTGACGGTTGACTTTTAAATGGACTATATGTTTCACCACTTCCTAAGAACGATAATATGTGCAGTGCACGAAATGATGTTTCACCACTGTCGGCAGGATTATTGGCAAGCTCTGCCTCAGCATACCAAAAATATAGAAGAGGCGCATTAGACCGTAGTTCCTGCCAGTTGTTTAATGGTTAATACAATATTATATCCTGATAGTTCATGCACCAACAAATTCAGTAAAAAATTGAAAATAAAAAATATTATTATAATAACTCCATAAAATAAATTCAGATCTCAACTTCATTAATTTTTAACTTCAAATTCCCCATTGCAACTAATACTATAACTACTACTACTTTGAAAAGGTCACATCTAAAATGAAAAGGATAACCAGACCTGGGAAAAAAAAAAGAAAAAGGAAAGCAATATTTGGATTGCAATTCTGGATATGATCAATTATGTAGAGCAAATGTACAAAAGCAATTTATATGACGGAAATGTTTCAGAAACAGACCATTGATCAACCCATTAATTCAAGTGGGTCACAGGTCCTGGATTCCAGTGTAGTCAAAGTATAAATACTTGCCAATAAAAAAATATAACCATTTCTCTAACTTACAAAGCCCAAAGAAATTATAAGTTAAAATGGAGAAGCACCTAAGTCAACTACAATAATTGCATTGTTTAAAAATTAAAAATTAAAAACCCATAATGTCTACAGTTAAAAGGAAGAAATTTTTTTATTATCAAGAATCAGTACAATCTAAGCTAAATTCAGGTGATAAGTACTGAGCCATCTGTTAAATCGACAAGGCTCACAATCACCAAGAGTACAAAAAACAAGCCCAAGGGTTCACAACTATGAACTCTTTACATAAACTAGGCCTGTGAATCACATTCTAGAAACCGGTTAACTTAATAATAAGGATATTTTTCTACTTTCCAGTATTACTAAAGTCTACGGTTAGAAGGAAGAAAAATATGCAATTTAAACCAACATTGAGCCAGATTTTTTATTACATTCTTTTTATACGCAGAAATGCAAGAGAATAAAAAATAAAAATAAACAAAATAAATAAAAAATAAAAAAAGGGAGGCATATATGGTAATGAACTATGAAAGTTTCTTTTGGGGGAGAATATTTAGTGAAACATCTTACATTTACCCAAACCAGGATTCAAATAACATCCCAGCAATAAGCAAATTTTATATAAATAAAATCATATTACAAGTCAAAAGCTTTTAGATAAAGATTAAGTATGTTCTGTACCAAAACTCAATGGTGCTCTAGTTATGAAATGCAAATAGCAAAAGACATGGGCATTTCATAAGAAGGTTTACATTGAATCTTCAAAATTATCTTTTAAGTAATTATCAAGAAGAGCAACACGACACCTTGTAGTCAGTGATCACATAGCAACTTGTCAGCCACTTGCATTATAGGCTTCAGTTCATATATAACCAATAATTCTATTTACCCTCAAACATAAAAAAGTTGTCTTTCTAGATAATTGGCAAGCGAAACCCATCCAAAGGCAGACTTCATTTTGTATCAATAAATGTGCTACAGAGACCAGCGAAAATAAACTAATCGTTCTCTGACATAACAAAACAAAACATATTCTTCGGCAAACCAAACTAAATTTTGTTTTTTGTGAAAAAAAAATAAACGGAGACCTTACCATTGGAAGCCCTTCAATTAATGACAGTGCCATGTCAAACACTCTTCTCGCATGATCAATATTCCCATAAGCAGCCTCCCTTCGTGCATATACCCCACATAGTAATACATCCTACAACAAAGACCAAAATAGACAACTAAAAAAGAAATCTCACACTCAGTTAGAACTAAGATAATGAAGAGGCAAAATAAGAACAAGAGAAAACTCTGCATAGCATTAAACATTGACAAGATTGCCTCTTTCAAGCATCTCATTTGTGCAACTAGTTTCAGTTATAATGAAGCCACCTTAATTGCCACCTTTAGAAAAAGACAAAGTGAAAGAGAATTACTGTAACTAGCTATCCTATGCTAGGATCCCAAGCTTATAAAATCCCAGTAGCTGTCTTAGACAGCATATGTAAGGGAATGAAAATATACTTCCATAATTAATCATGCCTCCTAGATTGCATTGTTATCTCAAAAATGCAGCTTTATGTTTGCTTTTATGTAGGTGGGAACTCGAATACACAGCTTTATGTTTTCTTTATGTGGGTGGGATGAGAAGTGTTTGGCTTATGTACCAAAATAAATAAATAAAAAAGACTGGGTTGGGGGGGGGGGGGGGGGGGGGGGGGGGGGGGGTGGGGGGGCTTATCATATTGGAACTCTGTCAAACATTAACTTCTTAACAGATTAAACTTATCATGTCATCTAGTGAACCACAGAAATGGAATGGGGAATCACAGCCTATCGCTGTCAGCCTGTCAGGGAAACATCGATGCATGCTACAAGGGGTGGGTTGCAGAAACCTAAGTGTAACACCCCAAACCCATACCAAGGATTTAGATGCAAGACCTGTCTTATAAATAATCCGCATTTGCTATAATGGAACAGAGCGTAACTAAATATTCACAAATAAGAATCAAACCATTAAGTCTTTCTTATAAAATCCATCAAACTAAAACTTTAACAATAAAGTCTCAAAATACAATCTCAAATAGTTTCAAGAATACAAATCTCACTATCCTAAGAAAACATAATAAAACAATCCATTAACTAACAGAGCTCCAAAAGAAATCTTCAATCTATGGCTCCAAAGATATACCACCAAAAGATATTCCACTGCTCTAATATGAAAGGGTGGAGAAAGGAGGGTGAGCTAGAAGCTCAATACGAGACTACAAAACATGAGTATGTCTTTCAAAACAAAACAATAGTATCATTGACAAAATATAATCTTTACAAAATATTTACAAATAGTTTTAACAGTAATATAATATACTTAGTAAAATTGTCACGAAGAAAATATTTAACTATAACACTGTAATCAATAAATAAAATAATAACCACTTTAATTGGCCAAAATACACTAAATAGGTAGAAATAATATATTATAGTAATAAACAATTTTTCCACTTATAAAGGTCAATAACAATAAAACAGTAGTTCGATATAGAAAACATTAGTCAGACAAAGACATAAATTGCTAAACACTCGGTGAGTGATTCCCATGGGAAACAATAACACTAATCTCAAAGAGGCAACACTGGCTCCAAAGAGCAAACGATAACATTGCACCACACCACAATAACACTACTTCGGCTAAAGACCAACACTTAAACCTGTATTGGCAAAGGTCGCAGACTGTCTAGTTGATCATTTGAAATTAGTCTTACTTTACTATAGTATTGTTAATACCAATTATATATCATATAACAAATACTTTCTCAAATATATAGTTTTTGAGTCATTCTTCACATATACAGTTTAAAAATAACACACAAGAAATAATAAAATTAGGTATGTATAAAGCATTAACAATGGTATAAGTTTTGAAACTTCACTTTTGCAAATATGTATATATATAAATATACACGTCTTGAGAGATGTCATGTTTTGAAGTTTACTTACCTCTAGTTGCTAAACCAAGCTTCACTTCAATTGTTCGAAACAATGTCAACTAGAACCTAATTAAGGATCAAATAACTCAATAAGGGCAGGTTTCAAATAACCAAAAAGTCCTCTTATAAAACTTTTCCTTAGCCACTGTGAAGATTTCGCAATATTAAATCTAACATAGCTTTCTAATATACATCATGTCTATACCTGTATTTTATATAATTGTAGTGTAAACCCTAATACTACAATCTGCTATACCTATATATATATATATATATATATACCATTGAACACCACCTATGCTTAACTTATAAAAAATGGTGATACTACTATAAATATATATTAGGATCTCTTTCAAAATCAATAAACTAATGTACGTTTATATAGATACTTCCATGATAGCCTATTTTCCCTTGAATATATCAATATAATTTCTAAGACTTCCATGCAACTATGAGATGATGAATCCTAAATCAAAGATTCGTTTAATGATTCCAATAAAGCGTGTATAGTTAGATGTTTAACTTAGTACAATATGAACTTGCTGGCTTCTCTAGTAGTACCACATTATTCTATTCTTTTCAATGTAGAGAAATCCTAATTCTCTACTCTTACACCTTTACACGCTAAGCACTGACTTCTCTTTTTTTTTTTTTTTTTTTTTTCGGGAATCTTGCGGTCTCTCTCTACCTTTCAAGTGGCTGTCTTAGAAAGACCCAGTATACACACACACACATATACCTCTAAAATAACACTCTAATTTAGTCTAGGAAGACCAATTCCACTCCAATTAGTACTCTTACGCTCCGTTTGTTTCGATGAAAAATTTTCTATAAATATAGTTTTTCATATTTTCCAGTGTTTAGTAGCATAAAAAAAGATAAGTCAAAGAAAAACTATCTTTGGTCAACATAAAAAATATGGCTTATTTTTAGATATTATTTTTCACTAAATTTTTTTGGAAAACAGCTCTATCTCACAACAAGCTAAATAAGGAAAGTTAGGAGGTTGTTTTTCAACTCATTTAAAGTTACTACCAAACATTGGAAAATGAAATAGTTTTATAGAAAATGATTCTTGGAAAATGACTCATTTTCTAGAAAACATCAATGCTGAAACAAGCAGAGCGTTAAATAAAATCAGCTTTACACGTTAAGTATGTTTCCTACTTGGGTTTGAGTTTAAGACCCACTAAAACTTATCTCTTTAGCCTCCAAGAAACCCATAAAACTTAAATAAGCTTTCAAGACTTTAATTCCCAATTAAACTCAAATTAAGGTTGTTTTGATAGGCTAGAAGCCTAGAACTCTAAAGGATTCCAATAACACTTAAACTCTTAATCCAAATAGGTTTTAATCTCGTCCTTTTCCTTAACTAATAAGGAGACTAAAATTTAAATATGAATAATCCACAAAATAACTCTCCACGTTACATCTTCTGTTGTAGATATCATAATATAAAATAATATCACCTTCAAAATAAATTAAATAATTCATCAATTTCACTCTGGAAGCAATTAAATTAAATTTAAGTAAGGTGGGTGTTACATTAAGTGCTGGTCAAAGTCGGGGGAGTAATTGAAATTTGTACGGGGATCAAAGACGTGCATGAGAGTTGCAGCCGGTCTTGCAAGACATTAGGAAGATAACTGGTAGAATGGAGAGTGTTAAGTTCAAAGTGGTGGATGGGAGAATCATAGATGAAGTTTCGAAGCTACCAAACAAGACATTCTAGGCCTACATGAAGACCTGCTGGTCAAGACTGCAGCAAGGATCCGGTTTAGATGAGAAATCTCAAGTTCAACACACAAAGAATGATAATAGGTATTCAAACATCAGATACTGATAGAATTTAATTGCAGAATCTACTTTTAAAAAAAAAATTAATTAATTACAGAACCTGCAACACGTTAATATATTAGCCAAAAGCGCAAAAGATTAGAAAATCTATTTCTTTTCTTTTGTTTGTTATTTTAGGTGAAAGGTCAATTTGCTAAAAAATACTCACTATGTTGTTTGATACAAATATGGAAAGCTCTAATAAACAATCAAGAGAAATCATTAAATTGAAAGGCACTACATAATCAAATTATAAGGCACAAGCACGACCAAATCATCTCTTGAAACAAGATTAGCTAAAGAAATTTCAAGAAATCTATAGTAATGAATCAAAATTATGTTATATAATAAAACATTACTAGAAATGATGTAGAGACAAATTCAAACCAACGCAATAGAGGAAGCACTCATGATCAGAGATAACCAGGCGTTCTATATGACTAATAAAGAAAACATGCTAACATGGGGCCAAGTAAATTGCTGCAGAGAATTTGCAAGAAATTACAATTCTGCCACTGTGTCTAAGGACGCAAATCAAAATGATCTAACTCTAGCTTATTCATCAGTGTGTATAAGCTGTTGTCTAAGGTTTTGGCAAATAGATTGAGGCGGGAGCTGGATAAACTTATTTCGGAGTCACAGAATTCTTTTGTTGGCGGCACATAGATTTTGGATTTAGTGCTTATTGCGAATGAATGCCTAGACAGTAGACTGAAATGTTGTACTCCGGGGTTGGTGTGTAAGTTAGACATTGAGAAAGCTTATGATCATGTAAATTGAGACACTTTGTTTTTATCTGTTGGAGAGGATGGGCTTTGGGGTTAGATGAAGGAGTTGGCTCAAGACTTGTGTCACTACCGTTCGCTTCTCAGTTTTGGTTAATGGATCTCCTGTTGATTTCTTTGGTAGCTCCAAAGGTCTTAGACAAGGTGATCCTTTGTCTCCCCTCCTCTTTCTTTTGATCATGGAGGTTTTAAGTCGTATCCTGAAGAAAACTGAGGAAGGAGGTTTCATTCGGGGTTTTCATGTTTTCATGTGGGTCCTAGTATTTCTACTAGTATCCGTATTTCTCACCTTTTTGCTGATGATACCATTCTTTTCTATGATGCCTCTAGAGAGCAAATTCTTTCTATTAGGCTGGTTTTGACTTGTTTTCAAGCTTTTACTGATTTTAAGGTGAATGTGGGGAAAAGTGAAATTGTCCCTATTGGGGAGGTGAGCAACATTCAGACTTTGGCTAATATTCTTCAATGCAGGGTGGGCAGTTTGCCTATGCTGTCTTGGGTATGCCATTGGGAACCTCGTATAAAACAGCCTCTATATGGAATCTAAATTTTGAGAGGATGGAAAAGAAGCTTTTAGGCTAGAAGTGGCTTAATTTGTCAAAGGGTGGTAGACTCACTTTGCTGAAAAGTACCCTTTCAAGCCTTCCGACTTATTACCTTTCCCTTTTTACTATCCCTAAAGCTGTGGCTACTAGATTGGAATGCATTCAGAGGAACTTCTTGTGGGGTTCGCCAGTTGAGGGTTTCAAATATCCTTTGGTGGCTTGGGAAAAGGTTTGCCTACCGCGCGAGTTGGGTGGGTCGAAATTTGGCGTCTTTTAATCAGGCCCTACTTGGGAAATGGCTTTGGAGGTATGGCCATGAAACCACTCATCTGTGGTGAAGGATCATAGCCATGAAATATGGGGAGGGAAAAGGGGGTTGGTGCACTAGAGCTAGTAGAAGGGCTCATGGTTGTGGGTTATGGCGGAATATTAGGGAAGGGTGGGATACTTTTGCTAAGCATTTCTCTTTTGTGGTGGGGGATGGTTCTCGTATTCTTTTTTGGCATGATAAGTGGACTGGGGATGTTCCTCTTAAAATTCTTTATCCTCAATTATTTTTGTGCTCAGCTAATAAAGAGGCTTGTATTTTTGAAGTGTTAAGCCTTCCAATGGGAGATAATGACAAAGTGTGGAGTTTAAGCTTTTATAGGGATTTCAATGATTGGGAGTTAGCGGCTTCCTATTCCCTACTTCATTTCATCCAAACCCGAATTCCTAGGGGTGGAGGGTGTGACAGGCTTTGTTGGGATCTTAATGGAAGTGGGAACTTTGATATTCGGTCTTTTTATCATAAAATTCGAAATGCAACTCCTTCTACTTTCCCTTGGAAGGGCATTTGGAAAGCCAAGATTCCTAAAAGGGTGGCTTTTTTTCACGTGATCTGCAGCTCATGGTTAGATTCTTACCTTAGATAACCTTATGCTTCGTGGTCGCCCTTTGGCAAATGGTTGTTGTATGTGCTGTTGTAAAGCGGAATTTGTGGATCACCTGTTACTTTTTTGTCCGATAGCTCATTCTTTGTGGATGTATATGCTTCGGCTGTTTGGGATCGATTGGGTCATGCCAGGTTCAGTTGTGGACTTATTATTTTGTTGGTATAATTGGTTTGGGAAGCATAGTTCTGATATTTGGAATTTGATTCCAGGCTGTTTATTGTGGACTATTTGGACCGAACGGAATCGGCGGTCTTTTGAGGATGAGGGGAAAACTGTAGTTCAGTTATTTGAGCTTTGCCAACAGACCCTCTTTGATTGGTCTTCTTGTTGTGGTTTCTCGGATTGTTCTACCTTATGGATTTTCTTTTGTCTATTAGAATATATTAGGGGCTGCTTCTGTCTTTATGTTCCTTTTTCCTTCATTCACTACCGTGAACTCCTTGTATTTTTCTTGCTTTTCTTGTATTAATAATATTCTCTTCTTACTTATCAAAAAAAAGAAAAAAAAAAAAAAAAGGAAGAGAGAGAGATGATCATTTAATAGTAAACTCATTAAATAGGACTCCTCTCCATCAGAATGAGCCCCACAAATGACAATTAAAGTAGCCAAAATTCATTTAACATTCAAAATAGAAGCTAAAAGCTTAAGTGTTCGTTTGGGAACAGCTTATTTAACTTTTTGCTTAAATTTTTTTTATGAAAGTATGCTAAAGTATACTTGTATTTTGAAAAAGTAAGAAAAAGTGGGGAAAAAAAAATAAGGTATTAAAAAGCTGTACATAAAATTTAAAAGATAAAAGCTAAAAGCTAAAGCTTAAAGCTTATGCCAAACTTACCCTAAGTCTCAACAGACATATCAAACTAAATTAATGAAAATGAGACAGATTGTAACCAATCATGGTGGTTTAGGGATTCGGCGGCTGAGAAGATTTAATTCTGCTCTGTTAGGCAAATGGTTGTAGAGATGTGGAATGGAGAGAGATGCCCTTTGGAGGAAGGTCATTGAGGCTAAATACGGGAATAAGAGGGTGGTTGGTGTACCAAACCGGTGTTAGGGACCTATGGTGTTAGTGTGTGGAAATCCATTAGAAGTGGTTGGCTGGACTTTTCTAAATTTCTTTGGTTTGATGTGGGTGATGGGACTAGGATAAAGTTCTGGGAGGATGTATGGTGTAGGGGTTGTTCTCTTAATGAAGCATTTCCAGAATTTTATAGTTTTAGTCAAACAAGGGAGTTTTTTGTGTTGGAGGTTATGCATTTCTCTAATGGGAGGCTTCATTGGAACATTCGGTTCCGTCGTCCACCACAAGATTGGGAGTCAAAATTGTTGGATCTTTTTTGGGTTGTGCTTTATTCTACGAATGTGCAGGGTGTTGGTGATGACAAACTTTGCTGGAAGCCAGCAATGAGGAGAGGTTTTGAGGTTCAAGGCTTCTATCACTCTTTATCTCCTTCTGTCATTGATTTTTCTTGGAAAATGATGTGGCAATCAAAGGTTCCTCCTAAAGTAGCGTTCTTTTCTTGGACTGTTGTCTTAGGTAAGATCTTAACTACAGATAATCTTTGGAAAAGGCATTTACAGTATAGTGGTGCTTTATGTGTAAAAAGTGTGGGGAATCAGTGGATCATCTTTTTCTTTATTGTCCTATAGCATATGAGCTGCGGTCAATGGTTTTTAGTTTGTTTGGTATACATTGGGTTATGCCATATAAAGTTAGTGAGTTGTTAGCTTCTTAGCAGGGGAAGTTTGGTAGACATCGAAATATAGGTTTATGGAGGTTTGCGCCACATTGTTTGTTTTGGTGCTTATGGTGGGAGCAGAATGCTAGATGCTTTGAGGATTGTGAATGGTCTATTCTTGACATTCAGTTTTTCTTTTTCCGTACTCTCCTTGAGTGGAGTTTAGTTTTGCCTTCCTATTCTTGTTTTTCTCTCCTCGATCTTATTGATCGTTGTAATCTGAGTTCTTGATTTGTGCCCCTCTAGTACACTTCCAATGTACTTGCTTGGTTTTTTTAATAAAATTTCTTACGTTACTTATCAAAAAAAAAAAAAATCTAGAAGGAACTCAAGAAAAGGCATTTTGTTATTATAAACTAAAAACTATTATGCTTTGAGAAAATTCCAGCAAACTGAAAAGCTCTTTCAATAAAATTTTTCACACTTTGAAAATATATAGCAGCCAACGTGTTTAAGTGATAACCAAAGATAACATTTTTTTGATAAGTAATAAGTTTTACTGATATAAAATAAGGGACACCCTAGTATAATAACCAAAGATAACATGAAATAATGAAAGCTATTATTGTTACAATACCAAAATAACCGGTCAACATACATAATACTAGACATGTAGTAAATAAGATAACTTAGTACAATGAATAGCGCAAGACTACGAAATATTCAAGTATATACGGTCACCAGTTGGACTTGCACCTTCAGAAACTCTAGGCATATCAATTATAGATGAATATGATCATAAATAAATTAGCAAATGAGAAATATATTCTTGAAGGAAAGAACAAAAATTTGCATCCTATCACCATATGATCTGTGTCTTTCTAGCAATTGCCAATAAAGGAACTTCTCAATTTCTCTTCAAAAGACTACTTCAAAACCCTTTTTTCAGAAACTAGTTGTTTCAATTAATACCAACAGTACATCAGCATTTCTGTAGTTTGCAGCAAACTCCAGTGAAATAACAAAATATCAGGTGCTTAACTGAAAGGAAGGAAAAGATTTTTGTATTTTGCAAATGGGAGATATAACATGTACATGTGTGTCCCCTTCATGGATGAAATATAACAACAAAAATATAATACCTGTCGATCACTTTTTAGCAGACGCTTCGCTAGAACTCGACATGGGGTATCTGAACTGCGGGAAGAGTTCATTTTCGTGGCAGATAGCTCTTCAGCAACTAAAGCAGCTTCTTCCAAGATGTAATTACGTGGAAAAGCAGTTAAACAAAGTAAGGTAGCATTGCGGAGAAATTTCATCATGTCAGTTCTCTTAGAAATATCATTGGTGCTGCCCAAAAGCTCTTCCAAACTGAAACTACTCAAACTGCTTTGAGCCTTGGTTAAAGCATCATGAACTCTTCTCAAAGTACTTAATATCACATCTGGCAATGCCTCCAAACTAAGGATTTTCTCAATCCAACTAGAATTGTTTGTGCAAATGCTGCTGGGGAAGAAAGCTTAATGTCACTGATCAGTTATTATTACATTTTATATAAGAATTTATACAAAACAGTATATTCTGATTTCAGTTGCACACATAATATAAACATTAATAAAACCTAGGAAATCCTCTGATGCAACCATGGAAGATTATTTGTTGCTACTTGGAATTTCATCCATTCAAGATTTAATTTCTTGAGTCAATGAGTAAAATCCGATTGAAGCAAAAGTCACATGGTTTTAAGGATATCATTTAAGTACGCTATACCAAAGAGTGAGAATACATGTGGCCAACCCTGATTAGTTTGTTGAGGATCCATAGCCGACCCCAAAGTTTTGCAACTAAAGCTTTGTTGCTGATGCCTTTGTAGTTATAAGTATGCTAGGGTTAAAACAATTTTAGTTTTAGGATATCATGTTGCAAGTTATGGTTAATTCTTTAATTAGGGACAAATCTATTTTTTGATAAGTAAATAATTTCAACAAAAAAAAAAAAAAAGCGGGTGCCCGCGTATATGGGCACTGGCAGTGTACAACGGGGAGCTCAAAAAAACAGAACAAAAAGGGAAAAGAAAAAAATTCACAACTAATGAGAAGGCAAAGATGCCAAGAAATCAAGAAACCCATCCATGAAGAACAAGGGAGTCAGTGAGGTCCATTCATATAAAATCTTCAGGAAAACTTTCTTTAATTAAACCACACTGTGTTCATCTCCCTCCAAGCACCACGCATTCCACTCACACAAAATACACTACATAAGACACGCTAGAACAGCTCGCCACAGCCTCCCACTACCTCCTCTACCAGACCAGCCCTCCTTCCAAGACGCAAAGACTTCCCAGATGTAGATCACGCAGAAAATCAAAGCCCATAGATCTGGTGCCACAGAATAATGTAAGAACAAATGGTTTACATTCTCCACATTAGCTTTGCACATGAAGCACCACTTTGTAACAACTATAGCCATTTTCTTTAAGTTGTCCGCTGTCAGAACCCTACCCAAGACCACACACCAAGATAAGAAAGCCATTCTAGGTGGGACGCAAACTCTCCAAATACACTTCTAAGAAAATTCTGTAACCCCACCCCCCCTTCCCCCCTTGCAAAGCATAATGATAAATTTTTACCTAAAATCCTTCTTTCTCCAAAGGAATCCTCACCAACTTATCAGCCTCCCCAAAACAAATACGATTCCCATAAACTCCCATAACTGAGTCATGGCCTCTTCTTCCCAGTCCTGCCTAGCAGGATTGAACACCGGGTGCCAATAAATCTGATCATGTCTAAATTCTACATAATCAGCCACAGTAGCTTCACTATCCTGAGCTAGGAGGTACAAACCAGGAAACCAATCCTTAAAATTAGCTTTCACCCACAAAGCATGCCAAAATTGGACTCTAGTACCACAAACCAACATCATATCTGATGTAACACACAAATTTATCCCACCAACAATGGATATATTTCCACAGACCCACACCATACGAGCCCCGAGCCTCCCTTGAACACCAATACATACTAGGAGAACCATACTTCAACTCAATAATCCTTCTCCATAATGCCGATTTGTTACTTCCATACAACCACAACCATTTTCCCAACAATGCTTGGTTAAATAGTGTTAATTTCTTAATGCCCAATCCCCCATGACAAATAGGAGCACAGCAAGAATCCCAATTCACTAAGTGAAATTTGAATTCATCACCCATGCCACCCCTTATTTTCATTGAGTCTAAGTTGGTCTTTGGTCTGTTAATACCTTTATTAATCATATTTAGAGCTCTAATGCTACTACAAGAAAGAGTTCTTATATATTTGTTCTTGATTTACTCAAACAATTAATGGTGATATATATATATATATATATATATATATAAATAATATTGAGGTATGTTCACCTAAGTGTGTTCTTTTCCCTGTTTCTCTTCGTCCTTTCACTTTGCCTTTGGCACTCTGTCACTTTAAACAGTATTGTTCAGTGTTCACAGTAACATTCATGTTCAATTGGATTTATTTGTCCATTGAAGATTTATTTTGGAAAGAACAAAACTGCAATTCTGGACATAAAAATTAAGTTTTTATATGAATGGGTGGTTGTAATGGTTTTTTTTTCTTTTATTAATATGTTGGATTTCAAAGATACTTAAAAAAAAAAAAAAATTGACAGGTGAGCTTGTTCTTTGTTAAGTAACAGCAGTTTTATTAATTAAAATTAAATTACAAAGATACATAATCCGTTCCCAATGTATTCTTTTTTCTTTTTTTTGATAAGTAAGATGAAATTATTATTGAAAAAAGAAAAGCAAGAGGAATACAAAGAGTTCACGGTAGTGAACAATGGAAAAAAGAAACAACAAGACAAAACAGCCCCTAATCTATTCTAATAGAAGAAATAAAATCCGTAAGGGAAGAACAATCCGAGAAACCCCAACAACGAGACCAATCAAAGAGGGTCCTTTGGCAAAACTCTAATAACTGAACCACAGTTTTCCCCTCATCCTCAAAAGCCCGCCGATTCCGTTCAGACCAAATAGTCCACATTAAACAGCCTGGGACCAAATCCCAAATATCAGAACTATGCTTCCCAAGCCAATGAAACCAACAGAATAATAAGTCTTTGATTGAACCTGGCATGACCCAAACAACCGAAGCATATACATCCACAAAGAATGAGCTATCGGACAAAAAAGTAATAAGTGATCCACAGATTCCGCATTACAACAACACAAATAACATCGATTCGCCAATGGGCGACCACGAAGCATAAGATTATCCAAGGTTAGAATCTGACCATGAGCTGCTGTCCACATAAAGAAAGCCACCCTTTTAGGAACCTTAACTTTCCAAATACCCTTCCAAGGGAAGGTGGAGGGAGCTGCATTACGAATCTTATGATAGAAAGATTGAGTATCAAACTTCCCACTGCCATTAAGATCCCAACACAGCCTGTCACACCCTCCACCCCTCGGGATTCGGGTTTGGATGAAATGAAGAAGGGAGTAGGAGGCCGCCAACTCCCAATCATTGAACTCCCTCTGGAATCTTAAGCTCCACACTCTGTCATTATCGCCCACTGAAGGGCTTAACACATCAGAAATACAAGCCTCCTTGTTAGCTGAACACAAAAATAACCGAGGATAAAGACTTTTAAGAGGGACCTCCCCAATCCACTTATCATGCCAAAAAAGAATACGAGATCCATCCCCCACCACAACAGAGAAATGCTTAGCGAAAGATTCCCACCCTTCACTAATACTCCGCCATATGTATAGTACACATATACCCCCAAAGTTCCCTAAGATGATCAAAAAAAGAATACATTGGGAACAGATTATGTATAGTACACATATACCCCCAAAGTTCCCTAAGATGATCAAAAACATTACTACTTATAAAAAAAAAGTTGTGTGTATTAGGATCACACACCCTTTTTGCACCCTTCTAATATATTTTATTTTCTTATGGAGAAAATATGAAGTGATTTGTTCACCCAGCTGTAGTGTCTGTGTACTGAGGTTCATCCATTTATATCTTCTAACCAAGCCTCAAAAGTTCTCATTAACAAGATAGGCACCTAGGAATATGTGCAAGTGTGCAAAGAAAGTTGTGGGAAAATGTCACAATCGCATGTTAAAACAAGAGTCAATTGGCCTTTCTAATTCTGAAAGCTGTATGAGAAGATAGCCAAAAAAAAGGAACAAAAAACTCAGAAGTTCCCCACATATTGTCAAAAGTGGTTCCATTCAGAAATGAATTCTTGAAGAACTACTCCCCAAGATACTCTTTCTGTGTGTATACAGCCCCCCAAGCCCCCCACCCCCCAAAAAAAAAAAGTTACAATTACTATTAACAAACCCAACTATATAGATTAACTGTATGAGTTCATTTTTCGTAACAATATAACCCATTAATCAATTTAAACCGCTTAATGACACCAACCCTCAGTTATGCTAGTTATTTTCTAAAACTAGGGCTCCACTACACAGCCACAGACTACCCATCCCATGCCACTGTTTCACATTTCAGATCTAATGATTTTATATTATACCCATAAAGTTCCAAGCAATGGGACAAAACAATTCATATGCAAAAAATTGGTTCAGTATTTATACCTATCCCAAAAAAAAAAAAAAAATCAGTATTTGTTGAAAACATGATCTATTATTTCATTGCAAAACTCAAATTTCAATTTATGTTTGGATGTTTCTAGGAAAAGGGAAAAGGGGGAAAAAAAGAAA
Source organism: Quercus glauca (assembly GCA_023736055.1). Taxonomy (NCBI): domain Eukaryota; kingdom Viridiplantae; phylum Streptophyta; class Magnoliopsida; order Fagales; family Fagaceae; genus Quercus; species Quercus glauca. The sequence goes on from CM043324.1 coordinate 35,507,421, forward strand.
AAAAGACAAGGAAACAAACAAGTACAAATCAAACTTAGAGTAGGAGCACAAATAGATGAGGAAATTTGGTATGGTATCAATAGAGAACTTACCATTGAGAAATTTTCCCACCAAAGAAATCAATGAATTGGGACATGAGAGATAAACGGGCCTCTACTGAGCTTAATGAAAACAGGTATTCATTGACATCTTCATACAATATAACCCTCAAAAGTTGCTCATCACCTTCTCTATCAGGTGTCCCATCACCATGCGAGCCCCCAGCTGATTCAGGGTCAAATTCAGTTTTCAAAACATGAGTATTTATTTGTGAAGAACAGATACAAATAACTTCAGAAATGAACACCTAAGAAAAGCTTTGATACAGTAAATCTCATAGATACACACGAGGAGGGAGGGAGAAAGAGAGAAACCAGATTTCCTGCGAAGAGGCATCCATTGATCACGGTCCCTAGATGACTCTTCTTCTGACCATCTAGCCCAAGTTGAAGTTTCTTTAACCTCACAACTAGCCTCAGCTTCAACATCAATACCTAATTTTTTCAGCAAAGCTTCAGTTTCATCTTCCTGCTTGACATCTTCATCCTCATATTCCTCCTGAAGCTCCCCAACATCCAAGTTATTGTTGGCTGTGTTTATTGAATTTCTACTACCATCCTGATCTTTGAGAAGCGGCTCTGACCAACCTGTCCAACCACCTTTTTCATTATCACATGTGGTCTCCTTGTCTTTGATAACCTTTTGCCTATTCTCCTCTTCTCTCTCCAACCATGTGGACCAACCAAGGGCATCTTCTTCTCCAACTCTTGCACCGTCACTATTCCAAAAGTGCTCAAAAAGTCTCCTTCTACTCTGCTCAGTCAGGAGTAAAGGACAAAACAAACTAAATTCAATTTCAGCCTGGAATAATGCAGTAGCCAACTCCTGGTAGCCAGCCTGCCACTCGAACCTGCATAGACTGAGGAATATATCAACAAGACCAAGTTCCAGCTGAACAATTGCAGTATCTGATGGCTTTGCAGATTGATGAACCTGCATTAAACGAGAATACATAAAAACCAAAATGAGGTGACATAACATGTTCTAAGAAGGTTTTTTTTTTTTTAACCCATGCCATGAAAAATAAAATAAAAAGATGAAAAACATAACACTGTTAAAAATGTCAGAATATCTATTCATAACCTACTACATATTGATAAACCACAACTACTTGCCCTTTTTTTAGTTGTTGGTTAAGTCAGATCAATATGCATCCATTATTTAAAAGATAAATTTTTAAATGACTAATGTTCTATTTGTTTTCAAGGAAAATATTTTCTTGGTGAAGTTATCTTCCATGAAAAACCTTTTCAGGGAAAATACATTGCTTTCTAGCATTTGAGGCTGGCTTTTCAAAGAGATATTTCAGTAGTTCCATCCTTGCAATCAGCATGGCTGTATGGTTCAACATGTAGTAGCATAGGCATTGTGAGGTCCATGTAAGAGTGCGACAGGTCTTTTGTAGAACCCAATACCTTGTCTCATGATCACTGAACTTCTTGCTGAGATAGTATATGGCTCTTTCCTTCTACCCATTTCATTGTGATGACCTAGGACACAAGCTATCTACCGCTTTTTAACCTGTTTGCATATGCTTGTGCACAGATTTACATTATTCAATAATCCCAGCTGCTAGGACTGAAGCTGTGAAGCAGGACCTTAAGGGATTCAAAACTATAGTGAAATTTCTCTCCCTTTTTTTTTTCCTTTTTTTTTTTGTCATTTTATGGTGAAGTTTCTTGATGGGTTCTTGGTTGGAATTTGACACATAGGGGTTCAAGAATGGTTAGGTATGAGAAGTACTAGATCTTGTTGGCCTTTGAGCAACTAAAATTAGAGATCAAGGATGCAGGATTTTCTAGCATCAGGTTGTTTGAAGCAAAATCTCAAAAAAGGAGAAGAAAATTACAGCCTAAATATCACACCAAGGTTTCCTATGCTTACACTTAGGAAGGGGCAATCTGACCTTAAAAACATTAAAAAATAAAAATTTGTCATTGAACTCTCTTTGAATTTACACCTCCTTTGCACTCAAAACTTTTTTCCCAATTCCTGATGGTAACTTTGAATATAGTAAATCAAAAAAGGGAGCAATGGATTCAATTCTCAATCCTAAAAGGCTTGAAAAAAACCAGGATTAAGAAAAAGGTAAATCACAAAAGGATCCAATTAACGGGTGCTCTTATAAGGAATTTGTTAATAGACTATTTAAGGAAAATTTTAATACCACTTTTATGAGAAATATAAAATGCTGTTAAAAAAATCAATTGTTTTCTTTATATCCCATAAAAAATTTCTAAAAATATTTAATAAACCAATGCCCTAAAGGCATTCGCCCCAAAAAGAGATATGACACTCCCTTCCCTTGAGGTTGAAGGAAATCAACACATCAATCCTTCCGTTAATAACAGTAACAATATATTCCAAATTTTTTTTAAAAGAACAATATATTCCAAATTTTGAAAAGATGCTCTTGACCAAGCCCTAACCATGGCTAGTAAAAGCTTTTTGGATTAAAAATATTACCATTCCTTGTCACTAAACTTCCAAATTTTGATACGATTCTCTTGATCAACCCTAACCATGGTTAGTGAAAGCTTTTTGGGTTAAATATTATTGTTCCTTGTCACTAGGGGTCCATTTGGTTGGGAGGATGGAAAAGTGGGAGGATAGAAAAGATTTTAGTTTCCCTCATTTGTGTTTGGTTGGGAGAGTGGAAAAGTTGAGGGATAGAAAACTTTGTTGTGTTGGTTAAGATGCAAAAATGAGAGGATTGAAAAAAGAATTGGTATAAATTTACCATAATGTCCCTATTAAATAAAACAAAAAGTAACACGTTATATACTTTTTAAAAAATTGTGTATAGATGGGCATTTCATTAAATTGAAAAAAAAAATACAGAAGGTTAAGAAATTAATCCAAAACTATTTTCTAAAAAAGACAAACAAAAAAAAAACAAAAACCAACAAAACTGAAGAGAAAAGAGACAAAATAATAATAATAAAGAAAGAAGAAGAAGAAAAAGAAGGCAATGTCTAGAAAAGTGCCAAAAAAAAATTTTTTAAAAAGAAGTCAGAAGTCCAAATGTCCAAAATGCATGCTGGGGGATATTTGTCCAAAAGCAACAAGGAGCAAGCTCCTTGTTTTCTCTCCTATAATCTCCCCAATTTGGGGAGATAGATTTTTGGCGGGCCCAAGGAAAAAACACATAGACCCTACCAGTTTTCTCTCCCCTCTCCCCTCCCAACCAAGCAACCACTCCAACCATTTTCTCCCCACTTTTCTCTCCTTTATTTTCCATCCACCCACTTTTCACTCCAACCAAACATACCCTAGATTTCCAGGGGGAGAGGGGGAAGAGGGAAACCACACACACACTTTTCCAACAGCAAATTTTCATCACAACCAAAAAGCAAGCAACTTCAAGCAAGAATAGTGAACCTCAATTCTTCTCAAAACCCCCATAACTTATAAATATTTTTGTTACCATCCTGCTAACCTCTATTCCATTGTTTTCACAGTAAAATTAACCATTCCTTACAATAAATCCTGCTGTATCAATTCTCTTTGGAACATGGATAGCCATGGCAAAAAGAGAAAAATAAAAAATAGGCCAATGACTAGACCAAGAACTCTTTTTTTTTCCTTCTTCTTTTATTTTATTTTATTTTATATATAAGTACTCTTCAAAAGAGAAAACCTCCCACCCTTCAAAATAGTGGCTTTTATATGTTAGGTTCTGCCCACCAACCTCTTCCACTAAATTATATATTTAAAGTTCTCTTTTCCTTTTTCTTTTTTAAGATTTAATCTATTATACTTTTACTATTACTTTCAATTAGGAAAATTAGAATAATTGCGTATTCTCTGGGTCACCAAAACCTGGTGGCGCAAATAAAAGTCTACAATGCATAGGAACCTTTTTTTGATAAGTAAGAAGTTTATTGATATCAAAAAAGGAACACCCTAGTACACAAGGAGTGTACAAGGGGTTAAACAATTCAAGAACAAAAATTACAAGAACCTAGGAAATCAAGAAAAGAAAAAAATGATTGGTTTCACAAAGCAGCCAACCAATCCATTAAAGTTCTTAAGAAAAATAACTTTAGGTCTGGTATGGATCTCTCATTATCTTCAAAGCACCTACTATTTCTCTCCCTCCAAAGACACCACAATAAGCAATGAGGAACAATCAACCATATATACCCATTTCGATGACGACCAAATCTGCCTTGCTAACATGCTAGAAGCCCCACTACAGATTGTGGCATAACCTAGATTACTCCAAACAAACCAAACACCATAGACCACAGATCCATAGCAACTGGACGATGAAGGAAAAGCTGATCAACCGATTCACCATTACACTTGCACATGTAGCACCAATCCAATATACAAACCTTCTTTTTTCGTAAATTGTAAATCGTTAAGCATTTCCCTAAAGCGGCAGTACAATGCACAGGAACCTGGTCCAGGCATCCTGCAATCTAGATAATCCTAGGTTGCATATGTAGATAACCTTCTAATATCCACATGCAAAAGCTTTGTTTTTTCTTTTTCAAGAAAGCAATATCCCAAAAGTTTGAGCTAACTTTGGAAAATATGTCCAAATATGTAAATAAAATTTGCACCAACATTTTCCCTCATGTGCAAGCTCACTAACAGTCCTGAATGAAGAACAGGCCTAACAAGTATGCAGCCCTCACATGTACGAACAGAAGGAAGCCAAAACTTGATTAAAAAACGCTTAGCCAAACAGGGCTCTAATACCATGTTAGGAAATCAATCATCACAAAAGCTTATGATATTAAAAACAGTTCCAACAATATATACAAAGCTTGAAACCAAAGCCAGAACATATGAATAGAGACACTGTGCAGTATGTATGCGAAATGAACTATTGAAATCTGAAACTTAAACTATCCACAAGCATTAATAGGAACCATGTGCTAGTGGCTTTGATTGTCCAAAACAGTAAAAGTAGAGATATAAAAGATAATTTCATCTATATATTATTCATTTAGCCATCCTCATGAAAAAGAAAAGCTGGGATATGTTAGATTGAGAACCTGCCTAAAGTGCTTGCTGGATGCAGCAGATAGAGCCTGGATTGCATGTGCATACATTTTTCTCATGTCTGAAACCTTGAACCTGGAGAAATCTCCTTGAACAACATGCAGGAACTCCCTCCACAATTTGTAACTCCCTGGATGCTGCATGAGTATCTTTTCCCATCTACTAATCAAGACATCAATGTTATCTCTGTTCTGATAAGCCTTCAGAAGACAAAGCAACAAATCTTCATTATCTGGGTTAAGCTCAGCTGCCTTCTCCAGTATGCTTATCTTCTTTTCAAGTGTCTGCAAGCGAGCACCTTTCTGGGGTTGCATACCCGCAACCCTGTCCTGGAACTCTGCAAAAGCTAACCAGACCTTTTCATCATGCGGGTTCTCCCTTGTCAATTTGTTGAAGTCCCGTGTTCTGCGTAGAACTTCATCTTCCCAAGATTCTTCAATTATTGAAGCTCTCGAGACAGAACCACTATCCACACCTTCATGGGAGGTATGAATGTCTGATAAAGGAATGAAATCATCTGCTGTCGACTTTATGGGTGCAAGAAGACGAACACGCTTTAAGTTCTTATGGCGCTCCAAAGCTGTGTACTTTGCAGACCAATAACGACCAGCAGACACTAGTTTACTATCCAATGCATCAAGATCACCATCTCTATCCAACATTGCACCAGTCCGGTTCCACCAGTACAAACCTTGATAATAAAGCCCGGATAGCTTCAAAGGGTTATGAGGTTTGTAGCGGGCAATATCCATTCTGCAGTAAAGTGAGAACTTTAAACCTTCAGCCTTTAAACCAATAACATCAAAGTGCATCAATTGTTTTCTTAGGGGGAAAGAAGAGTCCGCCTGCAGACACAACTACTTCAAAACCCAAATCCAAAACATGCTCGGGTGTCAACTTGTGGTTAGAAATCAAGACTTGCACATGGGACTGCCATTGGTACTTGTGAAAAAGTGAACTTGAATTCACCAATCACAAACTGACACTTAAGCATATTTTGAATTTGGATGTGGAAATGGTTGTGTCCAAAATTTGATAGAACTAAAAATTAATCACTATAATGTTTTGTTTTTTGTGGTGGAGTTGAATTTAAGAAATGAATTTACTAGGCTTTTTAGAGAAACCACTAGAATACAAGTCAAACTAAGAATCCTAAAACTAAAAAGAGTTCATGTATATATGTTTGTGCATGATGTAGTAAATATGCAATTGAAGGTAACCTAACCTGTAAAGGGAGCCGAAAGCCAAATTATCGGGATCGCCACGCGATTCGAAGTAATAATCTTTGGAATTGGAATTGGAATCGGAACCGGCCCAAGCTCGAACACCGGATTTTCTGGCACCGTCTTCTCTCTCTTTGGACCGTTTCCGTTTCTTCTTCTTCTTCTTCTTCTTATTCTTAGAATTCTTTTTGTTATCGTCTTGGTCGGATTCAAGAAACTCATACTCCTTTGATTTAGGTTGCTTCTCTTCTTGTTCTTGTTCTTCTTCTTCTTCTTCTTCTTCTAATTGTGGTTGTGGTTGGATGGAAACGGCCTCGTTGATGACGGAGAGGTCGGCGGTGAAGCTGGAGTTTGAGAGCCATTGACTTGGGGGGGTTGGAGTGATGAGTTGGTGAGACTGGGATTGAGAGGCGTCCGAAGTAGGAAATAGAGGAAATAGAGAGGGTTTTGGTTCTTCTGATTCTGCTAAACCCTTCTCCTCTTCCATTGCGTCAGGGTTTTTATGACTTCCACGTTTTCGTATTCGGATTTTGCAACTGATCACTTCTATGACTATAATAAGCACCCATTCCGGGGGAAAATATACCCCACAGTAACCTCCCCGCCCCACCCCCCCTTTTTTTTTCTTTTTTTCTTTGGCGTAAATGCACTTTTCGTCCCTACATTTTGGGGTCATTTCTATTTTGGTCCCTACTTTTCTATTTTACCACTTTTAGTCCCTAATCCAATTAGCGCGTGTTATTTTAGTCCTTTCCGTCTGTTGACAGACGGAAATAGCTGACGTGGCTAACAGAACATCTTATTGACTGATGTGGCGCTGACGTGGCGCTGATATAATGATTAAAATATTATTAAAATTTTAAAAAAAAAACCTTAAATCTAATTTAATTTTAAAAAAATATTAATTATTCTTATTAATTTTATTAATTTTCATAAGAACACTCCACCTTGTTCTTCTTGTTCTTCCCAATCCAACCCAACAACAAAGACCTCAAACCCAGATTACAAGAACACAAGCCCAGCAACAAATAACTCTAACCCAGATTACAACAACACAAACGAAGAAAAAAAAAAAACAAAACGAAGAAAAAAAAAAACAAAACGAAGATCAAACACCAACCCAACAACAAAGACCTCAAACCCAGATTACAAGAACACAACCCCAGCAACAAATAAACCCAGATTACAAGAACAGAAACCCAGCTCAAACCCAGATTACAAGAACACAAACCCAGCTCAAACCCAGATTACAACAACACAAACGAAGAAAAAAAAAACAAAAAAAAAAACAAAACGAAGATCAAACACTAACCCAACAACAAAGACCTCAAACCCAGATTACAAGAACACAACCCAGCAACAAATAAACCCAGATTACAAGAACACAAACCCAGCAACAAATAACTCAAACCCACACACACTCTCTCTCTCTCTAGCCTGCCTCCATAAAAACCCACACCCTCACTTCGTCCCCTGCCTTAAACACCGTTTCTGATCCTTTCACTTGTCCAAACAAATCCAAATCTCCAAAACTTTTACAAACCCAAATGGCTCCCAGAGACAGATCTGGCTCCATCAACCCAGATTCGAACTCCAAGGAGATTCGATATAGAAAAAAGAAGAAGAAGAACGCGTTGGCCTTATCGTCGATGACAGGGTGGCGAGCAAACGGCGCGTGGCGGAGATGAGCGTTGGCGAGCCGCGGTAGGTTTTTTTCACCGGAATGAAGCGGAATTCGAAGACGGTGCCCTTAGGGTGGGTGACGTTGACGGAAGGATCGGCGTGGACATACACGTTGTAGAGGTTTTTGGAAGGGGCATTTTGGAACTGCTGCCAGAGAGGGGCGAAGTGGAGGTCGGAGTTGGTGAGGAAGAGGAAAGCAATCTTGAATTTGGGGTTTTTGCTTTTCAGGTTTGCTTGGGTCCGTAAATTTGGATTAAGGCGTGTAAGGACTTTGGGTTTGTTGAGGGGATTTTGAATCCTTGAAGGTGTTTATGTTTGTGATGGGAATCTAAAAGAATGACAGAGTGAACGTTTTTGTGTTTTGTAAATCTGTGGGCATGCTTTGTGTTTCTAATTCTGACTGATTTTATGAATTTTGTTGCTAAGGAAATATAAGAAAAGAGAAAAAAAAAATATTGATGTGGCTTGCCCAGAAACAAATTTAATTTCATGTTCTTAAAAAAAAAAAAAAAAAGAGAAACAAATTTAATTTCATTTTTTTCTTTTCTTTTTAAAAAAATAAGAAGGTTATAAATTTTTTATATTATTTTATCTGACGTGGCTTTTTTAATAATATTTTAATTCTTCTGTTAGCCACGTCAGCTATTTCCGTCTGTTGGCTGACGGAAAGGACTAAAATAACATGCGCTAATTGGATTAGGGACTAAAAATGGTAAAATAGAAAAGTAGGGACCAAAATAGAAATGACCCCAAAATATAGGGACGAAAAGTGCATTTACGCCTTTTTCTTTTTTGGTGATAGAATTCTCACGAGTAAGAGTACTCTCGTCAAGAATACTAAATGCTATTTTTAATATCAAATTCGTAAAAAGTACACTCTATTAAAAATGTTAAATGCTATTAATTTTGACATCTTGTTATAGTACACTCTAAAAAATGAGAGCTTAATATTTTCTCTTTCCTCTGATCACTCATTCTCTCTACCCTTTCTCTCTCTCTTTCTTTCTTTCTTGTTAGGACATATGTGATTCACTTGTTAGAAACATATGTCACTATTTTATATAATTGACTAATTCTTTGACAAAACGCACTTTACTTGTATTTGGGTAGATATATGATGTATTTAATACTTCAAAAAACCTTATTTCAAGATCAAGTGTTAAAGACATGCAAGTCTATCCAAGATTCAAGTCTGAAAAGTGTTTGTCATTAAAACTCGACAACTAGCCATCTATCGAGCTTGAAGAGTTGTTCTAGCCCCGTGGCTCGACAGCTAGGCATCTGTCAAGATTTATGAAAAATAGAATTTTAGTTCTGTTTTGACTCCAATTCGTGATTGTATGTTTGAATTTTATTTTCTCACAAACCTAGACATATAAAAATATTATTTTAAGGGCCGTCAAAAGTGGAACAAGTTGCACAAGTATTGAGCAAAGTTTGTTCAAGTAAATTGTGACCAGAAACAGAATTGCCCTAGTTCATCCTTCTTGTGAAGAAGTTGTTGTGTTTGTACATCGTAGGATTTTGTGACCAAGCATCTTCTGGATCTTCATAGTGTGATGAACTGAAGAACTTTGTAGCCAACAACCTTCTCTAGTTGGTTATTGAAGTCGCGTACTGGGATCCGTGTTATTGGTTAGTCACGTACTGAGAGTCGTATATTACAAGGATAGATTATCACTATAGAACAAGTCCAATTGGGTATTGGGGTAAGGGTTCAACTGTAAGTTGATATAAGGTACTGGGATTCCTTTACTTGTAACCGCTGCTTGTGATAATAATGGATTCTCGGGAGTAGTAACCTTAAAATCACCCCGTAAGGTTTTTGCCGTGTAGGTTTTCCCTATTCGTAAACAAATTACTGTGTCAATTTATTTTCTATTGCATACTTAGTTTAATTGGTGATTTTTTTGTGCTACCACGCGTATTGCATGCTAATTTGATTAATTAATTAAACTTGGTTAATTAATTAATTAATCCATCACAAGGGGTCAATACGTTTTTGGCCTATTAAGTGGTATCAGAGCATGCACACTCTGATTAGGGTTAATCTTTTTGTGTGATCCATTGACCCTTGTTTGTCATGGAAAAAGGACAATCTCTTATTATACCTTTATTGTTTGATGATGCTAACTATGCATACTGGAAAGTACGCATGAGAGCTTTCTTGCAGTCTCTAGATGAGAATGTGTGGCAAGCTGTAGAGATTTGCTGGACCAAGCCAAAGGAAGCTCCGGCCGATTAGGATGATGCAAAGATCAAGGCGGAAAACTTCAACAGCAAGGCATTGAATGCTTTGTTCAATGCAATCGCAAATAAGGAGTTCAAGAAGATATCCTCTACTAAAACTGCAAAGGAAGCATGGACCATTCTCTAGACAACCTATGAGGGAACAAAGGCAATCAAGGACTCAAAGTTTTAGAGGCTCACTACTAGCTTCGAAAAGATTAAGATAGAGGAGGATGAGTTATTTAATGAGTTCTATGCCAAGCTCAAGGACATAGTGAACTCAGCCTTTAATCTTGGAGAAACCATTCATGAACCTAAGATTGTAAGAAAAGCAAGGGAGTCGATTCTGTACCGTACCAGCTGGTATATACCGTACCGACAAGCAATCCGGTATATATAACCCCCCTGTTTCGTACAGGAAAAAATACCAGCTGTACCGGCCATGTACCAACCGTACCAGCCAATTTAAGGCAATACCGGTCGGTACCGGGCGTACCGGCCGGTATAGAAAAAAAAAAATATATATATATATATATATATATAATATTTTTTTTTTAAGTTTTGTAATTTTTGAATTTTTGTTAAGGCAAAATAGTAACTTATTTACATTAATTTATTAGTATTATTTGTTTTCTTAGTATGTAATGGTAACTTTTAAGCTTTCTATTTTTTATATTGTGTTTTTTTTTCTTTTAATTGATACTAAAGTCTAAAATCATGAATAATTAGTTCTGAATTGAAGAAATATTTTATGGTAAACTTTTATATTTATTATAACATACACACACACACACACACACACACATACACACACACACATACATACATATATATATATATACATACATACATATATATATATATATATATATATATATATTTATTTATAAATATAAAAAATAGCGATAAACCCGAAGCGGTACACCGGTATTGACCGGTATCCGAAATATATCATACCGCTGGCCAAACCGGTACAGCTTCTGGTACGGTATTGACTCCCTTGAAGAAAAGTGCTTAGATCTCTACCCGAGAGATTCCATACCAAGATCACCGCAATTGAGAAATCAAAGGATATTGACAAGATTCTTTTAACAGAACTGGTTGATAATCTACAGACCTATGAGCTAGGTTTAACAAGAATTGGCAAGTCGGGTAAGGGCAAGAGCATGGCATTGAAGGTCAAGAGCAGTGATACTGATGAGTCTTCAGACTATGAGGATTCTAAGATGAAGTCCTACATTATGAGGCAATTTAAGAAGTTTATAAAGAATGTCAATGGGAAGGGCTTCGACAAGGACCGTAGGCAATTTAGTTCTTCTCAGTCCAAGAGCCAAGACAAAGGGAAGGAGGATGCTAGGGATGGCGGTCAGTACACTGTTCCTTCCGGACCAAAGTGTTTTGGGTGTCAAAGCTTCGGTCATATGAAACAAGAGTGCCTACATATCTCAAGACCATTGGGAAGAGTAAGGCACTTGCTGCTACTTTGAGCGATACCGAGCCTGAGGATGATTCCGACAATGAGGATGATGGAATCCTGAATGCCTTCACTGCCACTGTCAATCCCACTGAGGGGATTGTTGAAGATGTGGATAAAGAAGAGGAATTGGTAGAGTCCAAGTTTGAGAAAATGGATGAACAAGATGACATCCGCACAACCTATGCAAAGTTGTACAAGGTCTCAGAAAAGTATGAGAAGTTGTATAGGTTGATCACCAAGAAGCTTGGTGATGTGGAGCTTGAGCATGAAGAGCTTTCCACAAAGTTTGATGAATCCAATCAGACTATTGGAGCACTGAGGTTTGAAAATAACTTCTTGGCTGGGGCAGAACTGTTCCAAGTCAGAGCTCAGCTGGAAAGGACTTCAAGCACTAAGCTCAATGAAATGCTTAGTCTTCAGAAATCTACTTCAGATCGAACTGGTTTAGGTTATAATTTCTCTTCTCCTAGTATTGCTTCTACTAATTCTACTGTTTTTCTTCCTCCTACTAATAATGTAGAAATTGAGAACATTAATGTCAAAACTAATTTAGCTAGTGAGAACATAGATAAGGGTAAATCTATTTTAGGAGCACCCCCAAAGCAGGATAAAAAAGATGTTAAAAACCTTAAGGCTAAGAAGACTAACTCTCAAAAACATAAACACAAGAAGCAGCATCTCTGTCATCACTATGGAGCAGCCGGTCATACTCGACCTAATTGCTATAAGTGGTTAGCCACTCAACAGAGCAATGGCATGATCATCGGGAAACTAGAATCAGTTTCCATCCTCTTTTGCTCCTCTTAGAGATCTTCTCAAAGCCCTTATGTTCCTTTCAAACTTGAACGGTTTCAATTCTTCTCCCTCACCGCCGGATCAAGGGTTTGCTAGACGGAAAGGTTCTTCCAAGGTGTGGAAGGAAAAGGGCTCCAAGTGATTCTATCACTTTTTCTCTCTCTCTCTCTCCCTTCTTGTTTTTGTTTACATTACCTGTGTGTTTTGCTTTACTATTTTGAGTTAATCTAATTTTTATGCTTTGCTTTGTGTAACATGTTTTTGTTTGTTTTCAGTTTTGCTTATTTTGTTTTTGATATAAAAAAAATTAAAAAATCAGAAAAATACAAAAACAGCGTGTGTTTTGTATACATTGGTACTTGTGTACCCTAGATGGCCATTAAAACAAAATTTTCTAAATTTTGTATCTTTTGTAACTTAGATGAGCATCTCTATGCACAACTAAGCAAGTGAGCTTTGTGGCTTATGTTTGTAATGAGTAAGGTTAAGAAATCTCTTGTACTTAATACTCGTATCACTCTTTTTGACGGGAAAGACTAGAAAATCCTAAGAGAAAGGCATAAATAACTGTCTCACCACTGTTGCTCGCCAATCATGCAATGACATCTGTATGCTTCAGCATAACAAAAGTGCAATGTCAATGACATTTGTGTGCTTCGACATAACAAAATTAGAATGTCAAATGCTTAACATCATTGGGTATTTCTTTTCTATCTCTTATATGCACATGCATGATTTGCTTAAAAAGAAAAATATGTAAAGAAAAAAAAAAGCAAAAAGATCAAAATACTTTTAAATATGATTGCAAGCATGTATTCTAGGAGATGTGAGAGTTATAGAATGTACCTCGAAGGTGATAGTCTTCATCAAACAGTTATGACTGTGTGTGAGTTAAAGTAATTTTCTCATATCTCAAATCGTCATTATATGTATACACTTATACAATCTTGCGATGTTTTTAACAGACAACACGCAATATTCTTTACTACTCTTGATACATGTGTAAGTACAATGTGATTTGGTCATCACAAGGTTTACATATGTTAATGTATGCTTACTAAACTGTCTTAACTTGTTTTTAAAATATAAAATTAGTTAGACTTGTTTAGTGTGTGTGTGTGTGTGTTTTGGGATCTATGTGCTTAACATTTTTATTGTTGAAAAATGATTTTGAGAGTTCAAAATGTTGTTTGGATCATTGGTTGAGTTGCATAGTTGATTGCTTTCATATCTATGTTTCTCTCTTCCTGAAAAACTGGATTTAAGCAATCTCGACACCTCCTCGACACTTGGCTTATCTATCGAGCTCTTCAATTGATTTTTTTATCGCAATCTCGACACCTCTCGATAGCTAGGTGAATCGATCGAGAAATCTCTTGTCTCCTCGATACCTCCTCAATCCATCGAGCTTGTATTGTTGTGGACACCTCTCGATAGATGCGTTTGTCGAAACTTTTTATCTCGACACCTGGCTCAATACCTCTTGACACCTCGATCTGTCGAGATTTACTGAGGTTCTATAAATAGGCTCTTGCGCGATCCGGACTTCATTTCCTTGATCTCTCTCGATTTGTCCATGTTGTTCATCTCCCAAACACTCTCCTCTCTCTCTCTCTTAAACCTCTTCGTCAAGCAATTTTTTAGCTTAATCAAGTTTCCTTACTTGGTAAGTCTCTAATCCCTCATTTTCATGTATTTCATGCTTTGTGACCTAAGCTTTTGGGATTTTTGCAAAATTTGGGGTTTTTCCAAAATCAAAGAGGTTTTTTATGAAATTTTTGGGATGGGTTTTGAAGATTTGATCTTAAAAACTTCATGCATTGCATTTCATGAGCATTATAACAGTATTATCATGCATTTAGATGTGTGCAACTGTTTGTGTGCTGGTAGGTTTGGATTGGGCTAAGCCTATAATGCAATTATCTTTACACGTCACATGCTCATGCATTTTCATGCATACGTCCTTTACATTCAATATATTTTTATATATTTGAACTGTTTTTGGGACTTTTCTAAGTGTTTCTTTCTTCCCCCTCACTCTATAGTTTACATTAGTGCGTCAATGGGACCAAAACATAAGTCTGCTCCGTCCCGAGACCCTCTTCATTCCGAGGCATTGTCTTCTTCTGATCCTACCCCCTCTTCTGTTCAATTCCGTGATGAGGATGCCCGAAAGGACTTCTCGGAGAACTTTTCTAAACGAGGTGTTCATTCGGAACGCCGAGTCATTTTGTCAGACTTCTCCCACACTAACCTACCCACTGTCATTCACAGTCGGGGTTGGGAGTCATTATGTGACGTCCCGATCACCTGTCCTTCCATGCTAATCTAGAAGTTTTACTCCAACATGCATGGACTTGATTATTCAGTACCTCTCTTTCATACTCGAGTTCAAGGTAAGTGCATAGTTGTCACACCGAAGTTGGTATCCGATGTGCTCCGTGTCCCGAGGGTATAGCATCCTGACTACCCTAGATGTGAGCATCTGAGGACTGTGTCCAAAGACGAGATGATCTCTGCTTTTTGCGAACGCCCTTTTGAATGGGGTGATCGTCAGTTTACACTATGTTCGACCTTTGCTAAAGGTCCTAGATTCATGAACATGGTGATGACTTTTGTTTTGCACCCTCTTTCTCGCTATAACTCTATCACAGAGCCTCGTGCTCAATTTTTACTTTCCCTTCTTAAGCATCTCACTATAGATTTTCCTTCACATTTTATTCTTTCCATTCTAAATGTGTATAGGGATACAGCTACCCGTGATAAGCTCATATTCCCTTCAGCTATCACACGGATTCTATGCCATTTTTCTGTTCCTTTTCCCTTGTTTGACCACTTCTTCTTCATGTGTGCCATTGACTATGCTACCATTAAACGGAGCGAGGCGCAATTTCGATCAAGACGGTCCGGTATGACAGCTCCTCCCACTTCTTCAGCTCCATCCACCTCCACTCCCTCTACTTCAGCGAGAGGTGTGACTCTGGACGTGATCATGACGCAACTTTAGCGCATGGATGCTTACCTTGACACTCTCACTGATGAGTTGTGTCAGGTGAACACCCGTGTCGGCCGTATTGCTAGACGACAGGCTCGCCTTGGTGGCTTTGTGGAGTCTCCCTCTCCTCCTTTGGAGGCATTCGACGACGATGATAATGGTGAGGATGGAGATGCTAGCTCTTCCAGCTCTGACGAGATGTCTACTTGGCACTCTGACCCTTTGTTATCCGTGACAAAAAGGGAGAGTAGTTTTGGTTATGAGAGTAGTCATAGTTAGGGGGAGGGTTAGGATATGAGATTTTTGTTAGGGGGAGTGTGCACTTTGAGGGATGTAGTGAGTATTTCATATATCTTTTCTTTTCTTTCCATTTTAGATACATTGTTCTTGTACCTTAAATCTTGTGATCATTTTGTGATAGCAAACCTTGTACTTCTTTATATATATACATTTTGAGGTTGTTATTACAGCTCTTTCACCTATCTCTCCATGTGTTGTTTCTTTCTTTCTTTATACACATGTTTCTTATATATTGTATGCAATCTATTATTTCTATTTCACACAAAGATGCCTTGATGAGTTTTGTTTAAAGTGTTTCAGAAATACAGGTTGTCAAAGTCTTTCTTGCCATAGACTCTCTTCTTGCAAAGTTTTTCAAGAGTTTGTGTTAGGAAAGATTTTATTGTATTCAACAAGTGAATATGAGTTGAGTGGTTTATGACTTCTCTCATATCTCATTTGTTTGTTATGGTTTTGTCACGGATTGCCAAAGGGGGAGATCGTTAGAACATGTGTGATTCACTTGTTAGGAATATATGTCACTATTTTATGTAATTGGCTAATCCTTTCACAAAACGCACTTTACTTGTATTTGGGTAGATCTAGGATGTGTTTAATACTTCAAAAAACCTTGTTTCAAGATCAAGTGTTGAAGACATGCAAGTCTGTCCAAGATTCAAGTTTGAAAGTGCCTATCATTAAAGCTCAACAGCTAGCCATCTATCAAGCTTAAAAAGCTGTTCCAGCCCCGTGGCTTGATAGCAGCTCGACAGCTAGGCATCTGTCGAGGTTTATAAAAAACAGAATTTCAATTCTGTTTTGACTCCAATCCGTGATTGTATGTTGGGGTTTTCTTTTCTCACAACCCTAGATATATAAAAGGATTATTTTAAGGACCGTCAAAGGTGGAACAAGTTGCACAAGCTTTGAGCAAAGTTTATTCAAGCAAATTGTGACCAGAGACAGAATTTGCCCTAGTTCATCCTTCTTGTGAAGAAGTTGTTGTGTTTGTACACCATAGGGTTTTGTGACCAAGCATCTTCTAGATCTTCATCGTGTGGTGAACTAAAGAACTTTGCAGCCAACAACCTTCTCTAGTTGGTGATTGAAGTCGCGTACTAGGATCCACGCAATTGGTTAGTCACGTACTAGGAGCCGTGCATTACAAGAAGAGATTGTCATTACAGAACAAGTCTAATTAGGTATTGGGGTAAGGGTTAAACTGTAGGTTGGTATAAAGTACTGAGATTCATTTACTTATAACCGCTTGTTGTGATAATAATGGATTCTCAGGAGTGGTGACCTTAAAATCACCCAGTGGGGTTTTTGCAGTGTAGGTTTTCCCCATTTATAAACAAATCACCGTGTCAATTTATTTTCCGCTGCATACTTAGTTTAATTGGTGATTTGTTTGTGCTACCACGCGTATTGCATTCTAATTTGATTAATTAATTAATTAGTTAATTAATTAAACTTGGCTAATTAATTAATTAATCCATCACAAAGGGTCAATACATTTTTGGCCTATCATTTCTGATCTCTCTACCATTTCTCTCTTTTTCTCTGCCTCTCCGTCTCCCTCTTTCTCACATCAAGCTTCTTCTTTTTTTTTTGCTCCAAATCAGCACCGGTGTGGAGATCGACATGCAGATCCTGCTCTCCATCTCCCTCTTTCTCACATTAAGCTTCTTCTTTTTTTATTTTTACTTCCAAATCAGCACCGATGTGGAGATCGACATGCAGATCCTACTCTCGGATAAACTTCGTTGGATGATTTTTCCTCTGTGTGTTGCTGTGTGTTGATTGTCACTGTGGGTTTGGGTTTGGGTTCAATGTTGGTTTTCCTCCGTGTTGTTGTTTTTGTTTGATTTCGTTCAGTGTTGTCGTGCATACATCTAATGTTTTTGTTTGGTGTTTTTGTGTTTCTGATTGGTGGATGCTATTGTGGTTTTGGGCTTGTGATTTTGGTGGTTGTGGTTGTGGGTGATGGTGATGGTGGTAGTGATTGTTATGGATGTGGCCGGTGGTGGCTGGTGGCAGTGGGTGTAGGTGTGGGTGTGATTTGCTGGGTTGAGATGGAAGAGTGTAAGTTTGTTGGATAGACAGGTGGGTATGGGTGGCTGGTGTTTTTCTTTTTTTTTTCGGTAGTGGTGGATATGGGTTTGCTGGGTTGAGATGGTCTGTGTGAGTTTGCTGGGTTGAGAGTGACAAAAAGGAAGAGAGAGAAAGAAATATATATTGAAGAATAAAGAAATAATAAAAAAAAAAGAATATTTAAATGAAGTGGTAAAAAATATAGAACCTTTGATGTTAGGTGTATTGTAAAATGAGTTGTTAAAATTGATAAAGTGGCTTTTTAAGATGCTAAATGCTAAAATTTTTACAATCTTTGATGAGAATGCTCTAAGGAATCCGTTATACCAGGTTTCCAAAATACCAAATACCTATCAATCAATCCCCCGCCAAGAACCGATTGTTGGAATAATAAAACTATTTGGCTTGAACCCTCTATGTTTTCAATGGAGTCAATAAGCAATTGATACTAGATTATGAACTGACCCATAGCAAGCTCTCATGTTTTGAGGGATGAATAAAGTCATCATTAATCATAGGACTTTCTAAATGTGGTTGGTCACTTAATGTCTAATTGTTTTTATTACCAACCTCAAGTTAAGAGCATATAAGGTCTCATATCCTAATGAACGGAAAAAGCAACATATCATATCAAATGGAGAATATTGAGAATATTTTATTCTTAGCATATCAATTCAAAACTTTGTTTGAATTCTTTATGCCAAAAACAAAGTAGTAAAATATTTTTGAACTATTAAAATAGTTTCAGCAGTTAGTTTATGTGCGGTGAAGGTGTGTTTGGCACTCCACAACATTTGTTTAATGATAGTTAACATATTTTAATTATCCTTTAATCTTAATAATTCATAGGATTTTTTTATTGATTCAATAATAAATAAAGCATGCTAAAATAAGTGATGACATAAGTTGTCTTATAACTTCATTCTCTTAACAAAATTGTGTTTGCATTTGTGAGGAAACCTCAGAGAGGGAAGTGTTTAATAAACATATTTCATTTAGCATCTTTATAGGCCTAAGAGTTAGAGAGACTAAAGGCCCGCAATTTCTTGGGAACAATTTGATCATTAAATGCCTTGGAAAAATGGTTTATAATTTGTAATTATCTTTAAAGAAATCAAGTTAAAAATGTGCAAAATCTGAAAAATAGTATTCAAACTCATATTGTGGAGGCAATTTGGGATAGTAAGAACATTCGCATTAGCTCGTGCAAAAACTCTTGTCTATTTTAACATAAGCAGCTACTATTCTATTTTATAAAACCATTTTTCAAAATATACTACATCAGATCATCTATTTTATTTCTTCTAAAAAAAAGATTAACTAATTTATTCTGCATTTTATTAATTATTACTTCTTTATCAAATCTTTATTATTCTCCCAAATCATACTCTCTCTCTCTCTCTCTCTCTCTCTCTCTCTTATTATTTATTTATCAATTTACACATCAATAGTAACATTGTATATTTGTACGGTTGTTGTAGCTCTAATGCTATTTTACACAAGGATTGGCACTCTCGCTAGTCCATCAAGCACTTACGACATTCCTAGGAGAGAACTAGGATGTCTTTACTTGGAGCCTTCAATCATGGTTCATAGGTTGAGCGTATCACCTTCTTTCCCCCCTATCTAGCAGAAGAAGAGAGTGTTTGCCCAGGAGTGAGACAATGCTATAGCGGAAGAAGTTCGCAAGTTGCAAGAGGCAGAATTCATAAGAGAAGTATATTATCCCGACTGGCTGGCCAATGTAATGATGGTCAAGAAAGCCAATAAAAAGTGGAGGACATGTGTAGACTTCACAAACTTATATAAGGCGTGCCCCAAAGATAGTTACCCACTCCCGCGGATCGACATCCGAATAGACTCGATAGCGAGACACCAGTTGTTGAGCTTCATGGATGCATTTTCTGGTTACAACCAAATCAAGCTGAACTAGGCTGATCAGGAGAAGATGTTGTTCGTCACCAGCTAAGGCCTTTTCTGCTACAAAGTGATGTCATTTGGTCTCAAGAATGTGGGCGCAACGTATCAGAGGCTAATGAACAATATGTTGCACATTAAATTGGGAGGAATGTCCAAGTCTACATGGACGACATGCTAGTAAAAATTCGATAGGAAGACGACCATTTGGACGACTTCAAGGAGACCTTCGATACCCTCTGCTCTTATAACATGAAGCTCAATCCAAGTAAATGTGCATTTGGGGTAACGGCTGGAAAATTCATGGGGTTCATCGTGTTTCAGAGGGGCATTGAAGTCAACCCAGACAAGATCTAGGCCATAATAAAGATGGCACCACTAAGGAACATAAAAGAAGTGCAAAGCCTTAGCGGTAAGGTAGTAATGCTGAATAGGTTCATGTTAAGGGCAACAGATAAATGCCTGCCTTTCTTTCGCACATTGAAGAAGTCCTTTAAGTGGACGGCCTAGTGTTAACAAGCATTCGAGGACTTAAAGGCATACCTCTTTTCCCCACCGTTGCTAAGTCCTTCCAAACCAAGGGAAGAGCTATTTCTCTACCTGGCCGTCTCCCCAGCTGCCATCCATGCAGCTTTAGTCAGAGAAGAAGACCGAGTCCAGAAGCCTGTATACTACATTAGCCGAGCGCTTTGAGGCGCAGAGGAAAGTTACCCCCCGATGGAGAAGCTAGCCTTCACCTTATGACCGCAGCTCGCAAGCTCAAACCATGTTTCCAGGCCCACACAGTGGTTGTTTTGACAGACTAGCCTCTACGGAGAGCATTAAGTAATCCTAAAGCCACTGGACGGATGGCGTTATGGGCAATTGAGTTAAGCGAATTTGACGTACAATACTGCCCGTGCACTACCATGAAGGGGCAGGTAGTCGCTGACTTCATTATAGAGTTCACCAATATAGAAGGCCAGGGGGCAGAAGAGCACTCTCAATGGAGTATCCACATGGACAGATCATCTAACCAACAGGCTAGCAGAGTAGGTATATAGTACTCCACTCCCCAGAAGGGGACGAGATCGAGTGTATGGTTCTTCTCGACTTCCCTACAACCAACAATGAGGCGGAGTATGAAACTCTAGTGATAGGACTGGATCTCGCCAAAGTAACAGAGGCCACAAGTGTGGTTGTTTATTATGATTCTCAGGTGGTCACAAGTCAGGTGAGTAGTGACTACGAATGCAAAGGTGAACGGATGAAGAAGTTCCTAGAGCATATAAGAAAATGGGTGGGCGACGTTCAAGCCAAGTTTGTTCAAATCTCAAGGGAAGAAAACGAGCAAGCCGACTGCCTTACCAAGGCCTCATCAGCAGAACATATGCTCATCCCTAGTAAGGTACTTTCTTTTGTACAACTTTCACCTTTGATAGATGGCGTCGATGTACAGGAAATAGGCTCTGAAAGCAACTGGACCACACCGATAGTTTCCTACTTGAAAGACGACACATTACCTAACGATAAGGAGGTCGCAAGGAAGCTGAAGGTTCATGCGGCATGATTTGTCCTGATAAAGGATGTCTTGTACGAAAGAGGCTTCTCCTGACCGTACCTAAGATGCCTAAGCCCTGAGGAAGTGGATTATGTCATGAAGAAGTTCACGAAGGGATCTGTGGGAACCATTCGGGGTCACGATCACTAGTGCACAAGCTGATTCGGGTAGGATACTATTGGCTTACAATGCAGAAGGATGCCCAAGCATATGTCAAAGCTCGCAACAAATGTCAGAGGTTCAACAATATTATTAGACAGCCCACAGAAGAGCTCACCCTAATGATCACCTTGTGGCCTTTTGCCCAATGAGGGTTAGACATTATGGGCCCATTCCCGATGGCTGCAAGAAAGCTGAAGTTCCTAGTAGTCAGTATAGATTACTTTACCAAATGGGTAGAAGCTGAAGCGCTGGCCACTAACACGAAGAAAAACATACGAAGTTTCATCTGGAGAAACATCATCTGCAGGTACGAGATCCCTAGAGTCTTGGTCTCGGACAACGGAAAACAGTTCGGCAACAAGTCATTCAGGGACTTTTGCTCACAGCTGGGGATCAAGAACTATTACTCATCGCCTGCCCACCCTCAGGCCAACGGACAAGTTGAGGTCATTAATCGATCCTTACTCAAAATCATCAAGACTCGGCTTGAAGGGGCAAAAGGTATATAACCAGACGAGCTACCAAGCGTACTATGGGCGTACCAGACGATGACCAGAACACCTACAGGAGAGATACCGTTTCGACTAGCATACGGGAGAAAATCCATTATCCCAGCTGAGGTCGTACTCACAAGCTACAAAGTGGGGAACTATGATGAGAGTAGGAACGACGAAGCCATATGCCTACAGCTTGACCTAGTAGACGAGGTCAGAGCAACAGTTGAACAAAGGTTAGCACGATACCAGGACCTCATGGCCAAGCACTACAACTCCAGAGTCAAACACAGAGATTTCCAAGTTAGAGACCTTGTCTTGAGGAAGGTGAGCGCCGCCACAAGAGATACCTCCTAGGGAAAGTTAAGACCTAATTGGGAAAGACCCTACAGAATCACTTCATGGTAGAGGAAATGCACTTACCACCTAGAGACACTAGACGGACAGAAGTTGCACCATCCATAGAACACCGAGCACCTGAAGAGATACTACTAGTAGATGACAGCATGCTGAACACTCCTCATTTTCAATTTATTTCTTTTTAGTTAGTTTTTATTATCTACAGTACCTTTTAAGCCTAAAGGGCAGCTTTTCATTTTTTCAAGAACAGTTTTTTTTTTTTTTTTTTTTTTTAACTTTTGCACGTATTTATCATAATAAGAGGAGTTATTCAGATATACCATACGCGTATATACCTTTCTATAAAACCGCGTCTAGGACTAAAGTCCTGAAATGGACGGACACGTCCCAAAAGGTGCCTTGAAATTTATTCAAGTCCTTAAGTGAACGGAGGCATCCCAAGGGAAGCCTTGAAATTTATTTAAGTCCTTAAGTGGATAGACGCATCCCAAGGGATGCCTTGAGGTTTATTTAAATTCTTAAGTCGATGGATGCATCCCAAGGGATGCCTTGAAATTTGTTAGTCCTTAGGTAGACAAATGCATCCCAAGGGATGCCTTCAAACTTTTCAGCTCGTATAATGGACGGGTACGACTGATATTCAAAAATTTACTAAGTCCGTAGGGTAAACGAACCCCAACTCATGTTATAAGTCCCCGCAATGGACGAACATGAACCAAACATCCAAAGATTGCTAAGTTTATAGACGGACAAATAGAAGGTACAAAAGGTCCGAACCCAACATCCCTAAGTCCATAGAATGGTCAAGTAAAAATTGCACTATGCACGACGGATCCCAAAAGGGAACAGGCAGGTGTGTTTGACCCCACCTAACCTTAACATGGACGAAAAAATCCATTGAAATATAATGGCAAAAGCATGCTTAAAGAAGCAAGTAAAAATTCGAGTGACGGATATGAAAAATGATAATAAGCCCAAGGAAAGCAAAATGTTTACATCAAAAGCCCAAAAACAATGGGCAATGTAAAAAATTTACATAAATATTGTTCTCCCAAGGATTTCTACAATAAAAATAACAAAGGAGGGAAAAGAAAAGTAAGACAATAACAAGCTTTAAAATCTAAGGCTGGTCAACGGGTGCCTCCTCATCCACGACCTTCTCATGATCAATTGTCTTGGCTTCCTTAAGAGGACGGTTCTCATCCTTGACGGATTTAACCTATTCATCGTGTAGAGCAACCTATCCTTCACCTTGAGAGTCGGGAGTGGGGTTAGCCTCGAACAACTCATTGGTACCTTCAGGCTCAACGGATCTGGCTGGGATCTAGCTGGGGTCTGGGCCACAACGTCGATGGAGATCTGAGACAAGTCTAGATCGGCTTGCCCCTCCGACTCCTTTCTTAATGAGGAGACAAGTCTAGATTTAAGACAACATCGATGGAGATCTGAGACAAGTCTAGACGAGTCTAGATCAGCTGGGATCTGGCTGGGGTCTAGGCCCGTAGGACTTGCTTTCTTAATGAGAAGATTTCCCCCTCCTTGTCCTTAAGCACATTTTTCAGCACCTCGGCTTGTCCCTCTGACTCCTCCAGGGGTTTCTTCGTCAGGTCAAGCTTCTTAATTTGCACCTCCCTCCAGGCCTTAAGCTCATGCAACCCCGTCTCCGCGGCCTCAGCCCTCTCGGGCCATGCAACGGTCCATCAGGCCCTTTATCATTAGTCCCTGCAAAAATCAAAATAAGGTTAGAAATAAGGGTAATAGAGCAACGGGAAAGAAAGAAGGATGGGTACACACCTAAGCCAAGCTGAAAAGGCTCGTCTCCCCCATAGCCTCAGTTGCATGGTTACCCAAGTCTTCATAATCATCATCCTTGATGATGAATAAGAGCTACCCAATGGCATATCGCGAGTCCTCGTAGAGGAGGGTGGGGTGCTTCTCAAAGACGGGACCTTTAACCATCATTAAACCCTTCCTTGCCCCATAACGGGGCGGAGGGAGCAACTTGGAAGACGGAGGCGTCTCCCCGACAGTTGGACCAGTCACCACCTTTGGCTTCTTGGCAAGATGGTTAACTTTGTCCGTCGTTTTCCTTTTTATGAACGGCTTCAGTGGACCCATTCCTTTAGGGGGCACGCCCTCCTCATGCTTTTTCTTTGCCTACACGGTGGCATGTTGGCATATGTAAGCCCTTCTCTTACCGTCTTCTATTTTTGCACCAAAGGGGATGGAAAGAAAAAGTTAGACAGAAAGTACTAAAAATTTAAAAAAAAAAAAAAAAAAAAAAAAAAGTAAAGAAGGAATAGGCGATGGACTCATGTTGGTGTGCTTGTGAGTCGTAGCAATGGGAAATAACTGTAGGCTCGGGACCCTTACAGTACCAATGCAGGGTGTCCAAGGTAACGAGCTTCTTCCACGTCCTCTCTTTTAACGAGATTTTGAAGATCTTCTCCAAAAAGCTCCACTGTTCAAGATTAACCTCTAGACGGTCCTGAGCTACAATAAGAAACGGTTAAACTAACAAGAAAAACGGACAAAATAAATAAACGGGCAAATTTAAACAAGCAGATGCCTACCAAATGGAGGCATTATATCCCAAGTTCTATCAACAGGGGGCATGTTCTCCCGTTCATCAGGATGGCACATCTAGTTGTCCCCCTGGATGAAAAAGTACCGGTTTTTCTAGTTCTAGTTAGAATCAGTGGTCTCGTACACTAGTCTAAGTGCCAATTTCCTCAGCAGGAAGCTATAAATCCCCCTGAACTTTACAATTTCAGAGGGACGGTAACAATGGAAAAACTCCTCCATAGCTAGCTGACATCTCCCTTTACTTAGAACCTCGTATAACAACTCCATACCAAGGAAGATTCTTAAAGCATTTGGAGCAATCTGGGTGATAGCTAGTCCTAAGTACTGGAGTAAATGACAGTGAAGAGCACTCTAAATCTTACCTTGAACATTTGCTCATACACCTCGACGTCATCAGCATCACGGTAATAACACTTCTCAAACTTCAAAGGTAGACAAATGGAGATGTCGACGGGAATCTGATATCTCTCTCGTAAGGTGTTGAAGTGTTTTCTTTTAATGGTCAAGTTGAAATCATTGACCGTCCACATGAGGGGAAGGATGAAATTCCTAAGGCCTTCAGGGCCAATGACAGATCTAATAGGAGATTAACGTTCTCCTCGCCGTCTGAGTCTCTATCTGTATCACTCTCTAACCCTTCCATGTCTGAACCCTCATCCTTCCCCTTAGAAGGTGAGTTGGCAGACAGAACCTTTTCAGAATAAGAGGTGATGGGGTCGTCTTGACCTGATGGGTACACCTCATCGTAGCCTGCTCCTTCGCAGACACATGATTGTTCACTCGACGCTTCATTAGACATCTATTACACCTACACGTGACGAACAAACTCCTAAGACTCTACAAGTCTACATATGCAATGGACATAAAATACTTAAAGAAAATAAGAAAAAAAAAATGTGTATAGGACAGAGAGAACTTACAGGAGTACGATGTAGAAAAGGGACGAAAACGGTGTAGTGAAGGGACGCACTGAGACGAAGGAATGACAGATTGTTGTAGGTGACGGTGGTGCTTTAACACTGGAAATTGGTTGCGAAAAGTAGAAATGAAGGGGAGAAGCAACATATATATAGAGGAAACGGCGCAGAAGAAGAAGAGATATTTCAATCCGAGTAACCAACCACTGAAATTGTTCCATGTGTCCCCCTAGCATTTATTACTCTCAACTACCCTGTCAATCAAAACATGGTTCCCTAGAACTTGGTAAGACCGTCACTCCACGTGCCCGTCTAGGATGCCAGGTGACGGACCTATAGAGTGAGGGGGCAGCTGATAGGGATAAATCCCAAGGCAGACGGATCCAATCAACAGAGTTAGTCATAAGTGATGGCGTTGCTAAAAGAGATGATCTAAATGGCCTAACAGCCAAAGAACTAATAAAAGGAAATCTTGTCTCGGACGGAAAAAAGACGGTCGGACTCTTCATAGTGGACGGATTCCAACTAGACGGATGGACACAAGGGAGACGGGTACAAAGCCACGTGGCACCTACATGGCCTAAGTGTTCTCCAAGGAACCTAATATGGAAATGTCTTGCATCTCACGCTCAACCGTAATCAGAGGAATCCTTACAAGGAAAAAATCCCACGTTATATGAGCACTGAAGAGGATCTTCTCTAAAAGGAAATACCATCTCCATCAAGAAACGAAGATCAGCTCTATACCACTATAAAAACCCTAAATCCCACACAAACCAAGGTACGCGTAATTTTTTCTAGTTTTGGCACTTTAGAGTCGTAGAAATTCTCTCTAACTTAATCTTCGAAGGGTATTTGGCCGGTACCACACCGGTACTCTCTGTAGGGTTTTCTTTGTTTTTGTCTCATAGGTCTTGTCTAGAGCACGTGAGGGCTGCGCAACTCACTGACGATTTTTTGGCATCAAAATTTCCATGCACGCAATAAAGAGTCCTAAAAAGAGAAACAAAATGTTATGTCATAACATTTTCTTTAGTTTTTATTTTTATTTTTTTTAAGAAATAACATTTCTTTTATTTTATTTAGCAGTCCCTATCACAAGAGAAATTATTCATTATATAAGGAGAGGACCCTAACGAATTGTCTAATGGTCATACCACTAAATAATATAAGAGAAAATCTAGGGACATTTTATGTCATGACCTTGATGTGGTAGAGAAACAGGGGTGGATCTATATAAAACTAATGGATAGCCAATCACAGTCTGCCGCATTAAAGTTGTGAAAAATATTGTGGTTTTAGAAGAACTCAAAATTTAATGACATATGTACAAATTAATTGAGTCACATCCTATCACACTCTTAATCATATCATTAAAAAAATAGTAAATAGAAAAAGACTAAAATAGACTGTTGGTCCTTAAAGTTTACCTCTTAAGTTCTTTTGGTTCATATAGTTTCAAGTGAGCACTACTTGTCCCTAAAACTTAAAAAATGAGCCACATTGACCCCTAAAGTTTGAAAAAGAAGCGCTATTGGTACCTTTGTATTAACACTCTTTTTTTTTTTTTTTTTTTGGGATTAATATCGCTTATTTTTGAAAATTTTGAAACTTTAAGGACCAATAACATTCCACTTGCAACTTTTGGGGACCAATAATGCCCATTTTTTAAACTCAAGGACCAACAGTTCTCACTTACTTAAACTTTATATTACTCATTTACGCAATAATGGAATCCGTAATTTCAAAATTGCAGAGGTATAACTTCTATATGTATGGTGATTATCTTCTTTTTTAAATACACATCTAATCTAATCTTTTTTTCATTTCTTTTTTTAATTCGATAGTTACAACGATGATCGAGGATTTGAATCTTAGATGTCTCACTTGGAAACACCAAAAGGTTCCTACTAATTGAAGTACAAAGCTCATTTAGTCTAATATAATCTTATATATATATATATATATATATATATATATATATATATATATATATATATATATGTATTCATATATGTGTGTCTGTGTGTGTGTGCAGGGGCTTAGGCCCGTAAGACCGAGAATGGCCCATGTAACCAAGGCCCAGCACAGTAGGAATAGGATTAGTCCACTAAGAAAATGGGCAAAAGTCAAAGGATATTGTTCGGGGTAAACTGCATTGCGTTTGGGCCAAGTTAGGCTCAATACTAACTAGCAAGCTAAAGGGAAGTCGGAGAAGGGACAATCAACTTAAGGTCGGTAACCAAGCACTATCAATGCCTTTGGGTAATCTGCTACCGAGCACTATTTGACGTTTGGAACAAGTTCTAAGAGAATCCTCTGAAGTTGTGAGGATTCCTTGGGATTTTGATGGACATGAAAATACGTGCGAAGTGGGAAAATGGCAATGATGATAAGCCCACTAATGAGAGACTATAAAAAGGGGGATGAGGGTCAACAAGGGGGGTTGATTGGAAAAAATAGGGAGAGAGATTAAGAAAAAGAAGAAAAACCATACTAGGGAAACAAAGGGAGACAAAGGGAAGCAGAGGGGATAAAAGGAGAAAAGTTGAGTTTTGACTGACCAGGTGAAGTTTGGAGCTCAATTGGTAGGATTGTGATAAAGCCCACATATAAATTAACTGGGGCCCAAATACTTCTGGAGGAGGTTTGGGTACCACAATATATATATATATATATATATATATATATATATATATATATATATATAAACTAAGAGAATATCCAATTAGATTTCAAATCGATGTCTAATTTTGTGCAATGTGTCAAATCGATTTTCGATTTTGGTGCAAGTTTTTATTATTCATTGCAACAATCAATTTTGGTTCGTGATCCCCAATAGTCTCAGCCACAGACAAAGCAAAAGTTATTGAATCTACATAAGCATAGCTCTATGGTGGTTAATTTGTCTCCTCTCTCTACGATGGCGATATTGTATTGTTGTTGCTGTTGTTGTGCATCTACTTCAACAATACAATCATGCACCTCAACCTAAATAGGCTAACTAATATGCTATCACACACTTTATCCAAAACTTTAACCTCAAGCTCCACCTGCTCATTGACACCCTAGTCTTTGACTTTCCCAATACTCTATTTTGACTGTTCAACAATAGCAAACTCATCAAATTTCATATCTTGGTTGATTATTAACCCTAAGGATCCTAAATCGTACACCATAACCTATAACATTTTATCCTCAATGCATAACCTAGGAATATGCACTTATTTTCTATCGACTTAAGTTTACCATCATTCACTTGAGTATAAGCAGAACATCAAAACACTCTCAGAATAGAGAAATCAGCAAGAGTATCCAACCAACCTTAAAATGAATCTTATATTTAATGACAATTTATAGAGACCTATTTACCAATTAGCAAGCTGTATTTACTACTTCAACCCAAAAGTCCTCAGACAAACCAGAATTTGAGAGCATACAACGAGCCCTCTCCAAAAGAGTTATGTTCATACATTTTGCAATCCCGGTCTGTTGTGGTGTTCCCCTAAAAATGTGGTATCTCACTATGCCTTCATTCTTGCAAAACTCATCAAATTCACATGAGCAATATTCCGAACCATTATTTGTCCAAAGACGCTCAAAAAATACACCCAAAATTTTCGTGAATAATCATCAATGAAATTCAGTAGAAATCTATAACCACCCTTAGAATAGACATGATAAGGACCCTAAACATCTGAGTGAATATAATACACTTTACCCTTAGTCCAGTGATTAGTTGTATTGAACTTGAACATACATTGCTTACCAAAGATATAATGTTCACAAAAGTCTAGGTTTCCAATTTTCTGACCATTCAACAAACCCTATTTGCTTAATATTGGCATTTCTGCCTCACTCATATGCCTCAATTGCATATGCCACAAACAAGTATTATTTGAATCTAGATTTGTTGATGAAGATAGTGTTGCAAACCAACTATTGTGCTTCCCTGTTGTATATAGAGACCATTCCCAATTTTCTGTTGATGAAAACCAAAGCACTTTTACTAATTCTCTAAACTCCACATTCATCGGAGTATTTGAATTCTTGAGAATTGAATATACCCAAAGTCAAGATTTTTCCTCAAATTTGGCATGTGACAAACATCAGACAAAATCTTAATAACATTGTCATACATCTTAATTCTCACAGCTCCCATCCCCTCAACCTTACAAGAGACATTATTCCCCATTAGAACTTCACCACCCCTAATTGACTGATAGGTAGTAAACCAATCTCTTTTAGAAGTCATATGATAGGAGCAATCCGAAACAAGAACCAAAGTGTTGCCAGAGCAACTTGTAGATATTGATAGAACTATATCGTCACCCTCATAATTAACCTATGCAACACTAGCTTGCATTCATTTTTCTAGTGTCCTTCCTTTTTACCATAATGAATCTTACTAGATCTAGATTTTTCTCTATTACTACTAGACCCATATTCATTTGATCTACATCTACCTCTAGCAACAAGACCATCCGCACAATTATTGCCCCAATTTTCAAAAACCTTCTTCTTCAACTCCTTGGGGTTCAATACATCTTTGACATCATCAATTGAGATAGAGTCTCTCCTAGAACCATACAACATGGTGTTGACAAAGTTCTCAAAAGGAGGAGGCAATGAACATAACAAACTTAGAGTTTGATCCTCATCATCTTCTTTGCAATGAACATAACAAAAAAGGAGGCAATGAACATAACAAAATTAGAGCTTGATCCTCGTCAACTACTTTGCAATCAATATTTTTTAAATCAAGAACAACTCTATTAAATTCTTCAAGATGGTCAGATATGGGTGTAACCAGGGACGAACGCAGGATTTTTAGTTGGGGGGGGCCGGAGATAAGCAAAAAAAAAATTTTCAAATACGCATCCATATAATATTAATAAACTATCAATTAAGACAAATACCAAAAAATCATTGTTTCTTAATATATTAAGATACAATCATCTACTAACAAAAACAAAAGACATGAAACACTATTGTTTCTTTATACAATCATCTATGAAAAGGGAACTCGACGCTCTTTCAAATCTTCAAAATCATCTACGATTGAATCCAAACTAAATGTCGAAGCTATATCCTTTTCAATGTATAACATCAAAGAGTCTGTCAAAAAATCATCTTCCATTTTGTTTCGAAGGTTAGTTTTGACAATTTTCATAGCTGAAAATGCTCGCTCTGTAGTAGCAGTAGAAACTGGAAGAGTAAGCACAAGTCTCACCATTCTATAAACAAGCTTGTAGTGTTCTGAATTTCTAGTTCTCACTAACCATTGAGACAACTCAGATAAACTTTTCAATTCTTTGAACTCTGGATCCTGGACTACATTATGCTCAAAATGATAAAGCTCCTTCTTCAACACTTGTTTGTCATAATCTGTGAAATCTTGTGGATAGAAATTCTCTACCAACAAACAAAGATCACTACTTCTGAAAGATTTTAATGCCTCTCGAGGTTCTAAAGCTGAGCTAAGCCTAAGTAACTCCATTGCATCTTCATCAAACCGATAATTTAGTTCTTGTAGTTGAGAATCTATTGTAGCATAAAAAATATTTACTCGATAATGATGCTCAATTGTAATGTTATCTTTCTGATTACGAGCACCTCGCCTCGGAACAAAACGGGCATTCATATCTAGGACATCAATGCAATGCTTCTCACAAAATGATATCACAGTGGTGAGTAAGCCAGCCCATCCATCATCTCTAAATTTTTGGATAAGTGCTTTAGTAGATGAAACTAAATGCATGGCATTTAAAATGTCTTGAGATTGGCTTTGCAAAGCTTGACAAAGTTTATCAGTGATCTCCATAGTTTCCTTCTCAAGATGCAAGATGAAGACAAATTCAAATGAAGTTAAACCCTCATAAGCTAACTCTGCTTCTGCCCGATGTTCTCCATCAATTGCATCATCAATTATATTTTGTAAAACTTCAACAGTTGAACTAAACATTCTTAATAAGCTAGAAACTGATCTAAAATGTGAACTCCAACGTGTTTCTACAGGTCGTTGTAAAGTGCCAATTTGATTAAGTCCACTTCCAGTCTCAAGCTCTTCAAGATCAATCATACGTGCTATTTCATTAGCATTAGCAACTTTCAATTGTTCATTGCGCTTGCATGAAGCATTAACAATTTTGATCACAAAGAGCAATGCAAAAAAAAAATGACTAATGGCATTAACTTGTTTTGATGCTTTTACTAATGCCAATTGTAAGCGATGTGCAAAACAATGGATGTAATAAGCATATGGGCAATCATTCAAAATCAAAGCTTGTAATCCATTCCACATACCTCGCATGTTGCTTGCTCCATCATATCCTTGTCCTCGAATATTTTGTATATCGAAACAATATTGAGATAACAAAGAATATATCCCCTTCTTTAGAGTCAAAGCCGCGGTGTCAGTAACATGAACAAGCCCAAAAAAACGTTCTTTGACAAAGCCTTCTGCATCAACGTATCTAAAAACCACAGCCATTTGTTCTCTCATGGACTCATCACGAGCTTCATCAACCATTATGCAAAACTTTGCATCACCAATTTCTTCCCGAATGGCCTTCTTCACTTTGGCTGAGAAAACATGTAGAATTTCCTTTTGAATCCTAGGTGATGTGTAGGTTGCATTTTTGGGAGCTTTTTCTATTATTTCAGCAACCTCCTTATTCCAAAAAGTTATTGTACCCAATGATTCAAAAAAGTTCCCACGATTTAATGAACTACAGCTTTCATCTCGACCTCTAAAAGCTATAGCTTGAAAGGCAAGATATCGAACAGTAAAAATGACGGCCTTCAAATGCAACCGATTATTTGCAATTTGTTCAGTAGTGAAATGATCAACTACCCTTTGTAAATGTTGCCATTGGTTCATCAAATCCTTACACTTTTGCTCGGCAACTCTATGAGCTGAGTTAGGATCTTTTCCTATATGACATTGAAAAGAACAATCTTTGCCCCCAACTTTTTTCCAATTCCTAAATCCACCAACAGTGAATGTATTTTGTCCCACAATCCCATTTGGATTATTAAAGACAAAGCAGGGTAGACAATAAGCTGCATCTGTGGTAGGAGAATATTCAAGCCATGTTGAATTCAATCCAAACCAAGAAGCTTGAAAGCTACGATTGTGCTTTCCACTTTTTGGGTATGTTTTTAAAGGAAGTCGGTGCGGACCTTTTTTAATGTAAGCCCGTCGAATTTCATCACGTTGATTAACATGATATTCCCATATTTGCTTGCGTGTTCCGGGATCATAATCCAAAGAATCAAGATCGACTCTTTGAAATTGTGTTTGAGAGATTGGAACATCAACGTTTTCCGGAATTGGAGCATCCACATTTTCTAGAATTGGAGCATCCACATTTTCTAGAATTGGAGCATCCTCCACATTTTCTAGAATTGGAGCATCTACATTTTCTAGAATCGGAGCATCCACATTTTCTAGAATTGGAATAGCAACATTAGTTGTTGGCAATCCCACGTTGACTTCGGAAGAATTTGAACCTTTTCTTTTGAAAAAATCAAGCATTGTAGTTGACTTTTTCATGATCTACAAATAAAATAAGAATCACCGTTATTTTTTTAAATTTGTGTGACAATTTTCTATAATATATTAGTTGTTTGTTTTGTTTTTTTTTTGTATTTAGTTTGCCTTTATTTTTGTATTTGTGTTTGGTCGGCTTTATTTATACCCACTAATCTAAAAAATTCACCATCAACGCATCAACACTAAATTTATTCCCCGCACTACTAACAAGAAATTTTTTTAAAATTTTTAACTTTACCTTTTTTTTCTGTTTTTCCTACCACAGTACCACTTGCCCATTGCCCAACCTCACTCAGTCACTTGTCCCTGTTATGCCCAACTAACAGTCAACAAAGGAAAAAAAAAACTATTCTTAAATCTCTACATACTCACTCTCTGTCTGACTGTCTCTCTCCATCTCTCTTATCCATATAAACAAGAGAGAGAGAGTCACAAATTCACAAACACAGACACAGACAAAGCCAAAAAGCCAAAGAAAAAAAAAATTTCCACAGGCAGCAAGCCAGCAAGATTCAAATATTCAATTCTCATTTCACAATCAGTCAATCACCAACATTTAGTTACTCTACTCATCATCAGTAATTCATCTCAGATCACAAAGTCACAAGGCAATATTAAGTTTTGAACTTTGAAGTTGAAGAAAAAATAGGAGTAAATCTGTAAATACCTGAACTGTGAAGTCGCCGGTGTGGGTCTCAGTCTCAGATGGTGTCGTCGGCGTGGGTGAGACCGGTGAGTGGACTGGAGTCGCCGGTGTGGGTCTCGCCTCTCGCCGGTGTGGACTGGAGTCGCGGTGTGGACCGTGTGGTGTGGGTCTCTGGCTCGCTGCGCTCTGCTCTCGCCGGCGTGGGTATTAACGGCCAAATGGGTGGAGGCCGGAGGGGGTGGATCGAGCAAGTGTGGTGTGGGTCTCGGCGGCCGGTGGGTCTCTCCGTCTCTCCCTTTCCTCTCTCTTTTTTTTTTTTTTTTTTTCTCTCTTTTTTCCTTCGTGTTTTTGCTCTGTGTGGTGTTTGGTGTTTTTAGTGTTTTTGGCTCTCTGATTCTGAACTGAAGGCTGTGTTGCTGTTGTTGTTATTTTTTTTTTTTTTTTTTTTTTTTACATGGACTGGCCGGAAAATGGGCTGGAATCTGGCCGGAAAAAATGGGCTGGGGCTGGCCGGAAAGTGGGCTGGGGGCTGGCCGGAAAGTGGGCTGGGGGTTTCAAGATTTTGGGAGGGGGCCCGAGCAAAAATCATAGGGGGGCCCAATCATTTTTTTTTTGGTTTTTTGAAAAATTTACTTGCTAAAAATTTTTTTTTTTGGGCCCAGGGGGGGCCCGGGCCCCCTTTGGTCATAACGTGGGTCCGTCCCTGGGTGTAACTTCTTTCATCCGAATAGAGTATAGCCGTTGCTTCATGTACAAGTAATTTGTAAGAGATTTAGTCATGTATTGACTCTCCAACCTAAGCCAAAATCCCATAGTTGTATCTTCATCTATAATTTCTCTTAGAAACATGTCTGCAAGAGACAACTGAATTGCACTATGTGCCTGTTCTAAGTGATCTTTTTTCCTTTTTTTTTTTTTTTTTTGAGGTAGATGCTAGTCAGGTACACTCTCTAATACCCTTTTATGATAACATGATAATAAATACATGGATCCACCCCCTCTCTCATGATCTCATTAGCCAATGATGAAAATCTCCGAATTTGTTAGAAAAATGTTGTTTCCCATCAAAAATAATATTTTTCAGAATTTCCTTTTCTTTTCTATTTTTAACTCAACAATGCGGTAAGAAACAAACTTCAACCAGTTTCTTGATTTTCCTCCAAGAAATCATTTTTTTTTCTAAATTTTTTATTTTATTTTATATAACAAAACTATGCTGTAGAATTTTGTCTTAAACCCGGTTTCCTAATTTTTCTTTAAAAAATCTAATTTTTCAAAAAATTACTTTTTAAAGTAGAAATTCTATCAAAAATCCAGTTTTAAACTTGATTTCCTGATTTTCCGCTAAAAATATGATTTTCCAAAATTACCTTTTTCAAGAAGAAATTCTGTAAAAAAAAAAAAAAAATACTGCTTTAAACTAGATTTCCTAATTTTCTATTATAATATATGGTTTTCAAAATTTCTCTTTTTAAATTAGAAATTCTGTCAAAAACTCCATTTTGAACCCGGTTTTCTAATTTCTACTAAGAATTTGATCATGAATATGATTTATCCATTTGAAAAACTAACTCCCTTTTTAATAGAAATTTCGGTAAAAGGGTTTTCCTTTCCAAAAACCTTGTTAGAAAAAGATATCACGAAAGAGATTTCCTTTGTGTGATCACTTAGTTCAAACATTATCAACACATGAATCACAACATTCACTACAAAATGATGGAATCCTGATGATAGCTTGGACTCTTCCCAAAATGTGACTATACTATGGGAAGCTTTTAGATTCTCAGTTCATTTCGACATTAATCCCTGCTAATCATAGATTTCTCAAAATGATTTTCAAACGAAAATCAATTTTGTTTTCCTCTAAATCAAAACCATGGATATCTAAATGCATTATATCATGAAACACATTCCCCCAAGACGGGGAAATTATTTCTTTTATTTCACATTACACACGTTTTTAAGGAATAATTAGAATTAGGTATTGACTACAGTCAAGCATCGTGGGGGTGCCTAACACCTTGCCCATGCATAACTAAATCACCCAAAAAAATTTCTAGTTCCAAACACAGTTTTATCTAATTTAAGCTTAAAAGGAATTGATTTTGAAATAAACCACTTCTTTTTTAATTCAGGTGACCAGTCACACCTCTAACAAATTCCAACGATGAGTGGAAACTTCATACTCTTATACACACGCCCCCCACACAAAAAGAATCGCGAGCACAGTTAGAGCAAGTAACGCACCTATGAGATGTAACATGAGGGAGAGGGACCGTCGGACCGACATCTAGTCTCTCATACATATACTGTCTCACCTAGCTTTGAAAGTCGTCATTAAATGACCACGCTTAAAGAAGCTAAAGGCAGCATTTATCACGTTAAAATTAGAATATGAATGGACCAATAATGTTTAAAAAAAAAAGATAAGAGACATACCTTCAGGGAAGAAACTTTGAATGACCCAAGGCTGAATAGGCTTTCTTTTGGATCTTGCATTTTGCACAGAAACTATTTTCTTTAATTGTGCTGGTGCATGCATGGCTCCGGTGGAAAGGAGGAGGCCGTTGTGTCATCAAATTTAGAAAGTGATTCACAAAACGGTCTCCAATTTCATCTTTGCATAGTATCCAGTTTCAATGGTTGTTCCTTAGAAAATCTATTGATTTTTTTCTCCTCCTTATGAAGGTGGGTAAGTATAAGTATTTGGTGTTAAGATTAATGAGGTGTCATTGCACCCTGACTTTTGCTTCCAAATTAATTATTCTCTGATCAGAAGCTATTGGATTTCAATTCTCAAAAAATTATATGCTTCCAAGCTTGGAGAGGAGGGGGGAACGCCTTTGATTTTTTTTTTTTTTCCTTTTCTTTTCTTGCTCTGTTTTAACTTGTTGGAGCTTATCTTGAATGTTCCCAAAGGTGTTTTTGTTCCAGACTATGAGTTGGGATTTTACCTCCTTAATCTTTGATACAAAGATTATGGCAGTGAGAACCAAGGTCCACATTGCTTCAAATTTGAAAGGTTTGGGACCATTATGTGAGATTGAGATTCCTGTGTATAGCAAGATTGGAGCATGATTTGAGCATTGAAAGGGACAATGTTTGAGTAGTGCATTTGGGAAGAGTATTTCAAAAGGAGTTGGCTAATAGCTCCAAGTCCCTAACAACCCTTTCCTTGATATCTACCATGGGAGATCGATTATTTGACAAGGTAAAGGGATGGTTCTCTTAAAAATCCATGTTTGTAAGGACCTCATGAATCTATAAAACCTCCATAAGATGAAAAAGCAAAAGTAGCTAGCACCTCCTACTCCTAGTTTTACAGCACTAGAGGTATTGGAATCATAAGGCCAACAAATGAATCTAGAGCCAGAATGCTGGTTTCAGTGAGTTGCAACGAAGAGCATCCACGGGGTTTGAGAATAGTAGAGGATCATTTTATTGAGATTGTATTGCTGCTTTTAAAGAGGACGCCTCTCCAGTATCAACTCCATTCCCCTTGACCAAGCATAAACCACTCAATTTACCAAAAGAATCCAACATATATAAGTAAATTTGCGATTTACATGTAAAAATTTTAACAAAAATTATAAAAGTATCACCCCAACCCAACTGGGTAAAATACAACTATTTAACCTCAAATGCAACTTCAGCATGCTGCCAAAAGAACGGCAAATAAAAGGGGTAAACCAAAGAATGATTGCCGCTACAGAAAAGCAGTGTTGATTCACAGATAATATAACGTAGCAAATTGTGTCATGAAACAATCAAAATTGGATAGCAAGCTAACCATGGCAGGCAGCCTAAAAAAAAAAGGTGAGACCCCAAAAAGGAACAGGAAATAAACCAACGATAGATTGTGTTGCTGCGGAAAAGCATCATGTTGATTGACGAGCACACTGTTAGTGTTAGCCTCATACATGATATAATGCAGCAAATTGTGTCATGAAACAATCAAAATTGGATGGGAACTATTCCACAAAATATTACTAGATAACCTAAAAGAATGATCACACATCATGTACAACACGATTTTTAAGATTTCTTCCACCAGATCAAACAAAGCACCCCCAAGAATACAGAGAGCGTGCAAAATTACATTCTTGATTATGGTTAGTTGGAATTACAACTTGGCAAGGGGAAGGAAAGATAGGTATCACCAACAAAACCAAACACAACCTTCAACGCATTGTGCACAGATATAAGGGCCAATTTCTCTTTGAAGACCGCCTAAAACAGATGACCAACTTCAGCCAGAAATAAAAAGTGGCTCCTTCCCCTGTTAAGAAGACACCCAAACACAAACACGAGGGCACCTGCAGCATATCATCACCGGCAAAAAATCTTCAAATGGCTCAAGATGATATAGGTTCGTATGGGTATGATAGCCATGGGTGTTTTAAAGCCTCTGAAGCTGAAGGCCGCTTTTTTGGGTTTATCTCAAGCAGATGAGCAACAAAGTCAATGAAGCCTTGATCTCCCATTGGCAACCGGTGTCTTAAGGATGTCTTTTTTGGTATCAGGTATTCCAGCCGGTTTGTTTCCTGGAGAATAGAAGAATAGCACTACGTTCCATATCATATAAATAAAAGACCAAAAGCATTTGAATAATATTTAAAGTAGAAACCTGAATTCTATTTCTATCATCACATATACAAGCCATGAATTGAAATTGATGCAATTACAGTTGAATAAACAATCAAAACTATTATGTAGGAAAAATTCTGCTTATGGTTGGATACATTTGATAACTAAAATAGCCCTTAACAATTTAAACACAAGTACAGGTAAAGGGATAAAGTTAATTTCTAACTCTTAAAATTCAAGGCATAAAAGTAATTTCAACCAATTCATAACAAGTACAGCCACCTCATCTACTAATACCAAAATGAACCAAATTCTCTTGAGATAAACAAGTTATGAAATGCCAAAAATAAGAGAAGGGCATCATCTGGTGGAAGCTGATTAGCATAGCAGGTGCCTCCCAAGGATAAACTTAATATCTAAAGAAGACATGAAGATAACTCCTTAGAGCATCTCCAATAGAGTACGCATAGCCAAAATATAGAGAATATATGCTACTATTCATGCTCCAATAGATTCTCTATACCTCAATTTTTTTTTGGCTCATGAACAGTAGCCCATCAAACTTGATGAGCTACTTTTCATTCTTAAAATGCTTTTTTCCTATTATAATAATTAGGTGTTGAATAAAAAAAATATTGGAAGATATGTAGTTGTTAAAAAAAGAATAAATAATGAATGAAGAAATAATATTTAAATGAGATAGAGAATGGGATAGAGAATCTGTTGGAAAGTATATTTGAAAAAGTGAGTAGATAAAGATAAAAGTCACTGTTCATTCTCCAAACAGTACAAAAATTTGATGAATTTGCTAGAGATGCTCTTAGAGGATGGAGCTCCATCATTCACTGAGAAATGCAAACACAAGCTACAAGTACCTAGATTGCTATCTAATTTCCTCACATGAAGTGAAATTGGATTTTGATGTGTCATGATCATGCACAATGTAGCTAAGCCAGTGAGAGTGCAACATAAAGGACAGATATCATTGTTAACAATCTTGGCAGGTCTGGCCAAAATATATGGAAAAGGAGAATGCAAACAAGAAGAATACAAAGCTTTATAGGAGATCCACTTGACAAAGAACAATGCAAAGGCATTCAATTTTAACAGTAGGGTGTTTAAAGATAACGTCCTTAACATGCAATACCAATGGTCATTGGACTGAACCATAAATACTTACAAATACAAGAGATGGACGATAGACGGAGGGTGAGATCACACATTCAATTCCTTGTGGCTATGCAAGCAAATATTTACCTATTAAAAAGAAAAGGATACCAAGCATGCAATAAATTGTGAAAGAACATTTTTAGAATTATAGTTAAGTGATTAAATTCATTATTTCCTAATAGTTTAAACTTTTAGGACAATCAGTAATTTAACATGGTATCAAAACAGGAGATCTTGAATTCAATCCTTGTCTCCAATCTACCTCTCATTTAAAATGTTAAAAATCTCACGTGTTGGGCCCCACTTATTAAGGGGGAGTTAGGCCCACACATGAGAGGGAGTGACGCAAGACAACCAGAACAAAAACTAAACAACAGGAAAATAAAGGAATATGACCTAGGAGTTAGCACCTAGGCCTTGCTTGGAGTCAGCACCAAGCGGGAAAATCACTAGGAGTTCGCACCTAGGGTGGACCTAGAGTCAACACCAGACAAAAGAAAGACCAAACAACCATTTTTTTTCCATTCATCAAAATATCAA
This sequence comes from Quercus glauca, assembly GCA_023736055.1. NCBI lineage: Eukaryota > Viridiplantae > Streptophyta > Magnoliopsida > Fagales > Fagaceae > Quercus > Quercus glauca. The sequence continues at coordinate 35,547,788 of CM043324.1, forward strand.
CTATTCCCTCAAGAAGAACAATAGGTTGTTTATAAAAGATTGCTAAACCCTAGTTCTAATTGGCTAGAAAACCCTAATTGCCTTATTACAAAAATAACATTGCTTCCAAAATACTAATAGCCTAATAAACTACTAAGACCTACAACATAAAAATACAATTGACTTGCAAACATAAATAATACCAAATAAAAATCTTCTTATGTCTCCTGCATCATTCTCCTCTGGTTTGAGAAAACTCGACCTCAAGTTTTAAAACATTGAAGGATTAGGATGCTGACAAGTAACACTTGCTTCAAGTCAGGAATCACCTTAGGGGGCACAGAGAAAATAAAAACCTTGAATTCCACCACATCAAACTCATTTGGAATCACAAAATCAATATGTGGAATCATAATAATCTCATCTTGTACCTTATGAACCATAGGAAGCACTGTGGTTTTAACCTCTTCGACTTCACCAAGACATAGATCTTCAAGCACTATGAAGGGTTGATTAGAAGCACATTCAACAACTTTAATTTTCACATCATGTGCACCCTCAAGCTTGCCGGCTAGTTTTTGAGTGGATGTCATTATCTTTTCTAGTTGGGCATTAATCCTAATGATTATTTGCTCCTCCAATTTCCACGAAGTAGGTGAAACATTCTGATTTTCCTTTCTAACACTAGCAAAAAGTGAGCTGAGAAGATCCAAGGAAATTTTTTCACTTTCATCTATGATCAGAGTCATAATTGTTTCCATGGCTGAAAATACAGCAAGTGGATGATTGGACCTAATTCTTTTAAAGAAATTTTGAAACATCTCAACAACCAATGCATCACACCCAAGGTCCAGCATCACCAAGCATAACTTGACCTTGGCAAAAGTATCAAGAATTGAAATTGCCTTTGTATAACAGTGAGTGGAGACGAGACAAGAGGAAAATAAAGGGATATGACCTTGAAATTGCCTTTGGTTTGGTGCTAACTCTAGGTCCACCTTTTGTGCTGACTCCTAGTGGTTTTCCCGCTTGGTGCTGACTCCAAGCAAGGCCTAAGAGTCAACACCTAGGCTTTGCTTGGAGTCAACACCAAGCAGGAAAACCACTAGAAGTCAGCACAAAGGGTGGACCTGGAATTAGCACCAGACCAAAGAAATATCAATCAGCCATTTTTTTCATTCATCAAAATATCAACTATCCCTCAAGGAGTACAATAGGTTGCTTATAAAGGATTGCTAAATCCTAGTTCTAATTGGCTAGGAAACCCTAATTGCCTTATTACAAAAATAAACTAGCTTCCAAATTAAAATACTAATAGCCGAATAAACTACTAGAACCTACAACATAAAAATAAAATTGACTTGCAAACATAAATAATACTAAATAAAAATCTTCTTGCGTCTCCCACATCAGGGAGTGTTGAACTATGGTTGAGTGATTAAATTCACAATTTTCTAATAGCTTAATATTTTGGGACAATCGATAATTTAATAGACAAATACACAAGCACAAATATGTAAGCATTTTCTGCTTTTTCCCAGCTGCCCGGGAGAGGGAAAAGAAAGGACGGAGGGTGATTGCATGTGGTCCTGTGTACACCCACAAACATGCTTCTTGGTTGCCTGCATGTTGCAGTCCATTTTGGTTAGTGGTTTTTTTGTCAGAGACCAAATCTTGGTTCCTCTCCACTATATACTTCTACAAGCATAACTATCATCAACAGCATTAGAGAATGCTGAATATTCATTTTTTTTTTTAAGTAATAAATATTCAATTTCTAGAGAAACTAAACAAAATAATATCCTAGAAATACAACTTTTACCTGATTCCGTTCATAAAGCATGTGATTTTTGGTAAAATATTTGTATGTATCCCGTCCTTTGGCAAGCATGCTTTGATCAATGGGAGCTATAATTCCAATAACTCGAGCAAGTAATGTTGCAGGCGAGTCATTTTGGAAGAGTACCTACACCAAGGCAAAATTCATTTTGGTCATTTGCATCAGCACCATTGGGAAAAAAATCAACCACAATAAATCTCTGTTAAATTGATGGTGAAAATGGTCAATATATCATGCACATCAACTGATGCAGAAAAACAATCAAGGCACAGGAAAAGTTCCCATGGTTGTCAGCCCTCTGTGACAGTAAAAATGCACTAACAATAACATAAAGCATTAGCATTGCATTGAAAAGGTAATTAAACAGGCACCATTCACTAGTTTTTGCATATCAATATCTCATAAAGTTAGTGCCAAATGTCTTAACAAAAGACATGAAGCATTAAAAAATAGAAGCCTCGAAGGAAAAGAAAGGTGATGACTGAAACCTGTTTTGAAGAGTTTGATTATGATGCAGACAGCCAAACACAAGTACTGATTAGGGCATGGCCATGAGCCACCTCAACTATTTCCAGCAACTAGGTAACAAGGTGTCCAGAAACCAATGGAGCTCATCAAATCAACAAAAAGTTTATATTTTAATGGGGCTTCAGGAATTTGTATTTTGTAGGCTAGGTATTAGAAATTTGTACTTACAAATAAATTTGGTTGGGCTTACTTGAGAAGGTAGAAATAAATTATGAACTAACTTAAAGGTGAAGAAATCTGGATTCTTCTAGCTGACAACAGTTTTAATGGCTGTCAGATGCAATAGCCGAAAAATACAATTTCATATTCCTCTCATTCAATAAAAAATTTATTACTTATAAATTTATATATATATATATATATATAAAAATGACAGTTTGCTTTTTGCTTCACAATTTTTTCATAAGAAATAGACTAAATTACACTTTGGACTCTTAAAGTTTGGGGTTGTTTTAGGTCTTTTAAATCAGATATTTTTTCATTTTGGACCTCCGAGTTTTATTCAATTTTCAAAATGGTCCTTCCATCCATATCTGTGAAAACAACCCCAAACTGGGTCAAAGTGTAATTTCATCACATAAATATAAGTTCCAGTGCATTCCAAGTTAATTGGTTGGTCCAAACAAGCTCAAAACAATCTTTAAGACTATACATGCAGTGGAGGTAATAAATTTTTTTTGATAAGTACAGTGGAGGTAATAATTTTGATACATTTTGAGCGGGAGAAGGGAGATTTGAATCCTGAATGTCTCTGTCGGAAACACTAGGAGATGCCATTTGACCTAAAGGTCATTGGCTGTAGTAGAGGTAATAATCACAAGATGAAAATAACAAAACTAACAAATTTGGGGCAGCAAAATGAAATCTAGCACATTTTGTAAATTAGACTCCATATAATAAAAAACATATATACATACATATGTGCATGTTTTGTTGAATGACACTTACATTGCCAGTACAAAGTTCTGCCAAGATGCAGCCAAGTGACCATATATCTATCTTCTTATCATATGAAAGTCCCAAGATAACTTCTGGGGCTCGATAAGACCTGGATTGAACGTAGGAACAGAGGTGATCTGTCTCAAAACAACTGCTCCCAAGATCAATGACCTTCACCTCACATCTACTGTAACTTTTCACCAATATATTCTCAGGCTTCAAGTCACAGTGTATCAGGCCAAGTCCGTGCAAAAACTGAAGTGCCTCAAGACACTGAATGGTAATTGACTGCAAAATCCAACAATAATGGGTATATATGCAAGCCTTGCAACAAAATAAAAAGCTATGGAGGAAAAAAAAAAAAAAAAGAATACCCCCACAAACCTGCAATCTTGGCATTGTGAAGTAAACCTCCCCTCCAGACTCTCTATTAAATTTATGAAATTCATATAAGTTTGCCTTGAGAAGTTCACATACTATTAACAAATGCTCCTGAAAAATAAAGGGAGACTTAGCTACCCATCATTACAGCATCAATAGAAAAATCATATGTAGGACATCAGCATCTAAGGCCAAATATGACAGATGCAGCTCACTAGAGATATGATAGACCCAGATATATTAGCAGAAATTGAGTTTTTCCTTGAAAAAATCATCTATGAAAAAGCATGCCATATTGCAGCCCACTTGAATATCACCAAGGTAGATAATGGCTGCCTCTGATAGATAACATGAATGATTTATAATCAACAAATCTGTAGTAGAGTCACTTGACATAGAGACATTCACTCATGAAGACAATGACAAATAGCCCTGAACTTGGAGCCTGATAACAAATCCACAGACAACAACTGCATGAAAAAATTCAACAAGATAAAAGCTACCTAAATTTCTCAAGTGGTTGAAGACCTACTTCACAACAAATAAGATATTATTAGGGATTAAGTAGGTTGTGACAGGATCTGACAACCAGTTCTAGAAGATAACCCTACAGGAATGTGAGGTATTTGTATAACTTCAGCGAACTCTTATTTAGATTTAGTGAAGGGATGTACAAATTAATTTAACATCTAAATTACCTAGTACACAGACATGCACCAAACAGCAATCCAATGTAAAAGTTCGTAACACATTTAAAAAGAAATATAAAAGAAAGTTGAATTACAATTTCACTTACTCGATAATAGAAATAATCATACAATCGAAGAATGTGGTACTTGTCACCGGGATCATGCTTATTCACATACTTGAGAAGCTTTATCTCATCAAGGCTCTGATCAAAAAAATCCTTGTTGTTCTTTATAATTTTTACACACACATCCATGCCCGTATGCAGGTCATGTGCTTGTATAGCTTTGCTGAATGCAGCTGAACCAAGATACTCAGTAACATGATAGCGCCCAGCTATGACTGAATTTAAAACAACATGGAAGTTCTTGTCCTCCTCAAAGCCAGTTCTGAGCAACAGAAAAGTAAGTTTAGATAGTCTGTTAGGGAAGAGATAAAATCACATACTGGCAGGCCTGCTTGCTTTGGCAGCAAGAAATTATTGCAGGTTAAGTGATGGTAAAATAAGTTCTCAGCATATGCTATGGGCAATATGAGTGCCAAATTGACCATATGCCACATTATGCTTACAGTTGTTACAACTTGCAAATCAAAACTACATTAACCAGAAATACTTTATACAAATTTTGCCCTGCAAGAAACAAAACAAAGCATTAAGGAGATACTACATTTTCAAAGATGTTAATGCCAGTGAGCCAGTTGTTATACCATGAAATGAAATACATAAGAAAAGATGATCGAAAAAAAAATACATAAATACATACATATATATATATATACACACTCTTAAAAGCTACCACCACCTGCAACACATTGCTAGCGATCATTAGAAGGTCACCATTATTGACGCAGGACAACCAAAACAATTGAAAAATAAAATTAAAAGACAAGAAAATAAAAGGATATGACCTAGGAGTCAACACCTAGGCTTAGTTTGGAATTAACACCAAGCGAGAAAACCACTTGAAGTCAGCACCTAGGGTAGAACTAGAGTCAACACCAGACCAAAGAAGCCAAAACGCCAACTTTTTCATTCATCAAAATATTAACTAATTCCAAATATTAAGGATATGAGCAAGGAGTCAGCACCTAAGGAGTACAATAATTTGCTTGTAAAGGATTGCTAAACCCTAGTTCTAATTGGTGTAGGAAACCTAATTGCCTTATTACAAAACTAACCTTGCTTCCAAATATTAAAACACTAATAGCCAAATAAACTACTAGGACCTAAATATAAAAATCTGATTGACTTGCAAACATAAATAATACTAGATAAAAATCTTATTGCGTCTCCTGCATCATTCCCCTCTAGTAAGAGAAAACTCAACCTCAATTTTAAAGCGTTAGGATTAGGATGCTAACAAGCAACACTTGCTTCAAGTCTAGAATCAACTTAGTGGGCACAAAGAAAAGGAAAAACTTGCATTCCACCACATCAAACTCCTCTAGAATCACAAAATCAATGTGTGGAATCAGCACATTCTCATATTGAACCATTGGAAACACTGCGTTATCAACCTTTTCGACTTCACCAAATTGTGGATCTTAAAGCACTATGGTGAATTGATCAGTAGCACATTCAACAAGGTTAACTTTCACGTCAACTTTCACATTGTGCGCATCCTCTAAAATTTTATTCTCTTATGGAATCTTCTCTTTTATCTTGTTGCTCTTCAATAGGTTTGTCTTGTTGCACACATGTTAAAGCAACACTTGCTGGTGCTTATCAAGACTCTAGTGCTACTTGATGTCTCTCCATTACCAAAATCTCATAAGCTTGAGGCTTCACTTGATTCACCTGAGCAACCAAGTCTTGAACACCTTTCTTGAGCTTTTCAAATAATTCCTTTAATTCTTTGAAGTCTTGACAAAAGGTAGATTGTTCAAGAGTGCATTGAGGACATGAAATGAGATGAGAATTCATCGTATTTTCTTCAAAAAATGCAATTGGCTGGCTATTCCATTTCCTCATACTATCACTTCGATCTTGAAAATTACCACACTGAGCTTGGGGTAGATACTTAGCTCGAAAGTATGGTGACAAATATTCATCACAAAGATCTTTTTTCTTATCTTTCCAGGCAGCAATGGCAGGTTCATACTTATATAGCGGTGATATTCAAGATCACCCAGAAAAGTTGGACTCCTCCTGTTAACTTCAACTTTGCATAACTAACTTTTATGTTATTTGCAAAATTTTCTTGCTCAAAGAATTGCTCCATCTCATTTATATAGTTGAAAAAATCCAATGGGCTAATCTGACTTCTTTTCAGAATTGGGTAAAGGGCTGACTGTGTGGGACTAGGCTTGGCTTTCTCTTTTTCTTATGGCAATTTGTACTGGGTGGTCAGGCAAGGTTTACTGGGATCTCCCTTTTTTTTCTTTTCTTTTTTTTTTAAATGTTTGGGTGGGATTAAAAGCTGACTTGAAGTGGGGCCTTATTTTTTTAATCAGATGGGTCGGTTTAAGTTGTGAAACACTGTGTTTGGGGTTACAAATTACAATGTACCAGGTTGTTTAAACAGAAGTTTGCGGTTGTTCTTAAAAAAAAAGTTAGTTACTGTTACCTTATGAGACCAGAGGGGAGGGATTCATATTGCAGTTGGATGGCGGTGTGGAAGGTAGGTGTCTTCCTAGCGGCACAGGTGGGGGTTGGTTTTGATGTGGGGCTGCGGCTGGTATTTGGAGGTCGCGAGCTGCTGTCGGTGGCTGTTGACAGAGCAATGAAGGTAACACGGTGTGCGATCAATGATGCAGGACAACTAGAACAAAACTTAAACAACAATAAAATAAAGGGATATGACCTAGGCATCAGCACCTAGGCCTAACTTGGAGTTAGTACCAAGCGGAGAAACCACTAGAAGTTAGCACCTAGGATAGACCTAAAGTCAGCACCAGACCAAAAGAGACCAAACGGCCATTTTTTTATTCGTCAAAATATCAACTATCTCCTCAAGAAATACAATAGGTTGCTTATAAAGGATTGCTAAACCCTAGTTCTAATTGGCTAGGAAACCCTAATTGCCTTATTACAAAAATAACCTTGTTTCCAAATTAAACTAATAGCCTAATAAACTACTAGGACCTAAAACATAAACATACAATTGACTTGCAAACATAAATAATTCTAAATAATAATTTTCTTGCATCTCCCACATCAATCAGCATATGGGTCTGTGGGTCAGGGCTCTGTAATCTGTTGCTTATAAACTAATGGATGCTGCTATGTGGGTTTTGACAATGGCGAGATGGTGAAGATAGAGGGTGATGCCAGCAGGATTTTTTTATGGAGTTTTCTGTAGTGGTACTAATCAATCTAAAGAGGCGGAGGCTGCTAGGCAGCCCCGCCTAGGGCCATGAGTTGTTTAGTGTGGAATTATCGTGGGCTTGGAAACCTACATACAGAGCAAGAGCTTGTTGTTTTTGTACAAGCTAAAGATCCCTCCATCGTATTTATAGTCGAGACATGGGTAAATGAAGCAAGGCTAAAAAATGCTAAACATAAAATAGATTTTGTGCATATGTTCTTTGTTCCTAGAATTAATCGTGGTGTGGATTTAGTGCTCATTGGAAAGACTTGATCATGCTTGATATTGAGACTTACTCCAAATATCATTGGCGATTTACAGGCTTTTATGGGGAAACCGTAACACATACAAGACAGGAAGCTTGGTCTAGGCTTCGACAATTCAATAGCCGTTTGAATTTACCATGGCTTTGTGCTAGGGATTTTAATGAACTAGTGAGTAATTCTAAAACGATGGGGGGCGGAAACAGGAGTGTCACTCAAATGCAGCTGTTCAAAGACATCATTGATGAATGTGGATTCCTTGACCTGGGCTATTTGGGCTCACAGTTCACTTAGCAAAAACATTTTATGGATGGTCATTCAGTATGGGAATGCTTGGATAAAGCTTTTGCAAATAATGATTGGTTACTTAGATTTGTTGGTACAAGGTTCACCATCTCCTCTCAAGTTCTTCAGACCATTCTCCTCTATGGGTGTTACCAAGTGGGATGGAACCTATCCCTTATAGGAAACCTTTTCGTTTTAAAAAGATGTGGCTTTAGACAAGGGATGTTCAAAAACTGTGGAAGCTATATGGTCTACCCAAGCTACTAACGATGTTTAGAAACTGTGGAAGTTGTATGGTCTACCCAAGCTACTAATGATCCAGCAACTTGTACAGTGTATAAGATTGAGAGATGCTCTAAAGCTCTAGCTTAGTGGAGTCAGACTCACTTTCCGAATATTAGGTGGGAGTTGGCAAAGAAGAGGAGAGAATTGATCCAAGCCGAGAGTGTAGCTATCCATTCTGAAGTTAATGATCGGGTTAGAAGTATTCGGATGGAACTCAATGACTTTGATAAAGAGAACCAGAGGTGGTTCCAATGTTCAAGGTCTCTGTGGGAGGCATATGGTGATAAACACTAAGTATTTCCATAGCTGAGCTACCCAGCGTTTTAGAAAAAACCATATTGCATGGATCCATACTAGTTTTGGAGTTTGGAGTACGAATATGGAGGAGGTCTCAACTTCCTTTATCAATTATTTCAATGATCTCTTTTCATCAACATCCCACACCCATTGTGAGGAAACTTTAGGCTCTATTCACAATTTCATTAGTCCTAAAATGAACCGGAAGCTTTGTGCTGACTTTATGGCTAGGGAAGTTCATGATGCTATAACACAGATGACCCCCTTGAAAGAACCTGGCCCTGATGGTATGCCTATTGCCAATTGGTAGGCAATGATGTTACAATCCCTATTCTTGATTTCCTTAATTTTGCTACCCTCCCCCCTCATCTCAATCATACATTTGTTACTCTTATTCCAAAGATTAAAAATCTTGAACATGTTTCTAAGTACAAAAACCTGAACATCCTAAACATGTCTTTGCAATGTTTTGTACAAAAAAATTTCAAAGTTTTGGAAAATCGGTTGAAGAAAATACTCCCCCATATTATCACTAAGCATCACAGCGCCTTTACCAAGAGCAGGCTGATTTCAGACAATATCTTGGTTGCATTTGAGACCCTACACAGCTTACAAAAACATAATTCTGGGGATGATGGTTTCATGGCTATCACACATGATACGGGCAAAGCTTATGACAGAGTTGAATGGCCTTTCTTAAAGTCAGTGATGAGAAGAATGGGCTTTGAAGAGAAATGGATTTCGTTGGTTATGACATGTGTAACTACGGTCTCTTATTCCATCTTAATCAATGGGGAACCTAAAGGTATGATTAGACCTTCAACGGGCATCAGGCAAGGTAACCCTCTTTCACCCTTCCTCTTCTTACTATGTACAGAATTTTTGAATGGTCTTATCTCCCAGGCTGCTAGACAAGGTGACATTCGGGGTTTCTCTCTTTGTAGAAATGGCCCCTGCCTAACCCATCTCTTTGCAAAGGATAGTCTCTTATTTTGCAAATCTTCTCATCAAGAATGTCAAAAAGTCTTGGATATCCTGGATGTTTATAGCTCTTGTTCGGTACAAGAGATAAATAAAAAGGCAAATTACGACTTATCCACCTGTGGTTTGGCCGAAATTTAAGTTGCCTACTTGTAGTTTAAAATTTGACACTTTACCCACCTGAGGTTTAACCGAAATTTAGGTTGACCAACTGTAGTTTGAAATCCCATGATGCAAGTGTTCCACTGGATTCTTTTTTATCTTATTTGATCTTGTATTTTTATGTTTTTTGTATTTTTGGAAGAGAGAGACATAAAAGTGGAGCAAAATTATACATTTAGCCTTGTTTTTAACAGAAGTAGATTACAAAACTCTAACTAAGCTAACCTCAAGTGGATAAAGTGTCAAATTTCAAACCACAAGTAGACAACTTAAATTTCGGCCAAACCACAGGTGAGTAAGTTGTAATTTGCCATAAATAAAATAAGTCGACTATCTTTTTCAGCAAATCCATCTCCGAAGAAAGAAGACAATTTATCAAAAATGCCTTGGGTGTTTCGAAAATTAGAAACTATGAGAAATAATTGGGGTTGCCAGCTCTAGTTGGAAGAAGTAAAAAGGTAAGTTTTGATTATATCAAATAGAGGGTTTGGAAGATGTTACAAGGTTGGGAGGAGAAATTATTATCTCAAGTGAAAAGGGAAATCCTCGTTAAAGCGGTGGTTTAGGCCATACCTACATATACTATGGACTGCTTTAAACTATTGTTGGGGCTTTGCTTTGTTGTTAGGAAATTTTGGTGGAGACAAAGGGGAGATATGAGGAAGATTCCTTAGGTGACGGGGTCGGAGATGTGCAAACCAAAATCAAAGGGGGGGGGGGGGGGGGGGGCCGCATGGGGTTCAAGGACTTGTCATTGTTCAATGATGCCCTGTTAGCAAGGAAAACTTAGCATCTTCTTCACAATAAAAATTCTCTCCTCTACCAGATTTTCAAAACAAAATTCTTTCCTCATTGCTCCATCATGGAGGCCTCTAATTCTAATCAGGCTCATATGCTTGGAAGGGCATACTTAAGGGAAGAGATGTATTTAAGCAGAGGGGGGGGGGGGAGGGGGGGGGGGACTATGTAATGGAGAATCTATAAGTATTTGGGGAAAATTTTGGCTACCTTTGAAGGATCACCCAAGGGTCTTATCTCCAATTTTGGATGACCTTTTTGCGGATAGATTGAGTTCTTTAATCAACCACCAAACCCATAGCTAGGATGAAAGTTTACTAGCTACGGTCTTCTCACCACGGGAAGCTCAATAGGTAAAGAGTATCCCACTAAGCAATGTTTTTCTTGAAGATTGCCTATATTGGCCTCATACCTCTTCGGGTAATTACATTGTCAAGTCTGGCTATAAGTCTCTTACCCTAGATTTGGCCCAACAAGATGCAAATGGGGTCCTCAAATTTATACCCTAGTATTTGGATAAGTATTTGGAGTCTTAAGGTTCCCAATAAGGTCAAAATTTTCTTATGAAGAGCATGCAAGAATGCCATCCCTACCAAAACTAATCGAGTCTAAAGAAAAGTGCTGACCGATGATGCTTGCGAACAATATCACCAGTTCCTAGAGGATGTGAATCACGCACTATGGTCTTGTCCTTGTATCTTAGTGGTATGGGATTCAGATGCCAAATGGAGTTTTCGTGGGACTCAACACTTCTCTAGGTTCGTAGAGGTGGTTCAGAAGGTGATAGACTTAGGGGAACATCTTGATGAGTTTGCAACGCTAGCTTGGACCTTATGGTTTCGAAGAAACCAGTTGAGAACTAATGATGAAGCTTTCCCGATTTCCTAGGTCTACGCAAGCAAACTCAACGCTAAGTGAGTTTGTTCGTGCTCTTCCAATACCTTCCATTGTTGCTCTTCCGGAGTTGTACGTTGGCATCCTCTTCTTGAACCTATAGTTAAGGTGAACTACAATGGTGCTCTATTTTTTGAATTAGGTGAAGCAGGAGTGTGGGTTGTTATCCGAAACCACTTAGGACTGGTATTAGTGTCAATGGTAGATAAGGTGCTTCCTTTATCCTCGATTGAAGCTGTGGAGAGCTTAGGTTGTTCATGCTCTTCGACTTGCTAGTGATTGTGGGTTTCCCTCTATTATACTTGAGGGTGATTTAGAAATTGTGAACAATGCTCTTAGAAGTGAAGAAGAATCTTTCACCTCGTTTGGCCACTTGATTGCTGAAGCCAAGACTTTTGCTGAGACCTTTTATGCGTTACTTTATCCCATACCCATAGACAAGGCAACTCTGTAGCTCATAATGTTGTTAGACATGCTAGTCACGTTAGCGGTTTCACGGTGTAGATGGAAGGTGTTCCTCCACAGCTAAATTTTGTAATTTTAGCAGACATTGGCTGAGTTTTTCTAATAATATCTATTCATCTTTCTTCTCAAAAAAAAAAAAAAAAAAAAGTCGTGTGTGAGAATCTACCTTGTGATGGGTTATTGGGGTGACGAAGGCCACTAGGTGAAGTCACGTGTCAACTTTGAAACCTGAGTGCTTCTTGTTTGGCGTGAAAGGTGGGTTTTTTTGTAATGGTAGACAGGATTTGGTGATTTGAGTTTGGAATTTGGATTGGTGGCAGTGGGGATTGGTTCACTTGGTGATGGTGGGCCTATGGTCGTTGGGATTCACAGGTGTCAGTGGTTCTCACACAACAAATGGGATGTGTGATGGTGGCTTGACAATTTTTATTATTTTTTTTTAATATTATTCTGGCTGTCAACAGTGGTGATGCTCCAAACAAATTGGAGTGTAATCTGATACCAAAATTGATGAAGGACAACCAAAACAATTGAAAATAAAATTGAAAGACAAGAAAATAAAGGATCCTAGCTTGGAGTCAGCACCTAGACTTGAAAACACTAGGAGTCAACATCAAGGGTGGAACTAGAGTTAGCACCAAACCAAAGAAGCCAAAAGGTCCTTTTTCTCATTCGTCAAAATATCAACTCCAAAAGGAGCACAATAGTTTGCTTATAAAAGATTGCTAAATCATAGTTCTAATTATTTTAGGAAAACCTAATTGTCTTATTACCAAAAAAAAAAAAAAAAAAAAAATTGCTTCCAAATATTAAAATACTAATATAGCCTAATAAACTACTAGACCTTAAAACATAAAAATACAATTAACTTGCAAATATAAATAATACTAAATAAAAATCTTCTTGTGTCTCCCACATCAATTATCCTTCAATTGAAATACATTTTATTCATTTGAGACAACATAAAAGAAAATGAACTCAAACATAAAGAAAACATTCATGAAAAATTCCTCTATAAGTGTTCTCCTTTGACCTATTAATTAAGAATGAGAATCCAAAATTCTTCTGATGAATTATATATATTTAATTAATTATATTTGCTAATTCAATTATCAAAATGTAATTTAGCCAACCAAAAGTGCTTTTACATTAAAGGCTTATCAAAAACATATGAAAAAGAAAATGTAGGAGGCCTCATAAAAATCACTAAATACTCAAGAAAAGAGGATCACCAAGAATCATAGGTTTTTTTTTTATTGGTAAGTTAACTTGACCCTCCACTCGATTCCTACAGAGGGAAGAGGCACCATTTGAGCTAGAGATCATCGTCAAAAATCACCTAGAACGCATTAGTAGTTATATGATCAGCTAATCTATAAGCTCGAAAAAATAACTTGGAAATGTCCATCTAATTCTACCTCTATCTCAGTTAATTGACAGTAACTACCCCTGTATGTAACCAGTGATATGCTACGCTTGCTTTCAGTAATTTGTTTTCTTAAGTTAATGATATAGAAAGAAGTTGGAATCAAGGTTTGAGCTGTAAGGCATAATCAGACATAAACCAGTAACAAGGACTGATTATCATCACAGAGATTTTAGGATACTGTAGATATTTAGTCAAGAGAGAGAGAGAGAGAGATTATTAATCTAAATCTAAAAAAAAAAAAAAAAAACTAATACCAATCTAACTCTAAAGAAAATAAATAAATAAAGAGCATAATACCACAGTTTTCAAAGTAATAAGATATTCCAATATTTGACTTAGATGTAAATGGCAGCATATCAAGTCCATGAAAATAAAAGAACCAGCAGAAAGATGAAAAAATAGGAAAGCACGTGCCTGTTTTTCCTATGCACAATCTTGAGGTTAAAGGTCTCAAACTCCTCCTCCTGAGCTTTTATCTGCCTTACTTGCTCTTGCACAGCAGCTGCCTCTTCATCCTCAAGTGATGCCGCTGGATCTTCCTCCCTTGCAGTTCCAGTTTTTTCCTCTTCTCGTTTTACATGCTCTGTTTCAGCATAACCATAATTAGACAGTGTTGAGGGACTAGAATCTGTGGATCTCGCAGCTGTAGCATTATTTTCTTCATCCCTGGAACTTTTGGCAGGTGAAGAATCACTGCTTTTCCGCTTCCATGAAGCAAGCATATCATCAGATCCCACCAAAGCATTAAGACGCTCATCAGCTTCATCACTGATGATAGCACTGCACTTGTTTGACCATAAAGGTTTACTAGAGCCTGTATGCACCAACTGCCCATCCCTCAATGGTGGGGGAAATGAAAATCCATCAGTGTGACTCTTCATCTGCATACTTACACCCTTATCATTCCCAACTACATATTTATTGGCCTCTTGATTGCTACCTTTCTTTTTATCCCTGTTTGATCTATCAATATATTTTTTTTCTGAGTCATGATGATGATGTCTAGACCCACCAATTCCAACATCATGATCACGGAAGTATTCTAGATCCCCTTCACTACTACCTCCAACTAAACTTTCCCGTACTTCACTACCCATATCTGCAGCATCGCTGTTGATTCCTACACCAATTGATCTAACTGAACCATGCTGATCATCATCCATGCAAATATCATCTAGCCGCGACCTCCCACACTCATTCATGACTTTCCCATCCCCTAACATGATGAGTTCATTCGTCTGAGTCACAAAGCCCTGCCAGACAGGTTCTGCACGCATCAAACTCAGTTCCTCTTCATCCATCAACTGTCCATCATATTGAGCAATTAAATCATTCTCACCAGTCCTCCCATACATTTCAGTCACTGACAGCCCTATAGGATCATCTGAAGCTGTAACTGGTTCAACATTTTTTGCTTGAAAATATTGCTCGCCAGAGAAGTAAGAATCCTCCTCAGCAAAAGATTGATCATCATCCTCATCTTTCGTTGGAGCTCTTTCCTGCTGATCTGGAACACTGCCATGCCCTGTGCCCTTTTCGTTGTCACTTGGATAATCAATTTCATGAGCCAGAAACCAGGCCTCATCCTCAATAGGTTGTCTCATATATCCAACATCATCATCGTCATCATACTCATCAGAGTCCCAATACTCATTTGGATAGTCAATAGATTCGCTTAATCCATCACCAACAGTTGCAAAACCAGAAACCAGATCAGATGTATCCTCTGCAATTCCCTGACTTACAGATAGCCAACTACCTCCTGCAATCCTTTTTCCACCTGATCATTAATCAGAACTTGTAGTTAACTAAGCAAAAAGATACATAATCAGAGATAATTAAATGATAAAACCAGGATCAGACATTGATAATTCCTTACTAATCATAAAGGAAATAAAAAAGAAAAGAAAATACAAGGGGGAAAGAGGAAAGAAGGATCGGAAATTCAAAACCAAGTGATTAAAAAGAACTCGATCAAACCAAATAATTGGGACCTGTTTCAGATAAATTCAACAGATCTCAAGGCTAAGTGATCAAGCATGCTTAATTAAACAATGCAACCACTCAAAATAAATAAGAATACAGGCTTCACCACAACCCATCTTAATGAGAGATGACAAGAAATCAACAGATTTTATCTGCAATGTGACATACAGGCACACATCTGTACCCAAAAGAATGTATTATAAGTTGGATTTTAAAATGAAATAGAACCGGCCAGACCGATGACATAAGCTTCCATATTTCAACAATTTACATAAAATTTAGCACATAATGTCTAATGAATATGTATAAAATAGATAAAATAATGTCCAATCACAAGGTTCAGAAATTGAAGAATTAGGGAAGAACTTGATAGTCATCATTAAGAAAATTTTGCAACATTATCTTTTATATAAATGAAAATTTTAGGGTTAATCTCAGAAAACCACCCTAAACTATGGGTACTTGCACTTTGCACGGCAAACCATGAAAACTTGGAATCACCATCCCAATTTAACAAATCTTGCAAATAACACCTTGCTGTCCAATTGATGGTTAAAGTTAACGGTCATGTGCAAGTCAGGTGACACTCCATAAACTAAATTTAGTGATGTACCCCTCCAGCCGGTTAAAAGACTAAAAGGCTTGTTCTTCATATTCAGGTTTGGAAAAATAAGAAGAAAATACATTTTCTCCCCTAACTTGATTTTTTTTTTTTTTTGGGTGTAAATAAATAGGTATAAACAGACCCCCTTCAAAGAATACAGATTGCAATGAAAGGAAATTAATAAAATCTACTAAAGACATCGAAGGGATGCCATTATCATTAACCCAAAAAATAAAACATAGAGATGACCCATTGGCATATAGATTTATAAAATGGCATAAGACCCTCAACCAAATATTGAATATACAAAACTAGAAGTGATTGACAAGGCAGGTAGACACTATGGTGTCCCTTTCATAATTCATTGGTCTGATCAAAGACTGATTTGATTATTTTTATAACCAAGGTCGTGATGAATTTTGAAGTAACGATTTTCAGAGCCAACATTCCTGCCACCCAGTCCTTTAATAGCTTCCAACCCAAACGCCATTGTGTTACTGGACACCAACGGCTTTCCTGTGCTCTTTGACGTGAAGAAGGTCAAAAAGGAAGACCTTTTTATTGGGACTTTCATGCCCTCCACCAAACTCTCTGGTGCATACCAAGTACTCTCCTACCTCAACCCCTCTGAGCTGAGCCTCAGCAAGCTTAAACACCTCTTGTTCTTCCAACTCAAGTCTCATCGCAACCACATGACCCTAGAGTTCCATTCTAACTACACTAAGCCCTTTGAGGGATGAAACTCTCATTTAAAAAATCTCACTAATGATGACGTCTCATTGGTCCTCTTCAGTATCAAGTTTCACCAGCATGGAACGGGTCAAACAGCATAAGACAGGGGCAAAGGGCAGACAGTTCCAGATTGGGGTTGAGAGAGAGTTAAGGACTTTTGAGGGAAACCAAACCTGTACTGGAAGACAATCCATAAGGAGTAATTTTTAGTCCATTTAGGAAATTTGTAAGGTATTTTAGTCTTTTAAATTGTTGGAGGGAAAAATCATTAAATTTAGTTTCTAAGTGTCACGTGACTTGCACATGCATGTTAATTTAACCTTCAATTCGACAACAGGGTATTATTTGCAAGACTTGTTATAGTTGGGGTAGTGATTGCCGCAAGTTTTCATATTTTGGGGGTGCAAAGTGCAAGTACCCCATAGTTTAGGGTGGTTTTCTGCAATTAATCCAAAATTTTATAAGTAGAAAAAAAATACAAGAAAAACCATGTGTAAAAGCAGAATCACAGGCTAGGGCCACTAGGCTAATACTGTGACATTTACACAAAGGTACAAGAACATTCAAATACAAAAATAAGAGAAGAGGTGGGGTTGATACAATGTGATTAGATTTCAAATTCAATATAACCCACCACCACTTCATAACAGTTCTTTTGGTATGTGGTTTGATCCACATGGAAAAGAAATATTTCAGATCAATGGTAATGCCTCAAAAGGAAGTGGATGGCAACGCTCATAAATATGCTACAAAATCTAATTTCATGCTTATTGCTAGTAAGCTCTAGCTCAAATAGCACTTCCCCTATTAAACATGGAGGAGGGTAAGTGTGTAACGAGTAATGACAAATATAGTATTTATCAACAAAAAAAAAACAGTAATGACAAATATAGTATGTCAAAAAATTTATAAAAATAAAAATAAAAAATGTTCAAACTATGTAATATACAATGCAATGCATAAAATTATTGCATTCATTTACTTATGTACATTTTTTGAGAGTCTAAAAGCAAAGCAGGCACAAATTCGCACTTTCTGTCATGTGTTTCAAGTAAAGAACTATGACAATGTATAATGGCATAATATTCCATAAATTTCTGAAAGGACAGCTTAGGCTAATACTTAATGTCATCTCAATATGAAAGAGCAATCATAGCATAAATTTTACAGAAAAACACAGAGTAGCAAGATTATTAGACAATAACTACATAACATTATAGAGGTTGAACTACTCTGTGGAAACCATTGAATTTTCCTGAGAAACAAAAACAAGTTGAGTAGTTTCAATTGAAGCTATACAAAACTTAGCTCCTTGATCCACAGACAGTAAAACCTGGGCTTCGTGCTTACAATGTTTCAGCATATATTATTCATAAACATGCAAAATAAAAGAAACAACATTCTTTTAAATAAGTTCACCAGTTTGAAGCATATTTCCATATTAGATATATTATCTATTCATGATAAAAATCATAAAACATTATTATTGAAAGCGAATTAAAAGAAAAAGGTAAAAACAATAATAGAGAATAAGGTTGAGCAAATCTTGTAAAAAAGCAGAGCAAGACAGCATCTCTTTTTTAAATTAAAATGATAAAACTTATGACAAACCCCATAAATCAAATAACAATCATTTTCCAATTCTGCCAAATCCTTTTGAGGATGGATTGGTAAATGAATTCCTTTTCTTTCATTAATCATACATCTAAACAGTTTATTAACTGAAGGCTAACGCTACACCTCAACCTCACTGGCCACTGCTGTAGCCACCAATGACTTGAAATGGCTACTGCTTTACACAAGAAGATTTTCAATACAACAATAATGCTGATTATGATAAGTTGAATACATCTAACTAGCTCAAGAAGTGGAATTGTACATGAATAGTTAGCTGTTAGCTACAAGCACAAGGGCCTAAACAGATAGATCAACACTAGAAACATGAAAAAGAAAATGAAATATAAATGATGACTAGGAAGAACTAGAAATGGCAAGTTCAGAGATGCAAAAAGTAGATTGTACACTAAGGCAATGAAACCCAAATAATCAACTACCTAGTTCAATTCCATGACAAAGACACACCAGATTTGTAAGCAAGGAAATCATATTATCGTATCCATCATATGGGCTCACCTGCAGAGTTTATTTCTTGTCCAACAGGAACATCCAGGAATGACCCTATAAGGAGGGGGTTATCAGCACTGGTGAGTTTTGCAGCAGGTCCATCCCGTTCAAACTTTTCCTCCCAATTAACACTCAATGACTTGTCCTCCGACTTAAGTTTAACAGGTGGCAACCTAGGAAACTCTTCCTTCTGATACTCGGATGCCAAAGGAAAACTCAAGCTGCTGATAGTCTTTTGCTCGGGAACCCCTTGTGACTTGCCAAAATACAAAGCTCTTCCCACCTCATCCACCTGGTCTTTTATTGCTGCCCTGATATCACTCATTTCTGACTTTTTCTTGCCTTCTTTTTTGTCAACGACAACAGCATTACCATAACTGGTTGACACATCCCCCTTAGAGAATGGAAAAACAGTCTTGACAGAACAATCTTTCCAAGTATCAGAAGATGAATTTGTGGGATCCTCACTTCTTGACCATGGATTATCTGAAATGTTTCCTATGAAGTATGTGCTACTGGTCTTATGTTGCTGAACAGTTTCTTTGGGCTCACTTGTTTGGATCCTCTCATGCTTGGCTTCCACAATACCTTTGCTAGTGCTTCCAAGCCACAAATTTGTGGGCTCCTCACTTCTTGGCTTCACAGGGACTTTACCAGCATCAGGAACGTCACTCGTTCGATACCTTGGTTGTTCTGATATCTGAAGCTCCGAAAAGCTACTAGTATTAGTACTACTACCACCATCATTCTGATAAGCCCCAGCAGGGCCATTACTAGGATTGAACTTCCATGAATACAAATCAAGCATGGTGTCCTCTGAACCTTTCAGGAAACTAAAGTTCTTATCACTTGTCCCAGCCACTTCATTATTCTTGTTCCGATCACCAGTTGATGCAGCATTCTTCCATTTGCTCTCAGACCCATTTCTACCAGTCCCACACTCTATCTCTTTCACAATTAATTCCTTCGAAACTTCACGACTATCCTGAGACGACCCTTGACTTTCCACTACCAGTTTTTCCCCATTATCCTCCTCTACCATATTACCCGAGCTCTTATCTTTATCTCCAATCGTAAGCTTCTGAAGCAAACCATTCAAATCAGGATGATTGCTGAGCTCACTGCGCAAAGCTGCCTCAGCTCTCGTAAACCGATTTCTTTGCAGAAATTCCAGAATCACATCTACCGAGTTCGGTTCGGCCATTTCTTATTTTTACCACTAAAACCTACAAGTAGTAGGTCTCAGCAAGAAGCATCCACCACACCTAACAAAACCTCATTCTAAACAAATATCAAATGCTATTTCCTTAAGAAAACAAAAACAAAAAACAAAAATTTAAAAAGGTCAAAATTAAAATTTTCGAAAATGTATTATGTACAAAACTTACCTCGTACAAGGCTCAACAAAGTGGCAACATTTGAGTCCTGAACAACAAGAAAACCCTAACATTCAGAAATCCATTACATAAAATTAAATAAATAAAAAAATTTCTTCCCAGTTTTCCTACATTTTCTGAGCAACCAAACAGAGGAAATTTTTTTTTTTTTTTTAAATATCTTTTTTTATTTTTTATTTGGGGGTATCTATGAAAAACGTTAAAATCTAAGTGACAGCGAACGAGAGAAAAAGCGGAGAATCAGGCATTCACAGCACGGATCCGCAGATAGAAAATTCCAAAAAAAAAAAAAAAAAACCAGCAGATTATACATTTGAAGAAGTTTCCCATTCACCTATTCTTCATTAACACTAAACTCACGTATTTTGGGGCTACTAAAGTGGGAATTCATTTTCCACAAGACTTGTTTTTTAAAAAAAGGGTAAAAAAGTAGTTTCTTTGGAAATCAAGATCTGACATTTTGTTGGGAAGTTGGTGAAAGAGAGGAATGGGTTCAAAATTCGAAAGCTAATAAAAAAAAAAGGCAATATTTCTTTTTCTTTTTTAAATAAAGAAAATAACAGAGAGGAGGAGGATTACCTGAGAGGGTGGAGTGGCCGGAGGTTACTGCTATGTTATGTTCTGCTTTGTGATTGTCTGTGAGTTTTTTTCTTTTTCTTTTTTTTTCTTTTTTGGGGGTTTGTTTTAAATCTCTGTCTCTTTCTCTCTCTTTGTCTATGTTTTGGTTTAAGACCAGAGAGAGAGAGAGAGAGCTTAGGCCTTAGGGTCTTTTGGCACCTGCTTCCTGAATTTTGAGGTGGTGGACCAAGGCAAATGTGGTTCTTCGATGCTTTTGGAGGTTATTCATTATTTTTTTTGCATTATTACACTCCTTCAAATTCCATTTTAATTTTTTTTTATCATTTTTCCCTCTTATAGGTTTTTTTTTTTTTTTTTTTTCCTTTCTATAATTCCATAGATATGACGGGAAGAGGGGCTTTTAATAGGTGTTCGTTTAGTCCATCCTATAACCAAACCAAATCAATTAAGAACAATATTTTTCTTTTTTCTTTTTTAATTCATAAAAGGGACTATACATCTAAATACTTATTTTTTATAACTTATTTGTATAATACTTATTAAAATATATACTTTTTGGTACCTTTTATGTTAATATTTTTTGTGATGAAATTAAACGTGCTACTAAAAGCTAAATTAGTTGCAAAAAAATTAAGACAAAAAACAAAACTTTTTTCAACTATTGCCAAACGCACACCTAATCTCCATTTGTTTTGAAATAAAATATTTTACATGTAAAACATATTTAGTAAATTTTTTCAAGTATTTTGGTGTGGCATATAAAATTTTTCAAGCAAAAGTGGCTCAGCCACCAAAGCCACTGGTGCCAGAGGTCTAATGATTGAACCACTGCCTAAATGGCGTCTCTAATGATCAGACCACTAACATTGATCACCAAAACGACAGCTTCGGCCACCAAACCACCATAATTGATTGCTAAACCCATCAGACCAACAACGTAGCCACCAAATGGGGGGAGGGAGAGCCACTATGTATTTTTGTGAAATATTTTTCAAAAATTTTAAGAGTAAAACGTTTTACAACTTTTTATAAAAATGTTTATATGTAACAATAAATATTTTATAAACTTAACCACATTTAACATGTAACCAAACACCTAATTACGAGAAAACATTTTAATAAAATTTTTTATGTAGTGCACCGCACCAATTAGGACCTTAAGCTAAAAATAGATAACCTTGATGATTAGGTAATTTAAGGTCAAGTTAAAGTAAAGAGTATTAAGAAAATTATTAGTGTATAATAACTTTAAGGTCTATTCATACATGGGTAATTCTACCGTACCCCCCCCCAAAAAGGGGGTACAGTACCCACTAGTAAGTAACCTACTATATCAGGTTACCAAAACATCACATTTGACAGTTCTATCCTTATATTGTGCAATTTCAACATCACATGTGACAGTTTTTTTGTCAAATTTGGTGGTTCCCTTATTTTTTTCTCACATTTGATGGTTTCATCCTCATATTGTACAGTTCCAACATCACATGTGACAATTCTTTTGTCACATTCTGTGGTTCCCTTATCTTTTTGTCACATTTGATAGTTCCATCTTTACATTATGCAGTTGCAACATCACATTCGACAATACTTTTGTCACATTTTGTGGTTTTTTTCTCATATTTGACAGTTTAATCCTCACATTGTGCAGTTTCAACAGCACATGTAATTGTTCTTTTGTCACATTTGATGGTTCCCTTTTTTCTCACACATTTGACGATTCCATTGTCACATTTAGCAGTACCAACACCACATTTGACAGTACTTTTGTCACATTTAGTGGTTTCTTTATTTTTTCACATTTGATAGTTCTATTGTCACATTATGCAGTACCAACATTGCATCTGATTGTACTTTTGTTACATTTAGTGGTACTCTATTTTTTTCTCACATTTGACAGTTCATTGTTACACTGGGCAATACCAACACCACTTTTGACCGTACTTTTGTCACATTCGATGGTACCCTATTTTTTTTCTCACACTTAACAGTTCAATCGTCACATTGGGCAGTACCTTTATCACATCTAACCGTACTTTTACATTTGGGCCCACCACCAAAGTCACCTTTTTACTTACTAATAACCGCTATCACAGTAGCAACTTTTAAAAAAAATGTGTAGCTCTAGCATTTTCCTCCTTTTAAAAGCTATAAAAAATAAATAAATCTAAAATCTAAGACAAAATAAACATCCCAAAAAATTAGCCCAACCACAATAATTACTAATAGTAAAGTTAAAAACAATTAAACTCAATTAACCAATTTTACCAAAAACAAACAACTTGACCTTTTTAAAAATTTTAAACAAAATATTTTTGTCCTTCATAGTTTATCATTTTGACCATAATGAAAAGTGTCAGTCTCATTTAAGTTAGCAGAGCCTCCACCAGCTAAGTCTGAGAGAGCCCTAATAGCAATGAAAGGTTTTCTTTGTTGAAGACATATCAATGCCACAAAAGGTCAATTTTAACATAATTAGCTGTTAAAATGACAATTTTCATCTCTCTCTACTTGGTTCATTCACATGGGTGGCTGACAGTAACCCACACTAACTCTTTAGTGTAAGCAAGACCTATTGACATATGTATTAGTATCATAAATAATATGATGCGGTAAATGACCACTTGAGAAGAAGCAATACAGACATAATCTATCTCTTATATTTCTTGATGAAGTTGTATTATAAACTCTTAAGGATTCTTATATATGAAAGTGTGATAGCCTAGAGAAATGGCGGTCTTGGTCAAACTTTGATTATTTAAAAAAAAAAAAATTATCAAAATAATTGTCCTTCAGTTTATCATTTCGACAATAATGATAAGTGTCAGCCCCTAGGGTTACAAGAGATAGCAAGGTTGAAATGCCACTGCTCTGAATGGTGTCACATAAAGCACCACAACAAATTTAATTTTCCAATTCTTCACATATCTAATTGTCAGCCACATTGCATGTGTGCACACAACACATATGTTTGTGATCATGAATGATATAAACTCAATCTCCCTTTCGTAAAAAAGAAAATTCACTAAATTGCAGCATTTTTTAGAAAATTTAGTCATCAATTTATACAAATCACTGTCATTTGAGTGGCTAAAAATAATTAGGTAGTGAAATTTTTCTAGCATTTTCTATAATTTTGGAGCGTTGTTCATTTTCTTTTGAAAGCACTAGATTTTATGCAAACTTGTATTGCAAACGTTCTGACTAGTTCTCCTACAAAAAGTTGACACTATTGAAAATCGGCTGAACAAGGACAGAGTAAAACAAAAAGAAATCGGCAAACTAATTGTAGTTGAATTTATAATAATCTCATAAAAAGTACAAGATGGTAGAGCCATTAGATTACTTGGAAACCAAAGATTTTCTTGTAATGAGATTCTTCTTCTTATTCTGTAGATTGATTTGGCTTTTTTGTTACAACTTATTCTCTGAAAGTATGAACAGATAAAGAAGTTATTAACAATTAGTGCACAAATGAGGTTCTGCTCTCAGAGGAAGAGAGAGGGGTGGAGACTGGAGATCTCTCTAAATCTGTAACCCCTCTTTTTTCTCTAAATGCATGTGGATTTCTTTATGTTTCAATCTTCTTCATCATCATCATCATCATCTTCTCTATTCCTTGTAGCTATCGAACAGTTAGTGCACAAAAAACTTGACTAAACCAACCATGCACACACACAGAGAGCTTTCTAAACTAGTACCAGATGTATTGTATAAATGGCAACTCCCCTTGTGTGAACCAACTAGTGCACCCTTTAGAAACCAACAAATTTCTTGAGCCAATAGAAGAATTGTATTTTATATAACTTGAACTTTTGTCTTTGATATCAACAGTATTCATGATACTAATTTAGTGTAGAAGTCACCTAACTGTATTAGCAAACAGAGCAACTATTACTACCATTTAATGAGAGGCAAATTTCATGGACAGAAACCTCAAGAGTTCTTTTGCATTTTGCAATAAGCTAACGGAATCCAAACACATCAAAAACATTACAATGACCTATTAAATAACTAAGGAAATGAAACATTATGCATAGAGGAAAAAATATATATAAAATAAATAAACAAAGCCCTTTTTGGCATTTTTTACAAACATCTATATGCATAAGCACTCTTATAAAAAAAAACCCAAACTTTAAATGCAAAAAATTCCTCCATCCTGAATCCTATTTACTAACTCAATCACAATTCAACATTATCTTCTCACATCATAAAATCCA
The DNA here is from genome assembly GCA_023736055.1 of Quercus glauca. Classification (NCBI taxonomy): domain Eukaryota; kingdom Viridiplantae; phylum Streptophyta; class Magnoliopsida; order Fagales; family Fagaceae; genus Quercus; species Quercus glauca. The sequence goes on from CM043324.1 coordinate 35,572,954, forward strand.
AGAAAATCAAAAGAAGAAAGAGAGGAAAAGAACCTTATGGCATGTACATGTCAAATATCAATTACATAACATAAATTTCTATTACTAATTGAATTGAAAAAACCAAAAAAAATTTCCCAAACAGATACATGACCTACAAAGAATTAAAGAACCCATATTTTGCCAATCTAGAGGTAGGGATCTAGACTAAGAAATACCAACCTGAGGATGGTTAGAGTCGGAAATTTTTTCTGTTGGATATGGATTTGTTTTCTTGGAGAAGGGTTTTTTTGCCATGAAAATCGCTGCTTGATCTCAGGTTCTATGATTTCTCCCCACTCAACAGGGTAAGAAACAATAGAATCATATTGTAGAGACGAATTACTTGCAACAACCTATCTCTATCTTCAAGCTGCTTCTGCTTTACAGATCGGAAACCTTCGTAAAATTTTGTAGCTTTTTCTATCATACCTAGAATGATAGAAAAACAGAAATATAATGTGACCATGAATATAAGGGGATAGAGTGAATGTAAAAGCAAAATCTGAGAAAGGAAGAAGAAAGAATCAAAGAACTAGAGGAAGAAGAAGATAATGCAAGAGAAAAAGCTGAGATAGGAACCATTTGAATTTTTTTTAGTTTATATACACTGACCTACTTTACCAGTAACCAGTTTCCATTAAAATTAAATGAATGGCCAGGATTGAAACAATGATAAATTAATGGTTAGGATTAGAGAGGGTACCGTACCCCCCAAAACAAATAGGGGGTACCGTAGAATGACCCTTGGTATTTTTTTTATAGGAGTATTATTATTATTATACATTGAATAAACCTAAGCTAATGAAGTAGTTTAAGATTTAATGGTGCTTAAGTAAATAAAATATTTTATTAGGTTTGCATGTAAATGGCCAAGTGGGCCATTTAAGGGATTTACATATACCCCACTGTAAGGACCCAGCTATGTAACTTCCCCAGAATCACAATTCCACCATTCTTCTCTATATGTAAAAGCTCTCTACCTATCTTCTATCTTCTACCGTCGGTTCTAGCAATATCAAAGGAGAAATTCCTATATTTTCCTTGATTACTCACCAAAATCTTCAAGGCAATGTGATTTAGCTCAAACCCTTTCAAGAATTTAAGTTTTGGTAAGAAAATGGTAGGGTTATTTACTTCCAACCTTAAAAACTCCTTAGGGTTCACAATAAATTTTCAGTTATATATTTTCTTTAATTAGGGCTGCAGTTAATGGGCTTTATTTAAGTTATATGTTTGAAGATTTATTTGATTTGTAAGGCTGGACTTGGTGTGGATTTCACACTAATCATAACAATGGTTGGTTTCTTTTCTTTGTATTGCATGACACATATTACTTGAGTTGATAATGTTAGGATTGTACTTAAGGCCGTGGCATGGTATATGAATATTATGGAATGTCAAATGGGTTTGGTAGGCTCTAAAAGAAAGAAGTAGAATTTAGTACTTTTCTTCCTATATGCCTTGGTTCCTTAAGAAGTTGGTCCATATGAATAATTTAAATTGCATTTGTACCCGAGTATAGGAACCATTATGGCTATATGCCCTTAGTTACCCAATTCACTTGTGCTCATCTTCTAATTTAAGAGAGTTCTCATTTAGGATATATGAAATTGATAGTTTAATTTCATATGTTGAACATGAAAGTGGCCAATGAGCTTTGTATACATGTGTGATTGTATGAGCATGTTTAAAGTTTTTGGATTAAGTTGGTAAAGTTTTAAAATTCTGGTTTTCTTAATAAGTCATGTACAAATGTAATTGTTATGGAAGTTGATGTATAATTGATTGTATTGCACTTTGGGTGTTCTATATGCATTTGGGATGCTTGGAACATATTGTGTGGGGTTTAGTAAGGGCTTAGAACATCTAGTTAACTTGGAGTTAAATCAAAAGCTAAGTCTTTTAAGTTAAGTGTTAATTAGCTCTTATTATTTATTTCTAGGAGCCGGAGAGCATAGGGAAGGTTCACACACTACTTGAGACTCTTGGTACTCAGCTGCTAATAGAGGTAAAGGATATGCCATGAAAGTTTAATAGTCCATGTTTTCAGTATAGTATATGTATCTATATTTTATCAATGCTTTAAGTAAACTCAAATTTGATACTTGTTTGCAAAAGAGTATTATGCATTGATTTAGAAACAGATTTTGAAATGTTTTAGTTATGATAATCTTTAGAAACCAACTATGGATATTCTATGAGTTTTAGCTTAGTAAGGCAAGAGAGTGATTTAAAGATAAAAGCATGATTCATTTTTTAAACAAAGAATTTTTTTTAGTGTGATGGCCTTGAAGACTAACACCATAGACCACGAGGGGACAGTGATCCTTGTAGACTGGCAACTTTAGGCCTCAAGGGGTTCTATTCCCTGTAGACCAGCAACATTTTAGGCCACGAGGGACTGTATTCCCCAAAGACATGGCAACCTAGGCCACAAGGGGGTCGATAGGTCTCTAAAGACTGGCAACCATTAGGCCATGAGAAGATCTTCGGATCTTTGAAGATTGGCAACCTAGGCTACGAAAGGAATGTGTTCCTTGAAGACTGGCACCCATTAAGTCACAAGAGGCTAAATTTTTTATCATATAGTATAGTTACATGTTCCATATAGTTTTGCTATATTATGCAACATAATGAGATATACTTTTCTTCAGAACAAATTATGGAGCATGTTATGTTCATACATAAATGGAATCATGCTATATGTTCAAATTTAAGCAGTAAGTTATGCCTTATGGTTTATCAGATACTATGTTCACTAGTACAATATTTATATATTCAGAAAGATCATGAAATCCAATTAGCATTAACAATTTATAAGCAAGTCATATCCACATGGAAATATTTTGTATGTCATGCATCCATGCATACTATTAAATCTTCATGTCATGCCTCCCTTACCTAAGCAAATTGATTACTTAGTTTTGCAAGAAGTTCTTTAGTGCAGCCTAGAGCCTCAACTTGGAGAAGCAGTGTTTTTGTGCATGTAGCTAGTTTTTTATAGTTACCCTGGTATTTTATGTATATATAACAGGAGTGATGTATTTGTTTAAATAGTCCTTTGCTGTAATAGGATATTTTGTCCACGTGATATTATGGTTTTGTATAAACAGTTTAAAGATGCTTTGATTACTATCACTTCTTGTAGACGAACAAGTTTATCCATATATTTTGAGTTAACAAGGAGTATGCTTATAATGTTATAGAAATTTCCAAGCAGGAGTTAGCAAAGCAATGAAGTATAATTTGTTAACTTGTTAGTTCTATTAAGATTATCAAATCAAGAAATAAGAAAAAAAATTATGCTCCTTATAGTTAGTTCATGTTAATATCAAGTTTGGTATTAGCATGTCGGTCCATCCTAGATTGAGTGTGACATTTTACTTAAAAACAAATGAAGTGTAGTTTAACTTTGATTCTTCCAATATTCTCAATACAAAATATTTTTCATTTTCACTTGCAAATTCCTACTAACCATAATCTAGGTTTAAAATTGTTAGGACATATGTGAGAATTGTTAGAGACATATGTTATATAAATTGGCTAATCCTTTGACAAAACGCACTTTACTTGTAATTGGGTAGATCTAGAATGGGTTTAGTACTTTAAGAAACAAGTGTTCAAGTTTAGTATTGAAGCCATGCAAATTTATCCAAGAAACAAGTGAAGGAGTGATGTTCATTAAAGCTTGCCAGATATCTCGACAGAATCATATCTATCGAGGTTTAATGTTGAAGCTCGATAGAAGCTTGATAGCAGCTGTATCTATCGAGAATTATGAAATTAGAATGTCCAAATCTGATTTCACGCATATCCATGTGTATTTGTGTAGGGTTTCTTTTCTCACAACCCTAGACATATATAAGGATTATTTTAAGGGCCGTCACACTTGATGCAAAGTGATTATACATGCATATTGTGACCAGAGACAATTTGCCCTAGTTCATCATATTCTCTCTAGAAGCTACTACATCTTTGCGCCAAGGGTTTTATAACTAAGAAGGTTCTTGATCTTCATTGTTGGATGAACTGAACAATTTTGCAGCTAACATCTTCCTCAAGTTGGTGTGTTAGTCACGTACTAGGATCCATGCATCATTGATTAGTCACGTACTAGGAGCAGTGCATTGAAAGGAGAGATTACCATTACATTACAAGTCCAATTGGGTATTGGGGTAAAAGTTCAACTGTAGGTTGGTATTAGGTACTGAGATTTCTTTTACTTGTAACCGCTTGTTTTGATAATAGTGGATTCTCGAGAGTGGTGACCTTAAATTCATTTGATGGGGTTTTGCCTCGGCGATTTTCCCTATTCATAAACTAATCACCTATGTCAAATTTATTTTCCGCTGCATTTAACTTAGTTGGTGATTTGTTTGTGCTATCACGCTTATTGCATGCAATTGAATCTAATTAATTCACTTGGCTAATTAATTGATTAAGTTACCAAAGGGGTCAATACATTCTTGGCCTATCAAAAATAAAATCTATACATGCATTTTAGTGTGTATCAAAATTGAACCACTTTTGCCAAGAGTCTTATTATTTGCTCACTTGGCTAGCACCTTTGGGTGCTTCCAATGAAAATATTCATAGTTTAAATTTCCTACTTCCAACTATTAAATTATTCGAAATAATAATAATAATTGAACCACTTCTAAGGATGAACATTAGTTTGAGTGGCAAGAATACTTGTAGTTAGTGGGCCAAAAGTATACTTTAGTGATAAATTAACTAGAAGAATCTTTCCCACTCAAACTAATGTTTGACATCCATAAAAGTGGTTCAATTTTTTTTATATACTCATATGGTTGGGGGTAGGGGGATTTGCGTTGGAACATATGCCCTAAAATCAAATTTATATAACATAATTTGATTAATAAATTTTTATTTTAATTTTTTTAGACTATTTGTGCATAAGTTTTTTGGACATTATACGTAGTCTGATAACGAATTCATAAGGGCCAACCTAAACTTAACCGATATAATAAATGGAAATAGGCTAGATGAATATATTTTGTATTTTCTAGTTTTATGGAATTAAAAAAAAAAAACACTCAATAATTTTAAGGATAAATAAGCTCACCACCTAAGTAAACCCAAAGGGATACAAATAACACCACCCAAATGAATTTAGCTAAGGATACAGAACTATTTTGGCTCACCACTCTATGGGATACAGATTAACACCACCCTAAGAGATAAAAAAACCGAGACTCACCACCCAAAGGAATCCACCCAAGGGATAAGAGTTGATTTAGAAGAAATCCATCTTCTGAAAAACACAAGGTTTTTAATTATGCAAATACACTTTGATTTTTATTAGATTTAGCCAAAGACTTAAATAGAGCTTGGAACAGCCCCCCAAGCATAGGAAAACGAAAATAATAATAAATACACTCACTTACTTTGACCAAAGTCAAATATGACTCTTAGGAACTTAGAAACACAATAAGTTACTTGTCTGCCTAGGAGAAATAAAACATAAAGTTTGATTAATCCTAGGAGACACTAAATAAAGACAAATTGACTTAATTAATAATAATAATAAAAATTTCAAAATAATAGGCTGTTATTCTGGTCTTCAAGGAAAGCTTTTAGGCATGGACTAACATCAGGTTGGGCTTGCTAGATCTTGGGACACTTTGATGTCATAGTCTATGAATGCAATATATATGATTTAGGCATGAGAATGGGATTCGCATATAGAAAGTCTAAATCATAAATTCCTTGTAAACACATAAACACTAGTTCGTAGTGAGTGATGAAATAGGGCATTTCATCTGCAAACACTATAACATATCAATTATGACGATCTGTCTTGATCATGGAAGTAGAGACTTCTGATTGATATGCTGGTGTGTTTTAAGTGTTTTGGATGCATTGAACAGACCAATGTGAGATTTGTAGTTCAATAAACTACAGTCACTTAAACAAACGATCTTACCACTGCTAAACGCATTAGCTCTCAATCTTGAGAGGAATGTGGACACAAGCATGAAGTGCAAGTTACTTTGATAGTTTGATGTACGCCGAAGTAGGATCTTGTATAGTTAGTATGTTAGGTAATTGCATGGATCGTGTTGGGAACAGTATTCCTAAAGATGAAATTCATAACCTTGATAAGAGACACCATACATCCCTTTAAGATATATTTAATGAAAATTTATTATTCAAAATGTTAGGCCTAACAATTTTAGTAAGGAGTTACTAAAATTTATATTCAATACAATTAGATTCCATAAGAATATAAGAATAATCAAGAACTTAAATTAGAGACTCAAGGACTCAAGATGTAGTGTTAATAAAGTGAAAATATCCTTATCACTGTTTTTCATTGTGGATGATTTCATGCAAGGGTGAAATTCAATAATAAGAAGCTATAAGGGACACATTGTGGAATACAATATAATTAATAGTAAGTTTGAGTCTGTCATAAGGTGACAAAAGTTCCAAAGCCCATTGGAGTTACACTTTTATTTGGTCCCACATAAAGCCACATAATTAAAAACCCATACTGGGCTTGTCATATATATTATTCTCTAGCACACCACAAGCATAACAAAAGGAACTAGATAAGTAGAGAAAATCCCTAGGGACTACACGCTTACTACAAAAGAGAGAGGAGAGAAAATGGTTTTCTCATTACTCCATGAGGCACATGACTAAGGTTTGAATTTTGACAAGGAGAGCCCACCCTCTTGGCCAAACATGTGGATATTAAGGTGAAGATCAAGATGGTTTCAAGGTTAAAATATGTTGGAATGCTTCAAATTATTCTTTGAAGGTTGTTGCGTCAAGATTTGAATGAAGATTCAAAAACTTTGATTAAAGATTGGATCTTGGTAAGTTCTTGTTTTTCAAAGTAGATGCACCCAAGGTGTATTTCTTCTCTTGCAAATTTCAGATTCATGTTTGATTGTGAATATGCAATATATGAAGTAGAACTAGCTTTGTTTCCGTTGCTTTTATCATGCATCATGTGTGATTGATTTCCCAACAACTTGAACTCTAGATGTATCAATTGAGAACATCAAGAGATTCCAACCAGTTAAGCTATAAGACTCTTAGCTTTGATTAGACATTTAATTGATCAATAAAAGTTAAGTTGTGTTTATTTGGGAACAACTTATCTAGCTTTTTGTTTTTGCTGAAAGTATTGTAAATAATTGAAAAGCTAATTGATTTTTTACTGAAAATATTGTATGAAAAAAGCTAAAAGAGAAATAAAAATATATCAATTGTGGGAAAAAGTTAAACTCATGCAAATAGTAGGAAAAAGAAAAGAAAAGAAAGCAAATGACATTCATCTTTGTGTGGTGTTAATATCGTATTTTGTTCATCCTTGGTTTGTGTGTTGGACCCCAAAAATTCCAAAAAAATAATTTTCTCAACCAGGGGACTGTAGAAATATCTAGATCATCATAGTTTAACCTATTTAGGCATCAGAGAGTTCCAAGTGTCATTTCAAGTCAAAATGGCCAAAATGCCCCTGTTCAACTAAGAGTTGACTAAAGATCAAAATTGGTCAAAACTCTAACAAAATGACATTTTTCATGTTTCTATATCAAATCCAAGGTTGTTGGAGCTTTTTGTCAACTTTGACCAATTTTGACCTAGGGTTGACTTTTCAATGGCGACCGAGGGTTGACTTTTGATTCGACCACTTGATCGGGATAATTCCAAGGTCATTGCGAAGAGTATTGAATTACCTTTAATATGACTACTCATGGGTCAAAATCAAAATTAAGATGGTTGAGATATCATGAAAATAGGGTTAAGCGTGTCAACTCGCTTTCGGGGCCAATAACTTTTGGGTCCGTCATTTGATTTTCAAAAAGTCAAATGATCCAAAAACTAGACATGTGTATCTTTTTATACCACTAGAATTAGGTCAATCGGAGTTTGAGAAGGCTTTCAAATGGTGTTCGAAGGCGAAAGTCGGAAAGTTACGAAAACCGATGAACTGATACATACTGTGTGTATGCCCATGATTCCCGAAGTATGCGTCAATTGCATGTTCCCCAAAAAAGTATGAAAAGCCCCCCTCCACCTCTTGATTAAAAAGGAAGAATTTTTGGGGTCTTTGGAGCATTTCTAGGTTGTTTTCTCTCCATTTTCTCTATAATTCTCTCCTAAAACACACACCAACAATCTTTGATTCTCTCTTTCTCCATAAATCAAGAGCTAGTGTTCCTGCTTCCATTTCCTCCTCCTTGGTTTTAAGGTTTGGAGAGTATAGATGTAGCTTTTTAGCTATTATCTACACCCATTTAAATTATAGCCTTTACTTCTTTGATTTAATTTTTGTTGCATGCTTTATTGCTTTATAACTTTCTCTATCATGCTTTTATTGCTTTGATGATGTTAGCTTAGCCTTCTTGGCTAGGATGTACCTAAATTTCCTTGTCTATGCTCTTTATGTTATATTTGCATGTTTGGATGCTATGCTTGAGTGCTTAAGGCTTTGATATTTATTTGTGCTTTGTATTTGTGTTGTGTCATGGGTAGGGTGTAGATCTTGATTCTCTAATCAAGGTTTACATCCAAACACCTAAGTCCAATAAAGGGTTTGATTAGTGTCTTAAATACATATTTTTGCTTGTTTGGCTTTTACTTGCTTTTTATGTGTTTATTTCCTAGATCCTTTGTAAGTGATGCAATTTTTGGATACTTCATGCTTAGATTCATGTTCCTCTTTACATCCATGCTTGCGTGCTTAGATCTAACTGTTTACATCTTCAAGCATGCTTCGTATGCTATCTATGTCTCTTTATACGTTTGATTGCACCTTTTGTGTTTTCTTAGCAAGTTTGTTTGTACCTTAGTGCCTTTCTTGTCTCTGTTTGGTTGCATCTTTTCCCATTGTTGCTTTTATGATACAATCACTTGTTAGAGATCATATGATGATGGTGTTGGTATGCTTATAACTTGCCTTTCTATCTCTTGCTTAGTTTTGCATGTTTGGGTCTCTCATGTTAGTCTTGAGTGTGCGTTATGACATGTTTGGCCTTTATCCTTTTATGTGATGATAACAAGCCTTGCTTTCATTTGTTTCTGCATCTTTGCTTATGCCTTGTATGTGCTTGTAGCATCACTTGCTTCATGCCATCATGTGTGATCTCTATATGTTGATTGCACCCTTGCTTGTTTGTTTGTCTTGCTTATGCATGTTTGCTTGCTTATCTTGTTTAGGTCACCAAGCCTTGCTTTAAGATATGGATTCGTGTGGGTTCACATCTGTTGATTTACACAAAATCTCGAGACCCACTTTTAGGAGCTTTGCTTATTGACAAGCGTGTCATCCTTAATTCAATTTAATGGATCTATGGGCACCATCCAAACCTACATTTGTGACGTTTATCTATATATGCCTCTTTGTTTGTTTGTTTGTTTGTTAGCATGCTTTCTCCTTTTTGTTTGCCTGTTAGCATGTCTCCATTTATTTGTTTGCTTGCTTACTTGCATGTCTATCTCTCTTTGTTTTTTTGCCTTGTGTTCTTGTTTGTTTTTTTGCATATGGTGGATGGAGCATGCACCCTACTTCCAAAAGGCGAGCAAAATGGAAAAGATCAGTAGATTTTAGGAGCTTAGCCCTTTAAGAGGTCTACCCTTTACTTAGACTTTCCTTTAGAACCATGTCTAGTCGCTTTCCTAGATTAGGGTTCCTTTCATGAACCTTGCTTTGGGCCACACCCTTTGGGTGTGGATATATCTACATTTTTGCTTTGTGTGATGGATATATTGTGCATGCCCTGTAAATGTATAAGTGTATCATGCATTTTGAATGATGGACGTTCATGATTAGGTGGTAGTCCCTCCCTAATCATAAATACTTCTTGATCTTGGAGTGTGGATATGTATTCAAGGCTTATGTTATAGACATGTATCCATGTTTTATTGGGTGCATGATCTACCACGTGTGTGATTGCCCCTATCCATGTCAGCTTGTGACATGTGGTTTCGTTGTGTACACAACATGCTCTATGTTTTGGTACTTTGGTGTGTCTTGGTGTGCCTTAGACCAAATATATTGGTGCACGCTGTATACGCAGACACAAAACCCTGCCGATGCACTGTGGCGCACCTAACACAAAATTTTGCTGGATTTCACAGGATTTTGGTAAGGATCACGTTGTTTGTGCCACGACGCACCTGATCCTAAGTGCTGTCGAATTTCTACCACGAAAATAAAGCGAAATTTTGCCATATTTTCTTCATAGAAATTCAACAGTAATTCCAATATGCTAGCAAAACATTGTAAAGGTCACACATCTTTTCTAGATCAAAGCTCAAAAGCCCAAATTCTCTAAAGCCTTGAAAGCTACTACCAATAGCTTGATTTTATCTACCAATGACCATAATTTAAGAATTTACTAAAAAATGATTGCCTCATGACAAACATTACGGACTGTCCAACACCTTCCCTACATGTAACTAGACTTCCAAATCCAAGGATCAAGATTTTTTATCATCTATTTATATTAGGAAAAAACCGAATTTTTCTTAACATAAGATTAGTAGTCAAATCAAAACAAAGTTAGATGAAAAATCAGACTTAGAAAAACCCAAAGATTAGTGGTGATTCCCAAACCATAATAAAAATGACTCACTATCATAGTTCATCTCACCGTGCACATCTTAAAAAGGGGAAGAGAGGGGACTCGCATCTGTCCTTTTCCCATATCCACAAGTTTAGAGCGCACACGTTGCCATTCAGGGTGGTCATAGGCGCGAGGCATCGACACGTGGGACCTACAAACAATAGCCAAAAAAAGGAAAAAGCTAGTTGTAAAGCTTATCCTAAATATACACTTGATTAATTATAATTTATTCTTGAGGAGGCTTATCATTTTTTTTTTGGCAATGACTGTACAAGATAAGGATAATGTACTTCAATTAAAAAATGTACATTTTAATTATTAGGTGGATCATTGAGTCTTTGACTACTAGAAATATTGTTGTTAGGTTCAATAGATTCAGTGTTGGCAAATCATGAACAAAAATTTTGAGTCGTATTAAAAGTGCAATACTATCTTAGTTTTGGCAAGCATTATCACATCTATTTTGTGTTTATTCCCACACTTACACGTAGATATGAGAATTTGCAAGTTTCACTAAAATATACTCATTATGTTTTTTTTTTTTCTCTTGTAGGAGATTAAAACTAATGAGTTAAGCATACAGACATGAAGCCAAGAGAATACAAGGGTGAAGAACAATTGAGAAGTTTCTTTTGAAGAATTTAACATCAAACATGTGTGGAACATAAACGAAAGAGAGAGACTTGTTTAAGCCAAAGATGAAAAAAATCCTGACATGGAAATATTCTGACCAGTTTTGGTATTTTAGCCATATCTTTTTACTCCGATATCAGATTGACTTGATTCTTATGGCCATGGAAAGAGGACTTGAAGATCTAAAACTTTTTAGTTTACCCAAACTTCAGAATCTGCCGGTTTCAAGGCTAAAACAGACCTGGAAGATGACCTACTATTGAAAAATGAGAATCGACATTTTATATTTTCCTTTTTGGGGAGCATGTGTTTAGGGTTTTGAATGTTATACATATTAAAGGGTTACAAAGGCAGCCACATTTTTGGGGGCTGCTAGAAAACCTTATTTTTCATCAATTTTTGAGAGTTTTATTTTCTATAAAAGCTTAAGAATCTAAGCTAGGGTTAGGGGCGAATCTCCAATGTTGTAAGTTGTACATTATTCAATCAAAGCATGTTTTTCACGTTTTGATTATTGAAATCAATTGTTCTCTTTCTTAATTGTTTTGTTTGATTGATATTTAATTTCTAATTTTTTCATAAGTCTATTCTTGAATTTTCCCATTGTTAGAATAGGGTTTTATAATTTCTAATATCTAACGTGGTAATCTTGTTAGATATTACTTATGCCATAGTATTGCCTTTAGGGTGAATGATATTCTTGAGTTTTTCTAGAAATTTTTTTTTGACTAAATTTATGGAACAATTAATGAATATAATTCCCCCCAAATAGGGAGAAATTTTTTGGGGGGGGGGGGGGGACTGTGCACCTGGGCTGACCAAAATGCCCATGTGCATAGTGCACATGGGTGTTGTTCTTGTGTCTTTTTTTCTTTTGTTTTTATGTTTTGTTTCGTCCAGTTGCACTTTTTTTTCAATTATTTTTCCTCAAAAATGTGTTACTTTTTTGTTTGCACTTACACAATTTTCTTGCTAAAAATGGGTTGCTTTTTGTTTTATTTAATGGGGACATAATTGTAAATTTATACAAACTTTTGATACCGTATTTTGTCCACCCTTGGTTTGCATGCTGAACCCTGAAAAATTCAGAAATATTATTTTCTCCCTATGGGGCCACGAGAACATCCAGAATGACGTGGCGCAATCCATTTGGACACCGAAGCACCCAAAGTGCCTTTTTCAGCTAAAATGACCAAAATGCCCTTGGTCAACCAAGGGTTGACTGAAGGTCAAACAAGGTCAAAATCCATACAAAATAACACCTTTCATATTTTTTCATCAAACCCGAGCTTCTCGGAGATTTTTAGCCACTTTGACCAAGTTTGACTCGTTGACTTCGGGTGGGCCCAAAAATCTTACTTTTGATCCAGCAGTCAGAACGGGTTGAAACCAATGTCATTACAAAGATTATAAAATTCTCATTCCAACTACTATTCATGGGTCGAAATCGAAGTTAGAATGGTCGAGATATCATGAAAACCGGGTTAATGCACTAATTGATGCACCGCTAACTTCCCGGAGCCATAACTTTTGATCTGACCGTTGGATTTTTGAGTTCCACCCCCTTTTTTAGAAACTAAAAATCAAGATCTTTCCAAGAGTGTCAAGATCAACCCGATCAGAGGCGTTTTGAGGCCGACGGTCCTTGAAGAGCCGCGTAGCCCTATAAGGGCTGCCGCCTCGAAAAACGCACCGGGGCTATAAATAGCCCCAAGCACCTTCAGACTAGAGGAAGAGACCACTTTTCTGGGTTTTTGCTCTTTGCCTGGATGATTTCTCAGCTTTCTTTCCTCTCTTCCAAACACAAAAAACACATCAAAGCCTCTTGATTCTTCTCTCTTCACCAAATATATAAGGTATTGTTCTTATACCCAATATTCTTCTCCTTGGTTCTACATCTTGGATTTGGGGTTTAGGGGCGTGGATGTAGCTTTCTAGCTACTATCCACACCCCTAACCTTCTAAATCTTTTTCTAGCATTTATCTTGCTCTTTTTTGCTTGAATAACATGATTTATCGCTTTCCTAGCATGTTGCTTGCTTTTTTTGTTTCTAGCCTAAATCACCATGTTTTTTTTATGCTTTTTGCCATGTTTTATGCTTAGATCTTCATCCTTATATGCTTAAATGTTTAGATCTACATGCTTTATACCCTATGCCATGTTTTCCTATGCTTTATTCCTCTTTTTGTTTTAGGTTGATGTTAGGGTCACATGCTTACATGCTTGTATAATGTTGTTGGCTATGCCTTGCCTGGATCTATGTGTTTATGTGTTTATTTCCATGCTATATGGTTAGATCCTTGTCTTCACATGCTTATATGCTTGGATCCATATTCTTTATGTCTATCTGTTAAATTTCTACATGTTTACATGTATGTGCCTATGCCTATATGTCTAGATCTATGTCTTCACATGCCTATGTGCTTGGATCTACATTCTCTACATGGTTTTTGCTAAATTCCATGTGCTTGTGCGCTTCATGCCATGTTTGTGTGCCTAGACCTAGGCTATGTTTGTCATGCTATGTGCTATTGTAGCCTTTTTGTCGTTTTATCTTATTTTCTTGAATTTTGGCCTAGTGGTTAGGACCTAATCTAGACCCTGTGGTCTTTGTCATCATCCATGCACCAAGGCCCACATAAAAGGGTTTGGATAACCCATTTTGCATGTCTATGCTTGCTTGCTTCTATGCTTTATGCTTGTGTTAGCCTCTGTTATTCTAGGCTTTGCCACGCTTGACGCCCTTAGCGGGTTTGTGGTTTAGTGGTTACACCTAATGCCCATGAGGCATTGTTTGGGGTGTAACCACTTGGGAGGTATTGCCATGATTCTAGTTGCTTCGTGCATACCTTTCCCCTTTTTCGCTCTGTGTGATGATATGCTTGCCATGCTTGTTTATGCCACCTGTTGGCTTTATATGCATCTTTACACACTTGCTTACATGTCCATGCATGAGTCTTGCTTGCTAGTGTGTTGTCGCTTCAACATAATGAAGTTATGGACACTCGATCCAAACCTACATTTGTCCCTCGCGGACACCACCTTTTGTTTTCTTGCTTACTTGTTTGCCTTCTTGCTTTCTTGTTTGTTTGTTTATCTTGTGGCTCGTCATGTCTCCTGCCAATGCTTGCCTTATCCATCATGCTTATCTGCTTTATGTCTCTTTCATACGCCTTTTTTCCTTCCATTACTTGCTTGCTGGTTTCTTGTCTTTGCCTTTGCATGTACACACATGGAGCAAGGACATAAGGAGCTAGGGCACGATCTCCCAGGTGCAAGCCAAAAGGGCGCAAACGTAAGCATATAGATAAGCCAAGCAGCTGTGTTCAATAGGTTTAGGAGTTTGTCCTTTCCCTTTGGTTATGTACTCTTTTAAACCCCTTCCTTCCTCCTCCCTTTTTCTCTTAGATGGTTTTTATTAGGTATATCATATCTTGTACCATTCGTCCTTATCTCTAGAGTATGGCGACCTCTGTTACTTTCTTGCACATATATTTTGGGCCATGCTCTAAGGATGTAGGCATTTACTTTCCTGCTCTATATGCTTGCATTGTGCATAATGTATGTATATATACCTGCTCCCCCATTCCGGTGTGATCGTCACAGTCCATGTCACCTAAGGCAAACCGATGCCTAATTTCCGCTGCGAAAGTAAGGTGATGTGTCGCTGAATTTTCACCGTGGAAATCTGGTACTTGGCTCGAATACCATAGGAAAGCATAGATTGGGATCATACCCTTTCAAAAGCCAAACCTCAAAACCCCTATGTATGCAGAGCCCCGAAATCCAATGCCAAAATCATGTTTTTACTGCCAATTTCTAAAAATTAAGGTTTTATCAAATTAAAGGACTATCCTTGGACAAGCATTATGGAGTGCCTAACATCTTCTCCACACGTAACCAAACTCCTGGACCTAAGAATCTAGAATTTTTTTCCCATCCACATTAGATTAGGAAAAATGCTCTTTTTCTTAAGCTAGGATTAGTAATAAAATCAACTAGAAACAGGTGACCAGTCACACCTTAGAAAAACCCAATGATTGGTGGCGATTTCACTTACCTTTGGTAATTCCCTTAAAATTTGGCCAAGATTCTTGCCACACATCCAAAGGTATACCTACCTTCCTTCATCGAGAAAGAGAGAGCACCCGAAGCTCTGCGCAAACCACCACACAATTATCAAGAGGGGCCCTCCAATGGGGCCCCGCGCACTCGGGAGCTGTTGCCATGGCGGGTGGTCGAACGAAGGCCTGCAATAGCGGCGGCGGTTTTTCCGCTTTTGCCCCAATCAAGGCCGGGCGTCGACACTAATTTCACTTTTCCATCCTCTCATTTTTCTTCTCAACCAAACAAATAAGTTTTCTATTTCTCTACTTTTCTATCCTCCCAACCAAACACAAATAGGAGAAAACTAAATCTCTTCTGATGAAACACGAAATGTGTCGTCAGTATGTTCCTTGTCTAAGCTGGATGGACGAACTGTGCTTCCTGTTAAGAGTAAACAAAGTAACAATAGAAGACACTAGGTTAGTGCCAGCCAAGGACCCTTTGATGCTTAAATTAGTAAATCTCTCCTAGGAAATCTCTACTATGTATTCTAGCTAAATTTGAATATATCACTTACTTGCTCTTTGTGGCTTTATGCTGTGACTTAAATAATGCTCCCAAGTGCAGGATTGTCACGAAGTAATAATTCGGTAAGTCCGAGGTTGAATCCATAAGGAAAAGGAAATTGATTAGCAAACCACAAGAGAATAAAACTAAAATAATAAAGTTTAATTGAAGAGATTTTGATTGTTTAGTAAAGGTAATTTAAATCGAGAGAAAAATAACAATATATTAAGGTGCTAAGGTTTAGGGATCCACACACAACACATCTATTGGTAGTCTTAACAATATTTATTTTATAAGTCAACTAAAATTCATACGAAGGATGATCTTAGTCAGATGATTTAACAATAAGAACTCAAGAATTAATTGTCTAAGGTAGTTTCATGAAATTGATTGATTTTAAGCAAAACAAAACTAGTGAATTAATTCGCAAGGAATACAAAGCATTTAACATGCCCAGAGTCTACAATAAATTAAAGAATTATACAGAACTAAACACTTTTCTAAATAATTAAATCAATCAAAAACATAATAACATAAACATTAAAACTATAAAATGATTGTTAAAAATATACCAATAAAGGATTGGGTTTCGCCCCTTGTCTTAGCAAGGCTTCTAGCAAGCCATAACACAAATAAAACTCTAAAAACTATAATGAAACTTTAATAAAACCTAAATTACATTATACAGCAGCTCTCCTCTGAATTTTTGCCCTAAAGAGCCTTTAAATAGCTTAAGGAATCCTATTATAATTTGAATTCCTGTTTGTAGAAAATCTCAAGTTTTTAGGCTTCAATTAACTGGCATTTATGGCCCAGTTAAATTCATATTTCGGACTTTTGGTAAACTACAAAATTGTAGCCCTTTAAGTTAAATTTCCAGCCCAACTTGAATCATCTCAATTGGACATTGGAGCCGAAAGTTATACTCAAAATACTAACTGATGCGCAAGCTGGAATCCTAGTCCAAATTGGACTTGGATTTGATGCAAATTTCATTTGATTCGTTGCTCCAATTAGACTCAAATTTAATTGGGTTTTCCTTATTTAACTTCATTATGGCCATTGTAAAATTCAAGTTCATTAGCCTTCTTCTTTGCACAAATCCGCTTATTTAATTTCATTATCCTACAAAAGACAAATTTACACATTAAAATTCAATCAAGCACAAAATTGATTATTTAGCTTTATTCCAAAACCAAATATAAAATGCATGAATTAACTCTAAATAATTATGATAATGTTTTCTAATAATGATATAAACATGCAAAATTAAGCTATTATCACTTTATATAGTTAGCTTATGAGTTATTGTGATGTTTGTTTGTTTCTCCTGGTGTTATGCTTGAGCTGGAGGTTTAATGGCCTAGTAATGGCCATGAAGTGGCTTGTAAAGGTGCTTGTAATAGTTTTGAAACGTCTCATAAAGGCGTTTGTAACCATTGCTTACTGCTAGCTTAACCGAAGGATTTATGTCTGAGTGCTTACATGGACGACCATTTATTCACTACTCGTTAGTTGCCCTTTTTTTTTCATCATTCCATTCTAGACGAGCGTAGGAATACGAATAGTCGTGACGGTTCAAACCTTTCTTTGTTTCCCAAGGTCCTCTTCCCATCATAATAAATGTGAATCGACCTTTTTGTCTGGCTATGGACAAGTGTTTTTGCCTCATAAGTGGGACGTGTGAACATCTTTCCTGATTTTCCTGTGCCTTAATTTCTGCCTCTCCTTTTTAGAAAAACCGTTCCCTTTCCTTTTCTTCTTCATTGTCTCTATGCTTGAAGTCTAATGCTTTCAAATTTTAAAAACCTCTTTTCGGGTAAGATTTCTTTTCTTTAATGCTCCATTAATGGTTGATTTTGCATTTATTAGACAAGAATCTCCATCTATATCTTTCTTCTTTGCTAGTTTAGGGGTTTTTCTTGAGTATTCCTTTGGCCGACGCCCTCAGGCTAGTTTGTTCATATCTCGTTTTTGTGCTTTTAGGCCTATTCTACTCATCCTCTACCCTTTGATTTGCCTATCTTTAATTCGATACCCTTTAGAAATGGCCATTGTAGAAGATAGAGATGTTGAGATCAGGTCATGTGAGCTTGAAACAAGTCTATCATCAAATAATGAATCCATGGGTAAGGAAGTTGATACGGCTGTGTCAAAACCTTCTTCATCTTCTTCGTCTATCCCTCTCCATGCCCTCTCTGAGTCTTGCTCTTTGAAAGTAAAGCAACTGAAAGGTTTTAGGAAAATGTTCCAATTCCTGAGAGGTAATGTTACTCACATGCCTCGTCCTAACGAAAAGGCTTGCGCTTTCGCCCACGGTGAAGTGTGTTTTTATGAAGCTGCTTTTTTGTGTGGTCTTCGCTTCCCCATCCATCCATTCATAATAGAACTCCTTTCTATTTTCAAAATAGCCCTTGGGCAACTTGTTCCAAATGCTTGGAGGATGATTATAAGTTGTATGTCGATTTAGGTGTTTGTCCACGAGGGAGATATGATAACCTTGAATGAGTTTTTATATTTGTATCGTCTAAAACCGTCTACCCATTATGGATATTTTGAGCTTTTGTTGTGGGATAGAAAGTCTAGGATCATCTCTGGCTTTCCCTCTTCCTTTTGTGATTGGAAATCACGATACTTTTTTGTTTCTAGAATCGGCTAGGAAACCATGTCTGACAACCTCTGGGGCAAAGTATCATGGTTACTATGAAAATGGGAAATTTTGTAGCTTGGTGCGTACTTTCATCCTTTTTCTTGGATTCATCATCTATAATCTACTAATGTAAACATTGTTTCATTCTTTGTTTTGTAGTTTCTAAATGCCCCGAATTGGAGAGTAAATATCAAGATCGAATTCAGGCTTCCGTAGAATTAACTCGAGCAATAAAGGACTTTGACGTCCTCGTTGATCCTTGGCACTTATATGACCATTGCCTTGGGCTTGAACCTACTGAATACGTGCTAAAGAAAATTCTTCGAGAAGAGAAAAGTATGTACATCTCTTTTTGAAAATTTTCCATACTATACTCTCATTCTTCCTTAAAAATTTACCTCTTCAATTTTCTGCTTGCAGAAATGGCCTCCAGGTACAACAAGGTTAAGTATGCCCATATCAAAGGAATGAAAAATGAAACCTGTCTCAACTCACTGCCGAACCAAAAAGGCGAAAACTGAATGAGGAGAAAGGTGACACTATCGTATTTTCGTCTACTCAACTCATCTCGTCCTCCCCAACTCCTTCTCTCGAGGTGATGGCCATCATAACTCCAACCACTCATTCAAAAGGGAAATACAGGATTGGTAAAAGTGTTTGGGAAGATCTAGCAACTGCTCTTGGACAAGCTCACAATGTGATTGCAGATGACAAGCTTAAGAGTTTAGCTGTTGTCCCTTTGCATGAATTGGTCAGTCATCATATCCACAAATTGGTGCAGGTATTCCATTAAAGCCCTTAATTTGAAATTTTATCGTGATTGCAAATTGAATTTGAATTCTTCTTCTAGGTTCTTGGTGAATCCTTGCACTTAACAACTGACTATCTGAGTAACAAGGAGAAAGTTGTGATAGCCAACTCTAAGGTTAAATCTGTTGAAGCTGAGAGTTCAAAACTGAGAAAAGTTCTTATTATGGTGATGGACGAGGCTAATAAAGCCAAGGAGAAAGTCAAAGAGCTCAGTGGAGAACTGAAAATGGAGAAAATGCTCGTTGTTTAGAAGGACGAGGAAATTCAATCTACTTTCTTGAGGACTAATTTTGAGCATGAGAAAATTATTCGAACTTTTAAGAAATCTGAACATTTTTCTGACCTTTAGTTTATTTAGTACTACAAGGGTTTTGAGCTTCTTTATATATGGATGATGAAATATCATAGCCAAGTAGTGGACTTCTCAAATCTTGATTTTGAAATCACTGCTACTGAGATACTTACTGATGAGGCCAAAGAATAAGAAAAGGTTGCTACTGCTACTATTGAAGGAGAAGACGTTGCTAATACTGGAAGAGAAGATCAGTGCCAGGAGAATGCGGCTGACACTACCACTCCTTAGTAGCATTTTTAGTTATCTTTGTTAAGAACAATGGTTGCCTCCTTGTTTTATGGCTTTCAATTTTCCTTGTCTTTGAAACAATGGTTGCTTCCTTGTTTTGAGGCTTTTTGTATTCTTGCTTTACATATGTTTGACTATATGTTTTGGCGATATTGAGAAAAATTTTCTAATCTCTACTTGTTTATTGGAGATTAAATTGTCAATCATAACTTAGAAAATTTTGACAATTTATACTCGTCAATGGAGTTCTTTTTATTATGAATAACTTCCTTAGAAATTTTCCACGATTATACTCATTATTGGAGTTTTTATCGTCTATAATGATTTCCTTAGTAGTCTTTTTTTTTAATGATTTTAACTTGTCAATGGAGTTTTTACCGTCGATGGAGATTTCCTTAGAAAATTTTCCACGATTTTAACTCGTTAATGGGGTTTCTACCGTTGATGGATATTTCCTTAGAAATTTTTCCACGATTTTAACTCGTCAATGGAGTTTTTATCGTCGATGAAGATTTCCTTAGAAATTTTCATGAATTTACCACAACTTTACTCCACTACTAGAATTTTTGTTGCTTTAGACATACATATTAAGAACCAGATCTTGGAAGAAATGGCTTGGGGAAGCCTTATTGTTTTATTCATCCTTGCTTATGAGGGAATTATGAGGGAAAGAACTTAACAAAAATGAAATGCAAAATGAAAAGCAATTGCAAATAAAAAAATCTCACTTATTTAATGGTGCGTCAGGAGAGGTATTCCTAAGGATGGAATTTATTGGTACTAGTATTTTCTACTGATAATGTTTCTTAAAGTGTTCCACATTCCAAGGACGAGGCAATGGGTTGCTATCGAGATCTTTCAAGTAGTAACTTCCTCTTCTAGAGTAACAAATGACTTTATATGGGCCTTACCAAGTGGGACCTAAATTTCTCTAGGTATAAGCGTCCGTGACGGGTCATCCTCTTCGTGGGAAGTACGCCTTAGCCTAGGGTGGACCATAGCAGAGGGTGTAAATGGAGTTGCCACCTAGTTTAGTTCTAGGAACTATAAATATAGCGCCCTTCGTGGAAGGACTGATCTATATAGGGCATGTATTCAGAGTTTAGGTATGGGGATAGGAAGGTGTTAGGCACCGAACCCCTCTAAACCTGTGGGTTGGCTTCCACTCATTGTGTTCCAAGTCTAAATCTCGTTAAAGGTATATTTAACATGTTATTCTAACTCACACACACACACACTAACATGCATCTAAAGCAAACAACATGGCATAATCATCCCTAAACCTAACATACATCTATCATGGCATTTAAAAATACATTAATAAGGGTAAAAACATCACTTAAATAGATCTGGGTAAGCATGTTATTGCATCTAAACAAAATACAAACCCTAATAAGCATAAGAGAGTTAAATCAAACAAAGCAAAACAAAACAGAGTAAACAGATATATACAGATATGAAAACTAGGTCAAACAGAGGTTAAACATGTAAATAAAACAAAGGAAAACAAACAAAAAATGGATTAGGATTTATGGGCAAGAGTATGCGTGTGCATACATAGGGCATGCGTACGCATCCCAACTATATGCGTACGTATACTACGAGTTTGCGTACGCATGCAAGCTACATGCACATGCATACACACACGAAACCCTAAACCTAGAAAATCAGAATAGAATGCAAAGAAAACTCAACATAAATAAGAAATCTAACAACCTACTTTAAACACAAACACAAAATAAACCTAAAGTTAGAAACTTTACCTCAACACTACATCTCTCTTAAGCTTGATTTTGACCATTCCCCTTAGTCAATCTATTCACAACCAAATCAAAGATAGATTAGTAAACTTAGAACTCAATGATCAAGACCAAAAAATGTCCAAATCAAATAAAATTTGACTTAAGGATATTTTGTGGAAAACTCCCTCTTTGATTAACTATTTTCCAGTGAATCTTATGTGTTTTTCCACTGGAATTCCTCCTCTTTGAAAAAGTACTTTTTATGGATTTATATAGTCAAAAATTTGGGATTTGGGATGGCTCCCAGACAATGTGAAATTCATTCCAAACCGATTTTAAATGCTAAAAACTTTTCTTTCATAGTTTCTGGAACCCTAGCATGCATATGAATGCACGTGTATGCGTACGCATGCATGAAGCTTGCGTATGCAAAGCTTAAGCATGCGTTTCCGTGGCCTTTCTTTTCCAAAAATAGTTTATTTCTTCCATAAACACTTTTCTCAAGTCAATTTTCATCTCATTAGATTCTAAACCATATTGGGCCTTAAAGTTCTAGCATCATCGGGGAACAGGGTCCCAAGTCGTAAGGGGTACAAAATGTGGTATCTACAAATGCCCATCTTTTGATTCGTGAGCTCCACTAACGTAATCAAAATAATAAAAGACAAAAAATTTTGTTTCGACATACGACTCGAGCCTAACCCACGCACATGGCAAACAACACGCATACATGGGATAGGGTGCAATTCCACAGAGTTGCATGGGATTCGTATGTCTGAAGTCCCACAAATGTTACTCAGGAAACAAGCAACAATAGGTTCACTATCCAAGAACCTGTTTTGCCAATTGAAAGCAAAAGACGAGTGACTCACTATGCTAGAGTCAGTAAAAAGAAAACAAACATGGAAAACGACCTTAACCATTAGCCAAATCAAATAAGGTGTTTTTACGAGCTAAAAGAATACATATTTGTGGTGTTCATATGTAGCTCTTGCCTCAAACTTCTTCGGGTGGCTTTTGCCTCTGGTTAATTTTTGTCTTTATCTCAATCTCTTTTATTCTGAATGGCTCTTGCTTCTATCTCAACCTTTTCTATTCTGGGTGGCTTGTGCCTCAATTCTAGTGTACATGTTCAATTCCAAGAAGGATATGTACTTAAGTTCTATATTCTTCCTTTCTCTTCTTTTCTTGGGGATTTGTGACTGCATATTCAATCCTCGAAGGATACGTGCATAAGTATAGTGGTGATCTTGAATGGAAAGCTCGCTCAAGGGGCTTCCCAACATGCATGAGGGTTTTCTTAATGATTCTGACTCATGAGGATGTTTTCATCAATAGTTGTTGACTTACGAGGAATAGCTAGGTGATGTATGATCCATTGGGGAAATTACTCCTAGAGGAGTTTGTGTTGGTGGTCCTAACTCATGAGGGAGATTTCTTGGTAATTCTCGACTTACTTAGGGACTTACGAGGAAGTCTTTGATGATTCTAATCTGCAGGTGAAAATTCTTCCATTTGTGACTCACGAGGGAGTTGTCTTGACATTTTGGACCTACGGGGATGTCCTTGATGATTCAAATTCACTTGGGGAAAGTTTTCCTATTTGTGACTCACTAGGGAGTTGGTTAATGGTTATTTTTAGGGTCATATTTTATGTAATTGGCTAATCCTTTGACAAAATGCGCTTTACTTTTAATTTGGTAGATCTAAGTTGGGTTTAATACATCAAGAAATATGTTTTTCAAGCATATCAAGTTTTTGTATTAAAAGACATGAAGATTGGTCTAAGAAACAAGTGAAGAAAAGTTGTTCATTAAGTCTCGACAAATAGCTCGACAGATGACTGCTATCGAGACTTAATATGAAGCTCGATAAATGGCTCGACACATTCTTGATCTATCGAGAATTACAATTTCAGAATTTCCAGGTCAGAAATTCGGCCCAAGCTCATGTATTTGTTTAGGGTTTCTTTTCTCACAACCCTAGACATATATAAGGCTTATTTTAAGAGCCGTCACATGTGGATATAGAGACCAAGAGATTTATTTTCTCTATGAGAAGTTACTGCATTTGTACATCATAGGGTTTTGTAACCAAGTGCTTCCTGATCTTCATTGTTGATAAGGTGAAGAACTTTATAGCCAACAACATCATTCAAGTTGCTGAAGTGAGTCACGTATTAGGATCTATGCAAAAGGTTAGTCACAGATTGGAGATTTGTGCATCAAGGGAAAGAAGGCTACTACAAGATCAAGTTCAATTAGGTATTAAAGCAAAGGTTCTTTATACTTGTAATCGCTTGATTGTTGATTAGTGGATTCTTAGGAGTGACGACCTTAAAGTCACCCGGTGGGGTTTTTGCCTTGCAAGAGGTTTTTCCCATTTGTCAACAAATCACCGTGTCAATTTAACTTCTGTTGCATTTAGTTTAATTGGTGATTTTTTGGTGCCTCAACGATTTGCATGCAATTTAGCCTAATTAATCAATTTAGGTAATTGAATTAATTAACCGCGGTTAAGCTATCTTAACCCAACAGTTTTAACCCTTGAGGGAGTTTTCTTGGTGCCTTCTAATCCACTAGGGAATGTTTTTAGGCCTTCTGATCCACTAAGGAACATTTTTTAAAACATTTTTCATGTCTTTCAACCTACTGAAGGGTATTTCTGTCATTTTGGCGCAGCTTTGTAACTTCTGATGTTTCATGATCTACTAGGATGTCTTTGAGAATTTTTCCTTGCATTTCCCACCTTTCGGGAGTTCGCTAGAGATATTCTAATTAAAAAAAAAAAAAAAACTAAACCACACATAGTTTAGTGGAGGCTTAAAGTACAGGTAGTTTAGCCACCAGGTGTCTTTCCTGCTTCTTCATTTTCCCAATGGTTACCAACTGTTTCTTTTTCTTTTTATTCTCTTCATCTTCTTCATCTCTTCATTTTCCCTACAACCCTTCAACTCCGTCTCTTTCTCTACAAAAACCTTCTGCCCCTCTCTCATTTCTTTATCCCTCTTAATTTGAAACTCTCATTCTCTCTTAAATCTCTTTTCTTCTCTAATTGCACCCAAAACTAAGAAAACCTCCTACATGATTTTCGATGAAATCTTCAATCTCACTTGTTGGGATGGAGCCATAAGGTTAACGGAGTCCTTTTCACTGATCTTCAGGCTACAAAACCATCTTTCGGAGGGTGCACAAGCCGGATTAATAAGTCTTTCAAACTTTTCTCATTTTCAAGTTTTGCTATGATCTTTTGTTTTAATATGTTTTTGGACTTGTAAATGCTTAGGTTTTGTCGTGATTTGGATTTAGATGAAAACTTAATGTCCTAGGAGGGGTAGGAACATGTTTAGGATGAGTTTTGATTCATGATAGGCCAAAACTGTCGAAGAGACCATTCTTTCTGCATTCAAACATTGTGCATGCGTGCGCGGCCAGTATTCATGCGTCGCACTCACTCTTCATGCGTATGTGTCCATACAAATGCATGGCCTAGCATGTGTACACATGTAGGGATCCTGCATACGCATACATAGGTCCTGTATACACATGTTGGCACTTAGAAACTTCACTTTTCACCCAATTCAATTTTTTTCACTTATATTTCTTATCCAATCATGATTCTTATGCTTATTGCCTTGTCTTTCATAGGCTTTACCTTCTTTCTCTGGTAGGGACAGTGCTAGTCACATCTTTGTGTGGTATCAGGCTTTGACAAAGGATACCAAGGCCTTGGTGAGTGCGGTCGGCTTCAAGCCCACTATGTGTTTGCTTTCGGAGAGTTCTGATAGTGACTCCCTATGACTTCCACTGGATGACTGATCTGAGAGTCGATGGGCCCATCATCAACTTGAAGGGTGAGTTGGGCATTCAGCTAGGCATAGACCACTAGGCATAGGTATTCGAACAAGCGTATCCGCTACTTCAACTTGAAGAGGGACTACAGGCCTCTTTCTCAAGTGATGCCTGATGATTGTGCCAGGATGGTGAGGGCATTCTTGCTATACCTGCTGGGAGCATATCTGTTTTCCAGTGGGGGGCAGATAGTATCTTTAAGGTGGCTCACCCTCTCCCACAACTTTGAGCATGCGCAAAAGGCTAACTGGGGCCAAGCTTGTCTCGCCTACCTCTATTCAGTTGTGGACACACTTAGTCAGGGGATTCTACACCAGCTAGTGGGGCCTTGGAAGCTCCTTGAGGTTAGACTTTTTACCTTTTCTCATGTAGTCCCATGGTTGTACTTCGGACTCTTGCAAACTGTACTTATTCATATGTCAAATAAGTTTACAAAACTGCATTTCATACTCTTGCAAACTGTCATCTTGCAAACTGTATTTGTATTCTTTTCTTACAAACTGTATATATAATCATTTCTTGCAAACTATCATCTTGCAAACTGCATCCGTATTCTTTTCCTTGCAGTGTTGGGTCTTAAACTATGGCCTCGTCGCTTTGGGTGCGGACTGTAGACACCACATTTTGTACCCCTTATGACTCGGGCCCCTATTCCCTAATGATGTTAGAATTCTAAAGCCCAAGGTTGGTTTAGGGCCCAATTAGATTGAAATTGACATGAGGAAAATGTTTTCAGAAAATATAACTCTTTTATGAACTAAATAAGCTATTTTTGGAAAAGAAAGGTCACGGAAACCCTAGGGCAGGTGTACGCATACATGTGTATGCACATGCATGTGTATGCGCATGCATGTGCATGCTAGGGCTCCAAAAACTATGAAAGATAAGTTTTCTACATTTAAAACTTGGTTTGGAATGAAGCCCACATCGTCTGGAAGCCGTTCCAAACCCTCAAGTTTTCTGGTCTTGATCTTTGAGTTTCATGATTTAAATAACTTATTTTAGTTTGGTTGTGACTACATTGATTGAGGGGAACGGTCAAAATCAAGCTATGGAGCCTTTGTTTTGGAGGTAAAAGTTCTAGCTTTTCTTGCCTCATTTTCTTTGATAAAATCTGTTTTTCTCTTCTTTCTTTCATTCTATATATGTTTAGCATGTTTGTTTAGCTTAGGTTTGCTTTGTTTTATTGTTTTCAACATGCTAGGTTGCTACATTTAGTTTCTACGTTACTGTGTTCTTGTTTTCTGGGTTAGGGTTTAGGGTGTCCATGTTTATGCATGCTTTTTACATGCACACGCATTCTCGAAGTACGCGTACGTATACAATTGGACTGCGTACGCAAGCCCTATGTATGCACACACATACTTATGCCTAGAAACCCTAATCCAAACCTTTTGGCTTCTGTTTCTTTGTTTTATTTGTTTAATATGTCTTTGTTCTATCCTAGTTTTCTATATGTATATGTCTCTGCCTCCAAGTTTTGTTTATTATTTGTTCTTTACATGCTAGATTAAGGTTTATCTTCAATCTTGTTGATGTGCCATGAACATGCATACAGCATAATCATGCATTAATGCATAGGTGTTGTGGTGCAGTGAGAGGTAAGTCATGCATTCATATGAACATGCATTTGCTTGGAATATGCTTTTGTTGATAAGTATGAATATGCTTGCTTGGATGTCATACTTTGATGTTTAATGTGCAATCACATGTTTGTTTGATGTTGCCATTTCTATGTTTTCGCCTTGGATGTAATACGATGCTATGTGTGATAAATGTATGTTAGGGTTTAGGATGAAAAATGTCATATTGTTTGCTTAGATGTATGCTAGCGTGTGTGTGAGTCTAGAATGATGAATGTTTAATGTGTCTTTAATGAAATTAAGACGTAAGACACAATAAGTGGAAGCCAACCTATGGGTTGGATGGAGTTGGGTGCTTAACACCTTCCCATCCCTATATCTAAACTCCGGACACGTGCTCTGGTAGTAGATCAATCCTTCCATGAAAGGCGTTATATTTATGGTTTTTAGAGCTAATCTAGGTGGCGACTCCATTTCCTTCTTCGTTGTAGTCCACTCAGTCGAGGCATACTCCCCCTGTTGCGCGCACAGTGGCGACTCCACTCAGGATAGAGAGTTTGATTCTAATGTGTCTCATTTCTTAATCTTAATAAATGCTTATTCAATATTTATTTGCACATACTTCACTTGATTCTTTTGTCCTTTTCACCCCGGTTGGTGATGAGTGGGAAAGTGGAGGCTCCACTTGGACCAAAATCTTTCGGAGCTCATCCTACCAACTCACAATCTGTGCCATTACCTATAATGGGCTTTGAGTACGTTAACGGTTTGCCACCAATCCACTACAGTCCATTTAGGCCCGGGGTTGGAATCATGGCCCACCTAGTTGTAAGTGAAATATTGATCTATCCCTTTTTTAGCTCTAGGGAGCCTATCCACACTTAGAGAGGTTCTAGATCCTATCAATAAGAGGGTACTCTTTATATCTCTTGTTTGTTTAACCGTATATCTTGTGTTCACCTAATTCTAAAGGACAAATAAAAGTTGTAAAAAATTTGACGATGACCCAAAAGTTATGGCATACCCTAAGATGTTGGGATAAAAGAAATGAAGTTCTTACATATAAGAGGCTTGTCCTAAAGTCCAAAGGTATATCTTAACTTGAAATTAGCCTAGTTGCTATCATAAGCCCAAATTAAAAGGCCTCTGTAGCTGTAGGGGCAAAGGCCTAAAATTATATATTTGGCCTTGGGTTTTATCTAAAGAGGTTGACTGGTTCGAGGATTGATGAACAGTAGTGAGAAGGTCAAGTTCAGAATCCCATGAGTAAGATGCAAACGGAGAGAATGGGAAAGGTAGTCCGAGGAGGCTTACCTCCTTGGATGAGTGAAGCACAAATCATATACATGTCCTATCATTCAAGGTGATCTTCCAGGATGTTCTACTGACATAGATGTGTATTGTAAACGCACAAAAGGGATGGAAGCTCAGAAATATCTAAGGAAAAGCTGCTGCCACTGCATTTAATATTCTGCAGCTAACTTTTTGGCCGCATTTATGTGGAGAAGACTCCTGAATAGTGCTGCCTTGGCTATCCCAACTCACAGAGAGCTAGAGAAGGTGTCTGATGGGACAAGCACTCAAGTAGTGGCTTGGATGGTCAATAAATGGAAGGCCAAGATCGTTAGGAGGGAGATATATAATGTAAGAGACCCTATGAGGGAGGTGGATCGAAAAATCAAGAGAGAAACACTGTAGCAATCTAGAATCAGACTTGTAACCATACTTAAGAATATCATATAAGAACTAGTCTCCTCCGACATTGCCAAAGAATTTTTTCCTAAGTTTAAACTTGTTTATTTTCATTCCTTTGTCATCAAGCCTACCTAACTTATTGTTTGATTAACTAAAACCCAGTTTTCTAACCCACTCTCTACAAATTCATTGTTGTGGGCTTTTTGGGCCTAGGTCCATTCATACCTTGGGCTAGGAACTCAAATCTGGCTTTTACAATTGGCGCCATCTGTGGGAAGCTTATTGGTGTTATAGCGAATCCAACTTTCAATGATGGTAGGCTCAGGTCCACACTAGGCAGAATCTATGGGGTCCCAACGTCAAGATCACTTTCGTGATCTCGAACAGAAAAGGGATCGGGAGGGAAGCGTACATACTACCCATACTAGTAAGAGCCAATCTCGAGGTAAAAGCCACGTCTCTCATGAGGAGAATGCCAAAGCCATGCAGAAGGAGATTGATCACCTAAAGAGAAGCTTACGCCATAAACGGCGAAAGCGAGCTCCATCCAATTCTGACTTCTCTTCTAATGGTGAAGATGATGGCAGCTATAAGTGCAGATCAAGGACTCCTCCTAGTGAGTCTTTTTCATATGATGAGGACTACCATCATGAGTGCAGAAACAAAAATTTGTCCTCGGTAGGCTTGGGAAATGACGCTATGAGTAAAGCACTCAACCAGATTTCCAGGTCACCTTTCACGCGCTGGATTGAGAGAGGGAGACTTCCTCGGCGGTTCACTCAGCCCACATTCACCATGTAGAACATAACCTGTAGAGCATGTTAGCCACTTCAATCAAAGGATGGCAGTACACTCCAAGAACGAGGCCTTGATGTGCAAGGTATTCCTATCCAGCTTGGGGCCTGTGGCGATGAGGTGGTTTGATGGTCTGAGGGCAGGCTCCATTGATTCCTTCAAGGAGCTCACTCAGGCATTTGGATCCTATTTCGTTACGTGCAGCAGGGTCCCTCGACCTTTAACGTCCTTGTTATCTCTATCCATGAGAGAAGGAGAAAACCTGAAAACATATTCAGACAAATATTGGGAGATATTCAATGAGATAGATGGTGATTTTGATGATGTAGCCATCAGCACTTTCAAGCTCTGCCTACCTGCCGAGCACGGCTTAAGAAAGTCCTTAACTGGGAAACTTGTTACCAGCATACGCTAGCTCATTGATCAAATTGATAAGTATAAGAGGGTTGAAGAGGACCAGCAGCAAGGCAAGGGAAAGAGAAAGGTTATCCCTCAGGAGATGGGGGATTTCAGGTTGGACCGCTATAACAATAACGGACCCTAGAGGGATTTTTCCTGGCAGTTTGTGCCTGCAGCTCTTCAAACAGTTAACACTGTGTTTTGAGAACCGGTGCATCAAGTTTTGGAGAAAATTAAGAATGAGCCATACTTCAAATGGCCGAACAAAATGAGTGGAGACCCTTTGAGGCGTAACTAGAGCCTTTATTGCCAATACCACCAAGAGCGAGGCCATACTACCGAGGATTGTAGAACACTGTGGAACCATCTGGAGCAATTGGTCAGAAAGGGAAGGTTGCAACAATTCTTGTACTGGCCCAATGGACAAGGAGACTAGTTAAGGCCGAAGGCTTAGGGGAATGCTCCTTTAGGGCCTCCGTTAGGCACAATCAATGTCATCTTTGCTGCACCCGGGAGAACCGGTTCCCACCCTTCCAATGTGATGTTTATAGCCAGGCAATCAGCCGAGGACACTGACTCTGAGCTAAAGAGAGCTAGAGTGGAGGCCCGACCGTCATTGAGTTTCTCGAACAAAGACATGATTGGAACCATCTAGCCACATGATGAGGCTTTGGTGGTCACCTTCACCCCTAGTGAGTTTTAATGGGAAAGTTGTTATCCTAAAGGGCCAGATTCGGTTACCCGTACAGGCAGGATCAGAGGTAGTTGAAGTGGACTTCATTGTGGTGGATGCGTACTCCCCATACACGGCCATTGTGGCCAGAACCAGGCTTCATACCCTAGGGGTTGTCTCTTCAACGCTGCATCAGAAGGTGAAGTATCCGTCGGGGGATCGGATTGAGGAGCTAGTTGAGAGCCAGTCCGTATCTAGGCAGTGCCTCGTGTCTGCAATTCTGCACCAGCTTGTGGCTAAGTCCTCGACCTCTGCTGAGGGAGGATTATAGTAATTAAAGCCCCCGGTATTACTTGTGGAGGGGCCAGCCGAGAAGGCTAAATGCAAAGATTTAGAAAAGTTCACTGTAGGTGTCTATTCGGAGAAGTTTTTTCAAGTTTGAGCTCAGCTACTACCTTAGGAGAAGGCAGAGTTAGTGGAATTTCTCAGGAAGAATGTTGATGTATTCGCGCCTCGGGGGTGGATCCAAGCTTCATCTGCCATCATTTAAATGTTAATCCATCTGTCACCCTAAAGAAGCAACCACCTCGGTGCTCGTCCAAAGATCACTCTGATGTTGTCAATGATGAGGTGAAGAAGCTCAAGCAGGCGGGGGCTATCAAGGAGGTTTTCTACCCTAAGTGGCTGGCCAATACTATGGTGGTAAAGAAGAAGAATGGGAAATGGTAAGTGTGTGTGGACTTCATAGATCAAAATAAAGTTTGCCCAAAGGATCCCTTCCCTATGCCTAGGATAGATCAGCTAGTGGACGCAACCATAGACCATTCTCGAATGAGCTTCTTAGATGCCTTTCAAGGGTACCACTAGATACCACTAACCCTGGATGATTAGGAAAAAACAGTTTTCGTCACTCTCACTAAAAACTACCACTACAAAGTGATGCCCTTTTAGGTTGAAAAACGCAGGGTCTACCTATCAAAGGATGATGACTAGAATGTTTGAACCACAGTTGGGCAAGAATATTGAGGTTTATATAGACGATATGGTGGTGAAGAGTAAGGTGGTGTTCGAGCATGTAGGAGACCTCGGGAACATTTTTAAAGTTCTGAGGAAAGACAAACTGTGACTCAACGCTTCTAAATGTTCTTTTGGGGTCGAATCAGAGAGGTTTTTCGGGTACATGGTTACACATCGCGGAATTGAAGTTAACTCCGACCAGATTAAGGCAATTAACAGTTTAAAACCACCTCGGAATCCGAAGGAAGTCCAAAAGCTGACTGAAATGACTGCTGCCTTAAATCGGTTTATCTCTCGATCAGCGGATAAATGTAGACCCTTCTTCCTGTTGATGAATAAGTGGAATGGATTTGAGTGGACCGAAGAGTATGCCTTAATCTTCCAGCAGCTTAAGGGTTTCCTCTCTCAGCCACTTATCATGTCCAGTTTTGAGGTGGATAAGGTCCTATTCGCTTATATTGCTGTGGCCCTTCATGCTGTAAGCTTGGTCTTGAAACAAATTGATAGTGGTATACAAAGGCCAATTTATTATGTAAGCAAGTCGCAACATGAGGTCGAGATTCGTTATCTACCACTAGAGAAAGCCATTTTGGCGGTGGTACATGCTACACTTAAACTCCCTCATTACTTCCAGGCACACACGGTAGTTTTCCTGACTAAGCTCCCGCTTAGAGCTTTGCTCTGAAGTGCTGATTACATGGGGAGGATTGCTAAATGAGGGACGATCCTAGGGGTTTTTGACATCAAATACATGCCTCGCACCTCTGTCAAGGGTCAAGTCCTCGCAAATCAAGTAGCCGAGTTTGTTAATCTCCATTGGAAGTAGAAGCAGAGAAGCACAACATAGATGGAAAATCGATTGGCATGGTCTCCCAACAAGATCCCTTATCCTGAAAAGTGTATGTTGATGGTGCAGCAAATTAGAAAGGATTTGGAATGGGGCTAGTTTTAGTATCCCCTGAAAAGATTACTATTGAGAAGTCATTGAGGCTAGACTTCTCGGCCACAAATAACGAAGTTGAATATGAGACTTTACTGATAGGAATGACTATGGTTCAAAGAATGGGCGGAAAGGCAGTAGAGATGTTCTCGGACTCAAGACTGGTCGTTGGTCAAGTGAAAGGAGAATTTGAAGCGAGAGATGAAAGAATGCAAGGGTACTTGAGTCAGGTTAGACACTTGCAATCAGGGTTCGAATCTTTCAACTTGTTGCATATCCCTAGAAGTGAAAACATACATGCTAATTCCCTAGCCACACTTGCAACCTCCTCAGTGCAGAGCTTGCCACGAGTCATCCTTGTAGAGGATTTGTACAAGCCCACAGAGGCAAACAGAGAGGTGGTCCATGTTCACCAAGTTATAGTAGGGCCTAGCTGGATGGACTCCAGGGTACTATTCTTGAAGGAGGATATCCTGCCCTAAGAGAAATCGGAAGCTGACAATGTACGAAGAAAGGCTCCTCGGTTCTGACTGTCTGAGGACCAGAAACTATATAAACGCTCATTTTCTGGGCCATACTTGCTATGCATATACCTTGAGGCAACAGAACTACTCCTTGAGGAGTTACACAAAGGGATTTGTGGAAGCCACACTGGAGGCAGATACTTGGCACACAGAACCATCACTCAAGGCTATTGGTGGCCAATCATGCAAAAGGAGGCCCAGGAATATGTAAGGAAGTGCTACCAGTGTCAAAGGTTCGCACCAAACATACACCTACCGGGAGGAGTCCTTAATCCTCTGTGCAGTCCTTGGTCATTTGCTCAATGGGACTTAGACATTGTAGGCCATTTCCCCAAGGCAACAGGAAATAAGAGATACTTACTAGTTGGCACAGAATACTTCACTAAGTGGGTTAAAACTGAACCCTTGGCAAATATCAGAAACATGGATACCAAGAAATTTGTTTGGAAAAACATTGTCACAAGATTCGGGGTCCTTCGTACCCTCATTTCGAACAGTGGCCTTCAATTTGATAGCAAATCTTTCAAGAGATATTGTTATGACTTGGAATTGCGAATAGATATTCTACCCTAGCTTATCCCTATGGGAATGGACAAGTCGAGGCTATTAACAAGGTCATAGTGAATGGACTCAAGAAAAAGTTGGATGATACGAAGGGAAAATGGGTGAAAGAACTGTCACATGTCCTGTGGACGTATCGAACCACACCTCATAAATCAACAGGGGAGGCCCTCTTTTCCATAACTTACGGAGCCAAGGTTGTTATTCCTTTAGAAACTGGCTTCCCAACGCTAAGGACAAGCTCTTTTAATTCGAGTGACAACAACAAATTACTAGAAAAGAGTTTAGACTTGATTGAAGAAAGAAGGGAGAACGCCATGGTTCAGTTGGCATATTACCAACACAAACTCAAGCAAGGGTATGATGCCAATGTAAAGCTGAGACTGTTAGCATCTAGTGACTTGGTGTTGAAAAAGGTTATAGGTACTGCAAAGAACCCAGTATAGGGAAAACTGGGGCCCAACTGGGAGGGGCCATATCGCATCACGTCGGTGGCTGGTATAAGAGCGTATTTCCTTGAAGACCTAGATGAACATATAATACCACGCCTTTAGAATGTAAACAACCTGAAAATGTATTATTATTAATGAAAGTTTCCTTTGTCATATGCTTATTTATTGTGTAAATACTTCGTACTTCTCATTATCATCTTTCCAAGTGTTTAAACAGAACCTTAGTCATGCCTAGCTCTTCGGACTACATGCTTTGGGGAAATTAAACACTCTATGACATCTTTCTGAGTGTTTAAATAGAACCTTAGTTATGCCTGGCTCTTCGGACTACATACTTTGGGGAAATTAAACACTCTATGACATCTTTCTAAGTGTTTAAATAGAACCTTAGTCCTGCCTGGCTCTTCGGACCACATGCTTTGGGGAAATTAAACACTCTATGACACATTTCTAAATGTTTAAACAGAACTTTAGTCATGCCCGGCTCCTTGAACCACATACTTTGGGTAAATTAACACTCTACAGTATCCTTTTAAGTATTAAAACAAAGCCCTAGTCACCACTGATCCTCCGGATCACATACTAGGGGAAAATTAACACTGTGATATCTATTGGTCTTTTACTAAGTGCCAAGATAGATCCAGGGTTATACCTAACTTCTTGGATTGATGGCTTTGGGTAAGTTGAAGTCCCCATTTATTTATCTAAGTGATGAACAGGATGAGGTTTGTCTACCCTTTTATTTTTTACAAAGTATATATTTGTCTTCATTAGATTCAGTCTTCGTTGCAGAAAGTTCAATTCTCAATACAAATATGTGATATGCCTCTTTATTGCTGGTACTTCATCAAATTACTTAGATTGTTAGCTGTGTATTATTGTTAGTTTTTATTAAAGACAAAACAGCAGCAGTTCAATGCTATTTGCAATAGAAATAAGCTTCAAAGCATATAAAGTAAAGGTACCAAAAAAAAGCATTTCCATTAAACAGAGGGAGTACATTATATACAGTGACAGAATGCCACTACCAAAAAAAAAAAAAAAAAACTACAGTTTAAGTCCTAAGTGCTACTTCTTGGCCTTAAGGGGGTCTTCCTTTTGGCTCGACTGGGGGGCAGGGACATCCTTGACCTGAGGATCACTATCTTTGGTTTTGGCATCTGTCTCTTTTGCCTTGGTCTTAGCAGCATCCTTGGACTTTGAGGGGGGCTTAGTCCCCTTACCCTTACCTTTGTCTTTGGCCCTCTTAGCTCCTTGGCCTTGATCACCAGCTTGGTTGGGTCCTGTCAAAACCTTAGAGAGAGGGAAAGCAGCCTATGCAGTCAAAAGCTACTCTGAATACTCAAGAGCAATGGCAGAGGGGGATGGGAGGCCAACTGGAATTTCACGAATCTTAGGGTGGTAGTATACTTTCCCCGGTTGCCTCCACTCCGAGTCTACAGGGACTTTTACAACGGTGAGGGCTTCTGCCCATGTAGCATCGCAGTAATCCCTGCATACCTCGGCTAGCTCTTCAGTGAGCCTAGCTTGCGTTTCCTCCACGCCGAGGGTGTAGGATGCTTGTTTTTCAGCCTCTGCTGCCTCTTTGGCCAACTGAACAACCTCCTTAGCCTTCTGTAGCTGAGCCTTCAGATCCAACACAAGTTACCTTAAAGTGGCCAGCTCTAACTCAGTCTGATAGAGTAACTTGTGCTGGTCCTCAGCTTGAGTCTTGGCATTCTTTAATCCTGCCTGAGCACTCTTTCTTTCTCTTTCCTCGGCAGTCAGCTTGGTGAGCAGCTCAGTGTTTTCCTCCTTCGCGGCCCCCAAGGCCTTTTTAGTTTCAAGGCGGAGGTAGACCTCTTTCCTAACATCGTTTTGGGCCTCCTTGACCCATTCTTCAGCCACAAAGACCTCCTGGGTGATCTACACAAAAACAATATAACAACCTCGTGGGAACGAAAGAAAGAGAAAAAACTCATTAGCAATCAAATAAATAAAAGGTGTGTGATTGTAAACTTACCATGGCAAGATCCCTTTTTAGGGACATGAAGAGGTTCTGTTGCTTCCGCTTCTTCACAGCATCCATATCCTTAGGTAAGAGAAGTGGCTGCTCCCAAGCCTCAGCTATGTATGAACCGTGACCTTTTTGGAACTCCCTGTCAGAGGCGTTCCAAGGGATGGCAGCCCCATCCACCTCCAGCCGAGAAGACCAGGTGCGTTGCTAAAGGCGCACCTCGGCCCTAATCTGCTCCTCTCGGCTGTCCACAGAAGTGGACCTCTTGTCTTGAGGGTCTTTGGCCACCTTCTGCTGTTTAGTCCCTTTCTGAGGGCCCACCTCCCCCTCTTCAAGCTCATGAATTGGCCTTTTCTTCTTTAGATCTGGAATGGCATGTAGTTCAAGGTCAATAGGGGGTAGAGAAGGAGAAGGGGGTAGAGCAGGAGAAGGGGGAAGAGTGGGAGGAACTTGGACCTTGGGGGCTTCTTTCGAAGTTGACACCTTGTTCGTTGCGGCCATGAGGTCTCTTAGGCCCTTATTCCCCCGGTTCAGTGCCATCCCGTCTTCCTCTTCTTGGAAGGTGCTGTCTGGTCGGGCAATCACTAGGATAGGGGCGTGAGTACTTGAGTGCCTATCAGGCTCGTCCACGGTGTCCGAGATGTGAATCAGTTGAGCCTTTGGGGTCTCCTCTTCCTTGAAGTGAAATTTATCTATCTCTTCCTCAAGCGATAAGCGTGAAGAGGCAATCTCCTCCCCTAGTGGTGTTGCTTCTTTAAGCAGAACCTGTTGGAGTGGCAATACGACCGATGGAAGATCCTTCTGAGCTAAGAAACTGGGCCGCGAAACTTCGATCCAGTGGATTCTAGGATCGCTTGCCCTTATTGCTTGGCCCACGTTTTGGAACGCAGTTGACAGGGGCTTGAAGTCTAATACCAGGTGGACAACTCACAATTGCCCATCTTCACTCACAAAAATCTCGGACCTTAGCAATTTGTTGAGAGCTGGAACGTTGACCAGGCTTAGTCTCGGGGCAACGTGCTATTTGTCTGCAAAAACATCCGAGAAGGAAATTGTAGTTAGATTGATAAAAATTATGATAAAATGAAGGCGAAGTGTTGAAACTAAAAGAAAGTGAAGCTATAGAGGCTAAACCCCATGCCAGGGGACCTAAACCTAGGGTACCGCACCTGGATCTCCCTCTTGAGTTGGGTAATGAAGACCGTCGTGCCAATCCCCAGAGACAATCAGGTAGTCATCCTTTATGCCTTGTTAGACTTAGAAAGACACGATATCAGTCTAACAATGTCGGATCGAGACTTGTGGTAATATCCCGCGCCTTTGAACTTATGGCACTCATACATATGGACGACATCGTGCCATGTAAGTCTTAGGCCCATATGCTCGTTAAGAGCGTCTATGCTACCCAAGATCCTAAATAGGTTAGGGGACACTGGTGGGGAGTCAACTTATGGTTGATCAAGTAGTCTTGAGTCACCCTACCCATGGGGAGTGTCATTCCTCTTTCTATGAAAGCGATCATAGGAATGATAGCCTCCCCTTTCTCCTTGTGTGTGACTATTTGGTGTAGAGCACAATAACGTAGGGCTACCCCCTACGGAATGTGATACTTAGCTCTAAAACCCTCCATACTGGCTACAGAGTCTACGAGGTGCTTAAATCTACCAATTTGGTTAAACTAAAGGGAAAGGGATGAAGTTTTTAAGAAAAGGAAATAAAGAATGGAAGGCCGAGGAGATCAACCAAGGAGAAAACAACCTAGAATAAAGGAGACTTATGAGAGTAAGGACGTTAGTTGCTTCTGATACTCCTTGGAGGTTTAAATTTTTCAGAGGAAAAGACTTGGAGACTTTAGAAATTTAGGAAATCTTGAAGGTTTGGGAGCTAGGAATCTCTGAGAGCTTGAGAACTTGTGAAATGAGGGAAAATGATTTCCCCGGGTCCCTTATATAGGGGATGGGATTGAGTGGGAGTTATCCCGCTCAAAATTCAAGGAGAATTGCCAACTGTAGGATCTGCGTCTCACCATTGGATATGGGGAACAAAGTGCCGCCTAGAGTAATTAATGACGCATCGAGAGCTCCAAAGCGTCAGTGACGGTTATGGGGCACGTAAAATGGTACTCCCACACGTGTAAGCCAAAGAATTTAATGTTCTTAACCCTTAACAAATCAAAACCCCATTTTCCCCCCTTGGATGAAAGAGAAAAATTGGAGTTTTGAGGGGCTATTGTAGGGGCAAAGGCCTAAAATTATATATTGGACATTGGGCTTTATCTGAGGAGGTTGATTGGTCCGAGAATCGATAAACAGTAGTGAGAAGGTCAAGTTCAGAATTCCATGAGTAAGATGCAAACGGAGAGAATGGGAAAGGCAGTCCGAGGAGGCTCACCTCCTCGGATGAGCGAAGCACAAATCACATACATGTCGTATCATTCAAGGTGATCTTCTAGGATGTTCTACTGACATGGATGTGTATTGTAAACGCACAAGAGGGATGGAAGCTCAGAAAAATCTAAGGAAAAACTACTGCCACCGCATTTAATGTTCTGCAGCTAACTTTCTGGCCGCATTTAATGTAAGAGACCTCGGGAGGGAGGGGGATCCGAAAATCAAAAGAGAAATACTGTAGCAATCTAGAATCAGACTTGTAACCATACTTTTCAAATGCCACATGGTAGACAGCTATTGGTGCATGTCAATCTTTTTGGTATGTGTCACTAAAAAATAATAAAAACAACTTAAATGCACATTATAAATTCCACCATTATAATAATTACCCAATATAAGCTCCATCAATTTTTTACCTTTACTTTTCCTTTGGTTTTTTTTTATTAGGTGACCTAAAAGGCGCTTTTTACTTTTTTTAGAGTAACCTAAAAGCCATGTTTTAAAATGTGCTAAATATGTGTAATGCAATACCATAAAAAATTGCAAATGCTATTGTAATACTTAACTTGAAGGATATATATATATATATATATATTTTTTTTTTTTTAAATCTTCCAAATATATTTCATTGACATCTAACTATATATCTAATTATCTTTCCTTTTAGTTTTATTTGGTTTTTTCAATTTGGTGATGTAAAAAGCAAGTTTTACTCAACATTTTATGGTGTTTTCAATAGGGACATATATAATTCAAATTCCCCACCCTTACTGTAACTATCAAATTATAAAAGGAAAAAAGAAATGAATATTTTATGTTTGATTCTTCTCTTATTAGCATTTTCTTAACATAAATATAAATATATATAAATATAAAAGTAATTTGGGCTGAATGAAAAGAAGGTTGATAATTATGGGCTTTTGAAAAAGGCTGGGTTAAGGGTCCGTTTGGTTCCCGTAAAATATTTTCTGGAAAATACTTATTTTCCGGAAATGCTATTTTCCGGAAAAGGAAAATATTTTCAAGTGTTTGGTTGTATTATGAAAATTGTTGTGGAAAATATTTTCATGTGTTTGGTTCTATTAGGAAAATGCTATTTTCCTAGCATTTTTTCACAATTTCCGGCAACAACAACACAACAACAACAACAACAGCAAATTCCAGCCATAACAACACAACAACAACAACAACAACAATCAGTTCATAAAAAAAAAAACAACAACAACACAAAACCCACAGAAAATCCACCATCCACACCACCGCAACGAAAAAAAAAAAAAAAAATCAGAGGAGGACGACGAGATCGAGAGGGCGGCGCGATCGAGACGACGATGAGATCGAAGATGATGATCTGACCTAGAGGAGGACGGCGCGATCTCGCAGGCACGAACTTGGAGCCGTGATCACGATCTTGGCGCGATCGAGAGGGCGGCGCGATCTTGGCGCAATCGGTGACGAAGGAGGCAACGAGATCGGAGACGAAGGAGGCGACGGCGACGAGGATGGCGATCTGACCGGCGAGGACGTGCTTCAGGTGGAGTGTGCTTGGGCTCTGTCTCACTCTTTCTCTTCGGGTGTATTTTCCGGAAATGCTTTGAAGGTAAAAAGTGTAAATTGGTTTCCGTCCAAAATGCCTTATTTTCCGGTCAACGTGAATCATTTTTTCCGTTGACTGTATTTTCCATAAGAACCAAACACCGTATTTTCCGGAAAATCATTTCTGGAATCAGTTTGAAGCCAAAACAAACGGAGCCTAAGTTTCAAAAAAAAAAAAAAAGGGTGGGTTAGGATCCGCAGATGAAAAGATATTAGGGAAAAAGGGTAGATCCGGGAGAGGGGGAGGAAGGTAGTGCCTAGTCATCATTCCAAGGCGTTGACTGGCGAGCTACCAATTGAGAGATCTCTCACTCCCCTAATCTCATCAAAAGCTTCCCTTATAAGCAACGCCAATCACGTGCATCCACCACCTCAAATACAAATAAAAATAAAAACAACAAAACGTACCGTCGCGTCGGTGGGTGGATGCTACAGCCGAAGTCACAAACAAATTAAAAAAAAAAAGAAGAAGAAAG
Organism: Quercus glauca; assembly: GCA_023736055.1. NCBI lineage: Eukaryota > Viridiplantae > Streptophyta > Magnoliopsida > Fagales > Fagaceae > Quercus > Quercus glauca. Next base: position 35,613,560 of record CM043324.1, read on the forward strand.
GAAACGGCCCCGTTTAGGTGAGGCACGCACGTCTCTGTGTGGCGCTCCATCTCTTTCAGTGTCAGATTTGCGACTTTGTGTGTGTTTTTATTAATAATAAAAAAATTAAAAAAAATTTCCCCATAAAGCCGTAACAATTGAGATTTGAGACCAGAGACTTGTCTTGAACGCCTTTCTCTCTCTCTATCTCTCTCTCTCTCTCTCTCGCGTTCTCGTTTTATTATTAATTAATTAAAACCTCTTGCCGATTGGATCTCAAAAACAAAACCAAAACCAAAACAAACGAGATCTATCTCTCTTTCTGAAAGGGTTTAGAGAGATATGGAGAAGAGTGTGGCGGTGGTGGTGGTAGTGTTGTTAATGGTGCAGTTTGGTGCGGATCAGGTGAGGTCGAGTGCATCCGATCACCGTTACAAGGAAGGAGAAGCAGTGCCTCTCTATGCCAACAAGGTCGGCCCCTTTCACAATCCCAGGTATTTCCATTTCCATTTCTTCTTCTTCTGCTTCTTTCGAGCTGGATCTGACCTCGCCTCTCTTTCTGTGTTTTGAACATTTTGGTTTTCCAACTTTTTACTATTATGTTTTACCTCTCTGCTGCTGCTACTGCTGTTGTTTTTAGATTTATATTTAATGGATTTGTCAATTTTAGAGCTGGATCTAGTAGAATTGAAGAGATTAGATATCCCCTTTCTTTCAGATAATAATAATGTAAAAAAAAAACACCGTTTCCCATTTCTATTTCTAGTTATATAAAAGGTCAAAAGAAAGAAAACCACAACATCATCAAATCAAATGAAATGTATGCTGAAACTTCCAATCTTGGACGACATGATGATTTAGGGAATGAATGGTCTCTGCTGGCTCTGTGTGGTGTAAGTTAGCTAATGATGATATTGCTCTCTCTCTCTGTGGCAGTGAAACATACCGGTATTTTGATCTCCCATTCTGCTCTCTAGAAAATGTGAAAGACAAAAAGGAAGCTCTTGGGGAAGTGCTAAATGGCGATCGTTTAGTGAGTGCACCCTACAAACTTGATTTCCGAATTGAGAAAGATTCAGAGGTCGTTTGCAAGAAAACACTCTCAAAGGAAGAGGTGGCCCGTTTCCGAGATGCCGTTAACAAGGACTACTACTTTCAGATGTATTACGATGACCTACCCCTTTGGGGTTTTATTGGCAAGGTCGAAAAAGAAGGCAAAGAGCCAAGCGACTACAGATACTTTCTCTACAAGCACATTCAGTTTAACATCTTTTACAACAAAGACCGCGTCATCGAAATCAATGTTCAAACAGACGCACGCAATGTTGTCGACCTCACTGATGACAATAAAGACGCCGTCGACGTCGATTTTTTATATACTGTCAAATGGAAAGAAACAAGCGTCCCTTATGAGAAGAGGATGGATAAGTACTCACAGTCTTCTTCTCTTCCTCATCATCTCGAGATCCATTGGTTCTCCATTATAAATTCATGTGTCACAGTGCTTCTTCTAACTGGCTTTCTTGCCACCATACTCATGCGAGTCCTTAAAAATGATTTTGTTAAGTAAGAATCTAATCTCATCTGCCTCTGCCTCTCTCTTCATTAGGATCTTGACTCAATTGTTAATTTTTTTTTTTGTTTTTCCTGTAAATAATAAAGATATGCCCATGATGAGGAATCAGCTGAAGACCAGGAAGAGACTGGATGGAAATACATCCATGGAGATGTATTCAGGTATCCCAAGTACAAGTCTGTATTTGCAGCTGCCCTTGGTTCTGGTACCCAACTATTTACCCTGTAAGTAGTTACATTTTTCATCCACTGAGACTGAGACGGTTCCTCATACTTGTTATTGTCGTGTAAGTAATTTTATGCTTTCCATTCCATGCAGTACGGTGTTCATTTTTATACTAGCACTTGTTGGTGTATTTTATCCATACAACCGAGGAGCTCTATTTACTGCACTGGTTGTCATATATGCTCTCACATCAGGAATTGCGGGCTATATTGCGACCTCCTTTTACTGTCAGCTAGAGGGAACAAACTGGGTACGTGCCTATTATGTATTCATTCTTTAAAAAAAAATTTGAATTTTAACTCACATCCTTTAAAGTTGTACTTGTTTCATAATCTGATATTCAGTATTCTGGTGTGGCGACAGGTTAGGAATCTACTGTTGACGGGATGCCTCTTTTGCGGACCTCTGTTTCTTATGTTCTGCTTCTTGAATACTGTAGCAATTGCTTATAATGCCACTGCTGCTCTCCCATTTGGCACAATTGTGGTGATAGTTCTTATATGGACACTTGTAACGTCGCCTTTGCTGGTGTTGGGTGGGATTGCTGGGAAGAATAGCAAGGCTGAATTCCAAGCTCCTGTCCGCACCACCAAGTATCCCAGAGAGATTCCACCTTTGCCATGGTACCGGGGAACGATTCCGCAAATGGCAATGGCAGGCTTTCTGCCTTTCAGTGCTATCTACATTGAACTTTACTACATATTTGCCAGTGTATGGGGTCACAGGATTTATACCATATACAGCATCTTGTTTATTGTCTTCATCATTCTCCTGATAGTTACTGCTTTCATTACTGTGGCACTGACATACTTCCAACTTGCTGCTGAGGACCATGAATGGTGGTGGAGGTAAACACCCATTTTTATTTATTTGTGTTGATGTTTTGCTGACTTAAATAATATTTGTCATCTGATTCTTCAATTGATTTGATTTTGCTTCTGTTCTCATTCTGGAATTTATATCAATATTGCTCTATTTTTCAAATTTTCCATGACTTGTTCCTGTTTTTCTTTCCCCTTGGTTATGGAAGTATCTTTATTTTGGGAAAGGGGAGGGGGGTTGTGGTAATGGGTGACTGTATTCTTCTTTCTTGACCATATATAAAGTTAGAACTCTTCCTGTGCAAATGTGGAAAACTTGTTATAGGATCAATGTATTGACAATTGTAGTATAGGTGTTGTTGCATTAAAGTTTGCATTAGGAGTTGTTGACTACTGACAACGTATCAACTTTGATTGTCAATGATGTGTAATTAATTACTATGTGAAACTGCAATGTAGTTCTTCAAGCCATTGTGTTTGATAAGTTTAAAGTAATCAAAGATAAAAGGTCAAAAGTTTCTCTGTGGATTTGCGGTGGCATAAAAAAATTACTGAGAACATGTTGTTTGGAGGTATAAATATGTGTAGCTTAGGCATGACATTTGCAGTCTCTTTTATTATGGATTGGTTTGTGTGGCTATTAGTTAATTGTAAAGTTTATGTGAACAAGAATGCTTGCGTAATTTTTATTCATTTCTTTATAATTATTTATTCCCCATATTTACCTCACTTAATAATTGCAACCATCAAACAAGCTTTCGTTCTTTATCTCATGCATCGATTGATTGTTTATTAATCTATATTTATCATTTTTACCATACTTTGCATCAATTCTTAGGTTAGGTTATATATACCACCATGTTATTCCATTTAAAAAAAAATTATATACTATCACTTTTAAGTGTTGACTTGATTTTTGAGATAGATTTTATGACAGTTGGCTTATTATCTTTCTTTTTCCTGATTTGCAGTGAAGTAGAGTTGTTAGCTTGCATTAATGTCTTTCATTTTCTTTTCCCTATGTCAAACTGTATGGATTCTGAATGTCTAGGAATGGAGAATAATATATTGAATCCAAGATTGATGATCTCTATGCTTGAATTTGTTACAGATCTTTTCTATGTGGTGGATCAACTGGCATCTTTATCTATGCCTATTGCCTGTACTACTACTATGCACGCTCAGATATGTCCGGGTTTATGCAAACCTCATTTTTCTTTGGTTACATGGCTTGCATCTGCTATGGTTTCTTCCTCATGCTTGGAACTGTAGGTTTCCGTGCAGCTTTACTATTTGTGCGTCACATTTATCGATCCATCAAGTGTGAGTAGATGGTTGATCCTCGTCAAGAGTCGTTTGCCATGTTTTTTCCTCTTTTATATAGGCAATGTAGAGAAATTAAGTTCCAAAGGTAATTTTGTAGCGCCTCATGTATTAAAAGCAGAAGCAAGGTTCGTTAGATTTCTTGCTTCAGAAGCAGCATGTTGGATAACAAGTGTGCTTTTGACAGTACGGCAAAAAAGTTTGTATCATTACTCAAATCAAGACTTTGCAATACATTCTTTTAATATCTTCTACCCCTGTTTATTCTAATAATATCTCACTGGGCGTGCAAGTGCTCCCAATATAGGCAGATTTGACTGGTTAATAGTCTTGCATATGCTGTTATCTTCTAGTTCTAGAGTTGGAAGTGATTGGCAAATGGTAATTTGTGGTACTCATGTATTTGGTTTGATTCCTACCTCACCCCCCTCCCTATCTATACCTGACTGAAAAAAGAAACACGAGATTTCTCAATTTAGTGAGATGACAAATTCTCCTTTGTGTAATATTACTTTCGTTTAATCCCATAACTGATACTATTTTTATTATCATAAAATAGATACTCCATAGCATCAACTACAAGATCATTATACGTTTGTAATTTTCTCAACTTCTGTTATTAATATAACGTCATACATATTTTGTCTCAGTTAATTGCATCAACTACTATCTTAATATTTTCACCTAGAACCTTAAATCAGAGCATTCACAGCAAGCTCCTCAAATTTTTAGCTTTTACAATCTCAAAAACCTATTTTATTTATTATAAGTTCTAACACTTCATTTTACAATACACCTAACATCAAAGATTTTATTTTTTACTTCATTTAGATATACTTTCTTTCTTTATTTATTTTTTAAATTCTTATTCTCTCCTCTATCTCTATCTTCTTCTTCTTCATCTCTCTCTTCTTTGCCGCCCACACACTGCCACAGTCACGACCATAGCCACCATCACACCCACAACTGGACACAAAATCAATCACCACCACACCCACAACCGGCCACAAAACCCATCACCATCACACCCACAATCGACCAACAAAACCCATCATAACAACACCCACAACTGGCCACAACACCCATCATCACCACAAAAGAGAGAATAAAGTATTTGAGTCTGAGGAGAAGAAGAAAGGAGGAGAATAAGAGAGAAAAGAAAATAATAGAAAGAGAGAGAGAGAGAGAGATTTTCTACCATAGCAAAAGAAATTAAAAAATTAATAGAAGAAAGGGAAGAAGAGGTAGGCGAGAGAGAAGATAAAAAAGAAAAAAGAAAAAAGAAAAAAGAGAGAAACGTTCAGCTCTGAAGAAAGAAGAAAGAGAGAGAATATATATATATATATATATATATATTAAAGTGAAGAAGAGAGAGAGATATAAAATATTTACTGTAGCTTCATTGTAGCCTACATTTAAGAGTTTTAGTTGCTAAAATAGCATTTTAGCAATTATACGAACTTCATTGTGAATGCTCTAAGGTTACTTCATTGTAGCCTACATTGGAGTTTAATTATTGTAATTTAATTACTTCATTGTGAATGCTCTGCTCAGAATGTAGTACAATAGAAAAGAAATATGGCAAGTTATGTCTTGTTTACTCTTTTGCTAATTATGTATCCAAATCCTGTTGAATCTTGCAACATATGAGCATTCACATTGCTTCGAGTATAATAGAAGAATGTGTAGAATTTACACAATTTTGTCTAAAAATGAATCAACATTAGTTCATGTATAATTGTGTAAATTTACAAGTTTGCTATAGTAACAAATTTGCTATAGTAATCGTGTAAATTTACACTGACATTATTCATTTTGCATTTTGTTGTTTATTGTTTCTTTCCATATCTCAATACAAAGGAAGAGAGTGGATAGTGGTGGTTGTGTGCGAAGAAAAAGAATAAATTAAAAAAATAAGAAAAATTGATATTTTAATAAAATATAATGTAAAATAGATAATTTGAAAATTGAGTATGTAAAAAAAAAAAAAAAAAAGGTTCTTCTGCTAAAATAAACAGAAATTTTTTGCACGAGCTAAATGCGAATGTTCTATGAATTTTTTTTTTTTTTTTAGAGAGTTTCAATCTATGAGACTTTACTAGTTGAGCTAACTGGAACCCACTGTTCTATGAAATTAAGTATGGGATATAAACACTTTCTAACAGATAAATTTAAAAGTTAAAACTGACCAAAATTTCAACAATACATCTTTCACAACAACAACAAAAAAAAAAGAAAAAAAAAAGAAAAAAAAGAAAAAAAAAAGGGAATGGATTTTTATATGATATTAGGAGATATATCCAAGAAGTTGTAGCAATTTCTTTATTCTAAAAACTGTAAAATTTTAACTTTGAAGAACGTCATTATAACATGGATACTTTCTAGCAGAAAAAAGAGAGCAAGAACTATGTTGATAATTTATTTTTTCTTGAATTTAAAATAAACTATGTCCAAGGAAGTCGTTTCCTTTTTCTTAAAAAATAAAGGCAAAGAAAATTGTTTTAGACATCAAATACATGAATGGGATACAGAAATGATTTTATTATTATTAAAAGTTGATGGTAAGTTTTTATTTTTATTTTTATTTGGATAGTGACTCAATAATTTGGACACATGTTTTTATATTATTGAAAGGGAGGACTATTGGGCATTACTAATGTGGTCATCGAAACTGAGTGATTCATTTCTTTTTTTTCTTGGTTATTTTCCTCTTTAGATTGGTGAGAAAATTTTTAGAGAGTGTAGTTTTATTTTTTTTTTTATTTTTATTTTAAATTTTAAATTTTAAAATTTTGTTTTTATTCAAGCTAGTTCACGTGGAAATCCAAGTAGTATAAAAATAATTTTTTTTTTTTATCATGACAATAATTTTTATCCATCACTTAATAAAAAATTTATTATGAGACAACAACAAAAGCTAGGATTTTCCAAAAAAAAGAAAAAGGCTAGGATTAAATTGATATTTAAAACGTTTGGGAAAAATTAGCTTGAATTTACTAGGGTAAATGAGCTTTTACTCTTATTTTTTTTAATATCTAGCATGATATTTCTGTTTTGAAATTATTAAATACCATGTTCCTATTTTGAAACTCGATTTTTTAAAAATTAAATTTTAGGTAAATTCAATCACTTAAATTTTTTTTAAAATTTAAGTGGAACTTAATATTGCTAATATCGAGTTAAACTTAAAAATATATACATAACTCAATTTTAATGATATTAAGTTTTACATAAAACTCAATTGGTTTAAAATTAAGTTTTAAAAACAGGAATATTTTATTAAACAGTTTCAAAATATGAAAATTTTCCTATATAGTTTTAAAATGAAGTACAAATGCCCATTTTTCCTAAAATTTATTTGAAAGGTCGTTCTGTTTTTTAGGGGAAAGAAAACTAAAGTTAAAGTGGTGAGTGTGAGGCATCAATTCCAAACAGATCAGATCAGCTCCATTTTATATTTTTATCGGGGAGGCGGATGACTAGTGCAACAGCGGCAGCAGCAGCAGTAGCAGCTCTGCCACTCCATTTTTCCTTGGCTTCAGCATTACCAATCACAATTCCCAAACTAGCTGCATACTCGGTAGTAGTACGCTTTTCTTTTTTCTTTTGCTCCTCTTCCTTCCGCATACTTGTAAATTTCTAAAGTTAGTGCTAGAGATTGGTGTACAGTCTAAAGAAGTAAACTTTCATATTCAAGGCAAATGGGTTCTTGATTTTGCAGGTTGTTGGGCGTACAAATGGTCTCAGGCTTGTGGGTTGTTGTGCTTATGCAGCTATTTCAAGAGAAGGGCAAGGGCAAGGTGCCCCCTTTTTTTGTTTTTTTTTTTACTCTGTTTCCTAACTTGGATTTGTATTTGTATTTGTATTTCTAAAATGATGTGGTATGTTATGCAGGTGCATTTGACCCTGAGCTTCGGTCAGTGCTTGAACTTGCCACCGACTCTGAGCTATATGAGCTTGAAAGAATCCTTTTTGGCCCCAGGTAAATGAAAATCTTCTTCTTCTTCTTCTTCTTTTGATTTTGGCATGATGTTGATATATTTGGTCTTTAATATTGTTGATTTTCAGCTACTTCAGCCCTTTGATAAAATCGATAACAAGCAGAGCGGATGTGGACCATGCCATGATTGAAGAAGATCTTGAAGAGCGACAAGATTTTATTGCAGCGCTAGAGTCACGCTTTTTATTTCTTGCGTCTGATGCCCGGTCTACATTAAGGTAATTGCAATGACATTGTAAAATTGCAACTAGTTAGCGTCAACAGCTGCTTTTATTGAAATGGTCTAAGTTGCACATTACAAATAAACTTACTGGTCCTCTTTATGGAAAGTGGTTAGTGAATCTCAATCTCTGTTCTCATGAACGAAATTTTATTGCACATTGTAATTCGGGCTTCATTTTAAGTGTCGTCTTGATTTCTTTTCATATAATGTTGTTGGTAGGGGATGGAGACCATCATATAGAAATGTCTTGCTTGAAGTGAGAAAAAAGTTGAACATTCGATGCTCAAGCAAATTGTCAACTGAAGATCTTGAAGTAGAAATTTTTCTTCATCTATTGCAGGAATACTCAAGGTACTTAATTCTCCAGAATTTGCTAAATCCTTTAGAATGCTTATCCTGTTAGATCTCTCAGTCTCATTATTCTCAAGTAGGTACTAGGTAGAGATTGAAAAAATTTCACAGATGGGACTTGAGCAAGTGGACTGTGCAAGGTGCTCGTGGGGTGATTTTGATCATCACAAATCTATAAACTGATAGAAATATCCTAAGATCAATATAAATGGATTTATTAACTATAGATGTTAGACTGTTAACTTGTCTGTTTATCAAAATATTGGAGTTGAAGTGATTTTTTTTTTTTTTTTTTTTTTTTTTTTTTTTGTTTTGGTTAAGAAGCATGACTATATTGTAAAAACTTATCACTAAAAGGGAGCTTTGAGGTGGCGCCACTCAAACTAAGATTAGAAGTTAAACTTAGCTTCCCTAGGAATTTTGCAGCATCGACCAATAGTTGCATAGGAAAGAAAAATCTAGTGCTAGCCTATGGCACTACATGGACAACTGGATGTCTGAAGAAATGCAAGTTGTTAGGAAAGAATTGATGACTTAGGCAGTGTCCCTTCTGTGTCTTTTGTTGAATTTTTTAACTCCCATTATTTGTGATTTGTGTTCTTTAAAAAGGGTTTGTACACATCTTTTTATGTGTCATTTCCTTTTCCTTTTTAATAAAACCTTTCCTTATCCAAAAAAAAAGGTTGAGGAAAGTAATCAGTTAACCCTTTTTTTTTTTGATAAGTAATAAGACTTTTATTCAACAAGAAGAACGCAAACAGCTATTACAGGTGTTCATGATGGTGAACACAAAAAACAGCAAACAAAAACAGCTAAAAACAGAATAAGAGAATCAACTTAAGTGGCACTACTAAGGGTAGAAAAGAACTCCAATGCAGAAGAACAGTTTGAATAACCCCAGCACTTAGCCCATTCAAAAAGAGTATTTCGGCTGAGTGCTTGTAACTGATCAAGCGTTCTCTCCAAACTCTCAAAAGAGCGCCGGTTTCTTTCCAACCAGACAACCCACATCAAACACCCAGGAACCATATTCCATACGTCGGAAGCATATTTTCCCAACCAATTACTCCAACAAGACACCAAACTCACCACAGAACCTGGCATAACCCATTGAATCCCAAAAGCTTGTAACATATGCACCCACAAATCATAAGCTACCGGACAGTGAATGAGAAGATGGTCCACAGATTCTGCAGAACAGCAGCACATACAGCACCTATTCACCAAAGGGAGGCCCCGGATATTATCCAAGGTAAGGATCCGGCCATGAGTTGCGGTCCACAAGAAGAACGCCACCCTCTTAGGCATCTTGACTTTCCAAATCCCCTTCCAAGGGAAGTAGGAAGGATTTGTACCCCTGATCTTATGATAAAAGGACCGAGTATCAAACTTACCATTCCTATTAAGACACCAATGAGGTCTATCCCACCCAAAACCTCGTGGGATCCGGGACTGAATGAGTTCTAGGAAAGAGAAGGCAGCCTCAAATTCCCTCTCATGAAAATTCCTATAAAATCTCACATTCCAACATCTACTACTCCCATCCTCCTGAAGCTCCAACAAATCAGAAATACAGGCTTCCTTGTCACTAGAACACGCAAATAATTGAGGATAGAGCATTTTAAGAGTGAAATCCCCAACCCACCTATCATGCCAAAAACGAATACGGGAACCATCACCCACCACAAAAACTAAGTGTTTGGAGAACCTCGCCCAACCGACATTAATACCACGCCAAAGGCCACACCCGTGTGCCCTTCTACATTCTTTAGTATTCCACCCCCCTTGATCCTCACCATATTTGGTGGCAATAACCCTTTGCCAAAGACTAGTTCCTTCTTGGCCAAACCTCCATAACCATTTCCCTAATAGAGCTTGGTTAAAGTGACCTAACTTCCTAACCCCCAACCCACCCATCTCTAGAGGTGAACACACCTTCTCCCAAGCCACCAAAGAATGTTTAAAACACTCCTCTGAAGATCCCCACAAGAATTTCCTCTGAATACGCTCCAATCTGTCAGCCACGGCTACAGGGATGGTAAACAAGGATAGATAGTATGTGGGAAGGCTGGAAAGGGTACTCTTCAATAGAGTAATCCTACCACCCTTAGACAAATATAGACGTTTCCAACGAGCCAGCTTCTTCTCCATCTTCTCCAAAATGGGGTTCCAAATGGATGCAGTCTTGTACGAGGTGCCCAAAGGCATGCCCAAATATTTCATGGGCAGGCTACCCACCCTACAACTGAGAATATTAGCCAAAGCATCAATATTACCAACCTCTCCCACCGGGACAATCTCACTCTTCCCCATATTTACCTTTAATCCAGTAAAGGCTTGGAAGCAAGACAAAGCCAGTCTAATAGCCAACAACTGTTCTCTAGAAGCATCACAAAACAGAATAGTATCGTCTGCAAATAGCAGATGAGATATGCGAACCCCGATAGAGTTCACTGGTCCCACATGAAAACCATGAAGCAAACCACTATCCTCGGTTTTCTTAAGGATTCGGGATAGAACTTCCATAACCAAGAGGAAAAGAAGAGGGGACAGCGGATCTCCTTGTCTCAACCCACAAGAACTTCCAAAAAAACCTGCCGGGGAACCATTCACAAGAACTGAGAAGCGAACAGTAGAAATGCAAGCCTTAATCCACTCCCTCCACTTCAACCCAAAGCCCATCCTATTCAACAAATAAAGAAGGGCATCCCAATTAACATGATCGTAAGCTTTTTCTATATCCAGCTTACAAACTACACCCGGGGAATGACTCTTCAATCTACTGTCCAAGCACTCATTTGCAATTAACACTGAGTCCAAAATTTGTCTTCCACCAACAAAAGAATTTTGGGTCTCTGAGATCAAACTATCGAAAACCACTCTCAGCCTATTCGCCAACACCTTAGATAGCAACTTGTAAACACTGCCCACCAAACTAATAGGCTGAAAATCTTTAATATTGATAGCATCAGATTTCTTAGGAATAAGAGTGAGGAAAGAAGCATTAAGAGACCTTTCAAAAACTGAAAACCTATGAAAATGCTTGAAAACAGCCATCACATCATCCTCCACCACCCTCCAACATTTATGAAAAAATGCCATGGTGAACCCGTCCGGGCCAGGGGCTTTATCCCCCTCCATCTCAGCCAACGCCTGGGAGACTTCTTCTTTCGAGAACTCCCTCTCAAGGGACAACCTATCATCCTCCCCAATACTAGCAAAATCCAACCCATCCACAGTTGGACGCCACGTGTCCGTTTCTGTATAAAGATCCTGATAAAATTGGACTACTTGAGCCCGCACAGCAGGTTCATCCTCATATAATACCCCATCCACCTCAACACTACTGATATGATTAGCTCTTCTATGAGAATTTGCTAATCTATGAAAGAAGCGTGTGTTGTTATCACCTTCCTTCACATACAGAGCTCGGGACTTTTGTCTCCAAAAAGTCTCTTCCATTGAAGCTAAAACTTCAATCTCACCTTTAGCCTGAGTGCGACGAGCTTGTTCCTCATGCGAAAGGCCTAGAATGTCTTCCTTGGCATCCAAACCCAATAATTCAGACAGCAAACTCTTCTTAAAAACCAAATCACCAAAAACCTCCTTATTCCACTTTTTTAGATCTTCTTTAAGAGCCTTTAATTTCTGCGCCAAAACAAAGCTAGGTGATCCCGTAAAGCAATACCTGATCCACCATTGTTGAACCTTCTCAACAAAACCCTCCACCTTTAACCACATGTTCTCAAACTTAAAAGCACTGCGCCCCCTCCCCACAACACCAGATTCCACCAAAATCGGACAATGATTAGAAATAACCCGAGGAAGCACCCTCTGAGACACGTTTCCAAAATGATCCTCCCAATCCGCAGATACCAATGTCCTGTCAATACGGGACATAGACTTCGGTTCGGAATCCCTAAACCAAGTGAAAGAAGCCCCCTCTAATGGTAAATCCACTAGGAAATTATTTTCTATAAAATCTGAAAAAGCAACCATGGCTGGGCTGAAAGAGTCACAGCCAAGCCTCTCACAAGGATATCTAATAACATTGAAATCACCGAATAAAAACCAAGACTTATTCCAACGAGAACACACCCTTGATAACTCCCACAAAATAGCCCTAAGAGGGTCTGCGTTTGGACCATAAATGCCAGTACAAACCCATTCAAATCCATCCACAACACCCCTAAAAAGAACACTAATTGAAAACTGACCAACCAACACATCAATTTTTTCGACCACCCGCTTATCCCAGACCAGCAGAACCCCCCCAGATGATTGAACCGCATCCAAAACAGCCCAATCATTGAAAGGACTACCCGATAAGCTTCGCAAGACAGCAGAGTTTACCGAAGAAAGCTTAGTTTCCTGGAGACAAACAATATCACACCTCCATTCCTTAAGAAGATTCTTGCAAACCTCTCTCTTTCGGGGATTATTTAACCCCCTAACATTCCAAGAAAGAAGTCTTAAAGTCATTTATAACTGCCAACAGCCCCCAAACTGTTCGACGAAACTCTATAACGAGAAGCAGAACCATCGTAATTTATAGTGGAAACTAGACCCCGAAGTTCTCTAAGACCTTTCTGACCAGGTTTAAAAGTTCTTCGACCACTCCCCTCATTAACAACCTCAAGACATTCTTGTTCCAAGAGACGAAATAAAGCCACACACTGAGCTTCATGCCTTACAATAGGAAAACCCACCATTTTGCAAAAGCTACTCATCATATTGGACACCCATATAGACTGAGCATCCTCGTCCTCCCCCCTGTTCAACACCAAATCCTTCGCAGCCTTAGGATCCCACTGAGACAACGATACACACTCCAAAGGGCCACTCTCATGCACCCCACTGCCAGAAAGACCAGAGAGCGCTCCACTTTGCTCCCGTGGGAGAAGCAGGAGCACTGACTCCCCAATAAGCGACCCGTCAACAAACTCCTTACCTGTGTGTGGGGCACTACCGTCGTGCACCTCGGTTTGAGACTCTGATAAAACATCACCCACTTCCTCCACAGACCAAGGATCCCCCTCTCTACCCGAGTTAGCCAAGATAGAAAAACGATTAGAGTCAGCCCACCCATTACCCAGAGGCAGAAACGATCCTGAGCCCACAAAATCATGATTCCCATGAAGTCGCGACTTCACCGCTGGATTCAAGTACACAGCTCTATCCAGATGGCTCGGCGACCTTGGCTCAACAATCGGATTGCTCCTTTTTACTCCCTTGTCGCCTGAAACCACCGTGGAGTCATCTCTTCTACCAAAACAGAGACCCTCCTTGCTACCCAGACATGACAGAGTAGAAAAAGATTTTTGGGCATCAAACCCAGGACCCATAGGCCTCGCCGTCGCCCCCACTGTCAAAACACCAGCTTTCGGAGAATGGGTTACGTACCCCTCCGTTGCACTCGCCGGCGCCTCCGTCGTCACCGGCGACCTGGAACCCTCCGTCGAACTCGCCGGCGTCGCTGCTGGCACCGGCGACCCAGAAACCAACTCTGATATTCCCCTCGAGCTCTCCCCTTTGGCCCACGAAGACTGACTAACAAATGAAGCTTTTAATGTACCAGGCTTTACCAAAGTACCCTTAAGTGCTAAAGTTGTATCCACGGGATGGGCTTTGACAAGCCCACCAGATTGATTAACAAGTTCTGGCCCTCCACTTGACACCTTGGGCCAACTAACTTCCTTTGCATCCAGAATAGTCACAGTGCGTTTCCCGCCCTCAGACTTACACACTCTCAGAGCCAAAAATGCAGGAGTCAACTTAAAAGTACAAGCCCGCGTGGGTCTGCCATTTAAAACAGAACCATTTCCTATAGGGATTCCAGGAATCCCGTTATGCCCCAAAATTGCTCCAAGTTTTTCAAAATTCCTAATCTTTTGCTGATTACCAGAAGCAGACAAAAGATTCTCACTCCGGTCTCCACCAACAGAAAGACCACCTCCACCACCACCATTTTTGGAGGATACATCAGCCATAGAACCTGGTTTAGCACCAGTGAAAAAATTCCTCAACTCTCTCTGAAACAGAGACCAACCTGCACGGTTGGAGCTTGCTGGTATCATAACACAACCTCGGCGAGCCCCACCATAGTATTCAGCTATGACCACAAAAACACCAGCCTTATTCGACCTCCCACAAAATTCCAACAACTTATTATTTTCCCGAAAACGTTTGCAAATGGAGATATTCCCCGGAACCCAATCACGAATATCAGCAAAACAAGAAAGGATCCACTCCAATCCTTTACGTCCTACCCAAATAGTGTGCTTTACATGTCGGCTGCTTTCATGTATAGCATACGAATCATGTCGCCCACCATTGAAAGAAAAGGAGAAAAGTTTTGCATCAATGCGGAAAGGAGACTTACTACCCCCATGAACTGATAAAGATGGAGAGGTATAAAGGTTTGACACTGGTTTGACAACAGTTTTAGGAAGAGAGATAATGGGTAGCAGTGGAGGTGTAGGCACAGAAGGTTTGTTAGGCAATGTGGATGGTTGAAAGGGGTGTGACGGTGGGCAAAAACTAGAAGGGATGGAGGATGACAAAAATTGTATGTTGGCATTCCAAAAGGTGGGAGTTGAGGTGGAAATAGAAAAGGATAGGGAGTAAAGGGAGGAATATGAGGGACAGCCGATGATAAGAAGGGGAAGAGAGAAGGAGTTAGGGGAGGTTGGTGGTGAGGGAGAGGGTGGGGGGGAGGTGGGGGAGGGAGAGAACTCATAGGGAGGGTGTCTGTCAGAACATTAGAAAGCTTTAAAAGATCATTACTTAGTTATTACTTAGAAAAAGTTTTCAGTGAGCCTATTGCAAATGAGACCTCCCCTGCCTCAACATGGCGGAGGGTGAGGTTGTGGGTTTAAGACCCTTTGGGTACGTATGTAATTTACAAAAAGTAATCTTTCAAGTTGACGTCTTCTTAATAAAATTGTATTGTGGTGATTTAAAATTTTCATTACATTCTTGCAGCGAGGAATCAAGAACTTTTCTGAGCTTAGGGGACTTCTCTAAGACATCCAATGATCAGGGCAGTCTAGAATTCGGACTTAGTCAATGGAAGCTGCATGCCCTTTCTGCTATGAAAGAGCTTCGGTCAATGATGTTGAGGGTACAGTTAGTTATTTTACAATCAAGTCTTTTGGTCCTCTCTATTTGAGATTGATCTATTTTTTCCCCTATCTTTTTTTGATGTGAAGGGTGGTGGTATGTTTACTTTGGCAAAGATTTATGAAGTGGTAAGTAAATGATTTATGTCAGTTTATTTCTTTGGTCTTTTGTTTGAATATCTGAAGTAGTTTTCCCTTTGTGGTAGTTAGCAAGGAGATTATCTGGGAAGGTGTTCTTAGAAGCTGCCAACTATCAGATGAAAAAGGAATTCATTAAAAAGGTATAAGTTTGACATCGTAGATATGTAGTTTGGCAAAGTAGCCAGAATGAATTTGTCTGATTCCAATGTGTGTGTGTGTGTTTTTTTATTTTTATTTTTTTTTATAGAAGCAATATGTCTCTTTATTATGGCTTCAACTTTATCAATTTTTAATTTTTTTTTAAAGATATTTCAAAATTTAAAAAATAGTTTGTTTCTGTTTCTGCTGCAAATATGATTTAGGGCATATTTGGTACATTGTAATGATTATTACTTGGGAATAAGAATAAGTATTACATGGAATACATTAAGTTGGAATGTAATAAGTATTACTATTCATTCGTTTGGTGATTATTTAGGAATAGAATCCTGAATATGCATTCACAATTTGGTAGAGTATGAAAAGAAGGTGGAATGAAATCATTTTTGAGTCAAATTTTTTAAAATACTCTTATTTTATAAAATTATATTTACATTTTTTGAGGATCTAGCTTAACTTTTTTTTTTTTCAAAAAAAAAAAAAAAAGTGGGAGAAGGATCTAGCTTATTATGTATTAATAATTAATATATATGTACTTGGTTTAAAAATTAATAACTGCATAAAAGTTATATAAGAGAAAATAAAAGTTATATAAGGATCTAGCTTATTTTCTTTCCTTTTGAAGATGCGGCAATTAATGGCTTTTTAGGAAATTTTTTTAAAAAGTTATTACATAAGGTTAAGAAATAGACATTCAGTGCTTTTGATAAAGAATAGTTATTCCTCATTTTAAAGAATAACTATTCATAGGAAATAACTATTCATCGGAAATAACTATTCATCGTAATAAAAACATAATCAAACAATTAAATAGTTATACCATAAGAATATCTATTACATTATAGTGTCTTTTGCATTGTGCCAAACGTGCCCTTAATATTCTCTCACATGCATTAAACATGGGCAATATGTATTGCCTTATGCAGTGTTCTTCAACAAAGGCCTGCAGATTTCAAAAACCTCTCTGAAATGTATTCATTTTTTTACTTTTATTTTTTTGTAAGGAAAAAACAAAGTTTTTGAAATGTATTCAATTCAATGTGAGGAACTTTGTGTGTGTATTATACTTTTTCAATATTTATTTATTATAGTTCTTTGTTCAAAAAATTAATTTTAGCATGTTTTCTAGATTTGAATGGGATCTGTTTGTTTAAGCTGTCAATCACTCTTCTACATTCCAGAAATCAGGAGTACTAAATTGATGGGGACTACTAGATTTTCAATAAATTTTAGCTAATTTAGACCAAAAAATCTAGATAGTGATCTCTACATTAAAGACCAATAAAAAAAGAAAAGAAAAGAAAATCTACATTGGTCCCAACTTGATGTGTGGTCCACTTGGTAAATTTTCTGGTTACATTGTTCTATCTAGTCTTATCTTTTCTACTATTCAAGTTTGTATGCTGGTGGTGTATATTAAACTAAGTGTTTTTAGGTTTTGGAGTCGACTGCATTTTGAAATTCAAGATTTCAAGATATGGGAGTGGTGGTTCCGTGTATCTTAAATTGGGATATAATGTGTAATTTTGGTAGTTTGTAGCTTAATTAGTTTTCAAACTTTCTAAAATCAGCTAATTTATGAAATGGCTGTCTTAGTCCAATTTGAATGTGGAGTGCTACCAATACAAATTTAATGCAAGCTGTCAATTTAGTACTTTATGTTCCCTGGGAAAGTACAAAAAATTCTTCTAAAATATACACACTCCAATATAAAAATGACAAGAAAGGTAGTCAAAATCTCAACAGAATTCATGTCACTTGAGCCAACAGCTTGGGGCCACTGTAACAACAATCTCAATAAGCCATAATTCATCTTCACAACAGTTAATTCTGCATCATTAAATGTTTGAAAGAGCTTTTATGCTTTCTGAACCAGCTTTGCCAGCCAGAAAGTATATCAATGACTCTCCTAGGCATTGCTCATTGTACTTCAAACATGGCAAAAATAAAGGCCTATAACTCTTGAGCAATTGTCAAGATCTACCTAGTATATGCCTGATGTGGGACTCATCACACTCCCACAAAACACAATCAATTAAATTGGGGCATCACAAATAGTTACATTAGCAAGGCTTCACTTGACATTAATAATTTCTTGGTTTTCAGGGTGGACAATTAATTGCTATTAATCTTGAGTCTAGAGCGGCCTTGCTTGCAGCAAAGCAGGTGTGTACTTTTTTCTTTTCTTCCTTGGGCTGCAAACAGTTGATTTGATCCTTATGATGTTTCTATTTGCTGTTAGTGCTATGTACTCTTACGGAGAGGTATATTACTGTATTGAGGAATGTATTAAAAAATGTGTTATAATAGTGGAGGGGTGAGAGGGCTTCGCCTGTGCTGCATTTTTTGGTATCAGAACTTCTCATCTGTCAGTTTGTAACTGTGACAGGGCTTTGCTGGTGCTGCATCAAGATATCTGGGTTTTAGAAGCATGATGGCTTTACTTGGTCCAATGTATTGACTCTTCTGCTCTGCATTTTTTAATATAATTTTTTGATTCTGGTTTTGTCTTTCATAATTTTCATTTCTTCTCACCTGAAGATTTGCTTTCTCCTTTTTTATTTATTTATTTTTATTTTTAAATTTATTATATATATGTATGCATGTATGTATTAACTTTTTAAGGGGCTGAATGTTAGGGAAAGTGGTTTCACTGATAAATGTCCATGCAAATAATGGTCCTAAATTGATTAAGAAAATGTGTATTCTCATAACTACAGAGTTGAAGACTATCTTTGCCAAAAATGATGCTTCATTCATAATGGTTTAGTTTTTATTTGGTATCTGTCTCGACTACGTCCTGCATTTGTAAGCCTGTAGGGAGTCAAATCTGAAGCACGTAGTCTTTATGAAGTCTCTTTTGGCTTCATTGATTATGCATTGACTGCAACTGCTGCTTTTGATCTTGAAGTTTTTTCTTTCTGATTCCTTTGAGAATTATTGTCATCTCTGACAATTTTATTTCGCCGGCATCTTGTGCAGGCTTTGGGGAACATTTTTGGCAGATATTGTCATTCAAATGCTTGGAACTGATTATGCTAGAATCTTGCGAGCAATTTATGCTTTTGCCCAGGTAATATATTGATGCTAATATGTCTTTTGGCTTGTCACCTTGCCAGATCCTGGTCTATACTAACAGACAAATCTAAATGATTATACATGATGGTGAGTGGCAGTCTTTCTAATTTTTGGCCTACCAATTCATTTTGGTGGATCTTTTGTGTTCTCAAGATTATCATTAAACACTTTTTACCATCAAACTATAGATTGATCTAGGAGTGTCAAATGGGTGGGTTTGGGGTGAGCATAATTAGGTTGGGTATATAAAACCCATTCACCCATTAAAACCCATTTAACTAATTGCTTCTAACCCAAACCCAACCCAACCCAACCCAATTATAATGGGTAAACCCCAACCCACCAAATTATCCAATTATTAAAATTACTAAAATGCCCCTAAAGTGAAAATGACCAAATTACTCTAAAATCTTTAAAAATGACCAAAATATTTTAATTTGCATTTTTTAAATGACACATCAACATTTTAATTTTTTAAAAAAGCCACGTCAGAAAATTAAAAATAAAATTATGAATTTATAAACTAAGGAAATTAAGAGGAAATTAAGGATGATGATTAAAGAAACCCAGTAGAGTAATAAATCACTGATTTGTTTGAATTAATAGTAATTATCAGATTAAGATAGGAACAAAAACTTTATGGTTCTAAAACTCACTAATCTTCGCACATAATTTGGCACAATTGAGTAGCCCATTTTCCCACAAACCAAACAATAGAAAATGCAAGACAATCATATTGAATATCACCAATTAGACCTCAAGCTTCCTTTTCAACCAAAAAGATCCCTTTTTTTTTTTTTTTTTTTTTTAATTCTGAATCTAAAATTCCCATCCATCATTTGATATTTGAAACCACATAACACAAAACCCTCAAAACTCAAAAACACAACAAAATAATTATTAGCCAAGTTAAGCATAAGATCCAAGGTTCCAACTTCAATTCCTTTCCTCAATTTTCTCAGCACCCAAACAAGTATTAACAGTAAAAACCCAAAAACAAAAACAAAACAAAAAGTACTTTGGAGCCAGTGTGGTGGCCCAAATTGTTGACGGTGACTTCGGAGCTGACGAGGTCGGAAAAGCGAACTGTTTCTCGACGATCTTCTTGGGTTCAACGGCAGGGGAGAAACCTGGGTGGTCGACGAAGTTGATTGCGGTTTTGAAGAGCAAATTGATTGCGATATGCCATTTGATTTTGTACATCTAAGATCGAGGTTGAAGAGGAAATTAAGGAATAGGAATTTGATCATGCGAAATTTATGGGTTTGTTGGAGATGGATTGGTTACTGTGTTTATGGGTTTATTTCTTGGGTTGATTTATGGTTTGGTTTGGTTTCTTGTTTCTTGTTTTCCTGGATTTGATGGAGATTAAACTTTCTTAGAGACCAAACCGTGCAAAGTGGTGAATAGAAAGAAAGAAAAAAGATCACTAAAACGTGATTGGAGGCCGAGGAAAAATGAAAACCCTCGTGAAACAATGAAATGTCTGAGGGCTGGGTTTTATTTATTTATTTATTTTTATTATATTTTAATGGGAAGGGCTGGGTTGAATTTGGGTATATTGTTTTTGGGTTAAATGAGTTTCAATGGGTTTTTAGTTAAAACCCAATAATCACCGGGTCTAATTGGGTTAATGCCCATTTAATCCAACTAATAATTGGGTGAGTTTGGGTTCAATTAGAGTAGGTGAGTTTGGGTGGGCAAATGGGTTTGGGCTTACTTTGCCACCCCTAGATTAATCTGATCAATATTGGTACTTGACCTATTAGGTAGGTATGATATCGATTTTGCCATCAATCCATGTTGATTTATATCGTATTTCGTTAGTAATCATCATCACACCTTAGGTATGGACTTGAATTTACCTAGTTTGGTTGTTATTTAAGCCGTCTATCAGATCCTTAGCTTTGATTGCAAGCTTTTCTTAGGTAAGTTGCAAGATCTATGTCATGGTATTGTACTCAAATCGAATGTTAATCATGTTAACACAATTGGTATTTTATGAAAAGAGAAGTGAAAAAGGGTTATCCAAATGATAGAATCGTGAATGTGAAAATCGTTGTTTGTTTGTTTAGAAGTAATTTCTGACTTGTGGAATGGTGTCCAGCTGCCCCTCCACCCAAAAAAAAGAAAAAAAGAAAGAAAAGTGAATCATGATGTATTTTAGGTTTCTAACTGCTACTAAATCATTGTTTTGCACCAGATCCGTATTACCCGCACATACAGATTACCATCTTCTGGTGATTGAAAGATATTTCCGAATGGTGAATTCGTTGGTGTTTTGGAAGGTTGTTTTTAAATATTTTCAAATGGTGGATTGAGAGCTTATGTTGGTTCTTGAGCTTATGTTTCTTTGTGGATAGTCCATAATTTTATTTTTGAAACAGTATATATTGGTAGACTCGTGTTGCTTCTGACAATTAACGAATAGAGTTAATGACACCTCATTAATTGGATAACTTTCTAATGTTGTACAAATTTTCTCCGAATTTTGTGTTTTTCATATTTTTTTGCTTCCATAAGTTGGTGAGCATCTTGTTATGACTATATCTAAGTTTGTAACATGTTCCACTAAACAGGTCTTTAGTTGTTACATTTTACTTTATTAAAGGAGCAAGCATTGAAGATCCTCTATTTAATGCTAATAAAGTTAATCGCCTAGAAGATTGGTATCCTTCATTCAGTTTTTGTAGCTCAAATGGTATTTTTCATTCATGGTACATAGAAAATGCGAACCATAAACGCTGTTATCTTGAACATACTGTTCAAATGCTAATCGTGAGTAAAGGCCTCAAGCTGCTGCTCATGTTACAGAAAAAGCATTGCCTGAAGTGGGCTTGCTGTAAGAGCTTAAGGGTTTGTTTGAATTGAGGTTGAATTGAGGGGAGAGGGAGAGGGAGAGGGAGAGGGAGAGGGAGTAGAGTGGAGTTGTGATGTGGGATGCGAAAGCGTCAAGAAACAGAACATGTTTACCTAAAAAAAAACAAGAAACAAAACACGTTTGCTTTTGAAAATAAGCTCGAATTCATGAGGGTTCTTTGAGTCTACAAGGGTCATTGAATCTATAAGGAGAAAGGATTTGGAATTCACCAGAAAATAAAAAGATAAAAGTCTGAATTTTATTGATGGAATAATTGTTTGAAAAACGTATACAGACTTACGGGTCTATTTAAGGGCTCTGTAAAACTTGACAGACAAGAAAACATATTCTAAAATAGCTCTTAATTGATACCTAACAATAACAGGAAATAAATTTGACTTAAAAAGTATTAAAAGCACCTAAAAATAAGGAAATAAATCATCTAAATATTTTTTTTTAAGAGAAACAAACACACACAAGGGACAGAAAAATAAGTTCTAACACAAAGGCACATCACAACTTTACTCAAAAGCCATAATAACTTTTTAGGAAGGGTGAGATAAGTTATACTACACACAACACATTCTTTTTAGTAATTTGAGACAATTATCCTTTTATTTTTTAGAAACAAACGCGCACACATGCAAGTGAGAGGAAAATGGGTTTTAACACAAATGCACACAACTCTACTCAAAAGTCATGGTAACTTTTAAGGGAGGGTGAGACAAGTTATACTACACACAACACACTCTCTTAGGTAATGTGGGACAATTACTTTTTTTTTTTTTTGGGAGAAACAAACACACACACACACACACACATAAGAGAGAGAGAAATGAGTTCTAACACAAAGACATATTACAACTCCACTCAAAAGTTATGATAACTTTTAAGAGAGGGTGGTACAAGTTATATTGCACACAACACACTCTCTTAAGCAGTGTGAGACAATTACCATTTTTTTTTTTTTTGAGAAACAAACACACACACACAAGGGAGAGTGAAATGAGTTCTAACACAAAGGCACACTACAACTTTACTTAAAAGTTATGATAACGTTTAAGGGAGGGAAATCACCTAAACCTAAAATAACGTTTTTTACATAAAAATACTAAAATTTAAATAATTACAAAAATTAAATTGTAGATTCTATCTTACATCATATCCATCCACTAGAAACAAACTCATCATTGAGTTCATCTTTGAAATCTGAAATCTTCCATGCTAAGAGAATAAATACTTTGAATACTTCTTCCTTGTCTTCTTGCTAAACTTGAAAGTCATCAATTGAGCAACTTGAACTTCTTGTCTATTGATCTTCATGCAATTAACAATATTCATCAAATAAGAGTTAATAATCACATCAAATCTTTCCACTCCAATAAAATCAATAAACTTTGTTTCGATGTCTCCCACCAAAATAATAGGAGCTTGAAAGTTGGAATCATCTAACTTGACTTCATCAAGATTGTTGACAACTTCCTCTATAATTTCTTCTTTAATGGTTTCTACTATCTTGACTTCAAAATTTTTCTCTATAATAGGGTCTTCACTAATCTCCTCCACAATCTTGATTTTATGTTCTTCTTTTATAACAAGGCCTTCATTAATTTCCTCAAAAATCTCTATATTTTTTTCTTTGATTTCTACATAATCTTCAAGAATAATATTTACTTCATCATGCAATTCTTCCTTTAATGGTGGAATATATGGCTCTTCAAATAATTTAAGTGTGAAATTCTTGGCCAATAATAATCTTGTATTGTATACGACAAGATTTCTTCACAATTCAAAGGATAAAATTTGATAACAAGCATCTTTTTCATCCTTGGTTATGAACGAATTTTGTCTTTACCTTGTTGGATTCTATCAGATTGTATCCGTTCCCACCAACGTAAGGCATACTTACTAAGTTTATATAATGCAAGTCCAACTTTTCTCCCATAACAAATATTCTCATAGTCAAATAAATCTTCTAGACCAAGTAACCAATCAAGAAAATCTTCTTTTAAAAAATAATCATTAAAACTTGCAATTCTCTTATAAGACCTATATAAAATTCGCTTACCAATAGGTTGCTTGTGAGTTATGTCTTTGCGATAGTTGTCCCAATTGTTTCCATACTCCAGCGACGACATCCTAGCAAAGATATTTGTAAGTGTTAGCTATACGTCACGTAATACTTGCTAAGTTTTCTGTCACCAGAATTGCTATCGTCTCATATGTTAGCCACAAGACCACGATAAGTCAAGGCCCTGATAGCAACTAATGTGGGATGTAGAAGCGTCAAGAGGCAGAACACGTCTATCTTTAGAAAACAAGAAACAAAATACGTTTGCTTCTGAAAATAACCTCAAATCCATGAGAGTTCCTTGAGTCCACAAGGGTCCTTGAATCCACAAGGGTCCTTGAATCCACAAGGAGAAGGGGTTTGAAATCCATCAGAAAATAAAAAGACAAAAGTCTGAATTTTATTGATTGAATAATTGTTCAAAAAACATGTACAGACTTAGGGGCCTATTTAAGGGTTCCGTAAAACTTGATAGACAAGAAAATATATTCTAAAATAACTCGTAATTGATACTTAACCATAACATGAACCAAATTTGACTTAAAAAAGCATTAAAAGCACCTAAAAAAAGGAAATAAATCACCTAAACCTAAAATAACGTTTTTTTTTAAACATAAAAATACCAAAATTTAAATAATTACAAAAATTAAATTATAGATTCTATCCTACATCAAGTTGGTTGAAAATAGGCTAATTTTGGACATGTCAAAGTTTGGAGTCTCCTAGTGCGTGATGATCAAATTAAGTTCTATTTATACATCATTTAGTAGTTGCTGCAAAATAATCGATTAACTTGAATAGTACTAGAATTCTTACAATTATTTAGCAAAAATAGAAAATAGAAACAAGAATGCCACTCAAGTGACAAAAAAAATATGTTTTCTGTAAACAAAACATGGTTACTATTTTTTGTTATGGGATAAAATATCATGGTTCCAAAAAAATTGTTTTTCGTTATTAATTTTTAAAATTTTCATTTTTTGTTTAGAAACTTTGCAAAATATTCTACTTCATACCCTTTCGTCTATGACTGTTTAGACTGGATGGGCCTTTACTGAAGGAAGATTGTTGATCCCTTCGTCGACTCTCTTGTTGCAAACTTGTTTCATATTTCGAATTGGGGTTCCCTTTTTTTTTTAATTAAATTTTTAAGTTAGCTTGACGCACTTCAAAAGTCTTGCTTGCGTTGCTGTTTCGACAGCCTATTCCTCGTAAGGTGAAATCTATATCCGCCTATCTTGAGCTTGCTTATGTAGAAAAATTAATTTTGACCTAGATACGAGTGCGTTGAGTTTTTAGTGCATATATTCTACGTGACTTGGCAGATACTCTAATGTCTGAATGTAGTGCTTGATATCATAATACCAAGGCTTCACATTGGTTTCTTCTTCTAGCAAACAACGCTCCTCAATGCTAAGGCAGTATGCTGGCATATCCCTCGTTTCTATCCTTAATGGTTGTAGGCTATCATCCTCTGTCCTGTGACAACTTGATCACATGGTTTTTAGATTCGGACTGTTCAATGAACTGTAAAAAAGAGAGGTTTAAGGTTTTTAAGGTTGAACTGAGGTCAAACTGTAACGATGTTATAATTAATTTAATAATTATTTTAAATATAATTAAACATATTAAATTAGTATGAATAGAAAAATTAACTAAAATAGTCCAATTAAAGATAGAAATCTTTCTATCAAATGTAATTTTCATATTGTAACTTTTACAAAACAAATAAGAAATATCAAATTCTAAGCAAATATAAATATAATATTTCTATAAATGTTGATTAGTAAAACTTGTGATAATACTAATAATAATGATAATACTAATACAAGTTCAAAAAAAAAAAAAAAAAAAAACCTATTGTAAGTTCATATTTTCACTAACATGTCAATCTCTTTAATCCCACTAATCAGTTCAATAATAATATATAAATGAAAAATTAATAATATTTTTTAGATTTTAATAAGAGTAGTCATAAAAAAATGCAAAAAAAGAAAAAGGAGAAAAAAAGAAAAAGAAAGAGAAAACCTAGATATTATCCTATTAATGTAAGGTGGAGGAGGCTTATTAGAAGTCAACACAAATGAGTAAATGAAAGGCTGAAACTTTCAGTTTTATCATTAAATGTTAGTCACGTGAAAGACTCACAAATCTAAGAAATTATATATAATAAAATAAGGACAAAATTTATGTATAGTACCTTATGTTCAGGTATGTGATTATTTAATTAAAAAATACACTTTTACTTCATGAGAAAAAATTCACATGACAGAATCTTAACAAGGGAACCTAGGAAACAGTATTTAAATACTGTAACTAAGTTTTGCCCATAAAACAAAAAACATGGTTGTGAAGTGGCGGACATTACAACACACAAAAAACTGAAAGAAGGAGAAAAAGAGTGAGGGTTGGGACCAACGGCATGGTGGTGACTGTTGCGACATGATGAGTTTATTTAGGCAAAAATCGTTTAAAATGTAAAACTTGGCTCTCTGTTTTTCTTTTTACTTTTTCTCTCACGATTTTTTTTTTCAAATTCTTCACCGACTGATACATGTTTTCTGGCCTAAATACGGTATATATTCCGGAACTATGTTGTTTATGGTTATAAACCTTTTTTAAAAAAGGAACCGTGTAAACTGTGAAAACCAACTACGGTTCTCAGAACCATACGGTCCGACTGTGGTTTGAGTGGTTTCATGCTTTTTTCACATAGAAAGGTTCTTAGAGTTAAAAGAACCGCAATGATGAAGGTTCATGGTTAATCGGGTCGGATTGTACGGTCCGGTCTAGGTTTGAGAACCTTGATTCATGCTCACTAGAGTAGCTAGAGCATCAACATATTGATTATAGGCTCTTCAAGTATACGTGAATGTTATTATTCAGAACTTTGCGCTCAATAGATTTACATAGTGTTGGTACAGAATGAGTTTCGGGTCTTGAGCTTGCTAATTCCCATTGGTTTGCGAAAGAATCAAGAGGGAGTCACCAAACACCTTTAGATCATAAGCTCCGAATTCTAGTGCAGCTTGTAGACCAACTTTGCATGCCTCGTATTTCATCACGTTCATACAATGGAAATTTAGCTTGATTGCGTAAGAATATGTTGACCCTTGGGCGATACCAATGTAGCTCCTATTCCACTACCGCTTGAATCTACAATTCCATTAAAAGTACTACCTCCAACTCTAGGAATTAATTGTCACGCCCCAAATTCAAAAAGGTCCAAAGCATGAGATAACAAACCATGAAGAGAAACTGTAGGAATTTTTCTTTTATATGTGTGGGTAGGTTCCTTAATGCTAAAGGGATAAGATTAATAGGTCACTCACAACTAGGGGTTATGCTTCAACTTAAGGCTTAGATGGACCCAAATGGATTGGTGGTCAAGCTTTTATTGTACTAAAAGGTCATTATAGGCAATGACACAGATTGTGAGTTGGTGGGGTGAACTTCGAAAAGCCTTACTCAAATGGAGTCTTGACTTCCTCTCTCGCCTCTAACTAGGGTAATAAGGTGAACCAAATGTGCAAGTGTGTGAAACCATATTAGAAAAGCATTTGTTAGATTTAGGATATAGAACACATTAGATTTTAACATCTCTATCCCAAGTGAAGTTGCAATTATGGGCACAAGTGCCCCGCACCGTAGTGTGGCTTTTTGTTTGACTCCCCTTGCTGTGTATGATCTGCGTACTCTTGGGAATACGCCTCAATTGAGTGGATAGGAGGCAGAGAGTTCATGGAGTTGCCACGTAGATTAGGTCTAGGAATCATATATGTGCCCTTTGCAGAGGGTCTGATCTATTTAGAATTTGTGTCCGGTGTTAAGGTACAAAGGTGGGAAGGTGTTAGACACTCAACTTTGCTCGACCCATGGGTTGACCTTCACTCATTATGTTCCATATCCTAATTCTATCCAAGGGTCCTCTAATAGGCTATCTTGTATGTACACACACACACACACACACACTAATCCTACCTTAGCATACACCCTAACATTCATCTAAACATGGCATGTTATCATCTCATCACATAATCATGGTAACATCATCCACGTCCTAACATACATTTAAGCATGGTATATGTCCTATTATTCATCTAAGCATACATTACTTTATTTCATGGCATGACACATCACATTATCACAAGGGTGTCAAGTGCACATGGCATCAACCATTCATGTTCATCATCTAAACATTGCATTCATAACATATTCACCATACTCACCGCATATATATCAAGCTCATCTCATGTGATCTATGCATGTTCATGTCATAATGCATAACTTACTTACCTTCTTTACCTTATGACATCACAACACCTATGCAATCAATGCATGTTCATGTACAAATTCATGTTCAAGTGTTCATCCAAGCACAAGCCCTAATCTTTAATTTAAACTAAGAAAGCATGTAAATCATGTTATTCTATTGACCTTAAGCCTAATCATGCATAAACTGACTCAATTGAACCTAAGACATGCTTTTAGACTAAGAAAAACAAAAAGAAAACTAAAACAAACAAATCTAGGTTTTTTGGGTAAACAATGCGTGCGCATGCAAAAGCATTCGTATGCATGGTCATGGAGATGCATACACATGCACGAGCATGTGCATGCATCCCTGCAGAGAAACACAACAGACAACACTCGATAAAGCTACAGCCTATCTAACATAGCATGATCCTAATTATCAAAGTAATAAATGTAACTACACAATAGATTATTAAAGTAGGAAAACAACAATAAAGAATAAGGAAAACTAAATAGAAGAGGCAAGAATGATACCTTACACAAAGAGCTCTTAGAGCTTGATTTTTGACTGCTCCTCTTAGTTAATCTAAAATATACAAAACTAGTAGGTTAGTTAGCTTTAATGTGAGAGACCGCGCCCCCGGCCCCCTTTTTTATAGGAATGTTAGGCCAAACCCACGTGAATGGGTGGAGTCGTGTTATTACCTCTCAAAATGGAGGTTCGACTAGTTATATTTACCCCTTTAGATTAAGAGTCTAACAATGGAGTCGCCACTTATTTAATTATTGGAAAAATAAGAAAACCATAATTAAAAAAATTTCTCATTTTATTAATTTGAAATTTACATTGATCATAGGAAAATTACATGGCTTTGGTCCTAGATACAATCTAAAATAAAGTACATGACTTTGTTTCCTAGTTACAATCTAAAAATCAAAAATTACATGGATAAGCACTTGATCTACTAACCCTTGATCTAAATTTGGAGGCTATGTTACAAAGTGGGAAGGTGTTAGGCACCCACCTTGCCCGGTGAAATCGGTCTTCTAGACTATGGTGGCCAACATTCATATCATATCATCCAATATGTCAATCAATTTGCATGTTGAGTTTGATGTGTGTGCATGTGATAAACCCTAATTCAATTTATTGAACATTACATTTAGATTGAAAAAATAAATTCTACTGAATGTGTGTGGATGGTGATAACCTAGATTCAAGAATTTAAAAGAATTATTAAACAAACATGTTTTTCATATTTTTGATGTGGATTTAAAATTAAAACTAATGATATGCATGAACATGTGATGAACAACCAATAACATGTGAAAAACACATAAGAACATTCAAACATATTCAAGAGAATTTAAATAATTGCTATCATGCTTTAATCCTAAATTCTCATCATGGAAACACAAAAAACAAGTTAAGGCAAGAGGTTATACCTTCATGCAAGATCCATACGGTGGAGGAGGAGACTCTTGGTAGAGGTCCTAAGGGAGGAGGAAAAAAGAAGAACTAGGAGAGGGAGAGTGAGTCTCACTCAATACCTTGAGTCTCAAGAAGACCAAGATATGACAAGACTACTCCACTTCACTAGAACTCAAGAGAGGAGAAGAGAGGGGGTTTTTTGGTCTGCTTTGGAATGAAGTAGAGAGGGGTTTATATAGTAGTGGTGGAGGAAATATGAATGGAAGGCTATTTAATGAGGGTTGACAAAGAATCATGAACCTAGACCTCATTTTAGCCTTGGGAAAAATCTGGTGCATTAAATGGAAAGATTGGTAGGAGTGAGGAACAAATCAAAATTCGGTTTTCCCGTAGCTGCTGTAACAGCTTGTAGAGCCAACTTCAAAAAATCATATCTGACTCAGTTCTGATCGGAATTGCCTCGTTCTTGTGCTCAAATTGAAGCCCTGGAGGTCTAGTTTCTGGGAAAATTAACCTCATTCATAGATTCGAAATATTCTGAGAGATATTGATGAAATGGTGAGCAGAGGTCATTTGTTAGAAAATGGTTTCAGCACAATTAACATTAATAAGTCCCAAATTAGCTCCCAATTAACATTAAATGGTTCCAATCACTCCCATTTCAGACTTAATTGATTCCAAATTTACTCTAATTAAAAGATAATTGCACAAATTACTCATTGAATAATTAATATTTAACTATCTAATTAATTAGGTGTATGCAACCTCACCATAAAATGTAGTCCTAACCAATCAAATTATGACACGTCATTGATCTCAAATTGATTATACTTATAACCAATTGAAATCAACTGTTCATAATCACATGTAGTAGGACTAAATTTGTGATAGTGCATCTCAGCCATTAAAACTTGATTTGATGATAACTTTCAATCTGATGGTCCGATTAGGGCTTATGACTGGTCAATTTGATCGTTACAACATCAAGATCATTTTAGTGAAATGAGATTAAGGATCTAATGGCCAGAATCAAGATGCATATTTCCAAAGCAAAATTACCCTTTTACCCTCCATGTGAGGTTAAATGCGGGTTGCAAAATGGGGTGTCAACATTTAACTAAAGGGTTTAGACTAGAAATGGTCATAGCCAAGAAAACTTTAACTAGTTGAAGTTTTAAAATAAAAACTCCCTCTTTGAATCGCTTTTTTCAAGTAGATTTGGGGTGTTTTGGGAAACATGTCGCGGGGGCATTTTTTATGGTGTTCAGAGAGTGGTGCATGGTTCTTCCCAGGAAATGTAAGATTAGCTTTGCATTTATTTTCCGTCAAAATTTTCCCTACATAAGATTCTGAAATCCTAATGCATGCATGTGCTTGAGGGTGCGCACGCATGGTCGATGCATGCGTGCGCATGCTTAGGGTTTATACAATTGTTTTCTCTTCCAAATTATTCCTCAAGTTAAAGAGTTTTTTTAGTTAGGCCTTTAACTAGTCATGGACTCTTCTGGTGATATTGTCATTGGGGAACGGGGGTTGAAGTTGTAAAGTGTACAAAAAACGAGGTGTCTACACTATGACCTCATTAAATTTAGCAAGCTGAGTCACCAATTATTATAGCACAAGTCTCCTAATTTAACATAGTACTCCAAACACCACCAATAAAGTAAGCTCCATGGCCAAGGTATAGCTAATTGATCTGAAAAAATGTTAGAGAGTGGGATGAGCTAAAACCTAGTAAGTAGCATAATGAATGGGGGTTTAGAAAATGCATGTCTGCTGATAATGAGCATTTTATAAAACATGTTATACTTTAGGAATTTCCATTTGAATCCTGAAAATTCGTTTTCATTGATAAAATGACAAGAATGATTGAAATGATGTAGCACAAAAATTTCTCAAAATATCTCAACATGAAACTATGTACTATATACTGTGAGCTATCAAAACATCATTCCAAAACTGAAAAATCCAACCCAAGGCCACTGATAAGCCGCCATAAGACGTTAGGTATGCCTCAAACACATTAGTTATTGTGGACAAAGGGGGGGGGGGGGGGGGAGGGGGAGGGGAGTTGCCACTTAGTTTTTGTAATGGCCTAGGAACCATATATATAACTTCCTCTTGAGGAAGGACCTTTTAATCTTACTTCCAGAGATATGGGTTTGGAGTTAAGTTAAGGTCTTAGGAAGGTGTTAGGCACCTAAAACCATACAACCCTAAGGTTGGCTTCCCATCATTGTGTCTTATGTTTTAACCCTATTAAAGACATACTCAAAACTTATATCTAATTCACACACACACAAGCATACATCTAACAATCAACATGACATCAAACATCCCTAACCATACATCTATCATGCTTATCAAATAAAGCCTAACATACATGCATCTCATCACATCATAGACCCTAACATTCATCTAGCATGGCATAGCATAACATAGATCCTAGCATGTTACTATCATCATTTCATCATATCCCATCCAAGGTAGAAACATATGAATCATTAAATCAAGGTGGAAACAAGATAAATCAAGTTATCAACCAAGGCATTAAGAACACAATCATAACATCAAACCTAAGCAAGATCATATCACAAATGCATGACTTACCTCACTTACCTTGTAGCAACTCAACACCTATGGCATTATGCATGAGTACGTGAATGCGTGTTCATGGCATCAAAACAATAAAACATTGGACAAACCCTAAGTCTAACGTGTGAGGGACAAACCAAAAATTAAACATGTGAAATAGAAGCTTAAGAAGCATAAAAATATGGAAAAGAGGCCAAACAGAAGTATACATGTTAAAGCAGTAAAAAAAAAAATAGATAAACAAAAAATAGGGTTTCTAGGTAAGTTCATGCGCACGTATGAACAACCCTATGTGCGCAGGCAAGATTATGCGCATGTGGGTTCCTGCCTAGAAACCGTAAAAACACAAAAACAGGGCAGAACTCTTAAACACAAATTCTAGCAACCTAACATGCTTTTAAAACATACAACCATCTAAACCTAAACTAAATAAATATATTGAAACATAAAACAAGCAAAGAAACAAACAAAAGCAGAATTAAACTTAAAGAAAATAAAAGAAAAGGTTTAGAACTATACCTTAAAGAAAAGCTCTTCAAGATTGATTTTTGACCGTTCCCTTCAGTCAAATCTATTCACAATCTAATAAAAGAGTGATTAGTAGTCTTAAACTCAAAAGATCAAGGCCAGAAAAGGCCCTAATCAAAAGAAATTGACTTGAGGATGTTTTGTAAAAAACTCACTCTTTGATTCACTATATTTAGTGAATCTTAGTGTTTTCCTATAGGATTTCTGTGTGTTTTAAAAATATACCATGTAAGGCTACTTATAGTGTGAAAATAGTGGTTTGGAATGACTTCCAGACGATGTGGGATTTGTTCCAAACCTCAAATTTAATGCAGAAAACTTGTCTTGTTTAGTTTCTGGAATTCGCTATGCGTGCGTAAGATTAGGCCTGCATGTGCATGCAGAGAGTTAGGTGTGCAGGTCGATTTTTGCGTGTGCATAGCGAGGGTTTCCTTGACCTTATTTTTTTAAAAATAGATTTATTTGCTCATTGAAAGTTATGTTTTTCATTTTAACATTTCTCAAGTCAATTTAACATCTGATTGGGCTCTAAACCAACCTTGGGTAGTAGAATTCAGCATTATTGGGGAACGGGGGCCTGAGTCGTAAGGGGTACAAAATGCAGTGTTTACAGATGTTCCTCGTTTGATTCGTGAGCTTCTCTAATGGAATCAAAAGAATAAGAGATAAAACATTTTGTTTCAACGTATGGCTAGGGCCAACCCACGCACATGACACACATCAAGCATACATGGGGCGGGGTGCAACTCCGAAGAATTACGTGGGATTCGTATGTCCGAATTCCTACCTTTGTTGCTCAAGAAACAAGAAACGACAGGTTCACTATCCCAGAACCTGTTTTGCTAATTGAAAGTAAAAGGCGAGTGACTTACTATTCTAGAGTCACTTAAAAGAAAAAAAACAAACCAAGGTGCTTTTACGAGCTTAAAAAAATAAACAAGTGTGCTCTTATGAGCTCAAACAACCAAACAAAGGTGCTTTTATGAGCTTAAAAGGATATATATATTTGTGGTGTCTGTCTAGGGCTCTTGCCTCAAACTTCTTTGGGTCGTACTTGTCTTCTATCTCTATCTCTACCTGTTTAGGTAAGGCTCTTGCCTCAGGGTGATCTTGCTCTTTATCTCTATCTTTACCTCTTCTACCGTGTCTGTATGTTCAATTCCTGTAGGATTTGTGCGCGAATTCTGTATGATGTGCCTGCATGTTTAATTCTTGTAGGATATATGCACATTTTTTGACTTGTATAGGATCTGTGCCTGCATATTCGATTCTCGGAGGATATGTGCACAAGTTCTGTGTTCTTCCTTTCTGACTTGTATGGGGTTTCGTGCCTGCATGTTCAATTCTCGGAGGACATGTGCACCAATTATGACTTGCATAAGATTTATGCCTGCATATTTAATTCTCGAAGGATATGTGCACAATTTCAGGGGATGCTAGAGGACTCACTGGGGAGTATAACTCAGTTAAGAAGTGTTTTGGTGATGATTCCGGCCTACCATGAAGTCTTGATGATGTATGGCCCACGGAGGATGGGGTAGCTTACTGGAGATTTTTTGATGGTGTGTTTTTCACTAAGGAACTTCCTTCCACTGGGGAATGATTATCTTCTTCTTTGTTATGACTCACTGAGGATTGATGTTGACTCCACCCTCGAGGGGGTTTTACCAAACTCTACTGAGGAAATTATACTCTACAACTCTCGAGGGAGCTACTTCTATGCCTTGGAATCATGGGGGAGTTCGTCTATGATACCAGATTTGCTTGGGCTTTAGTTGATGATCTTGACTCATGGAGGAGTTTTCATGATGATTTCTGGTCTACTGAGAGATGTTTAATGCTTTCGATCCACTAGGGATATTTTTAATGGTTTCAATTCACTGGGGATGCTTTTTAGGGTCTTGTGCTTTTTGCCTACTGAGGGCATTTATGTCATATTTTGGTGTATTTTTTTTTTTTTTTTTGTTGTTACTAAACTACATGTAGTTTAGCTATCAGGTGAGTTCCCGCCTCTTCATTTTTTTCTCCAATGGTTACCAACCCTTTCTTTTTCTTTTCATTCTCTTCATCTCCCCCATCTCTTCACATTCTTTAACTCTCCCTACAAAAGCCTTCTGCCTCTCTCATATTCTCTCACAATTTGACCCTCATTTTCTTCTTCAATCTCAATTTCTCTCTCAAACTCTCTCATCTCCTTCAATGGCACCTAAGTCCAAAAAGTGTTCTTACATCATTTCCAACGATTCTTTCCATCTTACTTGCTGGAATGGAGCAGTAAGGCTCACGAAGGCTCCTCCCCTAACCTATAGATCACAATAACACCTTTCGAAGGGTGCAAGGGCCGGATCGGTAAGTTTTTCAAACTTTTCTCATTTTTCAAGTTTTCCTTTGATCTTCCATTTTAATATGTTTTTAAGCTTGTAAATGCTTGGGTTTTGCTTTGGGATGGGTTTAGATGAAAACCTGACACTCTAGGAGGGGTAGAAACATGTTTAGGTTGAGTTTTGGTTGAGAAAACTTGGAAGATATTGAAGAACAACCTTCTATGTTCGTTCTTGCGTGTGTAGATTCGGGCCTGCATGCCTAGACTTGTTCTTGCTTGCGCAGCCTGGATTCATGCGTACACAGGCTTGTTCTTACGTGCATGTATCTGTTCTTCAGTTTATGCGCGCAAAGGTTCCATCCTGCGTACGCGTGCAGAATTCTATGTACGCAGGATCTTTTCTGAGTACGCATGGCGCCAGGTAGAAACCCTAATTTGGGCATTTTAGCTCCATTTTCATCCGTTTTTCATTTGTTTGCAATTTTAATATCATCCTTCTCCATTTTTTGCACTTAATTGTATGTCTCATGTCACATTTCATCCTATTATGCATCCAACATCATTTTCTCAACGTTCCCTTCACCTAATCATTAATTTAATCCATTATCCTTTTGTAGGTTTTAGCCTATATTTTGGTAGGGGAAGTACCAACCAGGTTTTGGTGTGGTACAACATCCTTCCTGAGGGGACTTGGGGCCATATCCGTGCTATGGGTTTTGAGCCTGTTATCCATTTGATGCCTGAGGGGTCTACCAGTGCTGTCTTGGCTCAGACCTTGGCTGAGAGGTGGTGGGACACTACCCACACGCTCCACATTGTTGGCTAGGAGATGACCATCACTCCTCATGACTTCCACCGCATGATTGGCTTACGATTTGATGGGGTCTTGATTAGTCTAGAGGACGAGTCAGGCATTAGGTTGGGTATGGACTTGCTGGGGATAAGGAATGCTACTGAAATGATTCGCTATACTGATATTGAGGTGGACTTCATGCATCGTTCACAGGGGACGGCTGAGGAGACCTTTTAATATTTTTGTTTTTATTGCATTATGCAATTATTAGTTTTGGACAATTAGGGATTTGTGCTTGTTATTTGAATGGAGAAACTTTTGGGAGATTTATGTTATCTCACAATTATAGTGTTAGAAATGATCTCTCTTTTATTATCGACAGAGTTATTTTGTTGCAAATAATGTATTAATAATGTGTTGTTGACAACAAACAAAGCACTTTACGATGGTTTTTAGTCGGTGGAAAACTACATTAACGATGACTATAGTTCATCACAAAAGTTACTTTCGACGACAAACTAAGTACTTATGACAGCTTTTATTCATCAAAACAAGGGCATTAACGGCGACCTTAGTTCGTCCTAAAAAGTATTTGGTTGTTTGACTTTCTGGT
This sequence comes from Quercus glauca, assembly GCA_023736055.1. Lineage (NCBI taxonomy): Eukaryota > Viridiplantae > Streptophyta > Magnoliopsida > Fagales > Fagaceae > Quercus > Quercus glauca. The sequence continues at coordinate 35,650,026 of CM043324.1, forward strand.
ATGAAATTGCATTGTCGAAGACAAACCAAGTAATTACGATGGCTTTTATTCGTCAAAAAAGGTATTAACAACGGCCTTAGTTCGTCATAGAAAGTATTTGGTCATACGACTTCCTCATATGAAGTTGTATTGTCGATGACAACTGAAATAACTATGACGGCATTTTGTCGTCGAAACTATGCATTAACAATGGCCTAAGGTCGTCGCAAAAGGTATTTGGTTGTCCAACTTCCTCGTATGAAGTTGAATCTACGATGGCAATTATCAAGTACTTACGACAGAGTTGTGCTGTCGACAGATGTAGCTTTTACCTGATGCTCAACAGCTGCTCGATAAATAACTTATCTATCGAGATTTACAAAAATCAGTTTTTCAGATCTGATTTCACTTCAATTCGTGTATACATGTTTAGGCTTTCTTTTTTCACAACCCTAAACATATATAATGATTATTTTAAAGGCCGTCACAGTTGATGCAAGTGAGTGCACTTGAGGCAAAGGTTTTTCACAAGCATATTGTGACTAGAGACAATTTGCCATAGTTCATCTTTCTCTTCAAGAAGCTGATGCGTTCGTACGCCGTAGGGTTTTGTAACCAAGGAGTTTTGTGATCTTCATCGTGTTGATGAACTGAAGAACTTTGTAACCAACATCATTCTCAAGTTAGTGGTTAGTCACGTACTTGGATCCGTGCATCAATTGGTTAGTTACGTACTGGGAGCCGTGCATTAAAAGGAGAGATTGTCACTACAGAACAAGTCCAATTGGGTCTTGGGGTAAGAGTTCAACTGTAGGTTGGTATAAGATACTGGGATTCCTTTACTTGTAACTGCTTGTTATGATAATAGTGGATTCTTGGGAGTGGTGATCTTAAAATCACCAGGTGGGATTTTTTTGCCTTGGAGGTTTTCCCCATTCGTAAGTAAATCACTGTGTCAACTTTATTTTCCGCTGCATACTAACGTAGTTGGTGATTTGTTTGTGCTACCACGCTTATTGCATGTTAATTAACTTAATTAATTCACTTGGCTAATTAATTGGTTAATTTATCATAAGGGGTCAATACATTCTTGGCCTATCAAGTGGTATCAAAGTGGGTACACTCTGATTAGGGTCAATCTTTGCTGTGTGATACATTGACCCCTGTTGTTATAGATAGAGGACAATCCTTAATTATACCTACTTTATTTGATGACACTAATTATGCATACTGGAAAGTACGCATGAGAGCTTTCTTGTAGTCATTAGATGAAAAAGTGTGGCAAGCTGTGGAGATAGGCTGGACTAAGCATAAGGAAGCGCCGACTGATTGGGATGATGCAAAGATCAAAACGGCTAACTTCAACAGTAGGGCATTGAATGCCTTATTCAGTGCAATCACGAATAAGGAGTTCAGGAAGACATCTTCCACGAAACTACAAAGGAAGCATGGAAAATCCTCCAGACAACCTATGAAGGAACCAAGGTTGTCAAGGATTCAAAACTTCAGAGGCTTACTACAAGCTAGGCCTGTTCAGGTACTGACTGGCACCGACGAAACCGGCCGGCGCCGAACTGATCCGAATGCTTCACAAGCCCACCTTAGGTGTTCGGCGCGGTGGTCGGCAACGATCTGGACAAATCGAAGACGTCCAGTGCGGCGAGCGGTGGCTGTTTTGCACTCCGACGAGAAACCGCACCGCACCGGTATCTATACAAATACACACTATAATTTTACGTATATGCATCAATGTTTACAGTTTTTTATTTTTATGTTTCAGTAGATTGAAGAAAACCCAGAGAAGCCATGAAAGCAAATGCAAGGAATAGGAAGAAGAAGAAAACGGTGCTGGACTTAAGGATAGGTTTTCTTTCTTCTTTTTTTATTTTTTTATTTTAAATATATATATAAAACCTGGCACTAAAACTACGTCGTTTTAGGACCTGATATTAAATTTTAATATCAGCTCCAAAACGACGTAGTTTTATCATCAGATTAAAAAAAAAAAAAAAACGTTTTTTGGCCTTTTAATTTAAAACCCTGAGTTTATTTACCCACCCTCTCTATATCTCTCACTCTCATCCACCTACCTCTTCCAGTCCCAGCAAGTCAGCAACAAAAGTCTTCATCTCTCCTCTCTCTCCCCTTAACCTCCGCCACTTGCTGCCGCCGCTTGCTGCCACTGCTTGCTGCCACCGCAATCTAGTGCTTGATGCCGCGTTTTTGGAGTTTCACCCTCTCCTCTCTCCTCTTTGTCACAATATTCTCAAGAGTTTCTAGTGATGATTCTGACTTCAGATGCTCTTCCTTGCAAATGTAGTGCCTTCTACCAGGTTTATTTATGTAATTTATTTTCAATGGTTTTGTTTGATCGTTTATAGGTTTGGTTTAGTTTTTTTATTTGGGTTTTTGTGATTTGAAATGGGTATGTTTGAGAGAAAGATTGTGAATTTATTTTCTATTGATTTTTTATTTTTGGAATATTTTGGTTGTTAATTGCATTGTGTTTGGTTCCTGAGAAAGTAAGGAATTAACCGAACTAATCGCACCAAACCAATATTTTGCACCGCACCTTGTGTAGACCGGTTCCCACCCCTCCATAGGTGAGGTGCGGCTAGGGATGAGGGAAAACTACTCCTATAGGTGCGGTGCAAAAATGCCCTAAAAAACCGGCCGCACCGCACCGTGTACAGCCCTACTACAAGCTTTGAAGAGATCAAGATGGAGGAGGATGAGTCATTTGATGAGTTCTATGCCAAGCTCAAGGACGTAGTGAACTCAGCCTTTAATCTTGAGGAAATCATTTTCTAACCCAAGATTGTTAGAAATGTGCTTAGATCTCTACCCGAGAGATTTCATGCCAAGATCACTGTGATTGAGGAATCAAAGAATATTGACAAAATTCCTTTAACAGAGCTGGTTGGCAATCTGTAGACCTATGAGTTGGGTTTGATAAGGATCGAAAAATCAAGCAAGAGCAAGAGCATGGCACTGAAGGCCAAAAGCAGTGATACTGATGAGTCCTTTAATTGTGAAGACTCTAAGATGAAATCCTATATCACAAGGTAGTTCAAAAAGTTCATGAAGAATGACAATTCAAGAGGATTTGATAAAGACCACAAGCAGTCCAGTTTGTTTCAGTTCAAGAACCAAGACAGAGGAAAGAAGGATACTAAGGAAGGCGGTCAGTACACTGTTCTTTCAAGACCAAAGTGCTTTGGGTGTCAAGCCTTCGGTCACATGAAACAAGAGTGCCTTACGTATCTTGAGACCATCGGGAAAAGCAAGGCACTTGTTGCTACTTTGAGTGACAATGAGCTTGAGGATGATTCAGACAATGATGACGAGGGAATCTTGAATGCCTTCACTGCTATAGTTGATCCTGCTGATGGGAGTTTAGAAACAGTGATAATGAAGAGGATTTGGTGGATTCTAAGTTTGAGAAAATGGATGATCAAGATGATATCCATACATCTTATGAAAAATTGTATAAGGTTTCTGAGAAGCATGCGAAACTATATAGGCTGGCCACTAAGAAGCTGAGTGATGTGGAACTTGATCGAGAAGAGCTTTCCATAAAGTTTGATGAAGCTAATCAGACTATTGGAGTACTATGGTTTGAAAACAATTTCTTGGCTGAGAAAGCCAAGAAGCTTGAGCCAGAGCTATTCTAAGTGAGAGCTCAGTTGGAAAGGACTTCAAGTGCAAAGCTTGACGAGATGTTTAGCTTTTAGAAATCTGCTTCTGATCGAACCAGTTTAGGGTATGATTTCTTTTCTCCTAATATTGCTTCTACTAGTACTACTGTTTTTGTTTCACCTGCTAATAATGTTGAATCTGAGAACAATAATGTCAAAATTGCTTTAGCTAGTGAGAACATAGACAAAGGTAAATTTATCTTAGGAGCACCCCCTAAACTTGATAAGAAAGAGATTAAAAACCCTGGGACTAAAAAGAGAAATTCTCAAAAGTCTAAACAGAAGAAATAGCATCTCTGTCATCACTGTGGAGTGGTTGGACATACTCGACCAAATTGTTATAAGTGGTTAGCCACTCAATAGAGCAACAGTATGATCTCATCGGGAAACCAGAATCAGTTTCCATCCTCTTTTGCTCATCTTGGAGATCTACTCAAAGCCCTCATGTTCCTTTCAAACTTGACTGGTTTCAATTCGACCCCCTCACCACCATATCAAGGTTTTGCCAAACGGAAAGGTTCTTCCAAGGTGTGGAAGGAAAAAAGATCTAAGTGATTTTGTCACTTTTCTTTCTCTTTTTTTTTTTTTTTTTAGTATGCATTACTTGTGTGTTTTGCTTTCTTGTTTTTAAGTTTGTCTAGTTTTATGCTTTGCTTTATTTAACATGTTTTTGTTTGTTTATTTTCAGTTTCGCTTTTTTTTTTTTAATTAAAATAAAAAAAATTGAAAAATCAGAAAAATACAAAAACAGTGTGTGTTTTATGTACATTGGTACTCGTGTACTTTAGATGGCCATTGAAACAAAATTTTCTAACTTTGTATCTTTTGTAGTTTAGATGAGCATCTCTATGTACAACTAAGCAAGTGAGTTTTGTGACTCGTGTTTGATATGAGTAAGATTAAGTAATCTCTTTTACTTAACACTTGTATCACTCTTTTTGATGGGAAGGACTAGAAAATCCTAAGAGAAAGGCATAAATACCATCTTACCATTGTTGCCGCCAATCACGAAATGACATCTATATGTTACGGTATAGCAAAAGTGCAATGTCATAAGCTTAACGTAATTGGGTATTTCTTTTCTCTCTCTTATATGCCCATGCATGGTTTGCTTAAAAGAAAAATATGCAAAGAAAAATAAAAGCAAAAAGAATCAAAATGTTTTATACATGATTGCAAGCGTGTCTTTTAGGAGATGTGGGAGTTATAAGATGTACCTCGAAGGTGATAGTCCTTATCAAGCAGTTATGATTGTGTGTGAGTAAAGTGATTTTCGCATATCTCAAATCATCATAACATGTAGACACTTATGCAATCTTGCGATGTTTTTCACACACAACACGCAATACTCTTTGCTACTTTTGATACATGTGGAGGTACAATGCGATTTGGTCATCACAAGGAATACATGTGCTAATGTATGTTCACTAAACTATTTTGACTTGTTTTTGAAATATAAAATTGGTTAGACTTGTTTAGTGTGTGTGTGTGTGTGTGTATTGGATCTAAATGCTTGGCATTTTTTTTTTTTTTTTTTTTTTTGTTGAGAGTTGTTTTTGAGAGCTTAAAAAATTGTTTGGATCTTTGGTTGAGTAGCATGCTTGATTGCATTTATGTCTGTGGTTTTCTCTTCTTGAAGAACTGTTTTAGAGCAATCTCAACAGCTGCTGGACACCTCTCGACATCTAGGCTATCTATTGAGCCTTTTGAGCTTCCTTTCTCGATAGCTGTTATCCCAATTTCGATCCATCGAGGTTTTTGAGAATTAGCCTCGATAGCTGCTTGACAGCTTCTCGATCCATCGAGGAAGTTTCTGTATGCTTGATAGATTCTCGATAGCTTCTCGATCCATCGAGGTCACTTTGCCGTGGACACCTCTCGATAGCTCCATTTGGCGAAAATTTAAAGCTTGACACCTCTTGATACCTCTCGATCCATCGAGTTTCGTGTTTTCTATATATATCTCAGCACGATCTTTTCTCTCATTTTATCTGATCTCTCTCGATAGAAAACCATCTCTCCCTCTCCCAAACACTTAATCATACTCTTCATTTCCCCACTCAATCTATGGCTTAATCCTTGCGTTTTCTCTCTGGTATGATCTCTTTTCTATCATTTAATCATGCATTTCATGCATTCTGACCTAACTTTTGGAGTTTTTAAAATTTTTTGGGGTTTTTCAAAATTGATGAAGTTTTTGCAAATTTTTTCGATTGGGTATATGTTTAAATGATCTTAAATGTTCATGCATTGCATCACATTTGCATTTTTAACAATGATTCAAGCATTTTAGATGTGTGCTTAATATGTTGAAATGATGTGTGCTGGTAGGATTGGATTGGGCTGAGCCCATGATGTTTTTACTTTTGCATGTCACATGTTCATGCATTTTTCATGCATACGTACCATTTTTTTTTAATTTATCTTATTGATATTAAATGTGTCGGTACTTTTCTGTTTGTCCCTCTCTCTCTCTTTCTTTCAGTTAGTTGCTCTATGGCACCTAAATGAAAGTCTACTCTGTCCTGGAACCCTTTTCATTCCGAGGCATCTTCTTCTTCTCCCTTTGCTGATTCTACACCTTCCCATGTTAGGTTCCGTGATGATAAAGCCCGTAAGGACTTTTCAGAGAACTTTTCAAGACGCGGCATTTATTCGGAACGCCAAGTCGTTCTATCGGATTTTTTCGATACTGACCTTCCCATTGTCATCTATAGTAGGGGTTGGGAGTCATTGTGTGGCATCCTGGTCACTTGTCCCTCTGTGATCATACACGAGTTTTACTCCAATATGCACGGATTTGACTATTCTGTATCTCATTTTATCACTCGCGTTTGAGGTACGCGCATTGTAGTCACTCTGGATCTTATATCCGAGGTGCTACACATACCAAGGGTAGAGTTTGCTGACTACCCCAGCTGTGAGCATCTTAGGACTGCGTCCAAAGATGAACTCTCGTCTCTCTTCAGTAAGACACCTTCATCTTGGGGTGACCGTCAAAACACCCCTTGCTCAGGTTTTGCAAAAGGTCCAAGGTTTCTTAAAATGGTGATGACATTCGTTTTTCATCCTTTATCTCCCTATAACTCTATTACTGAGCCTTGTGCTCGATTTTTGTTATCCCTTCTTGAGGGACTTACCATTGACTTTCCCTCTCACTTCATATCTCCCTTATTGATGTGTACAGGGATATGTCGACTCGTGATTAGCTAATTTTCCCTTTGGCTATCACGCGAATTCTCCATCATTTTTCTGTTTCCTATCTTGAGTCTACACACTTTTTTGCTTTGTGTGCCATAGATGCTGCTACTGTTAGACGGAGCAAGGCCCAGTTTCGACCGAAGCGGCACGGACCAAGACGGCGACTCCTCCGGCTTCTTTCGCTTCATCTACATTCATTCCATCTTCATCGGCGAGTGGTGTGACCCTCAAGGTGGTCATGGCACAGCTTCAGCGCATGGATGCTCGCCTTGACACCCTTGGTGATGAGTTGTGTCAGGTGAACACCTGTGTCGGTCGTATTGCCTGACAGCAGGCTCGCCTTGGTGGCTTCGTGACGTCTCCTTCTCCTTCTCTAAAGGCTTCTGAGGATGAGGAAGATGATGGTGACTTCGACGACAACGATGATGATGAGGATGAGGATGCTAGCTCTTCCGGTGACGACGAGATGACTGCTTGAGTTACTTGCCATTTGTCATTCGTGACAAAAAGGGGGAGTAATTTTGGGTATAAGAGTAGTCATGTTTTTAGGGGGAGAGTTAGTATAGGAGATAGATATTTTTGTTAGGGGGAGTGTGTTTTCTTTTTGAGGGACGTAGTGAGGACTTTTTGTATCTTTTTTTTTACTTTACTTTTCAAATACATTGTTCTTACATTGTGATAGCAAACCTTGTACTCATTTTTGGTTTATATATATTGAGGTTGTTATTATAGTTTCACCTATCTCTTCATGTGTTGTTTCTTTTCTCTCTTTATGCATATGCTTCTTATTAATTGTATGCAATCTTTTATATTCTTGTTTCACACTAAGATGCCATGATGAGTTTTGTTTAAAGTGTTTTAGAAATACAGGTTGTCAAAGTCTTTTTTGCCATGAACTCTCTTCTTGCAAAGTTTTTCAAGAGTTTGTGTTAGGATAGATTTTATTGTATTCAACAAGTGAGTATAAGTTGAGTGATTTATGACTTCTTTCATATGTTCATTTGTTTGTTGTGGTTTTGTCATGGATTGCCAAAGGGGGAGATTGTTAGGACATATGTGAATCATGTTAGGAACATATGTCAATGTAGAATTGGCTAATCCTTTGACAAAACGCACTTTACTTGTAATTGGGTAGATCTAGGATGTGTTTAATACTTCAAGGAATAAAAGTTCAAGTCCAAGTGTTAAAACCATGCAAGTTTGTCCAAGAAATAAGTGAAGAAGTGCTGAATTTTAAAGCTTGACAGCTAGCTCGACAGATAGCATCTATCGAGGTTTAAAATGCAGCTTTTGCCCGATGCTCGACAGCTACTCGATAGATAACCTATCTATTGAGATTTACAGAAATCAGTTTTTCAGATATGATTTCACTCCAATCCGTGTATACATGTTTAGGCTTTATTTTCTCACAACTCTAAACATATATAAGAATTATTTTAAGGGCCGTCACAGCTGATGCAAGTGAGTGCAACTTGAGGCAAAGGTTTTTCACAAGCATCTTATGATTGGAGACAATTTGCCATAGTTCATCTTTCTCTTCAAGAAGCTGCTGCGTTTGTACACCGTAAGGTTTTGTAACCAAGGAGTTTCATGATCTTCATCGTGTTGATGAACTAAAGAACTTTGCAGCCAACATCCTTCTCAAGTTGGTGGTTAGTCACGTACTTGGATCTGTGCATCAATTGGTTAGTCATGTACTAGGAGTGTGCATTAAAAGGAGAGATTGTCACTATAGAACAAGTCCAATTGGGTATTGGGATAAGGGTTTAATTGTAGGTTGGTATAAGATATTGGGATTTCTTTACTTGTAACTGCTTGTTATGATAATAGTGGATTCTCGGGAGTGGTGATCTTAAAATCACCCGGTGAGATTTTTTGGCCTTTGAGATTTTCCCCATTCGTAAACAAATCACCGTGTCAACTTTATTTTTTACTGCATACTAACGTAGTTGGTGATTTGTTTGTCCACGTGTATTGCATGTTAATTAACTTAATTAATTCACTTGGCTAATTAATTGGTTAATTTATCACAAGGGATCAATACATTCTTAGCATATCAACAATCTTTTTTGTAGTGTAATGATGAAAACTTTAAACAATGACGTCTATTCTTAATTAAAAATTAAGAAACTGAGTTAATTACCACATGAATCTCATATGGATTTCATTATTTCAGATATGATATATGAGAGAGAGAGAGAGAGAGAGAGAGAGAGAGAGAGAGGGAGATGTATTTTCTTACCACATTAGAATGCCTCTCACGTAATATTTCTGACAACATTCTAAGATCTCACTCACTATCTTTTTAGAATGATCGAGATTTTCAACGGACATTTCCTACCGCATACAGTTCCTTAAACAGCAAATCTCTTTTTTATATAATGCATTACATTTCCAGAACGTATAGCAGCATCTGCTGTTATTAGCAGAACCATTATAATTATTAGCAGAACGAGTTTATAATTGTTTGAGCCATTAATATTGTAATCCATTTCTCGTTACCCACTCTACAATTTTGTTATTTGTTTTTGCTGACAGAAAAATGGAATTGATAGGTTTTGAAGCTATTGGGGGAACTGGGAACCATAAATTTATTTTATTAAATCGGAAGGGCAATGATTGTAGTCATCAATTAATTAAATTATAATAATTAATTCCACTTGATACTTACTGCAGTGACTCTCTTAGGATATATGAAGCTTGAAAATATCGACTAGGCATTTGTGTGTATATATATATATATATATATATTTATTGGCGTTTTTGCAATTTGAAACTGCTATACATACAAACTGTAATTTGCATATAATATACTCATAGGTGCAAGCCCATCGCGCACGGTGAGGTCCACATTTTAGTCTTCAACGACCTTCATGCTGCATGAACCGATATAAAGAATGAAAATGTTGTGATCCCACATTCTTCTTCTTTAAATTAAAATTCCATTACCCCTTCTTGCTATCTATTCCATCATTTTGTTAAAAAAACATTATAATTTATAATTTCGAGAACATAATTGACGTTAAAGTGTCACTACAAGAAAAACAGGCTATTGCGGCGGGCCAATTGCGGCGGGTGCAAAAACTGCCGCTATATGTCGCCTATTGCGGCGCATTTTTGGCCCGCCGCTGTACAATAGATCTATTGCGGCGTTTTTTGTGACCGCCGCTATAGGTAGGGTTTTTTGCGGCGTCCTACAGCGGCGGGACATAAAACCGCCGCAATAGACCTATTTTAGCGGCGGTAATTGAGATATAGCGGCGCACCAAAACCCCGCCGCAAAAGGGATCCCTTTTGCGGCGCCTTTTCTTAGTTATAGCGGTGGGTTGGACCGCCGCAATAGACCTTTAAATTTCCCTTTGTTTTCTTCGCATTCCCACTTAAAGATCAAATGGTAAATTACACCCGATTGACATAAAAATTGGCACGCACGTTAAGAACATATAGAATATGTAATCCAATGGTTAGATTTTCAAAATATGAATTCAACAATAAATTATTGGTTGGTGTCACATTTTTTAGAGTTACATCAAGTGTAACTTGAACCCATCCCTATATTTCTTAATTTAATGTGAATTTTGACAAATCTACTGTTAGATTACATTATCTTCAAATATTTTTCATGCTTACAAAATTTCAAGGTGATCCAAGATTACTAGCCATGTCTTCAATCAAATTGTTTAAATTCAAGTTTTTGTAGTTTAAAATAACTCATAAAAGATGAGTTTAAAGATCGAATGGTAAATTACATCCGATTGGCATGAAAATTGGCATGCATATTAAGAACATATAGAACATGAAATCCAACAGTTTAATTTTCAAAATATGAATTCAATAAATAGTTATTGGTTGGTGTAACACTTTTTAGAGTTACATTAGATGTAACTTGAACCCAACCCTATATTTCTTAATTCAATGTGAATTTTGACAAATCTACCGTTAGCTTACATTATATTCATATTTTTCATTCTTAAATATTTTAAAGGCGATCAAAGATTAATAGTCATATCATTAATCAATTGTTTAAATTCAAGTTTTTGTAGTTTAAAATAACGCATAAAAGATGAGTTTAAAAATCGAATGGGAAATTACATCCGATTGGCATGAAAATTGGCATGCATATTAAGAATATATAGAACATAAAATCCAGCGGTTGGATTTTCAAAATATGAATTCAATAATAAGTTATTGGTTGGTGTAATATTTTTTAGAGTTACATCAAGTATAACTTGAACCCAACTCTATATTTCTTAATTCAATGTGAATTTTGACAAATCTACCGTTAGATTACATTATCTTCATATATTTTTCATGATTAAAAAATTTCAAGGTGATCAAAAATTAATAGCCATGTCATCAATCAATTTTTTAAGTTCAAGTTTTTGTAACTTAAAATAACGCATAAAAGATGAGTTTGAAGATCAAATAGTAAATTACAACCGATTGGCATAAATATTGGCTTGCATGTTAAGAACATATAAAAAATTTGATCCAACGGTTGGATTTTCAAAATATGAATTCAACAATAAATTATTGGTTGGTGTCACATTTTTTAGAGTTACATCAACTGTAACTTGAACCCATCCCTATATTTTTTAGAAACATGTTTCATCCTTCATTTGTTGCAATGTTGTGGTTAACCCACTAATTTTTGACACAATAAATAAATAAATTAAAGTAACATAAATCATATAAAAAAATTAAATTTAAAATTCAAAGATAATAATAATAAAAAAAAAAACCTTGATTGTTGTCACATCTTTACCTAAAAATACCCATAGCTCACCCTTTAAATACCAGAAGTTGTCACTTATTTTATTTATTTATAATTTGAGATAGAAATTTTACAATAACCTAATCTAAGTGTATATGTGTGTGAAGCTCATTCATGAAAACTTGAATCCTGGCTTGTACCCCCTCACCCCACAAGAACTTTTACTTATAGAGTGACCATTACGCCAATGATACGTGGTGGTCAAGCTGTTACTTATTTAACTTCACTAGACACTACGAATCAAGCATTCACACTATTGAGTTATGAATTGACCCCACTTGAATTAATCAATTACCCAAATTTATTAATTAATTCAATTACATGCAGGGTCCAACTTGTGCGCAAGTTGATCACACCTTAGGCCAACTTGTGCGCAAGTTGATCCATCCTTGTTCAGACGCATCTTGGCAGGAGCCTTGAGCGTACCACATACTCATGGGAGGAAAGACTGTTGTAGATGTTATAGCTAGAAACACGATGCGGTATAATAACTAAAACATTTTCTACAAATAACAATAATATATGAATAACTTCACAAAGGAATATATAACAATATGATTACAAGTTACAAGGTCATGGTAAAGAGAAATTTACAGTAAGATAACAAATTAGTCATTAACCAACCCAAATAAGAGAAAAGAAGATGCGTCTGTCAAAGGAATAGGCTAGGCTCTTTAGTAGACACAAGTCCAAAAAGGGAATCAATCTTCAATGTCGGTAACCTCAGAGGGGGGCTTCTGCTGTAGAAGTTACACACTTTGGATAAATGACCTAAATGGCTTAATCTCGAATTCTTAGTTAATTAGAGAGTGGGCTATTGAGAGGGAGAGAAATGGGTAGCCTATTGATACATGCTTTTGCTCCTATCACTCATGTTTTTCCATTTCTTTGTCCCATTGGGTTGGGGCTTTCTCCAAGGCTTCCGACACTGTTCGCCTCGCGGCCATTGTCTCATTTTGGCTTTGTAAGTTCATCTTTGGCTCTCACCCATATTATGCCGTGAAACCTCTTTACTTTTAATTAGCCATAAAGATTTTTGCTGGGGTGAGTTTGTCGTTGGTCCCTATGTTTCTGGGTCATCTGTATGTGCAGTTGGATATTTTGCAAAGTGATGAGAGACCGGTAGGTTCTTGCCATATAGTCACTACTTCTGCCCATAGTACCATATTGCAACACTTGTTGTGGGAACATTGTGCTAGGCATTTAGCCAAGTGTAAGTCTGTCCGTTTTGCCAAAGAGAAGTACCGGTCTTGTCCGAAGGTGATTACTGATTTTTGCGGTCGTTTCGTTTCTGATTTTTCGTTGGCTTATTGTTGGGTTTGGTTGAAGCCATTTGGGCATCTTGCGGTTGAGTTTTTTGACAAAGGAGTTGGTTTTTCTTGAAGAGCTTATAGAGGTTTAGGTAGTGGTTTCACATGTGCTGACTTAGTCATGGGTCCCTTTACAGACACTGCTGGGACCACCGCCCCGTTGGCTACCTTTGATGAGAGGGGGGTCACGTACTTAGCAGCCACCAATGCTGGGTGGTTACCTTATCTGGCCAATGAGGATATCCATTTCATTCATTATCCTGCTACTAGAGTGAGGAGGCAATTTAAGTTGGATCAGGACATACTCGATGATTTTACTGCCATCTTAGAGTCTACTACTTTTGTCCGGCCTTTTCTGTGCCCCAGTGCTTTTGAGTTTTGGAGCAAGCACCTTCATATTAGTTACCATTCTGGGCTCGCAGAGAGAGGGCCTTTGTACTGCTGCGATGCATGGGTATTGTTAGGTTGTGATGACCTTCTTTGGGCAAGAGTTGCTAGGTGACTGTGGTTTTTCCTTTATTCGTTCTGAGGGTCTTTATGCCATTATTTTTGTAAACCCATGGTTGCTGCTTCCCACTAAGTTCGTGGTGGCATATGCTGGGAAACAAAGCAGGTCTGCGATATTTGAGTGGAAAGAGAAGGAGAAAGGATGGTATCTGTATGCTGGTGAGTATGCTGCGGGTTGGGAGAAGAAGGTGAAGATGGTGAACCTTCTTGTACCTACGAAGAAAAGCTCGGTGTCTCGGACTGCTAAGCCCAAATCTACCAAGATTGGGGATGACTCCTTTGAGACCTGTTTTGACATTATTCCATATGGGGGGTAGCCTTCCTCCTATTGGCAACATAGTCCTTGAGAGCTCTCCTTCTCCTTCTACTTGCACTCATTCCAGCAGGCATTCTATTGCAAGCAAGCCTAAGCCCTCCGCTCTAAGGCCATTTGTGGATGCTTCTCCTTAAAACAGGACCCGTGGCAGTAAAAGGAAGACATTTTCACTAGCCTCATCTACCATTGCTGAGAGGAGAGTATGTTATCTCTAAACTTCACTTTTTCTTTATTTTAATTATTTATGGGGCTTTCTTGTAGCTAACTCCATATGCATGCTCATTCATTTTTTTTTCTTGGCAGTCTAAGCATAAGGAAGACACTTCGGCCACTTGCCCTATATTGCTCGATGAATCTGAGTTTGAGGTACATTCCTTTCCTTTGCATGCACCTTCATTGCCACGTATTGCCATGTGCTTTCTCTCTTTTGCATGTTTATTAATTCCTTCCCATTGTCTTAACACCTGCCTTCTTTCTTTCTCTTCTTTTTTTTTTTTTTTAGGTTGATTCTGAGCCCCTTTTTGTTTATCACCCCACAAGTGGGGAAGTTCCTGCTACTATAAGCATGCCTGTGGAGGGCTTCTTTGATGGGGTAGATGTAATGGTTGAGGTCATGGCCTCAGCTTCTACTGCTGCACAACGGGCTCCTACTGAGGCTCTAATTCCTCCTCCCAAGCCAGTTCCTGCCAAGGGGAGTACTCAGGTCGAAAGGGTTGGTGAGTCTGTCCCTATTCCTGCTGAGATCCTCACTCTTTAGAAAGAAGTCACTCCTATAGACGCATCTCAAACTAGGAGTGCTTCTCTTGCTACTCCTTCGGTCATCTCTGCCAACGATCCCTTTGTTGCCCTCTCCTAAGCCATGAAGGATGGCTTCTCCTTAGTGGTCACTCATTCTTCCTTTCCTAGCTCTACCACCCTAGGGCCTGATGCAGATTTGTCTTATGATAAGGAGTCTAAGGAGGTCCTTGAGGACTAGCCGTCATGAAGACAAGGGTTTCTGATTCCTATGCGGATAGTGATAGCGGTGAGCAAAAAGCCGAGGCTATGGGTATGTCTTTTGTCTTTAGCGAATCTTGTCTTTCCTTTCTTCTTGTCATTTCCTGGTGCAACCCTCTGACTACTTTGCACATCATTCTTATTTTATTTTATTTTATTTTTTTTATTGCAGCTACAGCATTCCTGAAGAGCCTAAGATTGCAGCAGGCCTTGTGACACCCACAACTCCTGCTTCTGCTATACCCGTAGCCCCCACTCATTCCTTCATTTTTCCTATTCCTTGTGAACTCATGTTGTGCCTTGTATTTCTTTTTAGGTCCGACTCCTGTTGAGGTGGCTTCGACTTCTCGGTTTGAGGTTAGCAGTAGTTCTCCCATCGTTCCAGATCCGATAAGTGAGGCCACTACCTTTTTTGCCCAATTCAACCTGCCCAAGACCAATGACCTTGATCCTTCGGACTTTTGGGGTGCTGGAGCTCCTTATGTGGACTTTCATGGGTTTCGGGTTCTCGAGGAGTGCATTATCCACTTGGAGGTAGTCTATAACAGTCGTGGGGACTTTATGTAGGGATTTCTCTTTGGCCAATCCGTGAGAGAGCACTTTCTTAAGTTATTGGGGAGTGTGATGAACAACATTAAGCATAACTTCATTGACACTATGTTTGCTGAGAGGATTCTGCAGTAGAAGGCCATGGTTCAGAGTTGATCAGGGTTGGATTTGCTATGGAGTTTTTGCTGGATCACTTGCGAGAGGTTGCTTGAGCCTTCTTTACGAAGAGGGTTCAGCCTGCTGTGGATGCTATAGATGCTTGCATTGAGAGTTTGAAGAAGGAGGTGGCAGACTTAGAAGCACGTCGTGAGCATCTTCTTTCTAGTGTTATTAGCTCTAGTCACTTTGGAGATCAGACCTTTATTTCAGGCCTTAGATTAGACTATCACCTATTATGTAGCTTTATTTCCTTCCCCCATGTTTACTTCTCTCCCCTTTCTCCTTACTCAGTGCACTTTTATTTTTCTAGCACTTATTCGATAAGTTTGATATGACTTATATATTTTGGGTTTGTAATCTATTATGCTATATTTGCTACTGCTACTGCTATGTTTTTATGATACAATATGCTTTGATAATATTCCATGGTCTTCATTACTCTTTGTTTTTTTCGCACTTAATCATCAACTACAATGAAAAAACACTACAATGCATTCTTGTGACATTATCCCTTGCAAGGGTGGTCACTTGGAGGGAAAAAAAAAAAAACATGAAGGAAAGGAATAACTACATAATTTTTCCTAGGCATAATAAAGCTTTAGCCATTTTCCATTAGTGGGGTCTATTATATCTCTTCCATCCATCTAGGCCAAACAGTAATACCCACTTGCATGTGCTTCCCTTACCACAAAGGGTCTCTCCCATTTTGCCAAGAATTTAGATGGTCCTGCCATACCTTGCTTGACGTGGTTTGCTATCTTCAACACAAGCTATCCTTCTGCAAACACCCTTTCTTTAGTTGTCTTGCCATAAGCTTCTGTCATCCTTTGCCTGTATCTACGGCTACGCTCTTGGGCTTCTTCCCTTTTTTCATCCAACCCTTCCAGGTCCTCACATCTTTCTACCGCAAAGACTTCCTTCTCTTTTTCCTTCTTTCGCACTTGCATAACCCTTAAAAAAGGTATCATCAATTTTGCTGGACTCATTAACTCCGTTCCATAGACTAAGGAGAAGGGAGAAAATCCTGTGGCAGATTTGGGTGAGCTCTGGTAGGCCCAAAGGGCATCTGGCAGGCGTTACCCATCCTTCGGTGTACTTTTGGCTTATCTTGCTGATAATCTTGATAAAGGTTTTGTTTATTGCTTCCGCCTACCCATTCCCTTGGGGGTAATAAGGCGATGACCGATGGTGCTTGACCTGGTAAAACTCTAGCATCTTTCTTACCTCTTTGTTGACAAATTGAGTACTATTGTCACTTATGATTCTCTGAGGCACCCAAAATTGGAAAATTATGTTTTCTTTGATGAAGTTTGCCATAACTCCTCCCATGGCTTTGCGGAGTGGTATGGCCTCTGCCCATTTAGTGAAGTATTCCTTAGCCACAAGGATCCATATGTACCCTCGCGAAGGTGGATTAATTGGTCCCACCAAATTGAGCCCCCAAGTGTGAAAGGGTCATGGGTTGACCATACTATGTAAGCTTTGTGGGTGGGTGTGAATCAAATTAGCTTGCACTTGGCAGCTGTGACATTTTTTCATGAATTCTGCCACATCCTTTTTCATAGTGGGCCAGTAATAACCCATATATAGCATGCACCAATATAGCTTCTTCTTTCCTTGGTGCTCTCCATATTCCCCTGCATATACCTCCTTTAACATTTCTCTGGCCTCTTCGGGACCTAAACATCGTAATGGGTCCCTATCGTATCCATTTTTGAAAAGAATTCCCTCATGTAGGAAGTAGCAGGTTGCCAGTTTCCTGAGTTTATATTTTTCACTATGCTTTTGTGGCAAGACGCCTTCTGTTAGGTATTGCATGAATGGGCTTCTCCAATCTTCATTGGTGAACATGGCATAACTTTCTTCCCTATCCGCAGCCAAATGGTAGGCCTCACACTTGGTTTGGACTAGGTCCGTGTCCTTACCCATGTTTGGCCAATAAAATCCTGCCCTCTAGGGCTTGTGGTAAAGGTTGATCTCACCACAGAGCCCACAGCATCTGCCGTGCACTTCCTTCAGTTTTCTTTGGGCCTCTTCATGCCCCATGCATTTGGACAAAATTCCTCCTGGCATTCTGTGATACATCTCCCCTTCATCAAGACATAGTCCTTTAACACTTTTAATTCTGCCACACCTCCTTCCTTTAATAGGGCTTCCTTAATGGGAACCCTTCAATCCTCTTCACATCCTTGCTTTTTCTAGAACCTTTCCTGAAGTATTTCAATGATGGACCCTCTTCGCTTGTTGACTTCAAATTTGGTACTATTTCCTTTGAAGGCTATCTATGAGCCCAATGCTGCCAGTATGTCTACTTATTGATTTTCGCTCCTTTAAGCGTGCTCAATCTCAAATGTGGAAAACTCTTCTTCCATTTTTTGAGCCAACATCCTATATGAAGCCAGACTTGGTTCCTTTAAAGAGAAACTCCCCTTAGCTTGGTAGACGACCAGATTGGAGTCACCTATCACCTTCAAATGTTTGATCCCCATTTCGAGGGCTGTTGCTAACCCTATGAGATAGGCCTCATATTTTGTGGTATTGTTTGAACACGGAAACTCCAACTTGAATGAGAGTGCCATGGTCTTTTCTTCTTCATGATAAAAGACCACTCTTGCGCCTCCCAAGTTTACTGTAAAAGAGCCATCAAACTTCATGACCTATTGCTCTTTGGTTATTTTTGCTCTAGCTACTTTTCCTGGAACCTCATCATCTAGTGGGAATTCCTCTTCTCCTGGAAATTGGGCCAACAAGTCCGCTATAGCCTAAATTTTCACCACCTTAGGTGCTCCTACCTTTAAGTTATATTGCGACAATTGTAACAACCACTGAGATATCATTCCAGAGAGAATAGGTTGTCAGAGAAGAGCTTTAATTGCGTGAGACTTTGTCATCAAATGTATCTCGTAGGCCAAGAAATAATGGCATAGTCTTTGCGATGCATAGACTATTGCTAAGCATGGCCTTTCCGCTCTGGGGTAGTAGGTCTTCGCATCCCATAGGGTGTAACTTATGTAATAAACTAGCTGTTTGACACCACCTCTGTCTTCCTGGGCTATTAAATCGCCTATGGTAGACGGGCTTGAGGCCAGATAAAGTAGCATAACTTCTTGCGAATTGGAGCTTGCATTGTAGGAAGGTTCATCATGATTTGTTGTAGCCTTCAAAAAGCTTCCTGCTGTGCCTCTCCCCACTCAAAACCTTGTCCCTTCTTGAGCAATTTCATAAAAGCTGGTGTGATTGATGCTAAACTAAGGATGAACCTTTGGATGTAGGAAACCTTTCCCAGAAAGCTCTTCAATTCCTTCACTATGGTTGGTGGCTTCATGGTCGCTATGGTTGTTACTTTGGCTGGGTCCACATCTATTCCTCCACTATGGACCAGGAACCCTAGGAATTTTTTGGCAGACATTCCGAAAGTGCATTTTAGTGGGTTCATTCTCAGCTTGAAAAGTCTGTATTTTCAAATACCTTTCTTAACACTTTGACATGGTCTTCTTATCTTCTCGATTTCATGACTATGTCATCCATATAGTCTTCTAGCTCGCAGTGCATCATGTCATGGAATATGGTAGTCACCGTGCGCTGGTAAGTTGCACCTGCATTTTTCAACCTAAAGGGCATCACAGTGTAGTAGAAATTACCTATGGGCATTTTGAAGGCAGTTTTCTCTGCATCTTTTGGTGCCATTCGAATCTGGTTGTACCTATTAAACCCGTCTATGAAGGAAAACATGGCATTCCCTGCTGTAGAGTCTATCAATAGGTCCATGTTAGGTAGCAGGAATTCGTCTTTGGGGTAGACTTGGTTAAGATTTTTGAAATCTACATACCATCGTATTTGCCCATTCTTCTTCTTCACTGGTACAATGTTGGTCAACCATTACGGGTGTTGGATGGGTTTGATAAAGCCAGCTGCTAGTAGCTTTTGCATTTCTTTTACTATCTATCTTTCTATTTCAGTGTGAAACACTCTGGCAGGCTGAGCCACTGGCCTGGCCTCGGGATCTACGTTGAGCGTATGTACCAACAACCTTAGGTTTAACATAGGCATCTCGCTGTAGTCCCTTGGAAAGACATCTCTGAACTCTTTCAACAGCAGGATCAATTTTGCATTTTCTTTTTCTAACAACCTTGAACTTATGAAAATCAGTCTTGGCTACTATGGGTCTGTGCCTAAGTAAATTTCTTTTAACTTTTCTTTCGCTGTCACTTGCGCATCTTTTTTTGCTGCAGCCTCTCTTTCACTTTCCGTGTCGCTTTCTTCTTCTGAATTTTCTTGAGCCACACAGCACACTAAACTCTTATGTTGTGACCTCTGTCTGGACCCCTTGTGTACTGCAGGTGGGTCCTGCGCACCTTCATAACTTGTAAACTATCCTGCCACCTGGCGTTCGGATCCTGGCGTACCACTTAACTTCGAAGTGGGCACTTCTTTCCTTTTCTTCCTCTGCATCAGTACCCCTCTCAAATCCAGTTTTGGGTCTTCCTGGACATCCTCCTATCAAGGGACAAAGGTGCCTTGTGGTTTAGACACTGAACTTTCACCAGACGGTACTCATTCATAGTAGAACATGGTTTCTATTAAGTGGGCTTCTGCTTGCTGAAATGGCGATGGGTTCACTGCTATTTGTATCATCTTGCCATTCAATCTCCTCTTCACACACTGATGACAGGTAGATGGAACTAGACAGTGCTTGTGCAACCATGGTCTTCGCAATAACATATGATATGAAACTTCTGTTTTTACCACATGGAAATGAACCAAGGAGGCCATTGGCCCCACTTTCAGCCATAACTGAATGTGGCCTACGGTATACTCGCCTCTTCCTCCGAACCTCGTTACTTCCAGTGGACATCCTTGAATCTTGCTTTTTGAAATTCCTGCTGTTTGTAGCGTGCTAAGCGGGATAAGATTCACCGAAGTGCCCATATCAACCAGGGCTCTTTTAATGGGGATTTGGTTTATGGAGGCTGCCAAGTAAAGGGGCCTCCTATGGTTTGAATACCCCACCTCCATGTCCTCATTGCTGAAAACAATCTTGTTGGTGTCTTGTAGGAAAGCTTTGTCAACTCTAGTTTTTGCTGCTTGACATTCTACTCCTGCTCCTGAGATGATGCTTACCAGAGCCTCCGTGGCAATTCTTCATTCATTGGCTGTGAGTTTTAGCTGATCAAATAAGTTCTTGAACTTAGAGCTTTTTTGCAAGGTGGTAATGGCTGCGGCAGGTAAGGCCAGCCTTTCTTCTTCATCCTCTCTTGAATCTGCGCAAATAACGACTGTTGCTACTCCTTTTCCTTTGTGGTTTGGGAATGGGTTTCTTTGTACTTTTGACTGGGACAACTCAAGAGTTCCTTCTCTGATTCTACGATGCACTAGTCTGCGGGGTTCCCAGCATTCTGCTGTAGGATGTTGTACATAATTATGCAAATGACAAAAACGTGGGTCCTTCCACTCTTCTTTAGTGGATTCTCTGGAAACTTGATTGGGTTTGAAAACTCCTTCTGCGATCAATTTGTCCTAGAGCACATCTAGCTCATTTGGTGTACATGGTAGTGGTGGGGGGTGTCTCATACTCCCTCCCATCTGATTTCCTCTTCTTCTCACTAGTGGATACTGCCATAGCCTGCGGTGTGGATCTCCGCTCCTTGGGCTTGTCAAAATTAGGCCTTATAGATTGAGTGGTCTTTCTTGCTTTTTGTAGTAGCTGTGCGAACTGTGAGATTTCCAAATTCACTAGGACAAGTCTATACTCCATAATCATGTTACCCATGCGCATTTCCACTAGTGTCTTCTCCTTACAGTGATCATAGCAATCGAGAGCTAGAACCTCTTGATGTACTCCATTAGGTCTTCACCATTCTTTTGCTTAGTTCCTTGCAAAGTTGCAAGCGTTACTGTTTCTTCTCCGTGAAAATACTTGGTGCAGAACACGTCTACCATATCATCCCACATTGGGATTGACCTTGGCTTCAAGCCAGTGTACCAGGTGTACGCCCGGTCACATTAGGATTTAGAAAACTCCTGAAGACATAAGTCCTCGTTTGCTGCGTAAGGACCGAGAGTGTCAATAAACTTGCTCACATGCTCGACTGCACTTCCCCTTCTGCCATCGTATTGTGTGAAAGTTAGCGATTCATATCTCTCGGGATATGGCTTGCTAAGTATCCTCAGTGGATAAGGAGGCCTTCGTGCGTAGAATCTCTCCTTGGGCGCCATGGCCCTTTCCTGCTTTAAAAGTGTTGCGACTTCGGCCATCGTAATAAAATGTTGTTCTACGTTTTGTGGGCCATCGCCTACAGGGGTTTCTTCCTTGTTTGCCACATGCTTTGGGTTATGTTTGCTTCCCTTCTCTTTCGTCTTATCTACCTTCATCTGGCGAATCTCTTCCATCAGCTGCTGTTGGGAATGTTGCACAGACTACAGTACCTTAGTAAAAAAGTTGGCATTGTCAACAGGGGTTCTTTCCTGCTGTTGCGGCCTAGCCCCCGCTCCATTAACACCTTCTGCCTGATTGGGCTGGTGGGGCCTGGCTGGCCTTGATTCTGCCTGTGAGAGTACGATACTCATGTTTTGCATCGTCTTTGATGTTAGGGGCATAACTTGCGAGGGCTTTATCTTCTTTCCCTGTCTTTTTCCCAACTCCCAAGTGAAGTCGCCAATTTAAATGTGGTGGGCCTTTTTTGTTTTTTGAGCTGGATTGCTCCTGCTGTACCACAGCTCGTAATTCTAGGGTAGGAGAGTCGTGACTGGCCTAAATAAAGAACACCTTAGGCCAGCTTATGTGCAAGTTGGGCCATCCTTGTTCAGATGCGTCTTGGTAGGAACCTTGAACATACCACGTACTCACGGCAGGAAAGACTGTTGCAGATGCTATAGTAGGAAACACAATGTGGTAGAATAACTAAAACATTTTCTACTAATAACAATAATATATGAATAACTTCACAAAGGAATACATAACAATATGATTACGAGTTACAAGGTCACGACAAAGAGAAATTAACGGTAAGATAACAAATTAGTCACTAATCAACCAAAATAAGAGAAAAAAAGATGCGTCTGTCAAAGGAATGGGCTAGACTCTTTAGCAGATACAAGTTCAAAAAGGAAACCAAGCTCCAATGTGGGCAACCTCAGAGGGGGGCTCCTACCGTAGAAGTTACACACTTTGGAAAAAGGACTTAAATGGCTTAATCTTGAATTCTTAGTATATTAGAGAGTGGGCTATTGAGAGGGAGAGAAATGGATAGCCTATTAATGCAAGATTTTGCTCTTATCACTCATATTTTTCCATTTCTTGTGGTTTTTTGTGTTCTTTCTTTCTTCCTTCTTTATTTACTATGTTTTCTCTTCTTTCTTTCTATCTCTCTATTTTCTATTATCTGTCTCCCTCTTTTTCACTGTGCACGTCTATGGCCTTTTATACTGCCTACCGTGACAAGATTTACCGTTTTTACCCCTCAACCACTTTTGGCTCGTTGTGGGCGTCCTTCCAAGACTGACCACTGGTCTGCCAACTGCCCAACCATCACCACTACACTGTGTTGGCTGTGCCATATCTCATTTCCAGACAAAAGTGGTTTTGTTTTGTCTTTTACCTCCCTTAGTACTCTCATCCAGATAAGGGTTAAGCCTTTCCCTTACCAACCTCTATAGCATGCATCTTGTGGTTCCAACTCATATTTACTTTTTTTGGGCGAGATGTCACCCTATCAGGACATCTCGCCCAAGAGAACTTGAGCGGGAACCCCGAAATGGGCTCCCCCTTCTCCCCACCGCCAGACCACACCCTCTCATACCTCTGACCCATAACCCACCTCTTGATACTAGAGTAGGTCATAATTTATAAATATATTGTATATAAAATTAACAACATTCAAATATATATTCGCAAGATAATTTTTTAAGGGAACTTATTATCTTTTAAACTCAATTGAGTATACAAAAGCTGTCTAGTTTGATATTAAACATGTACAAAAAATGAATTAGAGAAAACAAAAACTACTTTGTCTCTATAACTACTAGACTAATTAACAAATTCTGTTGGTTTTTAAGAGCATTATTGGACTAACTCAAACATTTGGGGGGGCCAACTTCTATTTTTGTAACTAAATATTTAAATTTTTAATGCTTATACATTGATGGATATATACATGTACGTAGCGGAAAAATAACGGATCTACTTCATTCGTAATTGATAACATGTACTATGTAAGTTTCAGAATATACAACAAGAGAGTGCACCTTGGTGTAGTGAATTTCAAAACCAAATATTAGAAGTTCTTGGGAACATTTTTAATCTTCACTCCAATTCCACTAACGCCCAAGATGTGTGGTCTTTCAATCAGTTATATGAGTTTGTTCTAGAGAGAATGAGAGTGTCCAATACTCACATACATCCCATTTCATGAACTTGTTGTTCTTTTTTTATTTTTATTTTTTATTTTTTAAAATTCTGTATGTTTCTCTCAATATAACTGATTATCTAATTGGGCCAGCCTTTTGGGCCTTTCCAATTGGGCTTTAATATGTGGCTTGGAGTGGGACCAAAAGGCAACAAATAAGACACTAGATCCAATGGACTTTAAACTTTTCTGTCAACTCTTGACAAGTCCAAAGTTAACATTAATTATATTTAATAACATTATATAAATATAATTGCACTCTACGCCTTACTAATAAATTGTATCCTAAGACTTTATTGTACATGCAACCCTTTCATAAAATATTCGTAGTAACAAAAAGTCATGAATGAAGACTGCCACTTTGTGAATTACTACATCTTAATCCTTGAGTACTCGGCTTAATCCTTTAAGTTATTCATTATATATTTATGAAATCCAATTTCATAAATATATACTTGTAACTATTTACTAAAGTAGTTAGGCCTAACATTCCGAATAACAAACCCATTAAACTTATCTCAAGGGAATATTTTGTATCTTCATTAAGAGACTATGAATTCCATCTTAAGAATATATGTTCCATCAGCACTAAATGTGGCTGCCCAACATACTGAGGTTTTGACCGTTACTTTAGATCTCATTTCTGATATATCAAAGCAACCTAGACTTCATGATCAGGTTCATTATTCTCTCTGGATTAAGAGTTCATGTAAATATAAGTCATGAGATTTATTATTAAATTGACAGTCGTTAGGTAAATAATAAATCTCACAGCGGTCCTGTTCAATATGTTTTAACTCTTAAAACATATCAACTAAAAGTCACTACTTCCATGATCAAGACAAATCATCTTAGTTAATATGTTATAGTCTTCGCAAATGAAATGCCCAATTTCATCACCGACTACGAACTAAATTCTGAGTTTACAAAAAACTTGTGATTTATATCTTCTGTGACTTTTCACATAAATCACATACTATGTATCTCATGGACTATGTGATAATGTCCAAATATTCATGTTATCATTATTTTAGATAATAATAAAACAACTTTATTAATTACAACAATAAGTCATAAATAATGTCATATATAATATAATACAAAGTATCATACAATAGGATTTAAAGGCACTAATCCAAACATACATAATATAAAATAATTTTTTAAAATTTGGGGTGGGGGGAGTGGGGCATGCTATAGCTTCTCCCCAGGTCACAAGAGTCTAGAAGACCAGACTTTGTTTGGGCGGAATGGGTGCCTAACACCTTTCCATTCCGTAACCTAGCCTCCACATTTTGGTCTTTGGCTAAGTAGATATAGCATTGTCTTTATTTATTTTGGGTAGAATGTAATTAGGACAAAAAGTCATGTATTTTGGTAGTTTGTAACTAGGACCCAAAGCCTTGTAATTTTTCAATCTTTCCAATTATGTATTTTCTTTTATTCAATTAATGAAGAGAACAATTCGGTCATGTATTTATTTTTTCTTATTTTTTGTATAAAAAAAAAGTGGCAACTCCATACCATTTACCCAAAAAGAGAGGTGCCCTAAAAGGTACCTGAATCTCTCTTTTTTGAGGGACACTTTTTTCGAGGTTTTTCACAATGACTTTATTGTTTTAACTCAGATCTGAATAATAAATCTAAGTATTCACTTGGTTAATTAATTAGGTTAAATAATCTAGTTTACAGGGATCTAAAAATCTAATAAGTGGTATTAGAGCGGGTTAGCTCTTGATTTAGGTTATTATACCTAGAGTTAATCCTTGATCGTTGTTATCATGGATAATTTTAAGTTTCTTACTATTTTTGATTGTGATGTTTTGAATAGAAAGGACATATTGTTTCAGTTGTTCTTTTTGAGGCTTGTGAAAGGAATTTGCAAGATTTCAGTCTTTCTTAGAAGATTGGTATAATCCCTTAAATACACTCTGCTTTTCCTGGATTTTCATCTACAAAGCCGAAGACTCGTGCTATATGGGTGGGAAAAGACTTGCTAAGGTGAGTATTGTTTACTTGTCCCTAATTTAGTTCTTTCAATTGTTTGTGGATGTAAGGTTGAATTTAATCAACCATCTTGTTGGCTTTATTCTATACCAATTTGCTTGTAATTCAGCATTTAGAAACCCTGTATTTAGGTGGGAATCATGTAAAGGTAGTATGTGAGAGAGTGTGAAGAAAAGCTCAAGTGTGTGCAACTCAGCAGGGCCTCACGACTGGATCTCGCGATTGGTTCACGGCTGGCAAGTTGCCAAAGGAGGCACATGTGTAAGCATGCAGAGGAGCTAAAGAGTCACGCCAGCTGGAGCACTACAGGACAAAACTTTCAGTCTGGCCATTCTGTTAGCTCGCGACTTAGACTAGCGACTCAGTTAAGTCGTGAGGCTAAGTCGCCAGACCACTTTGTTTGGGAAAAACTGACCTTTTGCATTCCGAACACATACTAGTATAAATACCCTTTATACCCACGTATTGTAGAGAGCTTCCAAAGAGAATTTTGGGAGAGAAACCCTAGAGAAAAACAAGATTGACTCATCCACAATCTTCATCATTGTTTCTCCAAATTCCTCTACTCTCACCCTTTCCATTGATACATCTTTGAGGGGTACATTAGCCAAATCCTTTTCTCACCATACCCATATCTGTGAGAAGGTTATTTAGTGCTTGGGAAGCAGTTAGGAAGGGACCAATTGATATTGGTTGATGCTATGGGCTATAGCGGGATCCAGTAAGCTAGAGAAGACAAAGGTTCGGCGTAACCTCGTTGGAGCAAGAAGCATGGAGGGCTTAGGTACACTGGGTAGATTAGGCTTGGAGGGTCTTTTGCTGTTCATGTATCCCAACTTCATTCTTTAGTGGATTATTGACCGCTTGGAGGGCGGCGGAGAGGTTTTACTCCTAGGACTTTGATTTCCTCTTCGATAACACATCGCTGTGTTGTCTTTGTGTTTGCATCTCTCTTCCCTTAATCTTTGCCATTTAATTTCTGCTGTGGTTGTGATTTTATTTGGTTTAGATTGTTTTATCAATTCTTTTCTAGCTTATTTTCATATTTATCACATACATTGTTTGATAATAAGCTTGAATTGGTAATTTGTAATTTGGGGGTCTAAACGTTCAAGGTGTTTTACACACTATTTGAACATTTAGTGGACATGTTTTGTTCTTGTTTTTGGTTTTTTTTTTTTTAGGTTGTTTTTTATTAAAAAAAAAATCCAAAAATATTGAAAATTTTCAAAAAGACAAAAATATTTTATTTTGTGTCTAGTTTTATTTTTCTTGAGGATTACATGAATTATGATATCCCTCTCTTGATTTAGAATATACTTGACATTGTGGAGAAACTTGAATAGTATTTATTGCTCAACTAAGTGCATAATTATTTTGAGATAAATATGATTTTGTATGAGTATGTACTAGTTTGTACATGTACTCATGGGTTAATTAAGAAATTGATATTTTTGTTTATGTACCCTTTATAGCATAGTTGAGCACGGTCATGCATTGCTTTTGCATTTTATTTATTTAGCATAATGTGTACTTTTTGTTTTTGGTCATTAAAATTTTGAAAAACCGAAAAGATTTTTTTTTTTGTGTTACACATCATAAATGTGTAGTTGAGGTTGGCCAATGAAATTTGCATTTCATGACTATGTACCTTGTTTAGCTTGGATGAGCTTATTTTTATGCACTTTGCTAGTTTGTGCAATGTAGTGCCTATTTGTGTGAGTTGTTTATAGTTTTTAATCACATGTTCTTGATTTTGAAGTCACATTCTTTTGATTGTAAGGACTAAAAAATCCTAAGAGAAAGGCAAAAATAACCATCTCACCATTGTTTACTAGTCAATTATGAACACCTTAGTGCATATCATTAGATTTAGTGCTTGAGAAAGTGTAGCACATGCACAACAAGTAAAGTAAGGTGTTGCCTTAAAAGAAAAAGTAGAAAAAGAAAAATATGCATAAAAATATGATAAGGCAAAAAAAAAAAAAAAAAAAAAACATGATTGCAAACTTGTTTTTTAGGAGATGTGAGAGTTATATGATGTAACTCTTTAGGTGATAGTCACTTTCAAATTTATGTGATGAATAATATAGAAATTTTGGTTGATTACTATCTACATATCACCTTATATGTATCTCATGCTTTTACTAGTTGCACACACATCACAAGTAATTCTTTGCTAAGCTTTGTACATGAGATTGTGTGTAAACTAGTGTGGCCATCCAAGATTATACACTTTGTGATGTTTGTTGCAAAATGAGAGTTGGTTTAAATTTTGAGAAGAAAAATCTAAAACTTTGTTTTTGAAAACTTAAGTTGAAGATTATGTGTTTTTGAAAAACATTTGGAATCATTTACATGCATTTAATGTGATGAAAAATCTTTTGAAAATTGATTCTGTAGAAGCATTTCTGGTTTTTCAAAAAATTCTTTTTTTTGAGTCTCGATCGGTCGAATCTATTTTTTGATCAATCGAAAAAGTTAAGTTCTCAAAACTTGACCTTCTGCCTAGTTCGATTGATGTTCGATCGATGCTCAATCGATTGAAATTGGAAAATTTTCATTTTTTAGATTTTTGACCAAATTTGTTTTTTCATGCATTATTTATGTTTAGAATTCACATGCATTGTATTGTTTTCTGTATCCATCTTGCATTTTTATTGTCATATCTCTCATAATTTTCACAACTAACATGCATTCACTTTGCTAAATTGGGTACTCAACTTGATCTAAAATTGATTGATTAATTTTTGAGTCCTTTGTACATTTTAGTATATGCTATTTTTCTTGATGTGTGAAATGCTGAAAATTGAAAATATTTTTTTTTTGAGATACAATGGATAATAATGTGCAAATATTTTCTCTACTCATGCATTTGTTTATGGGTCACATAGTGTAAAGTTCGCATTTATTGAAAGAGAGAATATTTTTCTTCATGTGTATCCTCAACTTAGTTTTTAAGTTTGGTTTGTGTGTCTTTATTTTCCCCACCTCCTAAATTTTCTCCAAAACTGTTTTTCCTAACACTTGGGTTGTTTTTCCTATCTAATACTATATATAAAAGCAGAAGCCTTTAAGGAGGTGCTGCCACATTAGGAAAAAAGCCTATCTAAAATCCAGCCACGTTTAAGTTTAAAAGCGATAAATTACATTGTTTCATAACGTTACAACACCGTTTAAAAGCCCCTTGCTATAAAAGAAAAACTAACCGGTCAGAATACAGTTAAAAGGGCTTGCAATACTCTAAAAAAAAACTTGGGATACAAAGAACGGAGAAGGAGAGAGAGAGAGAGCGATTGGGCATAAGAGTTCTAAAAGAAAACTAACCAATCAAAACCTTCTATTAAGCATACTCATCCAAAACCTTCTTCTGTCACCACTTCACCCCTTTCCTATGCATTCGACAATTACCCCTCTCTTCGGTCTCATCTAAACGCACGTAGATCTTTGGGTTTCATCCTCAATAAAAGTAAAACACTCCCTCTTTCAAAATCTGGGTTTAATCCTCTCTATCGTTCTCTCTAAGGTATTAGCCCAAACTGCTGACTCTTCCAAGAAGGTAACTCTTTTCTCTCTGTGCGATTAAATTCGTCCGAATGAATTGCATCACATATCTGTGAAACTTTTTAAATTTTATTTAGTTTTACTAATTTGTTAATGTTTGAATTGCTTTCAGTTTGAGTTCTGTTGATTTCAATTGATTTACCCTTTAGAATTTTTTAAATTAATTTTTTTAATTTGATTTCTTTCTCTGATTTCGAAGCTGATAAATTCTATTCTTCCTCTTCATCTTTCTCCTCCAACCCAAGTTAGTTAACTTCCCTTGAATCAAAATAGTTTCACTTTTCATAGACGCACACCATCTGCTTGATATAAAGTTTCCAAAGTACGTAGAGATAGAAGGTGACAGAGTTCATAAGCCGTCAAGCACGTAGAGAAAGAAAAATCTATGGGCATCAACACCGTTAGGCTATATATCTACCACCATCAGATCATCGAAACTGGCTCTGGTACATTTTTCTCCATTTTTTTTAGATTTGGGTATGAAATATTACTTTTTATTGAGTTTTTTTGTTGGATAGGTTTAGATTTGATTTTGGTTTTGATTCCTTTTTATTTCGGGCTTTTGGGTTCTCCAAGAAAATGTTTGTTTTCTCAATTTTTCGATATATTTTTTTTTTCCTATTTTGGATTACAGAAATCACTAAGCCTTTCCTTGTTTTCTAATATCTACGTTCATAGTTTTCTTTTTCTTTCTAGGGTTTTGATTTGGAAAATCGGTTTTGCTATTGATTCACCACCAATCTCCTCTTTCACATGTAACTTTTTCTCTCTTTGAAGCACTGGCCATTCAGGTTTTTCTCTCTCCCTTTTTGGGTTTTCAGTTTTTGGTAGATATTTGGATTCCAATTGGTTCTTAATTTTTCCACTCCTACTTAGAATTTTGATTTTAGGTTTTTGAATTTCTTGATTTTAGTTATTCAGAGAATGTTTCGTGACAACATAGCTAATAAGAATGCTTTTAAATTTTCTCAATCTTTGCAAGTACCTCAGTGCTGGTGATTGTGAGGGAAACCTCCATATCTATTACCTACAAACCTTTGATTATTCATGCTTTCAGGTAAATGCATTCAATAAAAATATTCCTTTTAGGTTATGCTTTCTGACAAGCGTTTAGGTCCTATGCATCTTAGAATATTAAAATTTTGGAAATTTTGGCAGGGTGCTCATGATGCAGAGATCCTCTCATTGAGCTTTAGTTTATCAAGTAAAAAGGAGGCTAATTTTGAAGAAGCCGAAGATAGTCAATCGTTCCTTGCATTAGGGGGCCGCGATTGAATGATCCATCTTTATGATGTTAATAGGTTTGCTACTTTCCTCTGTTTTTTATTTTTATTTTGTTAATCTTTGCTCCCTAGCTGGGGTTTCTGTATTGCTATTTATCTTTGTGAGTTGTGGACTTCTTTCATTGTAATTTTGGATGGTTCTTGCTGCATTTTGAATGAAATTTCTTGAATCTACTGAAAACCTTGATGGGTATTGCTTAATGAAAACTTATTTGTCTCACGTATAGAAATCTGACACTAACACAAAAAACAAATGTAATAAATATGACTCTATGCTTACTTTGTCTTGAAGATTTTCAATTTTTTTTTTAAAGTCTATACCATATATGCTTACAATAATGATTTTTTTTTTTTTTCATATAGCCAGTAATTTGTTTGTGTCTTTTTAAGACATTTCAATGGGTAATATAATATTTTTGTCTTGGTTTGTGCAAAATTGCAAATAGCTTTTGTTTGCAGCATATATTTTTTAAAATTCATACATATATTTTTTGTTTGGTTGGAATCACTTAGGTTTTTCAAGTTAGAATGAATTTTGAGAATGACAAGGATGTGCAAATTCAACAGGCAATGTGGGAAGGACAACATGAACTTTCAACTAAGAAGACATATGCTAGGTACATGGAACTTTTCTTCATTCTAATTTCAATTGGGTATTTGTTTTTGTGCTCCTTATTTTGAATTATGGTAGGGCAATTGATGTTTGTCATGTTTCATTTGTTGTTGTTTTTTTGTTTTTTGGTAGTGTCTAAATTTTTGCTACCTAGAATGTTACTTTTATGTTGATGAAATATCTTAAATTGCATATTAGGTTTTCATTATTGGATATTTTGTTACACTTATTACTGCAAGACTGAATAGAGTCTTCCTTGGTTGCATATACAAACATAGATGATTTTGAAAGAATTGGAAACGGCATTTCTTTTTTTGGCTTTGGAACTGTAACTATTATGTTGTCTATTTTGACTATAGTCTTGATTAGGAATTTAGTATGCTGTTGTGACTAATGGCAATTAGAAATTTTTGATAAAATCACGTTTGTTTGCACCAATTTCTTTTGGCTTTTCTTCATTGATAATGTGGGCTACATCTTCCATTACATCTATGTCCTGCCATTTTCCCAATATCAAAAATTTGCTAAATGAGCTTCTATTTGTTTCAAAGGAAAATGATTTATTTTCAACAAAACAATTGTTTAACAAGTTGCTCTATTGGGTTAAATTGTAGTAATTGGCTACATATACTTTCATTCATATGAGATGTTTTATCCAAGGGCTTTTCACCCCTGAGGGGCTAAGTAGTTTATGTTGGAAATAAAGATGAATGCAGCGGAAAATTAATGGATCTACTTCATTTGCAATTGATAACATGTACTATGTAAGTTTCAGAATTAGAGAACAAGAAAGCGTACCTTGGTGTGGTGAAATTCAAAACCGAAGATCAGAAGTTCTTGGGAAGACTTTTAATCTTCACTCCAATTCCACTTGATGCCCAAGATGTATAGTCTCTCAATCAGTTTCCAAGGAGAGAATAAAGAGTGTCCAACACTCATATACAAAGCATTTCATTCATTATGTGATCTTGATGAAAAACCACCATGAAAGTCTTATGAAAACCTTCATCTTAACCTTATGAAAAGCCATTATATGAAAAGCCATTATGAAATTTTGTATGTTTCTCTCCTTATATACAACTGATTATCTAATTAGGCTAGCCTTTTTGGGCCATTCCAATTGGGCTCTAGTA
Organism: Quercus glauca; assembly: GCA_023736055.1. NCBI lineage: Eukaryota > Viridiplantae > Streptophyta > Magnoliopsida > Fagales > Fagaceae > Quercus > Quercus glauca. The sequence goes on from CM043324.1 coordinate 35,682,520, forward strand.
TGTGGCTTGGAGTGGGACCAAAAGGGACCAATAAGACACTAGCTCCAATGGGCCTTAGGCTTTTCTATCAACTTTTGACAAGTCCAAAGTTACCATTAACTATATTTAATACCATTATATAAAAATAGTTGCACTCTAGGCCTTATCTATAAATTATATCTTAAAACTTTATTATATATGCAACCCCTTCATTAAAATATTTGTAGTAATACAAAGTCATGAATGTTGACTGCCACTTTGTAGATTACTACATCTTAATTCTTGAGTACCCGGTTTAATCCTTTATGTTATTCAATATATATTTATGAAATTCAATTTCACAAATATATATACTTTAGTAACTCCTTACTAAAGTGGTTGGGCCCAACACTCTGAATAACCAAACCCATTAAACTTATCTCAAGGGAATATTTTATATCTCTGTTAAGAGATTATGAATTCCATCTTGAGAATATATGTTCCATCAACATTAAATGCGGCTGCCCAACATACTGAGGTTTTGATCGTGACTTTAGATCTTACTTCTGATATATCAAAGCAACCTACACCTCATGATCAGGTCCATTATTCTCTTAGGATTTAGAGTTTATGCAAATAGAAGTCGTGAGATTTATTATTCATTTGACAGTCGTTAGGAGAATAATAAATCTCACAGCGGTCCAGTTCAATATGTCTTAACTCTTAAAACATATAAACATACAAACTAGAAGTCTTCACTTCCATGATTAAGACAAATCATCGTAGTTGATATGTTATAGTCTTCGCAGATGAAATGCTCAATTTCATCACCGACTATGAACTCAAATTCTGAGTTTATAAAGAACTTGTGATTTATATCTTCTGTGACTAAATTACATAAATCACATACTATGCATCTCATGGACCAAGATAATGTCCCATTAGTTCATTAATAAATAGTCTCATATAATTAAACTATTTAATTATTTATGTCATGCCAATAAATTGGATTTTAGGGCATAAACCTCAACAATCTCCCACTTGCCCTCAAAGACAATTTACCATATATCCGACACTTATCTCCCTTTAGAATAATACATAGTCACTCTAAGGCAAGGCTTGGAAATAAGTTTCTATCAGATTTATTGCATAAATTATCTTTTCGACTACTACTTCTTAAGTACTCATATCTCTCTAATGAGATAATACTTACGCTTAATGTGTATCTTCACCACCTAGGATGAACATATATCTTAAAGTCCAATTTCATGAATCACAATCAAACTACAAGTCAGTATTTGTACATCCAGTAACTATCAAAACTTCACTTTTGTGGACAAGCATATAATCCCTCATTGTCCTAAGATAGATGAGTATATGCTTTGCTCCCACTAAATTAAGTGATCTTTGATTCAATTGATATTTGCTTATCATGCCCACCACAAAATAGATATTTAGCCTAGCATTTAGCATAACATAAAGACTTCCTATCGATTTGATATAAGGAACCGTCTTGATATAAGGTTATAATTCTTAGGATGTGACTAGTCTTTCCCAAGTACTTTATATCAAACTGGATTAGACAACAAAAATTTTATTGATGACAATAACTCTACATCATTCTAAATAATTAGAATGTCATCAACATACATTATGAAATTTATTATTCTATATAGCTTTACACACATAAGCCCTTTTAATACTTGATCAAAATCAAACAATTTGATTGCTTGATCAAAGATGATATTTTATGATTTAGATACTTGCTTTAGTCCATAAATGGAATATAAGCATCTTGCATACTAAACACTATTGGTTCTTTGTATGTACAAGTCTAGGTACATCACATAGATGTCTTCATTAAGATTGCTTCTAAAAGAAACTTTCTTGATATCCATTGCCATATTTCATCCAAATGAAATATAATGGATAAGAGAATCTAGATAGAGTCAAACTTGACTATAGGTGAAAAAATCTTTTCATAATCGAACCATTTCTTTCTGAATAAATCTTTTCGCCACTAGTCTTGACTTTGAAGGTTTGCACCTTCAAATCTATCAATCTTAATTTCTTGTAGACTTATTTGAGAACAATAGGCTCAATGCCAATAGGCGCCTCTACAAGTTCTAGACTTTAAATAGAATCTAATTCTATTCACATAACCTTGATCCAATAATTCATATTCATATCATCTATGGCCTCTACATAGGACCGATGATCAAATTCATATCTTTGTGGAATGACTTCAAAAGTTTATACCAAAAGTATGAATTTACAATTCTCCCGCTACAATATTGTACCGGTGTACTAGTTATATATATATAGAATAATACCTTGTGGTGTATCTAATACAACCATCTCATTTCTAAATGTATTTTATAGTTGTCTTACAAAAATTCTAACACTTTCTTCTAGAACAATTCTTTAAGATTATTCACATAGTCATCATCAAGAACTTTGTATTTGTACTTTACAAACACCTTGTCTTCTTTATGACTATCAAAACAATCTTATGCAATTCCTTTTGGATACTTATCATAATCACACATTTTTCTACCTTTTGATTTCAATTTGTCAGACTTCCTTTCTAGCCCAAGTGCCGGACATCTCCAAAAGTGGAAGTATCATATACTAGGTTTTCACCCAATCCACAATTTGATAAATGTCATAGGAACAAACTTTTGAAATCAATTTTAGAAAATGTATAGTAATTATTAGAGTATATCTCCAAAAGAAATAAGCAAATAGAAATACTTATCATGTACTTTACTATTTCTAAAAGAGTCTTATTCCTCCTTCATGTATGCACTGACTTAAAGAAGTCATTAATACTATATTCCTTTATAATAAAGGAGTCCTAGATCATATTATCCTCTAAATAAAATTCATAGATTGGAAATACAACAAAATAATGGTTTTTAAAGCCCATCTTTCACCAATCTTGAATACCATTTAGATTAATAAGATCTAGACATAAGTGCCAAAACATACAATACCAAAGGATGGAAACTTTCTCTTTTTAAAAAAATAAAACATGTAAATTTCCATCTAGAAAACAATAATGGACAAAGTTTAGCTTTACCAAACCAGAAACACTTTCTTTGGTCATACTTTTGAGTCTAATTTTCTTTTGGCAACTACTAGGGCAACTTGCTTTCCCAATTGTTTGGTATTATAATTCTTCTTTTACCACACTTACCTTTCGGTTCAGGCTAAGAATTTGAATTAAATCATATTGATCCTAGCCTTAGCTTTTAGGATGTCTTCCGTTGTGTAGAACTCACTCATCAATTCAGATAACATAAAAAATGATTTATTTTCAAAACAATTTGAATTGATCAAATGATTCTAACAAGAACTTGTGAATCATATCCATATGAGATTAACATTTAATCTCTACATCCAAGAATTCCAATTCATTTTAAAAATAAAATATATTCATAAAATGACATAGAAATGGAAGTTCTTAAGCTTTTCTTAGCACTCAATATGATTCATACCAAACATCTCATTTAGACTTGATATAAAGTCTAAGTTTAGTACTAACTCTTGCATCTCATGCTATAGCACAATTGAGATAGAAGCCAAGGTAACATATTAGCATTTAAATGGAGACTATGATCACATCATAAGCAATCTTCCATAAATGCATCATGTATAGGAAATTATGACAATGCTGAATAAAAAACATAAATATGTACTTCAGCTCCTTTAAGCACCATGTCCAAAATTATTTCTTAGTTAATGTGATTCATTTAAAATAATAGCTAGAGGACAAAATTTATGACAAATTTATTTTGAGACTTAGAACATAATTACAGGGACATTATCATTTTGCATCCATAACCATATAATATGGAACCCAAAAAGCATACTATACTAGGTGCAACGACAACCCAATCCTTGTCTATAATTCCTCGGTAGCAAGTTTATTATAAACATATTAATTGATTGAGAATTATTCTCATTATTAGTGCTATCATGATAACTCTTATCATACACTAATAATATGCTGTATTACCATTATCCTCTAAATAATAATGATATAGCTCCTTTGGGAGGTTAACATTATACTTAGTCTAGTGTACAGCATTTTCTAGAATCATGTGTAGCCACATTTCATCTCCCTTTATAGTGTTTAAACTTGTAGTACCATGAAACAAAACACCCTCCTTTGGGATCGCAAGGCATATACGCCAAGATGAGGTGCTTGTTCACACTACTTTAAAGGGGTAAGTTCAATCTTGTAGTACTATGAAGTAAACACCCTCCTTTGGGATCGCGAGGCATATACGCTAAGACGAGGTGCTTGTTCACACTACTATGAACCGATAATGGAGGTCGTGAGATGCAACCCTTGTATCTCTCTTCAATTGATTTTCGATTGCTAGTCGATCGATCGAATTTGTTTTTCGATTGATCGAGAGGTGATCGAGTATCAATCGAAGGAGTCAGATGATCAAGTTTGAATTTCTTAATTTTTTCGATCGATCGAGGGGCACTTTCGATCGATCGAAAGAAAGAAAATCAGAATTTTTTCTAATTGTTTTCACATGTAAAAGAGTAAGACCATGTGTAATTAGATTATGCATGTTTTAAAATTAAAAACCTTTATTTTAAAATATCTAGTAGGAGAGAGATACAAGGGTTGGATCTCACGGCCTTCATTATCGGTTCATAGTAGTGTGGGGTAAGCACCTCGTCTTGGCGTATATGCCTCGCGATCCCAAAAGAGGGTGTTTACTTCATTGTACTACAAGATTGAACTTACTCATTTAAAGTAGTATGGACAAGCACCTCATCTTGGCGTATATGCCTCGCGATCCCAAAGGAGGGTGTTTACTTCATTGTACTACAAGATTGAACTTACCCATTTAAAGTAGTATGGACAAGCACCTCGTCTTGGTGTATATGCCTCGCGATCCCAAAGGAGGGTGTTTTGATCCATGGTACTGCAAGTTTAAGCACTACAAAGGGAGATGAAATGTGGCTACACATGATTCTAGATAATGGTGTACACTAGACTAAGTGTAATGTTAACCTCCCAAAGGAGCTATGTCATTATTACTTAGAGGCTAAAGTTGATACGGCATATTATTAGTGTTTGATAAGAGTTATCATGATAGCACTAATAATGAGAATAGTTCTCAACCAATTAATATGTTTATAATATACTTGCTACTAAGGAATTATAGACATGGATTGGGTTGTCGTTGCATATATTATATTATGGTTTTATTAAGGTTCCATACTATATGTTTGTATGCTAAATTGATAATGTTCAAGTTATTCATTATATTCATGTTTATTGTTTTCAGATTTGAACATGACATCTTTTAGCCCACTTGTAACTATTCTTAATCAAAACAAACTGACTGGATCCAACTATGTTGACTGGAAAAGAAATTTGGACATTGTTCTTACTGCTGAAGAGTACAAATATGTGCTTACTAAACCATGTCCTAGCTTTCCTTCATTAGATGCTCCTCCTAAGGAAAAACAACGATATGATCATTGGCAGAAATCTAATGAGATGGCCAAGTGCTACATCCTAGCATCTATTTCAAATGTTTTATAGCATCAAATGTAGGATGTAGAACTAGCTTCAGACATCATGCTAAGTATGAAGGAGATGTTTGGTGAGCAAGGCCATTCTGCAAGGCAAGAGACCATGAGGCAAATTTATAATACCAAAATGGCTGAAGGCAGTTCAGTGAGACAGCATTGTCTTACAATGATCTCCAATCTGATTACATTGGAAGTTTTAGGTGCCGATATTGCTGAAGAATCCTAAGTGGATATGATACTCCAGTCGCTACTAGAATCATTCAAGGAATTCAAACTTAACTATAATATGAACAAAAAGATTTATACCCTGTCTGAAATAATGAATGAATTGGTAGTGGCAGAAGGCATTCTTGGTGCTTTCAATGTTGAAGCCAATGTTGGTGAAACTTCTACTTCTCAACCTAAGTCAAAAGGCAAGGGTAAGAAAAAGAACAAGAAAGACTTCACCAAACAAAAGGGTAAACAAATTGCCTTAGGGGTTGCTGATAAAGGAAAGAAGATCAAAGGAAAGTGTTTCCATTGTGGTGAGAAAGGACATTGGAAGAGTAATTGTCCAATATTTAAGGCTGCCAAGAAAAAAGGTATGAATAATACATTCCTTCTTGAAATAGGTTTGGTACAGAATTCCACGGATTCCTGGTGTGTGGATTCAGGTTGTACTAATCATATCTGCAATTCCTTGCAGGGGTTCCAGGAGACCAGAAAGCTTAAAGAAGGGGAGTTGTTTCTTACTTTGGCTGATGGGAGCAGGATTCCGGTTTGGTACAGAATTCCACAGATTCCTGGTGTGTGGATTCAGGTTGTACTAATCATATCTGCAATTCCTTGCAAGGGTTCTAGGAGACCAGAAAGCTTAAAGAAGGGGAGTTGTTTCTTACTTTGGCTGATGGGAGCAGGATTCCGGTTGTAGCTGTTGGAGTGTTTAATTTATGCTTTGAGTCTACGGTTTTAATATTGAAAGACTGTTTGTAGGTACCTAATGTTCATAGGAATTTAATTTCTGCAACTTATTTAGGTAAATAAGGATATTGTGTTATCCTAAAAGACAATGTTGTAATAAAGAGGGATAAAGTGTTTATCTGTTCTGGCATTATTGTGGATGGTCTTTATATTTTAACTCCTTATAAGCATGAATTATATAATTTTGAATTAGATGCAAACTCTCATGTAAAATCATTAAAGAGAAAGTTTCCTTCTAATGATGCATATCTTTGGCACTTGTGTTTGGGTCATATTAATTCAAACAGAATTCAAAGACTGATCAAAGATGGACTCTTAGGGCCCATGGACTTTGATGGATTTCCAGTTTGTGAATCTTGTTTGGAAGGTAAAATGACCAAACAACCTTTTAATGCAAAAAGTAGAAGAGCCCAAGAGTTGCTAGAATTAGTTCATACGGATGTATGTGGTCCTATGTCAACCCAAGTAAAAGGAGGTTATGAGTATTTCATCACTTTTACCGATGATTACTCAAGATATGGTTATGTGTACCTAATGAGACGGAAGTCCGAAACCTTTGAAAATTTCAAAGAGTTAAGGGCTGAAGTTGAGAATCAATTGGGTAAACATATAAAGGCCATTCGATCTTATCGAAGTGGCGAATACCTTCTTGGGGTTTTCAAGGACTACTTAATTCGAAATGGGATTGTATCCCAATTGACTGTACCTGGAACTCCCCAACAAAATGGTGTAGCAGAAAGAAGGAATAGAACTCTTTTGGAAATGGTTAGGTCCATGATGAGTTATTCAACTTTACCAGTTTCTTTTTGGGGATATGCACTAAAAACAGCTATGCATATTTTAAATTTAGTTCCTACAAAATCTGTTCTCAACACATTTAAGGAATTGTGGAGTGGGCGCAAGCCTAGTATGAAATATCTCCACATTTGGGGATGTCCAGCACATGTGTTGAAAGGGAAGTCTGATAAATTGGAAGCTAAAACAGAAGTATGCATGTTTTTAGGGTATTCAAAAGAAACAAAGGGTTATTTATTCTATAATCATAAGGATAACAAAGTGTTTGTTAGTACCCATGCCAAATTTTTGGAAGATGATTATGTGAATAATTTTAATCCTAGAAGTAAAGTTGTTTTGGCTGAAATAGATGAACCTGTAGTTGAACAACCAATGGATGAATCTAGGGATGATGCGGCTGTATTAGATACACCGCAAAATACTACACATGAGATGTCTAGTACACAAGTGCCTCGTCGTAGTGGGAGAATTGTTCGGCCTCCTATAAGATTCATAGGTTTGGGAGAAACTTATGAAGCTATCTCAGAAGAGGCTGAATCGGATCCCTACACTTATGAAGAGGTAATGAATGATATAGATGCACATCATTGGGTCCAAGCTATGAAATCTAAATTAGATTTCATGTATTCCAATCAAGTTTGGGATCTTGTAAAGGCGCCTAACGGCATTAAAGCTGTTGGTTGCAAATGGGTTTACAAGAGGAAGAGAGGGATAGATGGAAAGGTTGAAACCTTTAAAGCAAGGCTAGTAGCGAAAGGGTATACACAAAAAGAAGGTATTGATTATGATGAAACCTTTTCTCCAGTAGCAATGCTTAAATCTATCAGAATTCTCTTATCCATTGTTGCTCATTTTGATTATGAGATTTGGCAAATGGATGTCAAGACTGCATTTCTTAATGGCAATCTTGTAAAGGAAATCTATATGAAGCAACCGGAAGGTTTCATAGCAAAGAACCAAGAGCGTATGGTATGCAAGTTGAAAAGGTCCATTTATGGACTTAAGCAAGCATCTTGGTCATGGAACATCAGATTTGATCAAGCAATCAAGTCATTTGGTTTTGAACAAAATCTTGATGAACCATGTGTGTACAAAAGACATCAAGATAAAGTGGTAATGTTCCTAGTGCTTTATGTTGTTGATATTCTACTCATTGGAAATGATGTAGGGGTAATGTCATCTGTAAAGGTTTGGTTGTTAAGCCAATTTGATATGAAGGACTTGGGTGAGGCTAATTTTATTCTAGGGATCAAGCTTTGGTGAGATCGCAAGAATAAGATGTTAGGCTTATCACAAGCTGGATATATAGATAAGGTTCCAGAACGGTTTAGCATGCAAAACTCCAAGAAATGATTGCTTCCTTTCAGACATGGAGTTCCTCTGTCTGATGACCAAAGGCCTATGACTCAAGAGGAAGAAGATATGATGAGACAAGTTCCTTATGCTTCAGCAGTAGGAAGTCTCATGTATGCCATGCTTTGTACTAGACCAGATATCTGCTATTCAATTGGCATGATCAGCCGATATCAATCAAATCCAGAACCAAAACATTGGCAAGCTGTAAAGCATATTCTCAAGTATCTATGAAGAACGAGATATTATATGCTTGTTTACCGTTGTGAGGATTTAATTCCTATTGGCTATATAGATTCAGACTTTCAATCGGATCTAGATTTCAGAAAATCCACTTCAGGATGTGTTTTCACCTTGGGAGGTGGAGCCATTAGTTGGTGGAGTATTAAGCAATCTTGTATTGCGAACTCCACTATAGAAGCTGAGTACGTTGCTGCTTGTGAGGCAGTAATGAAACTGTATGGCTTAAGAAATTCCTTTCTGACCTTGCTGTATTGAGAATGGAGCAAATTCCAATCACATTGTTTTGTGACAATAGTGGAGCAGTTGCGTAATCTAAAGATCCAAGGGATCACAAGAAAGGAAAGCACATTGAGAGGAAGTACCATATCATTCGAGATATTGTTGCTCGTGGAGATGTGGTGGTAGCAAAGATTGACAGTGCAAATAATCTAGCAGATCCATTTACTAAAGCCTTGCCTCAAAGGACTTTCGAGTCACATTTGGAGGGAATGGGAGTTAGATTAGTGCACAATGGTCTTTAGGGCAAGTGGGAGATTGTTAGGATTGGTGCCCTTAAATCCTATTGTAAGATGTTACGTATGATATTATGTATGACTTAATATTGTGATTAATAAAGTTGTTTTATTATTATCTAAAATAATGGTAACATGAATATGGGACATTATCATTTAGTCCATGAGATGCATAGTATGTGATTTATGTGATTTAGTCACAGAAGATATAAATCACAGGTTCTTTGTAAACTCAGAATTATAGTTCGTAGTCGGTGATGAAATTGGGCATTTCATCTGCGAAGACTATAAAATATCAACTAACATGATTTGTCTTGATCATGGAAATGAAGATTTCTAGTTGGTATGTTAATATGTTTTAAGCGTTAAGACATATTGAACTGAACCGCTGTGAGATTTATTATTTTCCTAAAGATTGTCAAATGAATAATAAATCTCACGACTTATATTTGCATGAACTCTTAATCTTGAGAGAATAATGGACCTGATTATAAGGTGTAGGTTGCTTTAATATATCAGGAGTGAGATCTAAAGTAACGGTCAAAATCTCAGCATGTTGGGCATCCACATTTAGTGTTGATGGAACATATATTCTCAAGATGGAATTCATAGTCTCTTAACGGAGATATAAAATATTTCCTTGAGATAAGTTTAATGGGTTTGTTATTCAGAGAGTTAGGCCTAACTACTTTAGTAAGTAGTTACTAAAATATATATTTATGAAATTAGATTTCTTAAATGTATGATGAATAACTTAAAGGATTAAACCGGGTACTCAAGGATTAAGATGTAGTAATTTACAAAGTGGCAGTCTACATAATGACTTTGTATTACTACGAATATTTTATGAAGGGGTTGCATGTACAATAAAGTCTTGGGATATAATTTATAGATAAGGCCTAGAGTGCAACTATATTTATATAGTGGTATTAAATATAGTTAATGGTAACTTTAGACTTGTCAAGATTTGACAGAAAAGTCCAAGGCCCATTGGAGCTAGTGTCTTATTGGTCCCTTTTGGTCCCACTCCAAGCCACACACTTAAGCCTAATTGGAAAGGCCCAAAAGGCCAGCCCAATTAGACACTTGGTTAGATACAAAGGGAAAAACGTTCAGAATATAATGAGTAAGTAACATCATTGTGAAATGGTGTGTATGTGAGTGTTTGTCACTCTCTAATCATCCCTTTGTTACCAATTGAGAGACCAGACTTCTTGGGCGTTAGTGGAATTGGAGTGAAGATTAAAAGTATTCCCAAGTGCTTCGATCTTTGTTTTTGAAATTCACCGCTTCAAGGTACGATCTCTTATACTTGAATTCTGAAATTTACATAGTGCATGTTATAGATTGTGATATGAAGTAGATTCGTTATAAACTTATTTTTCCGTTGCGTTTATCTTTATTTCCAACAGTTTACTGTCTGCAGCATCACAAATTCACAATGTTAGTATTTCATGAAGGTCATTAAAATGGATATTAGCTGGTGTCGTCTCATCATATACATACAATAAATGCAAAAAAGCTGCATTTGTTGGGTTCTCTTTGGTTTTCAATGCAATAGAGCAACTGTAGCAGTTTGCTATGGATGAAGAGGTTGAACATGACCTAGGTGCTTTAGGAGGGTGCCTATTTTTTTTTCCTTTCTATAACTGAGGAATTGTAGCAGGTAGCTATGGATAAAGAGGCTGAACATGATCTAGGTGCTTTAGGAGGGTGCCTATTTTTTTCTTTTGATATTCCTAAAAGTATTTAAATTCTAGATATCTAATGTTTTTGATGGTGTAATTTGTTTCCAATCTAAATTCCAGACCAAAAGGATTCTGATTTTGTTGGCAAAGTTTTGCCTCCTTTGCCTTCCTTTTTGCAAAAATAAGTTTTGTTGAGACCAATATACTCCTATGAAGCTGAAGCTCCAGTGGCTTCTAATTGATGATGGTACTCAGAAAATAGTGAGAATTAAAAATAAAATAAAAAACTTCTACTTTTTGATAAGTGAGATAAGTAAAAAAAAAAAAAAAAAAAAAAAAAAAAAAAAAAAAAAAAAAACCAAAAGAACTTAAGAGTAGCATAATCCTCACATGAGGCTTTTTGTTTGTCTATGTTGTTACTGTTAATGTTCATTGATGAACATTTTCTTCCATGCTTTTAATTTTCTTTTAAGTTTGGGAAGAGTTTTAGACTTGCATTTTCTTTTTTTTTTTCTTTTTTTTTTTTGTGGCTAAATTGAAGTAATTGCTTATTGGTAGTCAGAAATTTTTTACTCAGGTGTTCGTCTTTCTTTCCTCAAGCGAGTTAGGCTGGTTATATTTTGTACAAATGTGACTTTTGCTTGACACCACCTATTGACAACTTTCATTCTTAAAAATGTTAACATGCAAGGGATGGGATATAGGAGGAGGATGCTTGGATCAAGACCATTGGGTGGAATATTCTCATGGAATTGAGCAATTGTGATAACTCTTGCAGTTACTATTGGTTTGCACGAAGGAATGGGAGGACTTGCATTTTTTAATGCAATGGTTTATCCTAAGAGTTTAGTTGATTTGCATTCTACTTGCACCCCATTAAGTTGAAATGTTCCCTCAAACATCATTATGTTTGCTTTAAGAAAAAGATAGACCTAGCATTATTAGTTACCATTGCTAGATAATTTTTTTTCAAAGGCCTGTTGTAGTAATTGTAGAAATTGTTAATAGATGAATAAAAGCATTCAAAGTGTGCAACAATTTAATATACAAATTCTAATGTTTAGTAATCTTTTGGTTCCAAGAATACTAATGTCAACAGTGTGAAGTAGTTGCATGTTTTTTGGGGCTGTTTGCTTTTCTAGCTTAATGTCAATCAAACAAGAGGTTTTTATGGAATGCTACACTTCTAAGTACGCATCTGAACAGGTGATTGGTATAGTAGCAATATGAAGTTGAGACAACTAATAATGAAATTGAAAATTGGGAAATGGTTTGTTGTGTGCTATAGGTGCAAGTTGAATCTAGATTGGCTCTTTAGTGAAAAGTTCATGTAGAATAATTGTTCAAATTATTCTTTATTTTATTATTATTATTTTTTGTGTTGAAAAATTTGACTATGATAATGGCAGTTTTTAGTAATTAATGAAAATTGTAATACCATACTAATAAAAACATTTATAATTTTCAGATACTATACATAGCCCGCACATTGTGTGGGTCATACGCTAGTTTTTATAGGGGGAGAAACTTGTTTTAACCTTGGTTGTTCTTAGGGAGAGTTGTTACTCTTCATAAGGGGAGTTGCCTCTATTCTCTATAGAACTGGATTCATTTGTTTCCATGAAAATAAGTGAAATGTGGGAAATCTATTTTAAAAGGTTTTTAACTGTTTTATTTAGGGGAAGATGAAAAGGGGGAGAATATGAAAAGTTTTTGATGTATCTAACTTAGGGGGAGAGTTAGTTTACTTTTGTTTTTATATTGTGCTTCATTTTGTTTATATGTATTTCTTTCCACAAATACGTTGATGTGTTCTTTTGAGTGTTTCAGGAAAGACAGGTACATTCTGATCAAGATCTTCTACCTCTTCTTGCAACTTCTAGGTTAGGAGTCTTAGATTGAGATTTATGTTGTATTAAGGCATTTTTATTATATTGGGTTGTTCTTTTATTTTAGCATTTCATTTTGTATGTAAGTTTTGTCATGAATTGTCAAAGGGAGAGATTGTTAGTTTCTAAAAGTTTAGAACAATTGGTAAATTGTGAACACAAAATTGTCTAGATATAGATCCTAGAGTCTATAGGTATTATTAGATAATTCTTAAGGTGATACAAGTCAAGATTCAAGAATATACAAGCTGTAGAAAGAAGAGTTCAGAAACTTCTTGGTTCGACTGATCGAAAGACAGTCTTAATTAATCGAAATACAGGTTTGTAGAATTTTAAGTTCGGCCTAACAGCAGTTCAAGCCCAAAAAGGATTAGGGTTTCAGATCTACTTCTTCTAGTATATAAAGGAAACCCTAAGTATGTTTTTATAAGGCTTTTCAGAGAGAGAAGAGTGTGCCTCTTTTGTATCTAGGGTTTTGTACCCAAAAGCTCTCTCATATTTTCTACCAGTGTTATTCTTTGAAGAATCTTAAGATTCGGTAGATCTGAAGTTGCTGCATCAAGATCTATAATAGTTGAAGATCTAAACATTCATGGGTGGTCTTGGAGTCACAAACAAGGGAGTTTGTGTTGCTAAACCTTTGAGTGGAGTCTCAAAGTCACAAGTGTGGGTGCTTGTGTTGCAAAGGCCAAGGAAAAAAGTAGTCCGTGGACTTGGAGCTATCATGGGGTCATGGTAGTAAGTTCTACGTGTAGTAGCAATAGGATGTTAGTGGTCTAAGTCTTATTGTAAACTTTAATTCTTTCTAGTGGATTTGCTTTTTACCTTGAGGATAGTTAGGTTAAATCATCCCCAGGTTTTTTACCGGTTTGGTTTTCCTGGGTTATCATATTATTGTGTTATTTATTTTTTCGCTACTTTACATGATATGACTTTATTGTTTTAACCTAGATTTGAATAATAAACCTATGTATTCACTTGGTTAATTAATTAGGTTAAACAATCTAGTTTACAGGGATTTAAAAACCTAACAAGTGTCAAGTTTATGGGTGACATAGTGTCAAGTTTGCATTTATTTAAAGAGAGAATATTTTTCTTTGTGTGTATCCTCAACTTAGTTTTTAAGTTTGGTTTATCTGTCTTTATTTTTCCCACGTCCTAAATTTTCCCCAAAATTCTTTTTCCTAACACTTGGGTTGTTTTTCCTATTTTTATAAGGGGAGAAACTTGTTTTTAACCTTTGTTGTTCTTAGGGGGAGTTGTTGCTCTTCATAAGGGGAGTTGCCTCTATTTTCTATAGAACTAGATTCATTTGTTTCATTGATTATCTATTTTCTCTTATCCTCTATTGCGTTGTTTTTTGTTTACCTTATGGTCAATACGTGACAAAAAGGGGGAGAAATAAGTGAAAATTGGGAAATCTGTTTTTAAAGGTTTTCAACTGTTTTATTTATGGTAGATGAAATTGTTTTTTAAATGGGGGGAATATGAAAAGCTTTTAAACTTAGGGGAAGAGTTAGTTTACTTTTGTTTTTATATTGTGCTTCATTTTGTTTATATGTATTTCTTTCCACACATACGTTGATGTGCTCTTTTGAGTGTTTCAGGAAAGACAGGTACATTTTGATCAAGATCTTCTACCTCTTCTTGCAACTTCTAGGTTAGGAGTCTTAGATTGGGATTTGTGTTGTATTTGAGCATATTTATTGTATTGGGTTGTTCTTGTATTTCAGCATTTCATTTTGTATGTAAGTTTTGTCATGAATTGCCAAGGGGGGAGATTGTTATGTTCTAAAAGTTTAGAACAATTGGCAAAAGTGAACGCAAACTTGTCTAGATATAGGTCCTAGAGTCTATAGGTATTATTAGATAATGCTCAAGGTGATACAAGTCAAGATTCAAGAATATACAAGCTGCAGAAAGAAGAGTTCAGAAACTTCTTGGTTTGACCGATCGAAAGACAGTCTTGATCGATCGAAATACAGATCTGTAGAATTTTAAGTTCGGCCTAACAGCAGTTCAAGCCCAAAAAGGATTAGGGTTTCAGATCTACTTCTTCTAGTATATAAAGGAAACCCTAAGCATGTTTTTATAAGGCTTTTCAGAGAGAGAAGAGTGTGCCTCTTTTGTATCTAGGGTTTTGTACCCAAAAGCTCTCTCATATCTTCTACCAGTGTTATTCCTTGAAGAATCTCAAGATTCGGTAGAACTGAAGTTGCTGCATCAAGATCTATAATAGTTAAAGATCTAAACCTTTATGGGTGGTCTTGGAGTCACAAACAGGGGAGTTTGTGTTGCTAAACCTTTGAGTGGAGTCTCAAAGTCACAAGTGTGGGTGCTTGTGTTGCAAAGGCCAAGGAAAGCAGTAGTCTGTGGACTCGGAGCTATCAAGGGGTCGTGGCAGTATGTTCTACGTGTATTAGCAATAGGATGATAATGGTCTAAGCCTTATTGTAAACTTCAATTCTTTCTAGTAGATTTGCTTTTTACCTTGAGGATAGCTAGGTTAAATCCTTCCCAAGTTTTTTACCAGTTTGGTTTTCTTGGGTCATCATATTGTTGTGTTATTTATTTTTCCGCTGTTTTACATGATATAACTTTATTATTTTAACCTAGATCTGAATAATAAACCTAAGTATTCACTTGCTTAATTAATTAGGTTAAACAATCTAGTTTATAGGGATCTAAAAACCTAATAGTTAGAGCTATTGAATTGAAGAAATATATAAATATTTGGGAAATGGTAACGAACGTTCAAAGAGCATTGGTTTAAGAACTATTTTTAAAAACATTTTATAGGAAAATGATAAATTGATTAATTTTTTTGACAGTTTTGTATATTTCTCATGAAAGTGTGTTAAAAACTTTTCTAATATGGTTTATTAACAATTGCTTTAAGGGCATATATATTACTTTTATAACTTTTTTTATAAATGTGATGGACTCATCTATATATATATATATATATATATATATAAAACCGAAACTTTTGAAGCCCTCACAATTTTCCACGTTATCATTATTTTTAAAACATCAGCATTATTAAAAAAAATTTCCCAGTCCACGTCATCATTATTTTTAAAATATCAGCATTATTAAAAAAAAAAAATTCCGCCAAAAAAAAAAACTATTTCTATTTCCCGGTGAAGAATCAAACCCGATACCTATTACCCAAAATTTTTCTTCTCCTTCCCCAAAACCCAACTTTGAACGCTGTTCCCCTTCTCTTATTTGTTCTCTATTTCTCTCCCTCATCTCTCTTCTCTACCCTTTCAGCATCCTCTGATTTGTTTTTCAATCAAACCCTATAAAATCCTAATCCTCTTCAAGAACTAACCACCACTGATTCTCACTGTTAGAGCTTGCACACCCAGGCTAGGTCCCAATATGTGTAAAGACATTCTCTCTGATTCGATACAAAAGTGAGTGTTGCCCTAAAATCTCCCGGTTCAATTTCTCAAGAACTCTTTGGTAAGATCACCTTGAATCCTCAATCTTCCCTATCTTCTTCCTTTTTTGTTGATGTTGTCCTAATCTATTTGCTTATGAATAATTTGTGGTTTTTGTTTCCATAGTTTCTGAACATTCTTGAATTAGGACGAAATCAAAACGACTTTGAGGCTTAAGGACACTGGGAAAACTACTAAATTTTTTATTTGGGGTTTTTATTAGTTTTGGGATTTTGGGGTTCCTAATTAGGGCTTGCTGCGATTATAGATTTCAATTGCTAATATGTTTCCTCTCTGTTCTTTTTTGTTTTTCCCAGGGAAACACCATAGAAGATCAAATTCTACTTAGGCTTTGTCTCTTGGCGTTTTGAGGAATGGTTAGTGATGTTTTTAATTTAATTTAGGATTTCCTCCCTAACTGGTTCTCTTTATTTATTTGTTAGTAGAAGTGGAATTGTGGTTTTTGGGTCCAGTTTAGCACTTTGGTTTACTAATTTTTGTTCTTTTAATTTAAAGCTTTTGAATAAGGTTTTAAATATATTATAGATTTGTGGGTGTCAATATCAATTAATTATTGTTGGGTTCTATTTGTTGTTATCCATATAATTGTAGACAAGCTATGAGTCTTCCATGTTTGAAAGACTTAATCTTCATCAAAATATATGAATGCTAAAAAAAATATATTTTTAATTTTGCATTTCATAGGATTTAGTTTTTTGTATTTTGGTTGGTTGGTTTTGATTTAATTTATTGGGTATCAAACCTGTGAAGAATTCTGGATAGCAAGCTTGATCAGCTTTGTTGAGGCTCTTTGTGTTCTAAACCTACTTGTATGTTAGTTTTCAGTGCACCAATGAGCTCTAGCAAATCACACGTCCTCTCCATGTAAGAGCAAAGTGGATGGTGAGGTCTTGGGTTCAAGATCCAGTGAATGTATGTGTAACTTCTTGATAAAAAAATGTAGGTTAGCTCAATCTTTAGGCTTATCATAGCAATTTTTGTTATAATTTTTTACAATATCAGCTTTGATCCATTTCAATTCTTTTTATACATTGTATAGTTTCTTCTTAAAGTGTTATAATTTTTTTAATGATATGATTGTGATTTAAAATGGTATGGAGAGCTGCAAAGATATGTTTGATCCAAATTCCAAAAGGAGCAGCTATGCTAATTGTTCTCCCTAAAAGATGCATTTAGATTTTATTTATGCTGCCACTTCCCCTATTGTTATATCACTTAATTATCCTCTAGACTTATTATATTCATAAATGCTCTTGACCGATTTCTGTCTTTGAAAGAGACCTGAATAATGGTAAGTGGCCTACTTTGCAAATCAAATTCTTTTTGAATCTACTGTCTGAATTCCACATTGATGATAGAATATTGAAGGGTTGATTTGGAACCATTGTAATGTTTGAACAATAGATCTGCTAGGCAATACTACCAAAAGAGCATAATCAGCCCAACTTAGAGTTATCTAATCTAGAAAAAACTTGAAAGTCTCAAATTTGGGAAGCCTTGAACTATTTAGAATTGGTTTTCAAAAGGATCTTGCTGTTAGTCATTTGCTTTTATTTTAATGACTTAATTTTAAAAAGATTGCATTAAACGACTTCATTTTAGGAGGTTTGGTTATTTTGGTGTTTTAGAAGGTGTAGAAGTGGTGGAAAAAGTAGAGGTAGAGGTAGAGGTAGAGGTGGAGATGGAGGAGTATAAAGCCCTCGAAATGTTTGGAAACGACATTTGACCTTAAGGTATTATATCTTCCTTTTTTTTTTTTGTAAAAATATTTTATCCGGTTATTTAATTTTGATTAATTTTGCATTAGTTAATGTTTAAATGATTAATATAGATTTGTTGATATTGGGACTAAGGGAAAAAGAAAATGGGTTTTACATCTTAATCTTAGGTCTTATGTTCTTTTCATTGTTTAGGATTGAATTTGATTCTATAGTGATGATTTCTCTCTCAATTGTCTATGCTTCTGAGGATGTGTTACATTTTTGTCTAATTCTTTGGCTAGATTAAAAAATTTTAGATAAATTATTGACTTTGTGTTTGATTTGGTTTTACAGATTTTTGTAGATTAGTTTTGATTTTAGGAACATTTTTTTTTCTATTTAAATCAATGCCATTTGGGTTCTAAATTTTTTTCCCTGTATATCACTTCCTTTTTTGGGGAAAAGTCACACTCAAGAGCTGTTGTTTGATAAGTGATATATATTTCTATATATAAATATATGTGTAAAGCCTAATATTACTAGGAAGAATATCCTCCTAATAGAAAATTTAAACTCTTTGTAGCAAGATGCTGTTGTTTACTGGTACATACAAAAGTCATAGCTTCCCCCATTGTAGTGGTTTTTGTTAGGACATATGTGAATCATGTTAGGAACATAAGTCAATATTTTATGTAATTGGCTAATCCTTTGAAAAAACGCACTTTACATATAATTGGGTAGATCTAGGATGTGTTTAATGCTTCAAGAAACAAGGTTTCAAATTCAAGTGTTAAAGCCAAGCAAGTCTATCCAATAATCAAGTGAGAAAGTGCAAGATTTTAAAGCTTGATAGCTAGCTTGACAGCTAGCATCTATTGAGGTTTAAAAGCTGCTGAAGCCTGTGGCTCGACAGCTAGCTCGATAGATAGGGTATCTATTGAAATTTATGAAGTTTAGTTTTTCAAGCTGATTTTCATCTAATCCGTGAGTATATGTTTGGGCTTTCTTTTCTCATAATCCTAAACATATATAAGGATTATTTTAAGGGCTGAAAAAGGTGACACAAGTTGCACAAGAGCACAATTCCACAAGTGTGAAGAAGAGTGTGACTAGAAACCTAGTTTGCCCTAGTTCTTTTTTCTTTTCAAGAAGCTGCTGTATTTGTACATCGTAGGGTTTTGTGACCAAGCAACTTCATGATCTTCATCGTCTAGATGAATTAAAGAACTTTGCAACCAACATCCTTCTCAAGTTGGTGATCAAGTCGCGTATTGGGATCTGCGCAATTGGTTAGTCATGTACTGGGAGTTGTGCATTGAAAAGGAGAGACTGTCACTACAGAACAAGTCTAATTGGGTGTTGGGTTAAGGGTTCAACTGTAGGTTGGTATAAGGTACTGGATTCCTTTACTTGTAACTGCTTGTTTTGATAATAGTAGATTCTCGAGAGTGATGACCTTAAAATCACCCGGTAGGGTTTTTGCTATGTAGGTTTTCCCCATTCGTAAACAAATCACCATGTCAATTTATTTTCCACTGCCTACTTTAGTTTATTGGTGATTTGTTTGTGCTGCCACGTACAATTGCATGTTAATTTGATCAATTAATAAATTGGGCTAATTAATCAATTAATTCATCATAAGGGGTCAATACGTTTTTGGCCTATCAATTTTGGTACAGGTATGCTTGCTTTTCATTACAAGATATTTTGTTCTTCCTCAATGATACAAGGTTGCTTATTCTGTTCTCTTAATGTCTTTGTCCCTCAACTTCTGTTTATATAATGTACATTTTTTACTGTAAGGAAAATGTCATATCTCAATTGGGAGAGGTTGAGGAGGCATAGGGTCAAAGCCAAAGTCCGTCATGGAGATATTATTTCATTTGATAAGAATATCATTCCATATTTTTATATATGATTAATGTTACTGATGTGGTAGATATTTACTATTTAAATTAAAAAAAAGGTTTGGGAGAGGTGGGTTAGGCTGATTTCAAGACTCAAACTTGGAACACATTGCCTAAGGCAGACATAACTTGCTATTGCAATGTCTTTTATTTTAATTTTCTTTATAATCTGTAGGACTGGTCTTGATTCTGTAGGTTCCTTGAACAAATTGAATTTGAGGAATTATTACCCTTAAAACATATAATCTAATGCTTTCAAGTGATCATTTGTGACAACCTACATAGTTATTAACCTTTTTGTCTTTGTTGATGCTCATTTTGGAAGAAGCCCAATAGCAGGAGGAAGCCCAACAATATGGGTAGAAAGGAGTTAGTAAATTGAGAAAGAAATTGCTAAGCCCGAGTGGCAGGAATAATGAATCATAGGCCCATCAAATAAGTAAATGGGCCTAAAGGAGCCCAGAGAAAGAAATAGTAAACTTATGGGCATTATGTGGTGTAGAAAAGTGAGAATGGGCCATAGCAAGCCCGAAGTAATGAAGTAAGAAAGTAAAGGGTGATGGAAAGCCCATGAGTCCCAAAGATGAAGGATATAGTAATTAGGTCAGGGAAGCCCAAGAGAGTTAGTAAAAGCCCATGGGAATGTAGAATTAGAAAATGGGCCGAGGATGCCCAAGGAAAGTAAATGGGCCAAGGATGCCCAAGGAGAAAGAAATGGGCCAAAGGAGCCCACAAGCAATGCAATGGGTTAAGAAAGCCCAAAGTAACATAAGTAAATCTAATGACCATACTAGGACATAGTGACCCATTGACAGAAGAGCATAACACCATAGCATGAATAACAGAGTGGCATGGCAGGAATGGCAGCAAGACTACAGAAGAAGCAAATAGTAGGTTGAAGAAAGAAAAGCCCACAATCAAGGCCTAGCCCTTAAGAGAAGCAAGCCATAAGGAATGAGAAATCAAAAAACAGTTCATGCCATAAAAGGTCAAGGATGAGCGGCAGAGTGCACAGACGAGCCTCCAGACCATGGCAAATGCATGAGCAGTGGACAAGCTTTGGACGTACACAGAACTAGAGCACGCGCAAGGCCCAAACACCACCAGCCTGTACCTAGTCAATACAGGAGTGGTGGGTTATGGGTCAGAGGTAAGAAATGGTATGGTTTGGCAGTAGGGAGAAGCGAAAACCTATTATGGGGTTCCCGCTCAAGTTCTTTTGGGAGAAATGTCCTGCTGGGATGACATACCACCCAAAAGAAGTAAGGATGGGTTGGAACCACTAGGTGCATGCCATGAGGGATAGAGAGAGAACACCCACACTTGGGTGGATAAGAATGCCGCAGTGAGCAAGCAAACAAAATAATCTTCTTTGTCTGGTGATGGGGAGTGGTGCAGCTAGCACAGGTAAGTGGTGATGGCTGAACAGTTGACAAACCAGTGGTGGTCGGCAAGGACACCCAGACCCAGACAAAGGCAGTTAAAGGCTAAAATGGTAAAAGCCAGTCACGGCAGGCAGTATATAAAGGACCCTTGCCGTGCACAGTAGAGGGAAGGCAATAGTAACCATGAGAGAGAATCATAACATCACTATATACTACATGGGTAAGCACAAAGAAAGAAAAAAAAATAGGAAAGAGAAAGAAATGGTAATAAAAACAGAGAAGAAGGAAAGAAAGAACTAGGAGGAAAAACTGAGAGTGTAGAATGGCAGGCATATACCAATAGGCTAATTTATTATCTCCCTCTAAAAGCTTACCCTCTGTTGAGGATAAAGAATTTGTTCAGGCATAAGGCATTTAGATTTGCCTCCTCAAAGTGGATAATTTCTATAGAAGGATTCTCTTGTGAGGTTATCTACGTTGAGGAAGTGGTTCCCTTCTTGGTATTAGCCCTGTTGCATAGTTGGATATGGCAGACTAACCTTTTGTCCTTTTGATTTCGCTATTTATCAAAATTATTTCCTTTCTTGCCTTTGTAATTTCACTTATAACGTGTTTCTTCTATTGCTCCTTTCCCATCTTACTCAAGAAGTCATTATTTATTTTGCCTAACGGAAAGCATATTGCCTTTATTGTCATACTGTATGTGTCTGCCACCACTCTTCTATAACAATCTCACCTGCCATGAGCACGTGACCAAAGTTTTTGGCAAACGAGGCATAGTTTGTGCATAAGCTGGACCAAGGTGAGTTGCAATTGGACCAGTCTCAACTCTCTCATCCAGAATACTTGGGTCTCAGTACAGCAGGAGGCAGTCCAACCCAAAATCACAAAAAAAGGCCCACCACAATCTCCTTTAACTTATAACTTGCATTTGTGTTTGCATTTGTGTACAAAGAAGTTCTTGCGTCCACATCGATGCCAGATGGTGCAATTTTAAAATGAAAAGAAGGTATATTCTTGATGATGTGTTATTCTATTTAATGGCATTTGTTGTATATTTGCTTCTCATAGTGCTTATTACAAGTGGCTGTTTTGGATATTGCATGATAGTGGTAATGTTTTTTAGAGACTTTTAATTATTGATTTCGTCCTTTTAAATGTTGGGCTTTTCTGGGTTTTGCATGTAATGCTATTCTTAAAATTTTAGTTGATAATCTGTTTGAGTGATGAAGGGGAAAATCAAATGTCTTGATTTGAATTATATGGAGTAGCAAGTATGGTTAAGATATATATAGGTAAATCATTCCAAATTTTTGTAGCATTCCTTGTTATAATGTTTTGAAGATTAAATGTTAAGGATAGTCTTTTAAAAAAAAAAAAAAAAAATTATGCAGAGGGTTGTAATTTAGTGCTTGAGTTTTTTAATCACATTTATGATGAATATTTTTGCTATGTGTTATGTATAATAAGCAATTTTAGGGGTGATATTGTCAAATTTACATCTTGAGAACTTTGAAATCTTTGAGAACATGTACTTTTTTCTTGTTCTGCCTCCTATCCATGGCAGTGGCATGTTCTTTTTGATTTTAGGGTAATTCTATAGATTTCTTAGAGTAATGCAGGATGGAGGTTGTCTAATCTTGGCTTTTGAGTAAAATTTGATGGCCAAAATTGCACCATATTTGTCACAAATAAAAAGATATATGTTGCAAGTAACAATGGCAAAATTGCTAATTGATGTGCAATCATTAAAATGTTGAATTTTGGTTAAAAGGTTGATATCAACCTAATTTTTAGCATCTTTCACAATTTTAAGTGAATACATGTAAATTTGGTCAAATATTAATTTTATGCCTTACCGGGTGTTGAGGAGTACATAAATTTGATTTTGGAAGATGTTGGAAAAGTCAATATCAAGAGGGAGAGCAAAAAACTTTAGGTGGGTCCATTTTCTCATTTCCCTTTACTTTTAATCTCCCAAATGTGGATACCCTTAATGTGGTACATCTATTTTGTTATTTGTTGATTACATATAATATATATACATATATATATATATATATACAGGGTAGATTCTTCTTAAGAGATGCAACACAACAGCCACCCCTCTCTCTCTCTCTCTCAATAGTGGAAATAATAATTTCAGAAATTGTGTAAATTGGCATTATGTTGCCTTTTCAATCCCATTGAGGTTTAGCATCTTTGTTTACTGGTAATGTTATAATTTAGATACATCTTGGACATCAAGAATGATTAATGTAATTTATGAAGGATATTTGATTGAATGAGTATGGAATTAACTATATTTGTGTAACTATTAGAGTGTATTATATCAGTTATATATTTTCTAAATATGATCTCAAGCTCTTGGTTATCATGATATATCATTGTATGTGATAGATTTTTTTGGTTTGGTATATAATTTATACCATGATATTGATTTTTTTTTTTTTTCATATTAGGGAAGTTATTAATAGCTTTCTTGTGCATCGCACGGGTTAGCAACTAGTTAGTATTATTGATGTTCTAGATTTACATCTTTGGTTGCTCTCAATTTATTGTCATCACATCACCGAGGCTGAATAGTTCCCTTATTATGACAAAATATTGCAAGTATGTGGTTTCTGTTGCATCAATAGTGTTGGGAAATTTAGACCCCGGTTGATAGAATTAACAAATTTTAAATCCAAGTTGTTAATTAGATTTATTATCAATAAAACTTGTTAAAACAAACAAACATTAATATCATGTAAAAATAATATGCAGTGGAAAAATAAATAAGACAAGATATAATGACCAAGGAAAACCAATGAAACCAACCAGTTTCACAGTAAAAAACCTGGGGGGAAACCTTCTCAAAAAGCAATTCATTATAGTAAAGAGAATTTTCAGATCTAGTACAAAACTTTTGTCTTTAGACTCTACAATTCTCGTAGATGAACTCACAGCAGAAACCTTTTATCGCTTCAGAACCTCTGAATTCTTCAATATATGAATGCCACCCTTTGATGATGCACGAATCTCAGTACGTGACTAACCAATTGCACGGATCCCAGTACGTGACTTCAATCAACAACTAGAAGAAGATGTTGGCTGCAAAGTTCTTCACTTCATAAAGAATGAAGATCAAGAAGCACTTGGTTACAAAACCCTAAGGCGTAAAGATGCAGTAGCTTCTTTCAGAGAGAATAAGACATCTGTCACCTTTTGCATATGTTCTCTTTGTATTCTCTTATGTGATGGCCTCTAAAATAAGCCTTATATAGGTCTAGGGTTGTGAGAAAAGAAACCCTACACAAATACATAAGCCTGGCCCAAAAATCAGATTTGAAAATTCTGATTTTCGTAACCTCGATTGATCGGGAGGTGTCGAGATTTAAACCTCGATAGATAGCTAGGTGTCGAGGAGGTGTCGAGAAGCTGTCGAGGGGACAGGAGCTTTCTCGATTGATCCACCAGCTGTCGAGAAGGTGTCGAGATTGCGATAAGAAACACTTTAAGAGCTCGATAGATAGCCAGCTGTCGAGAGGTGTCGAGCATGTGTCGAGCTATCTGTCCATCTTTAATGAACAGCTTTTCTTTACTTGTTTCTTGGTTCAATGTTCATGGCTTCAATACTAGAGTTGAACAACATGTTCCTTGAAGTATTAAACACATCATAGATTTACCCAAATACAAGTAAAGTGCATTTTGTCAAAGGATTAGCCAATTACATAAAATATGTCCTTAACAATCTCTCCCTTTGGCAATCCGTGACAAAACCACAATTAACAAATGAACATATGAGAGAAGTCATAAATTACTCAACTCATATTCACTTGTTGAATACAATAAAATCTATTCTAATACAAACTCTTGAAAAACGTTGCAAGAAGAGAGTTTATGGCAAAAAAACTTTGACAACCTGTATTTCTGAAACACTTTAAAAAAAACTCATCAAGGCATTTTTGTGTGAGACAGAAATAATAGATTGCATACAATTAAAGAAGCATGTGTATGAAGAGAGAAAAGAAACAACACATGTAAGAGATAGGTGAAAAAAACATACATTAACATATAAAGAAGATAAGTACAATGTATGTCAATAAATGGTCACAAGACCCAATGTACAAGAAGAAGGAAGTAAGCACTCCCCTTAACAAAATAAAACACAACTCCCCCTTATAGAGGCGTGTATTTCTCCCCTTAACATGTAAAATCTTAAAGAAAGAAACCACAAAGTCTATATAATTTCTCCCCCTTTTTGTCATGATTGACAAAGGGTACAAGAAGCTAGAAAGCTTCACCCGAGAAACATAAAGATGATGAAGGATGATCAAGGGGGCACAAGAAATCCATAAAAATGCATGAATGTAATGAAACAAGATGCTATGGATGACAAGATAAAAGAAGGATGCAAAACATGTGAAAGACAAATCTCTCAACAAGAAAAATGTTAAGCACACAATTCCCAAAACACACACACACACTAAACAAGTCTAACCAATTTTATATTTCAAAAACAAGTTGAGACAGTTTAGTGAGCATACATAAGCACATGTAAACCTAGTGATGGGCAAATCACATTGTACCTGCACATGTATCAAGAGTAGCAAAGAATATTGTGTGTTGTGTGTGAAAAACATCGCAAGATTATATAAGTGTCTACATGTTATGACGATTTGAGATATGAGAAAATCACTTTTACTCACACATAATGATAATTGTTTGATGGGGATTATCACCTTTGAGGTACATCCTATAGCTTCCACATCTCCTAGAATACATGCTTGCAATCATATTTAAAAGCATTTTTGATCTTTTTGTTTTTTATTTTCTTTGCATTTTTCTTTTTAAGCATATCATGTATGGGCATATAAGGGATAGAAAAGAAATACCCAATGATATTTGACATTCCAATTTTGCTATGCCAAAGCACACTAATGTCATTGACATCACTCTTTTGCTACGCCGAAGCATACAGATGTCTTATCATGATTGGCGTGCAACAGTGGTGAGATGGTTATTTATGCCTTTCTCTTAGAATTTTCTAGTCCTACCCGTCAAAAAAAGTGATATGAGTGTTAAGTACAAGAGATCACTTAATCTTACTCATCACAAACAAGAGCCACAAAGCTCGTTTGCTTAGTTATGCATATAGATGCTCATCTAAGTTACAAAAGATACAAAATTTAGAAAATTTTGTTTCAATGGCCATCCAAGGTACACAAGTACCAATTTACACAAACACACATTGTTTTTGTATTTTTCTGATTTTCCCTTTTTATTTTTATTTTGAAAAACAAAACAAAATAAAAACTAGACAACCAAACAAAAACAGACAAACAACATGAAAACAAAAAGAAAGATACATATGCATGAAGGCATGATAGAAAGATGCAAATGCATGAAAGTATGATTCAAAAAGCAGAGAAGAAATCAAGCACAAAAAGTCTACTTTAGATAGAAAGAATTAAAGCAGAGGACAAATAGAAAAGACAATTAAGTCTTAGGCTCATTTCTCACCCACACAGGATGAGTCTTTGGCCGTGAAGATAAAAAGGCACGTGTCCTAGTATGTCTACTAAAGGACATAGAAGAATTAAAATTCTCTTGAAATTGAGTTAAAAAGCTCAAAGCTTTTAATAACTCTCCAAACAAAGGTGTAGGTCCTCGAGAGGAAATCTGTGACCATTTGGACAATTGCTTATGTGGATACAACTTAAAGCAATTAGGATGAATGAGTCCAAAAACACCACAATGGTGACAAACATGAGATCTAACAAAGGATTTAGAATTAACCAGATCAGTTTTGGATTTCATACCTTTATTACCTTTCTTAGATTGTGGCACAAAGACAGTCTTTGATCTAGAAGCCGTGGAAGAGGAGGGGCCGGAAGAAACAGCATATCTTAAGCCAGTTTTGTCAGAACTAGACTTTTAAGCACTCAATACCTCATCAAGCTTTGCACTAGACATCCTCTCTATTTGAGTTCTAGCTTGACTAAGCTCAACCTCAAAATTCTTGACATTTTCTTCTAATGAGGTGTTTTCCACAACAAGAGTCTCAACTAACCTTGTAGTCTCATCTAGCTTGACTAACAGATCAATTTTTTCAATTTTTACGTCATTAAGCTCTTTTCTACATAAATGAGAAGTCTTTTCAGATTTTATAAATTC
Source organism: Quercus glauca (assembly GCA_023736055.1). Taxonomy (NCBI): domain Eukaryota; kingdom Viridiplantae; phylum Streptophyta; class Magnoliopsida; order Fagales; family Fagaceae; genus Quercus; species Quercus glauca. The sequence continues at coordinate 35,710,107 of CM043324.1, forward strand.
AGTGCATAGCTTATCATAGGCTTCCTGAAGAGTCATCTTCTTGGATACTTTATCATCAGAAGAATCCTTACTGTCACTAGCACTCTCCACAAACACCTTACCAGTTGAGGTAGCAAAGGCCATAACGTGACGATATTCATCCATATACTCATCGGAAGAGTCATCCTCAGTATCACTCCAAGTAGCAATCAACCCTTTATATTTTGACTCATTGGTCTTTTTCTTCATGAGGTAGTTTGGACACTCTATCTTCATATGACCAAAACCTTTGCACTCATGGCATTGAATAAGGGGTTTCTCATTCTTACCCTTCCTTGAGGATTTAGATTTCCTAGGAGTTTTGCCCTTATCCTTTTTCCTGAACTGAGGAAGCTTGATAATTTCATCAGTTATGAAAGTTAGATCCTCATCCTTAACTTCATCTTCACTTTCATCTTCATCTTCAAAGTCCTCAATCTCTTCCTCTATACCCTTGAGAGCCAAGTTTTTACTCTTTCCACCTTTTCCCGTTGAGCCTAATCCCATCTCATAGGTTTGAAGGTTCCCTATAAGCTCAGTAAAAGGAATTTGATCAATGTCCTTTGCTTCTTCAATGGCAGTGATCTTGGCATGGAATCTTTTAGGTAAGGACCTAAGGATTTTTCTAACAATTTTGGATTCTGCAATACATTCTCCAAGGTTGAAGGATGAATTCACAATATCCTTGAGTTTAGCATAGAACTCATCAAAGGTCTCATCCTCCTTCATCCTTATTTCTTCAAAAATACTAGTGAGTTGTTGAAACTTCATAGTCTTTACTGCCTTGGTACTTTCATAGGTGGTCTCAAGAATAGTCCACGCTTCCTTGGCAACTTCTGTGGATGATATTTTCTTGAATTCCTCATTGGTCACCTCACAAAACAAAGCATTCAAGGCCTTACTATTGAAATTTGCCGCTATGATTGTTGCATCATCCCAATCCACCGGCGCTTCCTTTGGCTTAATCCAGTCAACTTCAATAGCTTGCCATACCTATTCACCTAGAGCCTACAAAAAAACTTTTATACGAACTTTCCAGTACGCATAATTAGTTCCATCAAATAAAGGAGGTACAAATAAAGATTATCCTCTATCCATGACAACAGGGGTCAATGGATCACACTTAGGAAATTAATCCAATCAGAGTGAACCCGCTTTGATACCACTTGTTGGGAAATTTAGACCCCGGTTGATAGAATTAGCAAGTTTTAAATCCAAGTTGTTAATTAGATTTATTATCAATAAAACTTGTTAAAACAAACAAACATCAATATCATGTCAAAATAATATGCAGCGAAAAAATAAATAAGACAAGATATGATGACCTAAGAAAACCAATGAAACCAACCAATTTCATAGTAAAAAACCTGGGGGGAAACCTTCCCGATAAGCAATCCACTATAGTAAAGAGAAGTTTCAGATCTAGTATAAAACCTTTGTCCCTAGACTTTACAATCTCCATAGATGAACTCACAGCAGAAACCTTCTACCGCTTCAAAACCTCTGAACTCTTCAATATATGAACACCACCCTTTGATGATGCACAAATCCCAGTACGTGACTAACCAATTGCGCGGATTCCAGTACGCGACTTCAATCACCAACTAGAAGAAGATGTTGATTGCAAAGTTCTTCACTTCATTAAGAATGAAGATCAAGAAGTACTTGGTTACAAAACCCTAAGGCGTAAAGATGCAGTAGCTTTTTTCAGAGATAATAAGGCATCGATCACCTTTTGCATATGTTCTCCTTGTATTCTCTTATGTGACGGCCTCTAAAATAAGCCTTATATAGGTCTAGGGTTGTGAGAAAAGAAAACCTATACAAATACATAAGCCTAGCCTAAAAATCAAATCTGAAAATTCTGATTTCCATAACCTCGATCGATCGGGAGGTGTCGAGCTTTAAATCTTGATAGATAGCTAAGTGTCGAGGAGGCGTCGAGAAGCTGTCGAGGGAACAGGAGCTTTCTCGATCGATCTACCAGCTGTCGAGAAGGTGTTGAGATTGCGATAAGAAACACCTTAAGAGCTCGATAGATAGCCAGCTATCAAGAGGTGTCGACCTATCTGTCCACAAGTGTCAAGCTGTCTGTCCAGCTTTAATAAACAGCTTTTCTTCACTTGTTTCTTGGTTCAATCTTCCTGGCTTTAATACTAGAGTTGAACAACATATTCCTTGAAGTATTAAACACATCCTAGATCTATCCAAATACAAGTAAAGTGCGTTTTGTCAAAGGATTAGCCAATTACATAAAATATGTCCTTAACAAATAGGTGGAGCCTATACGCTACTGCAGTTATCGTTTGCTTTCATACTATGCACGCAAAGAAAAGAGGTTAATACGTAACGGTTGCTTGCCAGAATTGTTTTCTATGGAGACCAGGTGTGATTTACTAGTGAACTTAAATTGCATCCCCAAACTAAAGTGTCTATTTATTTTATTTTATTTTAACTTACATGGTTATTAGAATTTGAACTCATAACATTATTCTATATCATGATTATAATTATCTCTTAGTCAGGATATCAATGGTCTCTAAAAGCTATCATAAACAAAGAAGAACTGCTCTATAAGTACATAAAAATCTTAAATGTGTGGAAAACTTAAAATCGATATCAAGTAATGGTATCCAATGTTAGAAAATATCTTTTTTTCCCCCTCCAATGAATTAGATACTTATATAAACCCACATGCCTTTTCGAGCCTAGTGATAGGTTTGTTATCTCCTATATCTCCGCAGTCCTTGTATACATACTAATTATATTATTGTTTTGAATATTAATCAAACTAGTGTTTAGTCCCATGCATATTAAAAACAATCACAATTATATTCAAATTATACATTTTTTTGAGAAGAGGTTCAAATTGATGCGGGATGCGGAAGCGTTAAGAAGCAAAACACGTCTACTTTTAGAAAACAAGAAACAAAACACATTTACTTCTAAAAATAACTTTAAATCCACGAGAGTTCCTTGAATCCACAATAAAAAAGGGTTTTGGAATCCACGAGAGAAACACATTTATAGACTTAAGGGCCTGTTGAAGGGCTTCGTAAAACTTGACAGACAAGAAGATATATTCTAAAATAACTCCTAATTAATACCTAACCATAATAGGAACCAAATTTAACCTAAAAGACATTAAAAGCAACTAAAAACAAGAAAATAATAACCCTAAACCTAAAATAATGAAAATTACAAATTAAATTACCAAAGTTAATAAATTAAAATAATTAAATATTAAATTGTATCCTACATCATGCATGGTATTAATTTACACTTTTTTTTTTTTTTAAACTGTGTGTTTTTAAAATATGCAATGGTTATATATATATGATTTAGAATTTAATTGGTTTTAAAGTTTTCAGATTTTACACTCAATAATTCATTTGCCACAAATTAAAAATTTAGATGGACACGTGGTAGAAAATTGAACTTTAATTGAAATCCAATTTAGAATCTAATTGGATTTGGACTCTTCAATTTTTACACTTAATAATTCACTTGGTACAAAATTGAGAATCTAATTAAAATCTAATTGGATTTTTTCTGAGTTTTGATTATATATATATATATATATAATGTAAGGGTTTTATTTTACAGATCATTTGCTTGCTTCTGGCTATTGGTGTTGGTGCTGGTTTTGCTGTCTCTAGTGAGTTCCATAGATTCGTGGCCGTTGAGTTCCATTATAGAGGGAATATTGCAGCTGGTGTACTGTTGGTAGGAACTGTATGCATGGCTGTAGTTTCAGTGCTTTCTTCCATCGATCGGACTTCAAATAGAGGATTCTTTCGATAAGATTCGTGCAGTTCCTCAAGGAACGTTGAGGCTATTCCACATAAAATAAAGTTGATTAACCTCTTTTTTTTTTCTTTTCTTTTTTTTTTCAATTTTCTACATTTCCTTTATGTGATGTAAATGAAAATAAGGAATTCATATGTTTTACCACTAAGGCTGCATTTGTTTTGCTTGAAAAGGATTTTAGGAAATTATTTTACACCATGCCTGTGTGTTTGGTACCTACAGAAAATTGGGTCAAACGGAAATTATTTTACCCGTTGACTGTAAAATTCGCCTTCTCACCCGTAAAACCATTTCAGTTTTTATTTTGCCTTCAAATGATTTCTAGACTTTGAAAATAGAAGAGAGAGAGAAAGAGCAAGAAGAGAGTAGAGCGAGTAAACTAGAAGCACACACAACCCCAGATTGCACCACTGCCCCAACCCCAGATCGCACCGGTCTTATCGCACCCCAGCACAGGTGAGATCGCGCCGCCTGAAGCACCACCGAGATCACACCACAGCACCAGCGAGATTGCGCCGCCTGAAGCACCACTGAGATCACACCCCAGCACTAGCGAGATCGCACCTATGACCCACCCATGCCCAATCTCTCTCTTTCTCGATCTACCTCTCCCTTTCCCTTAATTGTCATTACTCTCTCTTCCTCCCTCTCTCCGTTTGACCGAATTTTTGAGTTTAACTAATGTTTTATTTTGATTTTTATTTTGTTTTGTTTTGATTTTTGTTTTTTTTGTTTTTAAGTTTATATATTGAAATTTTCTATTATGAAATTTGTTTGGAAGCTGAGAAAATGGCTGAAACTAGTAAAAAATAGCATTTTCAAAATGCAACCAAACACTTGAAAATATTTTACACTGAAACAAACGCAGCCTTAGAAAATATCAAAACTAATAAGAGAATACTCCAATTGTTATTGTTACTAATTGTGGACCTGCGCGTTGAGCATGATAATTTTTTTTAGTGTGGTCTTATTAAATATATATTTGTTATTATTATTATTGTAGTCTCTTTGTTTTTTTTAACATATCATATGCTTTTTTACTTGCTAATGATTTGCATAATAGAGACGTTAAATGAGAGGTGGCATCATTCATTAGATTTTCAAAAATAATAGTGTATAAAATTTTTACTTATGTATTATAAATATGGTTAAATGAAATTTCAAAAAATGAATTTTAAATTTTTTTTACTTATGTAATTTTTATTATTAGTGGAGAAAATCTCCTTTTAAGTTATGATTAGAAATATGATTTCCATGGTTAAAGTTTGATTAGTTTTATGACCTTTTGGATATACACCACTGTTAGTTTCTCTAAGACTTTTTTTCCTCTCCCCGTGTGTGTGTGTTAAAAATACTTAGTATTCTAAAAAAAAAAAACTGTGGGTTAAATCTTACATTGGAAAATGAGTGTAAGTTAAAGAGGTTTAAAATCTGTGCTAAATGTTCAAGAGTTAGGCCATTTTGAATATATATCACTATCAATTTCTTTAAAACCTTCTCTCCTTTAAAGTACGAGATGTCCAAAATTTTGTCATGAGAGTTTGAGTAGCGCTGCCTATTTCAAAACCATTGCGGCGTAGCAGCTATATCGCTGATTCTAGTGGTGGGCGTACGTGGGTAAACTTTAAATATGAGTGGCTGCCAATCTGTTGTTTTTTCTATGGTCTGCTCGGGCATAATGTACGTCACTGTGCAAACCATTTCGCTGTTGAGAAGAATGAAGGTGAAGTTGATTATCAATATGGTGAATGGTTAAAGGCATTTGGAGATCGCTCAAGGTCACCACCAAGATCACCACCACGGGATGGTGGCACTGAGAATAATCAATCATCAGGTACATGGGAACATAGGAGACTCGCGAGTCAAGGAGTGGATAAGCCCAAGCATATTGATAATTCCGAAGTTTATGTAGAAAATATGGATACCCAAGGCAAGGAGATATATTCGAAGGTCCAGCAAAGTGTAGTTGAGAATATAGGAGTAATTGAAGGAGAGAGTTTTGATAAACCTGTTCCTGTTGTCGTGGAGAAGATTAAGGTGAATTCAAATGTAGATCAGATGGTAAGGCAGGATAAGTTTCTAGTTGATGTGCCGAGTGAATTGGAGCCAATTTCGGATTTTGAGCAAAGTATGGGAGTAGATGAGGGCGAGATTCATGATACCTCTACCTCTAAATTACTGGAGAATATTAACGTGAACTCAAATACAAGGCTGGCGGACACGGAGAGTAACATGATAGTGAGTGGGCCGAGTGAACTGAAGCCAACAAAACTGAAGTCTACTTGGACAAGAATAATGCGGGTGGATTATGGGCTTGGTAGGCTTCCTAGGGTCAGTGAGATACCATTATTAGGAAAGAGAGGCAAATTATGTGAAGCTGATTGTACCACTAAGCAGGATGTTGAAGGTGTGCAGCATGCTAAACTTTGGAAGGTAGTGGTGAATTTTTTAAAATCTGATGATGGATCAGCGGGGGTGGAGTACCACCCTTGCTGGAAGCAATGAGGCTACTAAGTTGGAATTGCCAAGGGCTTGGGAACCCTTGGACAGGTCGTAGCCTTTGCAAAATAGTGAGGGCATAAGCTCTCATCGTGTGCTTCTTGATGAAGACTCGGTTAGATAAAGAAGGGTTTGAAAAGCTATTTGGTGAACTACCTTTCCCGAATAAGATTATTGTTAAACATCCTAATTCGGGAGGTGGATTGGCATTGATATGGAAGAATGAAGTACAACTACAATTAGTGAATTACCCAGCAAATCATATTTTGGTCAAGGCTAGGGAGGATGATGGATTTGAATGGTGGTTAACAGGTTTTTATGGCTGACCAGAGGCATGTCAACGGCATAAATCTTGGGAGTTACTAAACCATATTAGGACTTTTGTGGAGGGGCCATGGCTTTGTATTGGGGACTTTAATGCAATAAGCCAGACTACGGAAAAGTTCAGTAATTGGTCATCTCAGATGAGTCAAATTGATGCATTCTGTGAAGCATTGGAGAGTTGTTAGTTGGAGGGCTTGGGTTATAGGGGATATCTATACACTTGGAATAACAAAAGACCGGGGGATGCTAATACAAAAATGAGGTTAGATAGGGCTATGGCAACAAAACCATGGAGAGATAAATTCCAGCTAAGCACAGTGAACCATTTTTCTCCACATGCATCGAATCATCTCCCTATTGTTCTTTAGACAAAGCATTATGGGAGGAATGGTCCAAAGGCAAGATTTGGTTTCAAGTTTGAAGAAAATTGGTTGTTATGGGAAGATTGTGAGACAGTGATTAAAGAAGCATGGAGTGGGGATGTGGGTAGCATGAATGGTACGGCTCGGCTTAAATAGAACATGAGGTTCTTTAAAATCTAGGCCGAATGATGAGGAAATAAAGCAGCTCCAAAAACAACTTGAGATGCTTGATGCAGCCGAGAGCATTGAGGAGTCTAGATTTGAAATTTTGATTATGAGTAAAAAGCTAGATAACCTTCTGTTGAAAAAGGAAAATTTCTGGGCCTAGAGATCTAGAATTGCTTTGTTGAAGCATGGGGACAAAAAAAAAAAAAAAAAAAAAAAAAAAAAAAAAAAATTCATTCTAAAGCATCTCAAAGAAGAAGAAGGAATCATATTCATGGAATTAAAGATGTGAATGGAGAGTGGGTGGATGAGGTGGAGAAAATAGCTGAAGTAGATACTAACTATTTTGATAGTTTGTTTAATGCAGGTGTATGTGACCAGATTCAGGACTGGCTTATTGCAGCGGTACATCGGATTACTCCTTACATGCATTAAATATTGTCTAGTGACTTTACGGCTGATGAGATTAAAGCGGCGTTGTTTCAAATGGGACCAACAAAGGCTCCTAGACCTGATGGCATGAATGCTCTATTTTACCAAAAGTTTTGGAATGTTGTGGGAGATAATGTTGTTTCTGCTGTGTTGGATTATCTGAATTTTGGTGTTATGCATCCTGATATTAATCATAATAATATTGTGTTAGTCCCCAAAGTGAAGAATCCTAAAAAAATGTCTGATTTTAGACCTATTAGTTTATGTAATGTTAGTTACAAAATCATTTCTAAGGTGTTAGCTAATAGGCTAAAACATATTCTTCCAGCCATTATATCTCCTACTCAGAGTGCCTTTGTCCCAGGCCATCTTATTACAAATAATATTTTGGTGGCATATGAGATTTTGCATTCCATGCATGTGAGGAAAAAAGGCAAAAAAGATTCGATTGCTTTGAAGTTAGACATCAGCAAGGCATATGATACGGTTGAATGGCCTTTTCTACGAGGTATGATGCAAAGGATGGGATTTCCTGACAGATGGATTTGTTGGGTGATGGGTTGTGTTACCACCCCCTCTTTCTCTATTCTCATTAATTGTAAGCCTTATGGGAATATCAACCCCTCTAGAGGTATTTGTTAGGGTGACCCCCTATCACCATCTCTGTTCCTCCTATGTGCTGAGGGGTTGACTTCACTACTATCAAAGGTTGAGCATGATGGACGAATTCATGGGGTATCTGTCTGTAGAAGAACACCTAAAATTACAAATCTAATGTTTGCTGATGATTCATTACTTTTTTTGTAGTGCTACACAGGATGAGGTTGAAGTGATTAATGAGGTTTTGCAGGTATATGCTCACGCATCTGGCCAATGAACAAATATGGGTAAATCATTGGTATATTTTAGTAGTAATACTTCTAATCGACAAAGGGAGGAGATTGTGGTAGGTTTAGGTGTTAAATAGGTGGAGAAATTTGAAGCATATTTAGGGTTGCCTACGTTGGTCGGAAGGGCCAAATATCAAACCTTTTCTTATCTAAAAGATAGGGTTTGGAAAAAATTACAAGGGTGGAAAGGTAGGATGCTATCAAGGGCTGGGAAGGAAGTACTTATAAAAGTGGATACCCAATCCATACCAACATATACTATGGGGGGTATTTCTATTACTGGTGAAACTATGTGATGAGTTGAATGCTATGTGTGCAAAATTTTGGTGGGGGCAGGTTGGCAATGAGAGGAAAATACATTGGAAGAATTAGAGCTTTTTATCTCGGCCAAAAAAGGAAGGGGGGAAGGGATTTAAAGATTTAAGATATTTCAACCTTGCCATGCTAGCAAAATAGGGGTGGAGGTTGCTGCATGATTGAAGCTCTCTCTTATTTCAATGCTTTAACGCAAGGAACTTTCCTCGATGTAATATTTTGGAAGCGACTAAGTTACCAAATTGTTCTTAAGCATGGAAGAGTATGGTTGCTGCATTAACTATTCTTAAGAATGGATGTTGTTGGCGAGTGGGGAATGGTGAATCCATCAAAGTATACTTAGATAAATGGATACCTAAATGCCCAGCAAATAGGATTCTGCAATGGGGACAAGATGCTGATAGGGAGATGCTAGTTTCGGAGCTTATTGATGCTGAATTAAATTGGTGGAGACGTGATACAATTATGGAAAAATTTTGTGCAGAGGAGGCTGCTGCTATCTGCAAAATCCCATTGAGCCGAAGGAACATTGTTGATTCAATGGTATGGATGCATACCAAGAATGGGAAGTACTTTGTTAAGTCCAGGTATCATTTGACAAGGAAATTGATGACGAATGATGATGAGGTTGGAAGCTCTGAAGGTGTTGGTGGTCAGCAACTATGGAAAAAAATTTGGCAGCCACATGTGCCAAGCAAAATTAAAATATTTGAGTGGAGAGCTTGCCAAGATATTCTCCAACCTAAGTGAATCTTGTTTGACGGAAAATAATAACTGAGATGGGATGCCAGTGCTGCACAGGGGTGCTTGAATCTGCAATACATGCAATTTGGGAGTGTGGGGTTGCGCAAGACGTGTGGGCTGGCTGTGCTATCAGGTTGCAGAAGTGTACCACTGATTTCCCTGACATTATGGCTTTGTTTGAGTATGTTTTGGACAGGTTTTCAGCAGCTGAGATGGAGGTGTTCCTTGTTCAAGCCTAATTTATTTGGAACCAGAGAAATGCAATTATACATAAAGGACAGATGAGGGACCCGAAGTGGCTAAATTAGAGAGCATTGGAGTATTTAGATGAGTTTAGAAATAATCAAACTCATATGCATATACCACACACAGCGCCGCAAGCCGGACCGAGATGGAAACCACCCCTTTCACAGTTGTACAAGCTTAACTTCGATGCCGCGGTATTTGTTGAAATTCAGAGATCGGGACTTGGAGTAGTAATAAGAAATTCTACAGGTGAATTAATGGTGGCAATGTATGTCAAAGGGCCCTCGGTCAGTTGTAGTGAAGAAGCGGAGGCGTTGGTGTGTCGCAAAGCTTTGAATTCGCTGTGGAGTCCGGTTTTATTGAGATGATAATAGAGGGTGACAACGTTGCTGTCATGAAGGTAGTAGCAAGCACTTCAAACGATCTGTCTTTGCTGGGACATGTGTATGAGGACATCAAATGCAGCATTTGTGGTTTGCAATTTGCTGATATAAGTTGTATTAGAAGAGGGGGAAACCAGGTTGCCCATATTTTGGCCAAATACGCTAGAAATGTTGATAATGAATTGTACTGGATATAGGATTCTCCTCCCCCGGTTATAGAAGCCTCGTATCAGGATTGCTTAAACATGAATGAATGAATATTGGATTTGTTTAAAAAAGAAAAAGAAAAAAAAAAAAAAAAGACCTTCTCTCCTCTCCCTCTGTGTGTGTTAAAATAGTATTTTAAAAACAAAACTGTGGGTTAATCCTACATTGGAAAATGAGTGTAAGTTAAAGAGATTTAAAGTGTGTACTATGTATCCAAGAGTTAGGCCTTTTTGGATATTCACTACTGTCAGTTTCTTTAAGACTTTCTCCCATCTTCTCATGTGTGTGTGTTAAAAATTCTTAGTGTTCTAAAAAAAAAAAAAATCAAGTGAATGTAACGGTTTATTTTATTGCACTGTAAATTTTTTAATGTTCTCTATATGGTCATCTCTATTTTATTTTTTACTTCTTCTTATAGACTTTTTTTTTCTCTCCAATTAATAGTTACTAAATTGCACCAACCTAAAGTAGAGTTTTAAAGAACACAAAAATTTCTCAACCTAAAGCAGTGATGCAAGAAAAATAAAAAATCCACCAAAAAATTGAGAGGGAATTAACTTTTTTTGTGAGAGAAAATTATGAATAGAATGAAAGAGAAAATGACAAATGTATACTAAGAGGGTGAGAATAAGAAGAGACAAAATGAAGAAGATAAAGGGAAAGAGAAAACTAAAGTAAAGAGTAGTGGGGAGATGAAAAGGTAAAGGGGAAGGAGAAAACTTGGAGAAAGTGTAAATCATAAAAAAAAAAATGAGTACAGTTTTATGAAGACAAGTTTATTTATTTGGATTTAAGTAAAACATTATATGTTTAATTTTTTTTTTTTAAAGGAGAGAAATATAAACAATTTAAAGTTATGGAGGATGTGGTTGAATTTAAATGTTGAATAAAATAAGATGAGAAGAAAAAATAGTAAAATATATATATATATATATATATATATATATATATATATATATATATATATATAACAACAAATACCAAATTATTCAAATCTTGCTATGTAATAGAATAAATTAATATTCTTATATACTATCTTTATTTCTTTATAGTGAAATAGGATAATATTTAACATTCAAAGAGAGAGAGGAAGAAAAAAAAAAAAAAAACTTTAAATACAAAACTAAATCACATCAACCCAAAATAGAGTTTTGAAAAACACAAAAACTTATCAACCTAAAGCGGAGATGGAAGGAAAAATAAAAAATCAACCAAAAAATTGAGAGAGAGAGAGAGAGAGAGAGAGAAAGAGAGAGAGAGAGAACCTTTTTTGTGAGGGAAAACTATTCAAAGAATGGAAGATATAATGACAAATTTATAGTGTGAGTATGAATAAGAAGAGACAAAATAAAGGAAGATTAAGAGAAAGATAAAGAGTGATATTAAGGTAGAGGGTAGTAAGGAGATAAAAAGGTAAGAGAGGGAGAAAGGTTGGAGAAAATGTAAATATTAAAGAAAATAAGAAAATATTAACAACAATTATAGAAAAATTGGAAAGAAAAAAGATAATGACGTGGATTATAATATGACTTAATTAGAGCGCAGTAACAATAAATGCTATGCTTCAACTTTTAGATGTAATATATAGATATAGATTACTAAGTTTAATCATTCTATAGCTCATACTCTCTCTTTGCATTCCTTTTTATGATAGGCGGCAGTGATGAAAATCAACATTTAAACCATAGTTATGTGACATCCAATTGTGCTTCAAAGCTCTTAGTTACTAGGACTTAATTAAGAATAATTAGACAAATTGATGAGAATTAACAAGCATTCAAGGATCCATTGCATGTTCCAGTTGGGCCTATTACTAAAGCAAGATCCAAGAAGATCAAAGAAGCACTTAATGGGTTGATTCAAGAGATTTGAGCTGATTCTAACATAGGACATTCCAAGCTTGGCCCAAAGGAAGATGAAGGCATAGTAAATTTAATCCAAGCTATTGAGGGCTGATCTGGTTGAATTAGGTGTGATTTATGGCGTAGATTAATGGTTGATTGATTTTCCAGCTCCATATTAGTTAATAGACATTTTTTCCACTCTGGAGCGTTTAATTTTGGACCAAATCTACCTTAATTTTAGGCTTTTATTATTTAGAACGTTTTTTTTAGCTATTTTCCTATTTTGGATATGCTAATTTTAGACCAAATCAACTTTTATTTAGGGTTTTATTATTTAGTACGTTTTTTATATTTTTCTATTTTCAGTCATGCCTTATAAATAGCATGCACTCATTGTAATAGGGAATTATTGAATAAAAATCAGAAAAGGTGAGGCTTTGCTCTTCTTTTGGTTCTTCAAGAACTGTAAACTTATCAGGGATTCTTCCTTATGGCATTCAAACTTTATACCTTTGGTTCGTGATTCAATTATAATCATTGGGTCAAGGTGTTACACTTATACCTTTGGTTCAGGTGTTACACTTATACCTTTGGTTCGCGTTTCGATTATAAACGTTGGGTCAGGGTTTCTATAAAAAATCTGAATTTTAGTTTTCTTGGGCAAGTATTCCAATATTTTTGTTGGGTCTTAAAGCGTGTCGATTGAGGTTCGCATCATTTGGTATCAGAGCATAGGTTCTAAAATCAGTTTTCTTTCCCTTTATCTTTTGTTTCCCGTTATCATCATGTCTTGTTCCTTTTGTGTTCTTTATTCCTCGTTCTTATTTTGTGACGTGCACTAGGTTAAAATCCTGCACCAAGCTCCCAAAAAAGAAAAAAAAAAACTTGAAAAACAAAAAAAAGACTTCAGAAAGGAAATAGAAAATAGAAAAAAAAAAATAGTTTCAATTCTCTCAGACCAAAATATTATTTTCTTTTGTCCTCTTCCTTTGATTTAGTGTTTCTATCATATTTTCTTGCCGTTGGTATTAGTTTAAATAATACAAGTTGAATTTCTTGATCAAGTTTATTAGTTTAAGCAGAACTAAAAAGGGGAAGTTACAAGTGGAAAAAGGCAAGAGAGTGTGAGACTAATATCGGGAAAAAGCCAATTTAAGAGTGAAACACGAGTGTGAGTGACATAATTTGAGTGTAAACATGTGAGGGAGTATTGTGAGGAATTATTTCTAACATTTTTTTGTAGTTTCAAAATTATGTCTTCCAGGGGTGAAGCATCAAACAGAGAAGGGGAGGAGTCATCCATCATGTTCCAGGCTATGCAACAACAATTTGAATGTATGAACGTGGTGTTTAATGATATTTGGGATCAGATGGATAAGCAAGACGTTGTTATTGCTTCTTTGCGTGAGGAGCGTCCCCAAAGAGCCCCTAATGCTAGAAGGCAAGGAAGGCGTGTGCACATGGATGATTCTGATGACTACCATGAGGATGAGTTTGAAGATGAAGAGGATCACGCTTCATTGACCAATGAGGGTAGGTTTGCGCCAAGGGGAGAAAGGCGTGGTAGAGGTTTTTGAAGAGATCCAAGATGGCAAGATGGGACTGACAGAAACCTAGGAAACATCAAAATGAAGATACCGTCGTTCCAAGGTGTTGGGAAAATTTAGACCCCAGTTGATAGAATTAACAAGTTTTAAATCCAAGTTGTTAATTAGATTTATTATGAATGAACTTGTTAAAACAAACAAACATCAATATCATGTCAAAATAATATGCAGCGGAAAAATAAATAAGACAAAATATGATGACCCAGGAAAACCAATGAAACCAACCAGTTTCACAGTAAAAAACCTGGGGGGAAACCTTCCCGAAAAGCAATCCACTATAGAAAAGAGAAGTTTCAGATCTAGTACAAAACCTTTGTCCTTAGACTCTACAATCCCTGTAGATGAACTCACAGCAGAAACCTTCTACCGCTTCAGAACCTCTGAACTCTTCAATATATGAACGCCACCCTTTGATGATGCACGAATCCCAATACGTGACTAACCAATTGCGCGGATCCCAGTACGCGACTTCAATCACCAACTAAAAGAAGATGTTGGCTGCAAAGTTCTTCACTTCATCAAGAATGAAGATCAAGAAGCACTTGGTTACAAAACCCTAAGGCGCAAAAACGCAGTAGCTTCTTTTTGGGAGAGAATAATCTTTTGCATATGTTCTCCTTGTATTCTCTTATTCTCTTGTGATACGGCCTCCAAAATAAGCCTTATATAGGTCTAGGGTTGTGAGAAAAGAAACCCTACTCAAATACATAAGCCTGGCCCAAAAATCAAAAAGCTGAAAATTCTGATTTCCCGTAACCTCGATCGATCGAGAGGTGTCGAGGAGGTGTCGAGGTTTAATGAATCTCAACAGATACAGCTATCGAGGAGATGTCGAGAAGGTGTCGAGGGGACAGAAACTTTCTCAATCGATCGACCAGCTATCGAGATTGCGATAAGAATCAGCTGAAGATCTCGACAAATAGCCAGGTGTCGAGGAGGTGTCGAGCAGCTATCGAGATATCTATCCGCAGGTGTCGAGATATCTGTCCAGCTTTATTGAACACCTTTTCTTCACTTGTTTCTTGGTCCAATCTTCATGGCTTTAATACTAGACTTGAACAACATGTTCCTTGAAGTATTAAACACATCCTAGATCTACCCAAATACAAGTAAAGTGCGTTTTGTCAAAGGATTAGCTAATTACACAAAATATGTCCTTAACAATCTCCCATTTTGGCAATCCGTGACAAAACCAAAACTAACAAATGAACATATGAGAGAAGTCATAAATCACTCAACTCATATTCACTTGTTGAATACAATAAAATCTATCCTAACATAAACTCTTGAAAAACTTTGCAAGAAGAGAGTCTATGGTAAGAAAGACTTTGACAACCTGTATTTCTGAAACACTTTAAACAAAACTCATCAAGGCATCTTATGTGAAACAGAAATTATAGATTGCATACAAGTATAAGAAACATGTGTATAAAGATAGGAAAGAAACAACACATGTAGAGATAGGTGAAAGAAACATACATCAACATATAAAGAAGATAAGCACAATGTATGTAAACATGGTCACAAGACCCAAGGTACAAGAAGAAGGAAGTAAACACTCCCCCTAACAAGATGAAACACATCTCCCCCTTACAAAGGAATGTATTTCTCCCCCTAACTTATAGAATCTTAAACAGAAACCACAAAGTCTCCACAATTTCTCTCCCCCTTTTTGTCATGATTGACAAAGGGTACAAGAAACTAGAAAGCTTCATCCGAGAAACATAAAGATGATCAAAGATGATCAAGGGGGTACAAGAATCCATATAAATGCATGAATGTAATGAAACAAGATGCTATGGATGACAAGAGAAAGATGCAAAACACACACACACACTAAACAAGTCTAACCAATTTTATATTTCAAAAACAAGTCATGACAGTTTAGTGAGCATACAAAAGCACATGTAAAACCTTTGTGATGGCCAAATCACATTGTACCTACACGTGTATCAAAAGTAGCAAAGAATATTGCGTGTTGTGTGTGAAAAATATCGCAAGATTGCATATGTGTGAACATGTTATGACGATCTGAGATATGAGAAAATAACTTTAACTCACACACAATCATAACTGTTTGATGGGGACTATCACCTTCGAGGTACATCCTATAACTCCCACATCTCCTAGAATATACGCTTGCAACCATTTTAAAGCATTTTTAATCTTTTTGCTTTTTATTTCTTTGCATATTTTCTTTTTAAGCATATCATACATGGGCTTATGAGAAAGAAAAGAAATACCCATTGATATTTGACATTTCAATTTTGCTATGCCTAAGCACACAAATGTCATTGACATCACACTTTTGCTATGCCGAAGCATACAGATGTCATTAATGATTGGCGGGCAACAGTGGTGAGATGGTTATTTATGCCTTTCTCTTAGGATTTTCTAGTCCTACCCATCAAAAAGAGTGATATGAGTGTTAAGTCTAAGAAATAACCTAATCTTACTCATCACAAACACGAGCCACAAAGCTCACTTGCTTAGTTGTGCATAAAGATGCTCATCTAAGCTACAAGAGATACAAAGTTTAGAAAACTTTGTTTCATTGGCCATCTAAGGTACACAAGTACCAAAGTACACAAAACACACACTGTTTTTGTATTTTTCTGATTTTTCCTTTTTATTTCTTATTTTGAAAACAAAACAAAATAAAGACTAAACAACCAGACAAAAACAGACAAACAACATGAAAACATGAAAGAAATATGCATATGCATGAAGGTATGATAGAAAAATGCAGATGCATGAAAACATGATTCCAAATCAAGCAAAGAGAGTCCTACTTTAGATAGAAAGAATTAAAGCAGAGGACAAATAGAAAAGACAATTAAGTCTTAGGCTCCTTTCTCACCCACACAGCACGAGTCTTTGGCCGTGAAGATGAAAAGGGACGTGTCTTAGTATGTCTTCTAAAGGACATAGAAGAATTAAAATTCTCCTTAAATTGAGTTAAAAAGCTCAAAGTTTTTAATAACTCTCCAAACAAAGGTGTAGGTCCTTGAGAGGAAACCTGTGACCTTTTGGACAACTGCTTATGAGGATGCAACTTAAAGCAATTAGGACGAATATGTCCAGAAACACCACAATGGTGACAAACATGAGGTTTAACAAAGGATTTAGAATTAACCAGATCAGTTTTGGATTTCATACCTTTATTACCTTTCTCAGATTGGGCCACAACGACAGTCCTTGATCCAGAAGCCTTGGAAGAGGAGGGGCCGGAGGAAACAACATATCCTAAGCCAGTCTTATCAGAACTAGGCTTTTGAGCACTCAAAACCTCATCAAGCTTTGCACTAGACATCCTCTCTATTTGAGTTCTAGCTTGACTAAGCTCAACCTCAAGATTCTTGACTTTCTCTTCTAATGAGGTGTTTTCCATAACAAGAGTCTCAACTAATCTTGTAGTCTCATCTAGCTTGACTAACAAATCAGCTTTTTCAGTATTTACCTCATTAAGCTCTTTTCTACAAAGATGAGAAGTCTTTTCAGATTTTATGAATTCAGTGCATAGCTTTTCATAGGCTTCCTGAAGGGTCATCTTCTTGGGTACTTCATCATCAGAAGAATCCTCACTGTCACTAGCACTCTCCACAATCACCTTATCGGTTGAAGCAGCAAAGGCCATAACGTGACGACATTCATCCACAAATTCATTAGAAGAGTCATCCTCAGTATCACTCCAAGTAGCAATCAACCCTTTATCTTTTGACTCATTGGTCTTTTCCTTCATGAGGTAGTTTGGGCACTCTATCCTCATATGACCAAAACCTTTGCACTCATGGCATTGGATAAGAGGTTTCTCATTCTTTCCCTTTCTAGAGGATTTAGGTTTCCTAGGAGATTTACCCTTATCCTTTTTCCTAAACTGAAGAAGCTTGATAATCTCATCAGTTATGAAGGTTAAATCCTCATCCTCATCTTCACTTTGATCTTCATCTTCAGAGTTTTCAGTCTCTTCCTCTATACCCTTAAGAGCCAAGTTTTTGCTCTTTCCACCTTTTTCGATTGAGCCTAATCCCATCTCATAGGTTTGAAGGTTCCCTACAAGCTCAGTCAAAGGAATTTGATCAATGTCTTTGACTTCTTCAATGGCAGTGATCTTGGCATGGAATTTTTCAAGTAAGGACCTAAGGATTTTTCTAACAATTTTGGATTCTGCAATACATTCTCCAAGGTTGAAAGCAGAATTCACAATATCCTTGAGTTTGGCATAAAAATCATCAAAGGTCTCATCCTCCTCCATCCTTATTTCTTCAAAACTGCTAGTGAGTTGTTGAAGCTTCACAGTCTTTACTGCCTTGGTACCTTCATAGGTGGTCTCAAGAATGGTCCATGCTTCCTTGGCAACTTCAGTGGATGATATTTTCTTGAATTCCTCATTGGTCACCCCACAAAACAGAGCATTCAAGGCCCTACTATTGAAATTTGCAGCTACAATTGTTGCATCATCCCAATCCACAGGTGCTTCCTTTGGCTTAATCTAGCCAACTTCAACAGTTTGCCATACCTGTTCACCTAAAGCCTGCAAGAACACTTTCATACGAACTTTCCAGTACGCATAATTAGTTCCATCAAATAAAGGAGGAATAAATAAAGATTGTCCTCTATCCATGACAACAGGGGTCAATGGATCACACTCAGGAAATTAATCCAATCAGAGTGAACCCGCTCTAATACCACTTGTTGGGAAAATTTAGACCCCAGTTGATAGAATTAACAAGTTTTAAATCCAAGTTGTTAATTAGATTTATTATGAATGAACTTGTTAAAACAAACAAACATCAATATCATGTCAAAATAATATGCAGCGGAAAAATAAATAAGACAAGATATGATGACCCAGGAAAACCAATGAAACCAACCAGTTTCACAGTAAAAAACCTGGGGGGAAACCTTCCCGAAAAGCAATCCACTATAGAAAAGAGAAGTTTCAGATCTAGTACAAAGCCTTTGTCCTTAGACTCTACAATCCCTGTAGATGAACTCACAGCAGAAACCTTCTACCGCTTCAGAACCTCTGAACTCTTCAATATATGAACGCCACCCTTTGATGATGCACGAATCCCAATACGTGACTAACCAATTGCGCGGATCCCAGTACGCGACTTCAATCACCAACTAGAAGAAGATGTTGGCTGCAAAGTTCTTCACTTCATCAAGAATGAAGATCAAGAAGCACTTGGTTACAAAACCCTAAGGCGCAAAAACGCAGTAGCTTCTTTTTGGGAGAGAATAATCTTTTGCATATGTTCTCCTTGTATTCTCTTATTCTCTTGTGATACGGCCTCCAAAATAAGCCTTATATAGGTCTAGGGTTGTGAGAAAAGAAACCCTACTCAAATACATAAGCCTGGCCCAAAAATCAAAAAGCTGAAAATTTTGATTTCCCGTAACCTCGATCGATCGAGAGGTGTCGAGGAGGTGTCGAGGTTTAATGAATCTCAACAGATACAGCTATCGAGGAGATGTCGAGAAGGTGTCGAGGGGACAGAAACTTTCTCGATCGATCGACCAGTTATCGAGAAGCTATCGAGATTGCGATAAGAATCAGCTGAAGATCTCGACAAATAGCCAGGTGTCGAGGAGGTGTCGAGCAGCTATCGAGATATCTATCCGCAGGTGTCGAGATATCTGTCCAGCTTTATTGAACACCTTTTCTTCACTTGTTTCTTGGTCCAATCTTCATGGCTTTAATACTAGACTTGAACAACATGTTCCTTGAAGTGTTAAACACATCCTAGATCTACCCAAATACAAGTAAAGTGCGTTTTGTCAAAGGATTAGCTAACTACACAAAATATGTCCTTAACACAAGGGAAAAATGATCCAAAAGTATACTTGGAGTAGGAGAAGAACGTGGAGTTCATCTTTGAGTGCCACAACTACTCCGAGGAGAAAAAGGTAAAACTAGCTGTGATTGAGTTTATTGATTATGCTATTATATGGTGGGATCAACTTGTGATGAACAGAAGGAGAAACTATGAGAGGCCTATTGAGACATGGGAGGAAATGAAGGCCACCATGAGGAGGCGGTTTGTCCCTAGTCACTACTATAGGGACTTGTATCAGAAATTACAAAGTCTTACTCAAGGCTATAGGAGTGTGGATGACTATCACAAGGAGATGGAGATTTCCATGATTCGGGCTAATGTAGAGGAGGATAGAGAAGCTACTATGGCAAGATTTTTGAATGGGCTGAATCGGGAAATTGCCAATGTGGTGGAGTTGCAGCACTACGTGGAGTTGGACGACATGGTGCACATGGCAATAAAGGTGGAACGACAGCTTAAAAGGAAGGGAACCCAGCCATTTCAAAATCTGAGCTCCTCTACTTCATGGAGGACAAATGGGAGGAAAGACAAAGGGGTTGTTTTCAAGTCTAATACCGAACCACCAAAAAGGAGAGATGAAGCTCCCAATGTCAACAAAGGTAAAAATGAACCCCAGACTCGTAATCATGATATTAAGTGTTTTCGTTATTTGGGAGTAGGTCATATAGCTTCACAATGCCCAAATAAGAGGACCATGATCGCACGTATTGATAGAGAGGTGGAAACTGAAAGTGAGGAAGATGACGATCAGATTCCATCACTTGAGGATGCTTGTGATGATAATGTGGAGTATCCAGTGGAGGGTGAGTCACTTG